>CM062227.1:25814202-27014202 GCA_031216235.1 Syzygium jambos
TGCATTTCGAATATCACATTTGGACAAATTAAATCAGCAATCAAACTTTTTAAACAAGAAAGCACTATCATATGAACATCAAGCTTTATAATCGAAAGACAACAGAAAACTAGGACAACTGGATCAGAAGTCTAAATGCCATGTGTCATAATCAAATAGTAAAGTGAAAAATGTAGAGGGCAAAAGAGAAAGCAGAAAACTGATAAAAGGTTCAAATACTAGCAAAGTCTGATCAAATGGGCACACATCCGCTAGACATGGCCCATGTATGAGAGATGACCGATAATTCTAGCTTTTTAAAACAGTTACCAAGATGAGATTTATAAGAACATCCGCGGCAAGCATTTGGCGCTTCCATGCCTCTGAACATTTGGACATGAATTATTGACCATGAGCACAGCAGTATTATCCAATCGTGTCAATGGAATGAGAACCACAACTAAGTATGGCTCTTTTATTTATTTCAACCGGGTAAACTACTTTTTTTTTTTTGGTCGTGCATGATGAGTAGATTAATAGCAGCATAGTTCATAGTGACATAAACAAAATATTGTTTTGGGTTTATCTCAAAATAAAAGTCGACTGCTATTTTATGCAAAACAAGTGCTTAAGTTCAAGGACATGATAGAACACAGTCCGCAAACTATGCAATCGGAGACCATGTCAGGCAAGAGCTATAAATCGGTAGTAAACATATGAACATCATGCAACCAGACAATAAAACTGAATAATCCACCCCCCCCCCCCCCCGGGGGGCGCTAGAGGAGTGACTCAATATAAGGAAAAAGACGAGCACAACAGCATCATGATCAAGTATCCATAACAACAGTAAAAATCCACCAGACTGAGGAACAGTTTATCCTAGACACATTGAGCTGCACAAACAAGCATATGGGAACAAAGTCATTAATTCTTACCACAGAAAAGCCATTCCGAGTGAGGTCATCCAGAGTTTGTCGAAGATTCTGCAAACAAATCATTTTCAAAATTAATTGAATTTTTTTATAGAAAATGAAAGACAAAATGAACATCCACAACAGTTGTGCTATTCCTGCAAAACCTTATACGGAATCTTATTCTTAAACATCAAAAGCAGTTTTAAGAAAGAATATCATGATCCAAAAGTAGCTGCAATAAGAAAATCTTCATATCTATGACGTCCTTGGATCTGCTCCATCCAGTCCAATTAAATGACCCCTAGAAAGCACAGGAGGTTTAATTCTAACTCCATCTGTTCTGAGATTGGATTAATTAGCCAATTCTTTCCTTAATAAAAGCAACTGCAGTTAGATTACAGAGACCGGCCCGGTCAATAGTACAAAAAATGCTGCCAGGTCATATGATACTGGCATTATAACAAAGAAATAAGTTTGACATTCATGGAGCTAAAAAGACGAATTTATTAGTCATTACTCTCCCCCATAATATGCAGCTGAATGACGAAGAGTTGCAATAATTTCCTTGATTTGTATTTTTATTTTTATTTTTATTTTTGTAAATGTTTTTTATTTGTATTTAAATGCTGCCCGAATGCCATGACCCAAAAGCTATCCTGCACACTGTCTCAGGCAGATAAAAGAGAGAGTGGACTGGAGGGCAGATTTCCTTCTATCTTTGTATAGATGAGAATAAAGACCTTAAGTAAGGGTTATAGCAAAGACATCACCATGAGTACCTGCAGCATAGATCATTGGGGTACACAGAATAAAAATAGACACACAGAATGGCCCTTGTGGAAAATGTGGTAGAACAGAGTTAGCCTTCTTAGTTTATGTTGTTGAAAATAAGATAATTTTGACTTCTATTTAAAAAAATAATCATACCAATGTACTTGATGCATAGCTAAAAAATTAGCATTACATATTAAAACAAGAAACTCATGGATAAGTATATGCTCAGAACTTAAAATGGCAAATTTGGCAATATTTCATCTAAAATGTTGGGAACACCGATAACAATTAACAGCATTACTGGTGTAGTCTCTTTTGCTATTTTTCCTTTATTTTAATGCATTCTCAACAGAATCCCAGTCTGCCCATTTTAGTGTTTTGAATTGCTAATTTTCCCATGGAACATGCATTGCAAATCAAGAATCACTCAGAAATACGTATTTGAGTGTACCATATTAACCATTTTATAAGTCCACTAATCCCTCAATAAACTTCCCAAACATTCACATTGAAGTTGCGTGCAGAACCAGTTGTTCTAAAACTTAAAATGTCAGAGAAGAGAACAGCTCGCTTTGTAATTTATATCTTAACATTCAACACTGGAAGGCTAGTAGAATGACGAAAGCCCCAAGTGTCTAAGCCTGATAAGTGATGGTGAAAGAATTTGTAGAAACCGATAATGTGCAAAGAAGTGAACAAAATACACGAGTGAGAAGGAAGTATGAGGAATCGAACTTGAGACCATTGGCTTCGCTATGCATCTATGTTCATGTTCTGTGCCAAAATATTTTTTCTAAAAGCTTCAGCTATTACAGAAGGGTAAAGAAAGTTAGAAATCCCGTCCATGGTGTTACCATCGTATGGAGAGTGTCTACACTCGAGCAGAAAGGTAAAATACAAGGAGCTCAGTTGAAGAAAAAGAGAGAAAATTATGATGAGAACTATTTTTGATAAGATGACACAAGATGTACTAGTAGTATCATGTTGCCCTTGACACCAAGTCCTTTCGGTATCAAAAAAGATACCGCTTTATTTTAACACTAGATATCTATCATTAAAAAGTCCACAATTGTGCAGTGAACATGACCATTTAAGTACCAGATAAATAGCTAGAAAAGTCGGAACATAATCCCAAATTATATGCTATAATGGCCCATTAGTAGAGGAAAATATCTAGTAAACCAAAATTGATAGCTTCTAAGAAATAACAAGACTTGCATGTACAATAAAACAATACCATGACAGGGCATCCAGCCCTTGGAATGCTATCTGAGCGTAAGCCACCAAAAGGATTCAGACCAGCATATTCAACAAGAATACAAGCATCTATCCCAATTGCCTCATAAAACTCTCCGACCTGAGGGCAGAAAATGCTCAAATCATTGTCATGATAAATGCCAAACGGGGTATTGCATTTCAACTTGAATGGCACCACAAGCTCATTTGGGATATGAACATACTCTGCATAGCAAAACTTCTCGAGGAAACTTTGATTTGAACTGCAAAATTTCCGAGTTTAGCGACCCTTCTTTTAGACTACATAAAACACATCAACTTATTCTCAGATCAGCAAGAAGTAGCTATCAACCTATCAACATAGACAAGGTTATGTATCAATTTATCTGCATGTGCAAACTTGAATAAGCAAAGAGAAAAATGTTGCGTGCTCTGGACATCAATTAATTTCAAGCAAATGGAGGGACACGTCCAGCAAAGTCCCGCAAATCCATGAAGAAATGGTTATCTTAATTATCAAGTTTCTCCCATTTGAGAAGATTCATTTGATCCATAGATAGTGCATATTCATACTTTACTTCACAGCAAGCCTCAAAAGCATAGACAAACAGCATGTCAGCATTTCCACTGAACTTGAACTGAAATACTACGGTCACAGCTTCTTCCTACATGGCTAAGAATAGTTTAACAAGGAATCAGATAACCTATGGATACTGCTCACTAATTGACTGGACTCGGTGACAGGGAATTTAATCTGATGATAGAATAGAAGAATAACTAGCCCACTCGATGCATGTAAATGAAAATTTGACAATATATAATCTCAAATGCGAACTATTGAAGGTGCAAAAGGGCATTACGGTTCTATAACGGTCTAAAGAGTCCGATGGAGATACTTTCTTAGAACTAATAACACGATCCCCTGATTTTTCCCATCCAACCACCATTTTTTTAGTTGAAGACTGATTCACTCAGTACAAGAAACACAGACCAGCTTTTTTCCCCATGATAATAATTTTACTCATCAACAAGTTGTCTACACAGGCCTATCAACATGTCACTGGTCTATGTTTAATTACCAAATATAGAAATGGAGACTCAAAACCGTGCTGGTATCGAAGTTTCGCATGCAGATAGCTAAAGAGGCTCGAAAGCAGCGAATGCATGCGATAAACGTTGCTGGCAAAATATGCTGTTTTTGTTTCTGAAAAAATCACGAAAAATCACCTTCCATTTTTCAAGTTAACATCAACACCTAGCAAATTGGAATAAACGAGCCTGCTAACCAGTTGGACCGTGGAAGGCTTCCTGCAAATCTGCAACCTCTGCAGAAAAAGATATAATACAATAGGAATCATTCTCTTTAGAACAGGAAGGCAAAACTGTACAAGCCACTGTGCAAGAAACTCCAAGCTAGTATTCGTTATAATTATGCTTCAACCAGCAAACCTCTCTCCACCATTGCATTTGAGAAATGTATTTGTCATCAAGGATGTCATCAGATATTCTGCTTTTCTTGGAAGATTTTGTGCTTCCTTTCAAAATCTTCTGGTTTTGGTAACAACGGATTTGCAAAAGCTGTCTGCTTCGGCGTGAATAACTAGAAAGTGCCATTTGAAACAGAAAGAGAATTAACTCATCTTGAAGTTGTGAATTTAGAGCAAAATCATACATCGATCCTATTGCAATGCAGATATAATTACTTAGACCATTAGTCAAATCAAGATCCATGCCAAAAAATGGATCCCACTCTCCACCGAGAGCCGAGAACCGAGCCACAAATATCGAATACTAAATTCAATAACCTCGTGGGATAACTACAGTTACCTGAAATTAGGATGCCATTTGAAACCAGGAAATAGAATGATACAAACTCTAGTGTGCTCAGTGATTTGAAACTGATTAGGTGATTACCCGCATGATAACAAGCTAGAAGTGAGGATTAATGTTCCAAAATGACCAATTAAGCAAGTCCATGAAGAGAGTAAAACGGATGTGACAACCACAATTCAACGTGTGCCCATAAAATTCCAGTTAAACTACTCGACAGCTCCAACCCTCCAAAGGCCAAAAGAGAGCGACCCGATGAACAACGAGGCCGGCTGACACCCGTTTCCATCCTCGAAAGGCTAAACACAACCGGTCACATAATAAACGCTCCCGTCACCTAAATCAAACAGGTCCGGCGCTCCAGACATCGCATTGCGGTCTTCATTCAGCTTTCCGCGGAAAACGCACACTTCCACCACAGAAGCCACTTACTACAACTCTTGCTACGACTCGAGTTCCGAGACAGCTCACCCTCATCAACCTCAGGCGCTTGCCGGAACATTTCCAAACGAACAACAGTTACCCCAAAAAGAACAAGAAAAGGAATGACAGAAACACACGCACGCACACACAGAGGGTTGTTACATGAAGGGCGGTGGAGGACCGAGCGAGCAGCGTCTGGGAAGAGGAAGAGGCGGGCGGAGGAGGAGAGACAGGGAGCGCCATTTGGGCAGCGAAACGACGGCGTTCCGAGTGGCGAGCCAGCGCATCTCGGGGGTTCCCTTCGCTTCGCCGGCGCTCCGGCCAGGGGATCGCGCTCTCGGACGGGCTCCGGCGAGGAACGAAAAGCCGAGACTGGAAGGGGGGAAGGAGACAAGCTCGCTATCTTCGTCTCCTGTTCTGTTTTGTCCGTACGATGCGAAGTGAGGCTCGCTCACGTGCAATAGCAACGCGAGTTGAGTGTCGTGTTGTGGGCCCCGGGGTCCGCGGGACCCAATGCAATCGCCGCCGTTGATTTTGTGGTTTGACCTTTTATTTAACGGGAAACACCGAAAACTTTTCAAAACATGTAAGGAAAGAGCCACAAATTAAACGTATTGTGATGCATTTATTTTGGATCCAAATCATACCCATTGGGACGAATTTTCCTTAAAATTTTTCTTATGATATAAAAAATCCTACACTTATATTTATGTCACATATTTATCACTTATCAAGGTTATGTTAAATGATTTTAAAGCCAAAATAACATTTTTTTCTATTTTATTTTAGTCACATGAGCATCATATTAACATTGTTTGCTTTTTTGAATCCAAACCATACCCTTTGGGACGAATTTTCCTTAAAATTTTTGGTATGATATAAAAAATCCTACACTTATATTTATGTCACATATTTATCACTTATCAAGGTTAATGTTAAATGATTTTAAAGTCAAAATAACGTTTTTTTTTCTATCTTACTTTAGTCACATGAGCATCATATTAACATTGTTTGCTTGCTAGCGTCCATGTATGTCACATCGGTATAAGTTTAAGATTATTTGTATTATATAAAGAAAATTTAAGGTAAATGTATCATAGTTAACATAATTTAGGGTTTTTTATAGTTCTAAAATTTATCATGAGAGTTTATATTGCGAAGTCTTCATACTTACAAAAATTCTAATATATTTCTACTTTTAGATTAGAAACTTTTGCGGTCTTCACTCAAATAATCTTGGGCAGTAACTTGATAACATTAGAGATTTAACCATAGATTATATATTAATGACAATGGATACAGAAGCTCGGCGCACGCGGAACTGTAGTTTGACCTCCCCCATCATCTGCAGAAAGCGGAAATGGCAGCTTCATCTAAAGAACTCTCTTCTGGTACACCAGATTGCAATCTGTTGGCTTAGTTTTGTTATATTTTGTTATTGGGTAGCTGCAAAATCACGGCTCAGCGTACATGTCCAAGTGCATATATGCATGAAAGACTCGTTGAGAGAGAGACAGAGAATCCTTCATCTTCCTCAGCCGCCGACCGCCTGTTTCTTTGTTGGGCTCGAAGCCGGGAACTGGAAGTGGCTTTGGCTGCTTTGCTGGCGGAGGCTCTTGCCACTGCTCGATATTCGTCCGGATCACCTTCCTTAACGCCCTCCCTGTATTTCCTGTACGGATCTCCTCTCCAATAGTCCATGTGGCAAGCATTCATTCCCAGAGAAGACGGGGTGGCCCGGAACACCTCCGTTTGCTCAATGTGGCCAACATGAAACCGAGATGTCGCCGTCAAGAAGCTGGACATTGCAAGACGGCATCTCAGCCAATGCCGAGAGCCCTCCGGCAGTTCCCATCAGTTTTCGGTGATGGCATTCCCAACAATGGCAGAAAGATTTCGCGCAATGTATCCCGTTCTACTTTCCCCAAAATGAAGGACCTTCTTTTTTGCTGAATCGTGAGCAAGAGCGCGATCCCATGCATCAACTGTTTCATTAAGGTCCTCTTCTAAAAGTCGCTTGGCCACCATGGTTGATGGTAATGGAAACAACCATGACAATAGACGAAGGTAGAAGTCCTTCCAGATCAACATTGGTCGAATCCATCTCATTCCTAGTCTCTTGACAACCCAAGCATGATCTTTTGGGCGATGGACGAGCGACTCGAGCTCTGTAAAATTTCGAACAATATTTGCCACGAATAAGATTGTGTTGGATCACGGTTTCATTCTCTATGTCCACTGAGAGCGTGTTGCAGTCCACAATGACCTGAAATTCAGGACCATCTTGCCAAACCATCCCATGCTCTTGAGATGTCTCAGAAGCTCTCTTTAGATCACATCTTCCACTTTCTGCAATTCCCAAACATGAGATTGCTTAAAATTTTCTTGAATGTTAGAAGAATTCGCTTCGTTTTCTATTTTTCTTCGAAATCCTCGAGGGATATTAGTGAGAAAAGTTATCATTGCGACATGCATCCTATCTCTACATGGTAGTTTCCCAGTTTTAACGGTGTAATGCTCTATGTCGATGAGCAAAGATATGTAAAACAAATCGCAAAAAACATATTTCAGGAAAATATTTTTCGGATTTTCTAGCATTCAGTTCACGAAAAATGAACTAGTCATGGAAAATATTTTCCACTGATGGAAAAAAAACACCTTCAAAAATCAAAAGTGGGGAAAATGTTTTCTACTTTCTAAAAAGCGAAATGCATCTTCCATATCTTCCTTCACCTCACTTTCTTTCAACAAATATGTTTTCCTTTTATTTTATTTTATTTTTCTATTTTTAAAAAATTGAGCTTTTAATTTTTCGATTTTTCTTTGATTTTTTTCCTTTTCTTTTTTTTTTCTTTTTGTTTCTTCCTCGGATTTCACCTGCTTGTGGCTAGGCTTGAGCTCATCGGCCGGCCGAGGAAGAAGCAAAAAGAATAAGAAAGAAAAGGAAAAAAAAGAAAAATAATTAAAAATTAACAAATAATTAACAAATCAAAATTTTTGGTGATTTTCCCCATAAAATCAAATTAGATACTAAAAGGCGAAAAGTATTTTTCAGCTCATTTTCCAGCTTTCAGTCAAATACCGGAAAATATTGTTATTTTTCTGAAAAATGACTTTCTAGAAAGTATTTTTCAGAAATGTCATATTTTCCTCGAAATAAATGGAGCTTTAGTTTCTTTATAAATAATAGGCATGAGAATGTAACGTTGGGACGAGTTCTTGCAAAAGTGATCTTACAGAAAATGGAATTGTATATGGTAGGTTTTGTGTTATGGTGGGCAAGTTTGTATTTTCCAATGACAGACCAAATTGAAGTATAGTATTGATATCATGCAAGGACTATGGTTTGTTTAAGAATAATAAATAAAAGTTACTAGTTTTTTGTTCTCCTAAGAAAGAGAAACAACATCGACAAACAAAATCTACACAAGCCCCTCTTTCAATGTTAAAACTTAGGTGATTTGATTAAAAAGAAAGAAAAACGGTTTTCTTGATAAATATTGACGACTTGCAATTACGGGCATGACTTCAAGTGCAAGCATTAATCTTCCTATTTGTTCTGTATTAAACGTCACATAAGTAGGATGATTTGCAGCTCTCCACTGATTTAAATGCTCATGCCTGTTGCTGACATGGTTGCCGTAGCCAATAAAAAGAGAAAAAAAAAGGCAAGGTCATTTTTTGAGATAATTGTCCAAAAAATCATAAACCTATTGTATGACAAATTTAGTCTTAAATATTTCAATTATGTTAATTTAGTTCTAAACCATTTAACGATTTGCCAATAAAGTTCTTCCAGCCAATTTAGGCTAGAAATCACTGACGTGGACTCTGGCCTTCTTATGTAACACCGCTATCATTGACGTGGACAATTTTTATAAATTTTTCGGAATTTTACTCTCTCTTTTTCCCTTCCTTTTTATATTTTCCTTTTGCCGCTAGCCGGGCCTCGACAATGGCTGACAAAGTCAGGCAAGGGCCACCATTGCAACCTTTGGCAAGGGCTCGTCTATGCAAGGGCCTCCCTTGCTTGCCTCCCTCACTTGGGGCCACCTGGGTGAGAGCCGCCACGCCCTTGTGCAGGTGAGCCCTCACCAATTCCAACAAGGGTGACTCTCGCTTGTGGCTTGCCAAAAGAAATACGAAAAAAAATGAAAAGGGAAATTTTTTTGAATATTTAAAAACATTTTAGAAATTGGCCAGGTCAACGCTGGCTATGATATGTAAGATAATTGGCATCCACGTCAGCGATTTCGGTCAAAATTAGCCGAAATGACTAAATTGGCATAAAACTTTCGATTATAGGCCAATTTAGTTCTAAACCATTTAAAATTTGGCAATGAAGGGCCTGTTTGGTTCAGCTTTGGGAAGGGACTTTGGGCCTCGAAAGCCCCTTCCCAAAATGCTGAACCGTTTGGTGTAGCATTTGGCCTAGCATTGGCCAAATGCTAGCATTCCACGAATGCTACTGTTCACTACTGTTCACTTTTTTTTTTTTTTTGGGCTTGAAGTTGTCTTCTTCGGGCAGGCGACGGCGGCCGGCGAGGGAGAAGGGCCGGCAAGCTAGATCCGCCGCCGTCGGCGGTCGCCGGAGGCCAGGCGACCCTCGGCGGGGGTCGCCGGACCTCAGGCGGCCGTCGCCTGGGTCGCGCGACCCAGGCGGCCGTCGCCGGGGTCGCGCGACCTCAGGCGACGGCCGCCTGGGTCGCGTGACCCAGGCGACGGCCGCCTGAGGTCCGGCGACCCCCGCCGAGGGTCGCCTGGCCTCCGGCGACCGCCGGCGGCGGCGGATCTGGCTCGCCGGGGGTCGCCTGACCTCGGGCTCCGGCGGCCGGCGGCTGGCTCCGGCGGCCAGCTCCGGCAATGGGTAAGTTTTTTTTTTTTAATAAATAAAATAATTCTCTAAGTCCATTTACAAAAAAAATTCACCAAACACTATATTTTTGTCGAAGTAGCTTTACAAAATATTTTCACCAAACACCATCTACCTTTCCCCAATGGCCTTTCACCCAAAGGTATTTGCATTTCCCCAAGTAGCATTTTCAAAGTTGAACCAAACATGCCCGAAGTCCTTCCGGCCAATTTAGGCTGAAAATCACTTACGTAGACTCTGACCATTTTACACGACACAGTCGTCATTGACGTAAATAATTTTTGTAAATTTTTGGAATGTTACTCTCTTTTTCCTTTCCTTTTCTTTTCTTTCCTTTTTATTTTCTCTTTTCTCCTATTTCCTTTCACTGCCTGCTGGGTCTCGACGATGGTCAACAAAGGTCATCGCCCTAGTAAGGGCTGCCCTCATGGCCTCTGGTGAGGGCTCACCTATGCAAGGGCCTCCCTCACTTGGGGCCGCTTGGGTGAGGGCCAATGACACCTAGCGTAAGTGAGCCCTCACCAATTTTGACAAGGGCAACCCTTGCCCGTGGCTTGCGGAGGAAAATAGAAATAAATAAATAAATAAAGGAAAGAAAAGAAAAGGGAAAAAATTCCGAATATTTTTAAAATTTTGCAAAAATTTTCCAGGTCAGTGCCAACCATGCCATATAAGATGATTGTTGTTCACATCAATAATTTTCGATCAAAATTAGCCAGAAGGACTATATTAATAAATCGTCAAAAATCTTAGAATTAAATTGGTACAATTGAAAAATTTATGATTGAATTGACCGTCGTACAATAGGTTTATGACTTTCCAGGCAATTTCCCCGTCACCTTCATATGGGTAAAGGTTTACATTCGTCTTCGGATGGGTGGCTCGTTAGGTTAATGACACTATTTTGACTAGGAGAAATGATCTTTCAGGCGGCGCGATCTGTGAGCAGTTCTTTTGACTTCATATGGCTGTCGATTTCAACCGTGCTGTAAAACCCCCATAGACGAGGACGAACCTCTCTCGGCGGAGACGAAAAGGCCATTGGACTTCCTATAACTCTGAAAAAGGAAACCGGTTCTGGGGCCAAGCGATAAGATTTTTCAGTAGCTTCATGAGCAGTTCTTTTGACATTACAGTATTGAGCTTTCATTCTCGTTCAAGTGGCCCTTTCGGCTAAAGTCCCCGGAATGAGTTGAGGATTTGCACAAAGGTTCTGAACAGTGCTGTCTCTCTGTTTCACATAGTTCTTGTCTGAATCTCAACTGTTGGATTTGATCGTTGCGATGTTATATTCCTACATCAGGTCAGAATTCATGCTCTCCAGCTAATTACGCGCAACTCTTGTTCTTCGTGATTGATGCTCATTCCAGCAATAGTTTTGTGCTCGGTATTACAATTCTTTGGCGTAAGTCTCAACTCGTTTTCGTTTATTAGTCTTCACCAGATTATACTAATCCTTTCGGCAACTATTTTTCTTGCTTTAAATATCGTTCCGGCAATTGTTTCATGTTACTTGTTACAAGCAATATGCCTGTAGCTCCAAGCTTAGCAATCGCACTAGAACATCTCAGATGGTCCACTGTCAATTTCTGAAAGAAAATCACACGGTTTTGTTCTAAATAACACTTATTTTCAGGTACTTTTGCCATGACCGTATGCTGCTTTCCGTGGCAGACTAGTTTGATGGACTGCTAATAGCTTAGGCAGCGATGGTTCCCTGGCAGGATCAATACCCAAGTGGAAAATTTGCTTCCTGAATCTCCGTCTCAAGCCTTGTAAAGGGCCCGAACAGGCAGAGACCAAAGTTGTGACCTTTCCAGCGGCTGCATTTGGAGAGGGCAGTTCTCTGGCGCTCTAGTGGGAACTTCAGACGAGGTGAACCGAACAATATGGAGCAACACATCCTTAGGGGACTGTCAAAATCAAGATTGGGCATTTTAAAGGCCCTGTTCCACAGAGAATAATCCTCAACAACACGAACATCTCCGACAACCGGAGCATCCATGTAGGACATACTGTTCTCTAACCTTCCAACTACATCAGATCTGTGACCATTGACATGCTTCCCAGCCAACATATAGAGATAAGCGCCTTTAACAAAAGAATTTAGAAGGCAACCCCTGTAAAGGAACCAACCAATTTCTCTGCAATGAAGCACTCACCAAGTACCAAACCAAGCGTAATCCAGATAGTTTGACCTCTTGGGTGGTAAACAAAAAGATGACTCATGGGTTGGAACTCTCGGCAGGTTTTCATAGTAGCCATAGGATCAGGACTCACCTTGCGTGTATATTTGCACCTTGCACCATCCGAGCTACCGATATGAGATAAATAGATCCAGTAACTGAGGAGAGCTTCGCAATCTGATTTTAACACCAAATTCTCAAGCCAAGGTGTACGAGTAGTCCAACACAACAACAAGGAGACGCGTGTGCTGTGATTAGATGTGAAGACAGAGGAAGCAAAAGACCAACTTCATCCTCTCAAATGAGCTAAGCAACAAGTATGCTCCTAAACTAGATCACAAGCTTTGTTTTGCTGGAGCGAGCGCAAAAGTCATTGGCTGAGAAGATTCCTCGCTTTGCAGATACAAAATGTTTTGATGCAGAAGCGAAGAGGAGCAGAGAACCAGAGGGGGGAAAACCGTGAGCAGTGATGAAATGAGTAGCGAAATCATGCCGTTTGAGCCGATAATCGAAAACCTCAAAAGACAAACATGTAAAACGTCTTAGAATTACTCCAAGCAAAGTAACAATACGACTGCTAAAGTAACATAAGCATGTAAGCATCAGAACATGGCCTACTAAGTATGAAAAACACCTTCAACGTTTCGGTAGCTGAAGAGCCCGAGCCAAATACATGTGGCATCTATGCACCCTTTGCTAAAATACTTGTAGAAGCCATGCGAATCCAAGTTCCTAACTACTTCACTGTCAGCACACCAACATATGTAACTCGATCATCCAAACCAGGCTACATAGCTGAAGGTTCAGCAATTACCAACTCCCTTTAATATAAGCCATGCGCTTCTACCAAGATGCAACCTTAATCCCTGCAGAAATGAAATGAATGTTACACTCCTTGAAAGGCATGGAATCTTAATCCTTGACATATTGGAGAAACACAATGATCTAAGCCTACTACTAAGGGGTGTCATTTACTGAAATGCACAAAGAGAAAAAGAAGAAAAAAGTAGAACCTGACAAAGATTGTGACAACCCAAGTCATGTTCCCCAAGTAACGTTTGTACATAGTTCTTTAACAGCTTTTGGTTATATTGCCAGGGGACTGTCATAAAGTAAAAGCAGTCTACCAGTGAACTTAAGGCCTACCCATTGGCATAAGGGGAATCCCGATTAGCACGGCGCTGCGGAGGGGAACGGCTATAGCTGCGGTCACGTCGAGGAGGTGTGATGCTGCGGCGGCGTGGAGATCTATCCCGGGGGCTGTAGCTCCTGTAATTTTATGCAAATCGATGAATATAATCACAAAAAAAGAAAAAGCCAAGTGTACTGGACAGCAAACAAGACATATAGAACAGAAAGTTTTATAGGTAAAATCAAAGTATGAGACATACTATGTTCTTACAAGAAAAACAATCACTATTGCGATCTCATTCTCCCAATCTTGTTCAATTGAAGGCTTTTACCATAAAACACAAACAGCCAGTATATACTATAAAATATGAAGAGAGAAAATCATAAAAGAGCACAAAAATGAACCAAAAGCAGTATTAAAAACCTAGATGACTATTCCTAGAACATTTGGCCAGCAAAAAGGCGATTTTACCAAATATTAACCACCAGACTTGGCACTTCAGCGGTCAAAACAGTGAGGTTGGACATCTCAATCACTGAGCTAGTTGCGTAGACAGAGGTCTCAATCAAATTTCATTTTTTACAGTTGAATACAAAAAGGCCAAGATCCATGGTAATCTCCCCCCTTCCAAAATCTGCTAACCCTTCCTCTCTCAGCATTTCAATGGGTCATGTAGAAGTTATTATTTCATTCCTCAATCTTTATTTCCATTTTTCATTAGTTGATTTGCATCCCCCTTCTGATTATTGCGGTACAACTGCCACCATAAGAGGAAACCAGATTGAAAGTTTTCTTTTTCTCTCAAAGAGTTATTTCAGTCTAGCTTTACTTCCAATTACCATACTTGAGCTTTTTCCCAAATCAGAATTAGAAGGGACATTTCAACTCAAGTATTGCCAGCAAATGCTACCATATCATCTGAAAACGAAACACTCGCACCACATTAAGCCCATTCTACAAAAAACTAAAACATCATCAAACAATTGTCAGCAGAGACAATCCTGTTATGCCGATAAATAGGGTGTTGACATTGAGGAATAAAACTAAAACACACTGAAGCATCTAACAGAAAATTAATTCAATCACGGTAAAAAACTAATTCAACAGACCTTCTCCCATAACTTGGACTCCTACGACGCCGAGGACTGGGGCTCCTATTCCGTCCACTTCCCAAGCCTCTCGAACCAATGCGTGAGCGACACTCTCTGGCAAAATGACCCGGCTCACCACACTCATAACACTTGGAGTCCTCACCTCCGCCATAGCCACGTCCACGCCCACCCCCACCGCCACGGCCTCCACCACCCTTGTTGTGAGAAACTTCCACGCGCCAGCCATTCTTTCCTAGAAATCCAGCATTAATTCATGGAGATTTTTAAAAGTCACAAGCATGTCATACGTGGGATAATAATGCAAGTAAGATTAAACTGTAGAATCACCAAAGGATGTCCGTCGTGCTCAACTTCGCTATTCTCTAGTAAATTAGTTAAATATGCATCACTGAATTTATCAGTTCCTCCTTAGTCTGTTCATAAGCGATTCCAATGACACACTCTGATCTTTAAAATGCCCAAAAACTATCAGTTTCTTGACTATATGAAGGGCTCGTTTGGTTCGACTTCGGGGGAATGCAAATACCTTTGGGCTGAAGGGATTTTCCAAAATGCAAGTAGTGTTTAGTAAGTGTTTTTTAAAATCAACTTGGGCTAAAGGACTTTTGCTAATATATATATTTTTTTTAAAAAGGCTCCAGTGGAGCTAAACCACCAGCCACCGCCGCTGGCCAGATATGGTCGTTGGCCAACTGCTGACGGCCAGATCTGGTCACCGGCCACCGCCGCTGGCCAGATATGGTCGCCAGCCACCACCGCCTGGGGTTGCGCGACCCCGGCAACCGCTGCATGGGGTCGCCGGACCTCGGGCGTCGCCTGGGTCGCGCGACCCAAGCGATGCCCAAGGTCCGGCGACCCTAGGCGGTGGTCGCCGGGGTCGGGCTAGCCCTCAGGCGACGGTCGCCGGCCGCCGGACCTCGGTCTGGGGAAGATGAACAGTATCGATGAACAGTGCAAGTTACATTTCGAAAATACAACTTCCCAAAGCACCTTCGGAGGAGCATTAGCTAAAGGTCCATTGTGGAGCATTCCAAATGCAATTGCATCTCTCCAAAGTGAGTAAAAAAAATTACCAAACACCATTTACATTTGGCCAAGGGACTTTCGAGCCCAAATGAGCATTCCAAATGCTGAACCAAACGGAGCCGAAGAAGTACTGAACAATAAATCACAGATCAATGCATGATGAAGACAGAGATGGGTTATTGAAAAGGCTTTTCCCAGTATAAAATTCGAGTATGCAAATAACATTTCGAAAACAGCAGTCAACTAAATAAACAATGTCTGAGCCTTTGTAACTAGACTAATGACAGTAACCAAGCTTTCTTCATAGATCATTCATATATGCTCAGATTTTCTTGTCAAAAGAATTTTTTTTAAGCACGGTGGTGGTAGCATTTCAACCCCAGTTCTCTAAACAGAACCTCAGCCGCAGCTTGTTTAATTCGCGGGAAAATACAAGTACTCCCCCAAATTAACAAGTCAAAACCAGTCACCTGTACAAACTGTCCAGGTAAAGATCACAAGAAACAACTTCCATATGAAATTAACAACTTGTGAGTGTCTACAACGGAAGAAATCTGAGTTCTAGACGGGTGCAGATCAAAGAAGACATTTCGTACTAAGAGGGAGAAAAAGAGGATCTTTTTACTGACCATCCAAGGAACGAATGGCATCTAGAGCATCTCTTCGATCGTCAAACTCAATAAATGCGTAACCCGGTGGCCTCCGAGCAACCCAGACACTGCATTCAAACCACCCAAGAAATTAAAGTCTACAGCCAGCAAGCACATGGAAAACAGTACTGCATCAGCTAGCAACATAAAACAGTAGACGAACACGAAGGGTTTTCCGCAATACCCACAAAACCCTAACTGATAAGGAGACAAACCAGAACCAGCCAGTAACGAAAAAGGGCGAAATCTAAACAGAAAAATCCATCCTTTAGACCACGCAACGTTCGAATTTTACCTTCTAAGAACACCGAAAGCACGGAATTCATCCTCTAGATCCCGCTCCGTCACCCGCGGGTCCAAATTCCCAACGTAAACCCGCGACATTGCCGCAGCAACCAGCTTCAGACCTCCACAGCCAAGAAAAAACCAAACAAGATCACTACAAACCAAAGACCCAAAAAAAACTACAGCTGCAGATCGGCTCCCGAAGCACACCCAAAAGAGCAAAAAGAAGCAAACACCCAACGAATTTCGCCCGACCAAGCGCACACACGGATTCAAGGGTCGGAACGAAGACCAAAAAGCGGCCACTTGAGCACGGAAGAACGACCAAGAACTGGGCACTTTTTCGAGTTCAAGATCGACGATCACAACTAGGGTTCCGACACGAAACGGGCCGGCGAGGAGGCAAGCGGATGGGATCACTGTCGAGAGCGGGAATCGAGGCTTTACCTCTCGAGAGATTCTCGACGATTTCCGAAGGAGATCGATCGAGTGCGACTTCGGAGCTCTTTGATGTCGCGACCTCGGTGTGCAGAAATTGTCGAGAGCTCGACGAGTCCCATGGAGATGTCGGCTCGAGACGAAGACGGTTGGGCCTCATCGCCCACTGGGCCTGTTTTTGGTTTCAAAGATTTGACTTTTGACCCCGTGTTATGGCCAGACATGATAAGAAGAAAAAACGAAAATTCGTGTAGGAAGAAGGTGTCTCTTTTGCCTGTTAAAAGAGAGCAAGGAAATTTGAGATTTACTATTCCCTTCAAATCACGTGTTTATGATCGTGAAACGTAAATAAGTTCTACATGCGATACATACTAATGTTTCATGAGAACCGCGAAACGCGGTAGATGACAGAGCTATTCTTTGCAGGAATATATTGAATCTATTTGCTATCATCGGATGTGTTTATTCCACAAACTTCACGGTAGAGATCATGATATTTGCAAAAGATGTCTTGTTTAATAGCAAATATGCACTTAATTCCCTCAATCTCACGGTGTGAGCGCATGTGCATATCGAAATGTTGTGGATTGTTTTGTATTCGTCAAGAAGGGAGTACTTGTTAAGAGAAAACTTGTTGGCGTTTTGAGGATGACAAAACATTATATGTATAGTAACATGCGTAATTGAGTGTGCAGAACAGGTTCATATGTTGTTAACAGCAAGATGTCTAAGTATGTAGAAAGACCATTACTCTATAGGAGGTGAAAAAGCTATTATATGTGAAATGTGTTGGTGGCTAGATGGACCTTGCAAACGCAGAACAAGTCGTTGGACAGGGAAAATCTCAATGTTCAGAAGGACATTGAGGATGGTCAACAAACTAGAGAATGCGTGATCGTCGAAGGGTTTGGACGAATCAGTAAAAGACAAATAAACTAGAGAAGGACTTATGTTCGTCGTAGAGTTTGGATGGAACAAGTAGAAGTGGAAAGTCTACATAATATTAAGGCCATCAATATGCTTGGAAGTGCCTAAAAGTTGATGGAGAGTAAGGCTGCGAATGATAATCATTCTGTTTCTTTATTTTTCAATTTTTCTGTTTTTGAAATAGATTTGAAACAGAAATCTATTTGGTAACGCAAAGTCATCTTTCTATTTCTAGAGCAAATTTTGATTTCAGAAATAGGTTTGAAACAGAAATGAGAAGTAAAAATTTTCTACTTTTCTATTTCTGGAACAAAAGTGAGAAATAAAAATTATTTTCATCACTTGCCTCACTATTAGCCAATTACTCACTCGCTGCCTGTTGCCGCTCACCTATCGTCCGCCGCCTTCGATCGTCTGCTAGCCGCTGTCTCCCACCACCCACCGTCCGCCGCCTCTTGCCCATCCTCCAACCGCTGTCTCTCGCCATTGGCTGCCGTGGGCCGTCGCACGCCTCCCAAAGCCGCCTACCACCCGCTGTCCACTAGCTGCCATCTCCCTCCGCTGGCCGCCGCCCGCCTCCCGCAGTCACCCACTGCCCGCTATCCGTTGCCGTCTCCCACCACTGACCGTTGTGGGCTGCCTCTCGCAGCCGCCTAGCGCTTTCCCCCGTCTCTTACTTGTCGTTCGCCGCCTGCCTCCAGCATCCGCCCGCCACCCACCATCTACCGCCTCCTGCTCGTTGTTTGCCGCCCGCCTCTCGCCGCCATTCGCCGTCCGCCGTCCACCCACCGCCGTCCACTCACCGGCCGTTCGGGAGGGAGAAATTTTGTGCCGTTATCAAACAAAATTTTGTTTCGAGAATAAAAATTTTGTGTCGTTATCAAACGTGTATTTTTCTCAAAAACTCATCCATTGAATAGAAATAGAAAAATCTATTTTTGGCCAGAAATTGATTTTCGAAACAAAATGTTTGTCATTCGCAGCCTAAGCTTCTTTATTCGTAAGTTTTGATGGACCTGACTGCAGAAGATGTTCTCGCTGCTACAGATAGAGTAATAATTCTAGTACGAGCCTCTAAAATCCTAGAGAGAAGATCCAAACTCTATCAATTTGATTTATATTCAAATTGATGTTTTACACAAGGTCTCAGGATTAGGAATCCACAAAAAGCGAACAATAGAGGGTGGCAGGCAGACTCTTGCAAAAGCAAAACTGACTATTTTAAGAAATTATCTCTACGGAGCTCCAGACTGATATCTACACTGTAGATGACAACCCATGGCTCCTTGTGAGATTTGAATTTCAAATGGTCATTGAGGTCTAATGGCAATAAATTCAACCCACGGCCAATAGTTGAGTCGGGTAAAATGAACAAAACTAGTCTATGCTCTGAGTTTGTATCTTCTTATTATACTTGTATGTAGAAGCTGTGTAAACCTAATTGTATTTCTCAGTAGAAGTCTGAGCATCAATAATCAATTAACATGGTGCTGAGAGTAGTAAGTATTGGTTATATCCGCAAAAGCCAAGCTACAAGAATAGGGAAGCATATTAAGACATTGTAATATCTCGAGGATTATTACATAGAGGATTCCAATCTCGGTTTAAGCTATTAGAGCTAGGAGAGTGGAACATGCCGAGTGGAAATGCTAAATCACTATAAATATACTTTGACTCTTCTATCCCTCAATTTCCTTTATATTTTGTTGATCGAAGATAATTGTTTCTGTCTATCCACTATCATTCTACACTATAAGTGCACGTTACACATTATCCAACATTTGAACACGAAAAGGTTTAGAGTTTTCTTATACAATTAATTCACCACCCAGTTAATTGTCTGTGCCTAATCCATTTATCAGAGAAAAATGTCAATTCATGAGCGCTAGATTAAACTAGGACTATATTAACGGGTGTTTTTGGTTACTTGTTAAATACCTAAATAAGGAAGTATTGTAGTTGTCGATGCATTTATTTTCCGATGAAGTGTGCAATAAGTATTTAAAAAAAAACTTTTAAATAAAGTATGCTTAACAAGTCGTTGGCGCATTTTGTTACCTAACCAATTAAACTAGAAGAGATTAAATTCGGGCCACAATAATTAGTTGCTTAAAGTTATTGAGTGGGCGCGGACACGAGAACCCATAAACATGCAAAATTGGCGAGGATAGGAAGGTTTCCTGGTGGGATTTGACATCTGAGGCAGATTTTAGGTTTCAAATGTTTAGAATAGGTTAGTATAAGGAAATTTTAGAGTATGATGTTATCTTGTACCCTATATCCTGTGCAAGGTTCTGTAAAAATACAAGGTATTTGCAATAAATACTTTTTAAATGAAGGATTTATTTCCTTAAAAATCTCAAATTTCAGATCCAATTCGAATCCTACCGCGACCCTTTTTTTTGTCAGAACAAATCACAAGCTTTCATTATAATCCCAAATCCGCCACTGCTTCCAAAAATCGCCAATAATTTCTTCAAAATTATCAATATTAGGACAAGTTAGGTATCATTATCAGAACTCGCATCTTCACCAACGCCCTCACCTTCGTAAAGAACAACAACAACTTTTTGATATTGAAAATTTTGAAGAAATCAATGGCCATTTTTGCACACGGGGCAGATTTCGGACTAAAGTGAAGGTTGGTGATTCTTTTTAGACATAAAAAAGTTTGAGACAGACTTGAGATTACGCTCAAAGTTGTACTTTTTTTAGGGTATTAGGCCTTTAATAGCAATAGAGTCTTGATTTTTTTTCTTCTCTTTCGCGATTTCTTTAAAATCCTCAACATAAACACATGAAGTTACATCTTTACCAAAAAAAAAAAAACACATGAAGTTACATTACGGGATGAAACTTGGATGGGAATACAACAAAGAACAAAGGGCGTTCCATGGTCGAGGGAACAAGAACTCGCCATGCTTCTTTATTTCCAGCACCCGACACAACGATAACAACACAGAAAGTTTCTTCTTTCCCTTGAAAGAAAGTGGCCCTCCATGCCTCGGAAGGACGACTATGCGCGCAGCTCTCCTACACGATGGAGCATTCGTTCTCCCACTCCCCAACCTTGTACGCGCGCTTTAACTTGTCGTACAGTCCGGACAAAAAGCCCTTGTCCAAGCTCCGACCCTGCGATCGATACTCGTGTTCTCTCATGCCATCATTGAAGCGAGACTGTGTAGGAAGGACGAGACGATTTAAAGACAATGGGAACAGATCATGTCACTGTGATTTTGTCTTCATGAGGTGGTAATTTTGAGAGAGAGAGAGAGATCTTACTTGGCCAGTAACTCCTCCCACCTTCTGTCTGCCAATCTTCGAGCGATTACTTTCTTCCTGCTAATGAGGAAATTAGTTTGAAAACTGCTTTACAAACTGCATGATTATCTTCCGCACCAACTTGCGCAAACCGAGTTTATATGCATCGTCTATGTAATGGGGGGGGGGGGGGGGGTTAAAATCTTTTGAAGCTCGATAAAAGGTGGGTGAACATTCCTCAACGCAATAATTTTTATCGAAAATGTAAATTCTTAGCAGAGTGTTGAATTTTCTCTATCATGCAACATTTTGTTATACTAGTGCAGTCGGATGGTATATCTACTTGGAATCATCTTGTGAGCCGCACCTGCCATTCCGTGAATTTAGCCTTACCCATCACACGTGGAGGAAGAGGCGATTCAAATATACCTTCTAAACTTTGAAAACTCAAGATCGGACGTCTATTTATTTTGATCTAAACTATAAATTTTACCTTTCGACCGGGTACGTCGGTACTCGGCCTATAGTTCAATAGGTGTTTGTACTCGTCACGGCTGAGGACGTAGAAGAAGGTGACCAGTTCCTGAAAATCGAGAAAGCCGTCCTTGTCCTTGTCCAGCTCTTCGAAGAGCCAATTACAGTTGTCGGTTTGAATCTTGGCTTGGCTCAGGAAGATCCTGAACTCGCCGATGCTTATGTTGTCGCTCCTGTCCGTGTCCATGGCCTCGAAGAACTTTCGGGCTGCTTCCTTCTCATCGTCTGTCAAGTCCCCATAGTGAGCCGACGCGGCCTCGCGAACCTTTTCTAGATCTATCTTTTCCAACTCGGCCTCGCGGACCTCCCCTATACCCATCTCTGTCGACACAACCTCGCAGATCTTTTCTATATTCATCTCTCTCTCTCTCGCCCTCGCTCTATCTCTCCTTCTCTGCCTATTTGAGGATGTGTGCAAGTGCTATTGCTATGGAGGTTATTGAAGTATTTATAGAGAATCTCGGTTGAGCGTTCCACGTGTTACACACAAGAAAGAAAAAAAAAATACGCGAATGATTTTTAAGTTGTTACTCTGTGTGTACGATCAATGTCGATGCACGTGAAACAAAGAGAGGAAGCAAAATAAATTTCGTGGACTTCAATTAGGACGCACAAGTCCCTTCATTTGCTGAGAGCAATGTTACATGGGCGAAGAAATCTTATCAAAACACATTTACCACGCGACGTGTACGTTTTTCATTGGATATTTAAAGAAACTAATGGTTCAATGCATTGATCCCACCGATTTCAATCCCATTGAAACTTTCTAGTATTTTATATTGCTGAACATCCTGCGAGTCATATGAATCGGTTAAGTCCAAACTTTCAGCATGTATGGGTGACTCTAACTAAGAATAGCTTATATGCAATTGGTGAAATTCGAACCAGTGACTTCCAATTTCTAAGCCAGAAATCTTCTCACGCTCCAACCAAGAATTCTCTTTTCTCCGTTATTTTGTTCTCTGAGCAATTTTAGTCTCCACCATACCTTGAATGTGTGTCCAAAATGGTGCTTGTGCGTGAGAAGTACCGATTTAAAATCACAAGAAAAGCAAGATAGTATAGGGGGATGCACCATGTCCAGTTCAACTTGGTAATCCGACCAAACCAGAGTGGACCGGCTAGTTTAAGGCCAATGCTAAAGAGAATCGGTTTGGTTCCCAGATCCACTTGTGAGATTGAGAGGCAAATTATTCAAGTCGCAATCGACAAATACCCGCAGGATAGCGTTGGCTTCTTTACGGGGCCACCAATGTGGCCTAATACATGCGTCCTATAATCTTTGCAATTCTCATCAATCAGCGATTATCATTAGGTGAGGTCTATGTCAATTGCTTCATTAAAATTCAAGACAAGACAGCACTTGACTAATATATGTTTCATAGTAAAACTATGCAACTTTAATGTATATCATATAAATTTTATATTTACAAAAAATAAAGAATGGAACAATTTTTGAGTAGAACCGAAAACCGGACCTGAACTGGTTGGAAACCGATCCACCCAATAATCGATCACTCCTAAGATAGAGGCAATCCAAAAAGCATAGAAGAACCTCCAATTATCGATGGAGGATCGAGAATGCTCATGGCATGAGCCTTTGATGATTAATTGCTGTAATTTACAATTTCTGCATTTAGATCATGGAGCGGGTAGGGATCCAACTATAGGATTATTGAATTTCATACCTGACTGTCTATATAGTATATCAACCATAAGGAGACAGAGTGATTGGAAAAAATTGTAAGAACTTACTTTAGGATAGAGTGAATTTGATGATTATTTTCTCAAGGCAAATCGCATCTCGGATTTGTTGCAAGTTCCAGATATTCAAACGAATCTTGGAGGTTGACAATTCTCTGACGAAACAGGAAAGCAACTAGTCCCTAAAGCAGTAATTATCCTCGTTCCAATTTGGTACTGAAGCCTTTTCTTATTGATCTTAAAAAGGAAAGTGACACCAATGATTTTTGAATATTGGTCCAATGTGTAATATTGTTCATCAACTTTTAATTTGTTCAATGTGGCCCTGAACTTTAACCCATTGTACACTATGATTTCAAAAATTTTGGTACATGTCTAATCTAGTTTTTGAACTATATGAAAATGTTCATTGTTGTCATGTTCAATGTTGTTTCTGATGGAAGGACAATAATGAATATTTTCATATGTTTGGAGACTACACTGAATATGTACCAAAAGTCTAATGACCATATTGAACAAATTAAAGTTAAAGGACCGCGTTATATACTAGGCTAAAGTTTAAGGACCACACTGTTCTCTGGGCAAAAATTTAGAGACCATTTATGTTATTATCTCGTCTTAGAATATTTTGTTAATAAATAAGTCTTTTACTCATTTTCATGATTGCGTTCATTATTTTGATCATTATCGGGAAGCTACACATTGTAATTGGGGAGGAATCAAATGTTTTAAACGATGAAGAATGGTAGACCGTCTGGGTCAAGGGTCAATGTAAGTGTGAAAAAGAACAGCCCGCGCCCAAGTCAAGGTCATGCTTTGGAAACAAATCGACCTGTGCACTGTGTAAGGACCAAGCGACATTGTCATGTACCCTACTTTCCATCCTCCATTGAAAAATTAAAGAAGAATCCACCAATCAAACGAGCCTCGGATGCAATATTCTGAAGCATAGTTAGCAGACATGAAGATACTGCGAGATTCGATGGGTTGTTCCGTCTCTCCCCAGTTTCCAAGAAATCAGAATGTTTCCTACTTTCTTCGAATTTGAACGCCCGTTACGCCAGAATTGACCCAAACATAAAAGATGATGCTTTTTATGCGATGCTGTAGAGTTCAGGCCAATTTCGATCCAAGGATTCATGCCATTTGCATGGAATTTGGCCTAAAAAATTTACCCAAGAATGGACACTGTCAACCAGCCATTGGATATATATGTATCTGCCCTTTGGTAATTAACTCAATTACTATCTGAAATATGTGGTCTGCTTCAATGTGGTAAGTTATGTCCTACGCGATCAAATCTCCAAAGAAAGTATAAACTTTTTCCATGTCATTTAGAATCTTAAGTATCAAACGCGCACATTAAATATAAGTAAAACATAGATGCCTCCACAAAATAGTTTTCGATGCTTTCAGCGCTCGATTTTGATTGTTGCATATTTAGGATACGAGTCGCTATTACGTCTCCTGCTCAGCATAACTTCGGTGTGATGCTTACCACACCCTATGCATGGAGCGGTAGTCAGTATACGCGCGGACAGAGCAATTGACGTATGATCATGAGAATAGTCAAGCTGAGAAACGTCTCGACATCCGTTCTTACTTGGGAGTGAAAAAAAGGTGAGAAGAGAAAGATTAGACATGGTCAAAAACTTCACGAGGACTGAGGAGCAATCTGCAAAGATCTTTTCATCGCTCTCGGTCTTGGTCGTCTCTAAAGTAGGAGCCTCAGATGAAGTTTCCAATAACTAGGCAACACCCAGGTCGTCGAGCGAATTATTGCAAGACGCCAAAACTGTTAGAGCGAATATGCAGCATTTAAAAACACCCAGGTCATCCCGCATTAAAGTATCAAATAACTACAAACTCCTGCTCTATCTCCATCAGAAATCAAATTTTCCCAGCACTACCTTCCTTGGAGACGCTGATCTTGGACTCCAGCAATCTTCTTTTAGGCTTCAGAAACTGAAATGCAAGGTTTTGACATCTACCAAAAAATTCTGAGTACACCCACCAGTCACTCCATTCTCTCTCTTGGGCGTCTTCATCTTCAAAGCTCAAATATTATCTGAGGACCATGACTACCGTACTTCTATCATCGAGCAAATAATAGCTTTGCTTGTTACCCAGTACATGCTCCAAGACAACCTTAAAGAACTCCATTTTAGTGGCCTTGTGAATAACTTACTGCCTATAATATACTTGCCATTGCATTTTCATGTTTCCTTTTATTATGGGAAAATTACCTTAAAAAGTTCTAAATCTGTTACATTTGTATCAATTTAGTTATAAACCTTTTAATTGGACAAATTTAATCATACACATTTTCACATTGGTACCAACACAGTCCATCCGATCGATTTAGACTAGAAATCGCTAACATTGACGTCGGCCATCCTATATGGCATGGTTGGCAGATGGCCGGCATTGATGTTAATAATATTTTAATTTTTTTAATCAATTTTTCCCTTTTTTCTTTTTTTTTTCCTTTTTTTTTCCTTCTCTTTCCTTTGGCTCATGGCCGACGACTAGCCACAAGCAAGGGTCGATGAGGGCATCGTGGCCCTCATCGGCCACAAGGGAGGGTCACCCTTGCCCAGGCCGTGGGGGTTCAACCCTCACTAGAGCCGGTGAGGGCGGCCCTCACCATAGGCTGTAAGTAGACCTGTCAAATGGGTGGGTCGGGTTGGGTTTGGGTCGGGTCATAAATGGTCCGACCCAAATTGACCCATTAACCCGTTTATGACCCATTTATGCGCAATGCAATTTTGTTGACCCATACCCGACCCGACCCATACCCAACACATACCCGATTAGACCCATATTGCTAAAATACTTCCATATTTAATTAAATATAGGAAAATTCATACCCAAACTGAAATGAAAGTGCAGAATGAGTGAGTGCAAGATTGAGTGAGGGTGAGAAAAATGCGTTGAGTTTAAATCGGTTGTAAACTCATTTATGACCCATTTGCGACCCATTTATGACCCATTTAACACTAATATAAGACTTCTACCCATTTATGACCCATTTACTAAATATAACTAACACATTTATGATCCATTTACTAATAAATGGGTTAAGAAATGGGTTTATGACCCATTTTGACAGATCTAGCTGTAAGGGCGATCCTCGCCCAGGCCGCAAGGGTCGAGCCCTTGCCAGATCTGGCGAGAGCTGTGACGCCCTCTTCGGCCCTCACCTGTGGCCAATTACCGGCCATGACCGAGTACCGATCACAGGCCAAAGGAAAGAGAAGGAAAAAAATGAAAAAGAAAAAAAAGGCACAAATTAATAAAATATTTAAAATATTATTATCAATGTCCATATTAGCGCGCGGTCGTGCCATGTAAGACGGCTGGTTTCCATGTTAGTAATTTCTAGCTTTTTAATATGATGATGTAGGGTTGGGGCAAATTTCGATCCAAGGATTCATGCCTTTTTAATGGGATTTGGCCTGAAAATTGACCCAAGAATGGACACTGTCAACCCAGCCATTGGATCTATATGTATATGCACTTTGATAACTCAATTACTGTTTGGAATATGTGGTCTGCTTCAATGTGGTAAGTTATGTCCTACACGATCAAATCTCCAAAGAAAGTATAAACTTTTTCCATGTTACTTAGAATCTTAAGTATCGAACGGCCACATTAAATATAAGTAAAACATAGATGCCTCCACAGAATGGTTTTCGATGCTTTCGTCTCTTGCTTTTGGATGTTGCGTATTTAATATTCGAGTCGTTACTATATCTCTTACTCAGCATAACCTCAGGTGACACGCTTACCACACCCTATGCATGGAGCAGTACTCGATATACGTAGATACAACAGGGATTAGTCAAATTGGGAAAGATTTCGACATCTGTTCTTATTTGTAAGTGAAAATAAAGGGAAAAGATAAGGAAAGATTAGACATGGTCAAAAACTTCGCGAGGACTGAGGAGCAATCCGCAAAGATCTTTTCATGGCTCCCGGTCTTGGTCGTCTAAAAAGGGGCAGATCCTTGGATGAGTTTTCAAAAGGTTGTCGAGTGGTTAAAAACTTGGTTGAGTTTTCGAAAGGGCAGGTAAGGAAAGATTAGACATGGTTAAAAACTTCACGAGGACTGAGGAGCAAAATGCAAAGATATTTTCATGGCTCCCGGTCTTGGTCGTCTCGAAAGGGGCAGATCCTTGGATGAGTTTTCAAAAGGTTGTCGAGCGGATGATTGCAAGACGCCAAAACTGTCAGAGTGAACAGTATGAATCGCTTTATGTTTTTATCTGTTGCATGCAGGTAGTGATTCATCCATCATTAAGCTGTGGGAACCATCGGACAAGCGACGACAACGATCGACGCATGAGTGTTGGTGTCCCCTTTCTCATGGATAACGATGCAAATTATTCTCGAATTTTAATTAAACATGTGATATCGTCTTTAAAATTTTAATTTATTTAATATCATTCCTGAATTTATATTATTTTTATATTTTTAATTTGTATAATTGCGTTTCCTGAATTTTTGATAAATATTCAATTTAATCTATAGACTATATAAAATATCAAACGTTATCATTCAATTAATTCAAATTCAAGGAAATGTTGAATATTTGTACGTAGTCTTGGAACTAAATTGAATATATACTAAAAGTTTATGAATCATATTGAACAAATTAAAAATTCGAGGATGATATTATATATTAAGTTAAAGTTTATAAATCACATTAAATAAATTAAAAATTAAAAATTAATATTATATATTAAGTCAGAATTTAAAAATTATTTGCGTCATTTTCCTCTTAAAAGATGAGGAGGAGCTTAGCTATGATTCAGGACTCTGTCTCTGTAGCGTGCTTGCCAGCTCGAAATAACACAAAGGAAGATCTTTGCCAAACCTTATCTCTAAAGCAAATCGACTTTTTACAAAAGCAACTCTATTATTGTGCAAAACTCTGTCGCTCTTGTCGACCCCACATCGTTTTCCCGTGTTGTGTTTCGCTTAATAATGACTCGTGCCTCCCATTTCAAGTCGTCTCATGCTGACGTCACGTGGGGGGCGTATCAACCACGCCATCCGAAGGTTGGCAAGGTTTTGCTCTTCACGTTAGGTTGGACTTTTTAGATCTCTCCATTCAATTCTTACCATTAAGAGACGTGACTCTTAATTATAAAAAGGCGCGACTTTTAAGTGAAGAGAAGCGATTGCTGATGTGAAAAATTTCCAAAAGATGTATTATAACATCAAATCATACATTGTCCAACATAATTATTGAAAACAACAGCTTCTTCGTAATTCTTTCTTTTTTTCTTTTTATATACATAAATTTGATATCACATTTAAGAAAAAAATTTGAAACAAAAATTAAGCAATTGCTGAACTCATTTATCTATGACTTTAGTGTATATCTTAAAAATCATCAACATGCATCATAGCATCAAATATTTATAAACTACTGCTTTATCTTCATCATCTATTGAATTTTCCCAATACTTCCTTCCTTGGTGACATTGATCTTGCACTTCACCAATCTTCTTTTAGGCATCAGAAACATCGAGAAGGAAATGCAAGGCTCTCACATCTACCATTCTGAGTACATCCGCCAGTCACACTCCCATTCTCTCTCTTGGGCGCCTTCATCTCCAGAGCTCAAATATCACCTGAGGACCGTGATGAGGGTTCTTCCATCACCCAGCAGACAATAGCATTGCTTGTTACCCATTTCGTTCTCCAGGACAGCCTTAAAATACTCAATCTTAAGGTATTTGATAGAGTAATTAAATATTAAACCATTCTTTCATCAGAAAACTTAAATTTTTAGAACGGTTGGCAGTGATCCCACAAAAATCTCATAATATTGTCCTTTGACAAGATGAATTTTCCAATGCTCATAGAGTTTTCCTAAACAATAGAGCATCCACTTTGGGCCAAGAACTGCCCAATCCGGATCCCGCTGCCGAGCAGATTGATGATATCCTTCCAGTCCGAACTCTGCCCCTGCAATCAGAACATAAATTCTTCCATGCCTTCATGGGAATCGATGGATGGATGGACATCACGGCGATCGTCCTGACTTCCCGGTTGTTATAACCACTATCGCGTTGTTGAGTAAAAGACAAGTAAATCAGATTATGTCCCGGTGCTATTGTCTACTTGAGGTGGTAAGTATGTGAGTGGGTGCGCGAGAGACAAGGAGAGCTTACTTTGTTATTAACTTCCCGTGTCCGACGATGGGCAAATCTTGCCTGCGTGACAATGTTCATATACTTGAACTCGAGTAACTTTTTTGCCCCAAATACTCCAGAGTAATTAGGTTTTTTATGCTAGTAAGGAAATTAATTTTTCACAGATTTTCTTGGGTGAATGTCATGTTTGGATTGAGATATTGATCTAACTTTCAAAAATCGTTTCACAAAATATATTTGTATCTTCAATACCAAACTTGCGCAAACCCTATTTGCACATACGTACTGTCTATCTCGCGGGGGTCAAAATCTTATTGAAGGAGAAGATAGTACTTTTAATCCTGTTATTAGTTCCGACTCGATAAAAGGTGGGTCAAAAATGCAAATTCTAGTGGAGTTTTGAACTTCCTCTATCGTATAA
Organism: Syzygium jambos; assembly: GCA_031216235.1. NCBI lineage: Eukaryota > Viridiplantae > Streptophyta > Magnoliopsida > Myrtales > Myrtaceae > Syzygium > Syzygium jambos. The sequence goes on from CM062227.1 coordinate 25,844,078, forward strand.
CATTTTGCTGTACTAGTGCAGCCAGAGGTTATATCTGTTTGGAATCATCTTGTTGTCCATGCCACTTTGTGGATTTAGCCTTACCCATTGCACGTCGAGGACGAGGCTATTTCGATGTACCTCCTAAATTTTGAAAATCAAGATCGAGTACATCGATACTTGGCTGGGAGTTCGATAGGTTTTTGTACTCGTCACGGCTGAGGATGTAGAAGCAGGTGACCAGTTCCTTAAAATTGAGAGTGCCGTTGTCGTCCTGGTCCAGCTCCGCAAAGAGCCAATAATGGTTATCACTTTTAAATCCGGCATGGCTTAGGAGGGCCATGAACTCGTCGATGCTTACGTTTCCGCTCTTGTCCTTGTCCATGGCCTCGAAAAACCTCTGGGCTGTCTGCTTCCGGTCCTCCGTCAAGTCCACGTAGTGAGCCGACGCGGCCTTGGGGACCTTTTCTATATCCATCTCTCTCTCCCCCTCACACACACAAGAAAGAACGAAAAAAACAAAGTGTGAATGATTTTTAGATTGGTACGAATGTGCGATCAACATCCATGCGTGTGAAGCAAAGAGAGAGGAAAGCAAAATAAATTCGTGGACTTCAATTAGGACTGGCAAGTCCCTAGCTACGTCTGCCGACCGAGCAATGTAGCACCGGGGAAGAATCTTACATAGAACCTTTTTACCATGCGACTTGTGAAATTATTATTAAATATTTAAGGAAACTAATGATCCAATGCATGATTTCCAATGGTTATAATCCAAATGAAACTTTCAAATATTTTTTTTTGCCTCCATAGGGTGGTGGTCCGTTGAACACCTGGCAAATCCATGAACTAGTTGAGTCCAACGTTGGGCCATTCGGGTGACCCTAATCAAGAATTGTTTACATGCAATCGATGAGATTTGACCTGGTGACCACCGGTTTTTAAAATAGAAATCTCCTCGTGCCCTAAACATTTGCACCAACAAATTTCTTAGTGCACCTACAGTTGTGGTCGCTGATTCGTCGATTCCGACAACTTATTGATGGAAGAATTACGAACTCAGCCAAGCGAACGACCCGGTCATTCAGAATGACGCTGAATTCTGGAACACAAGTGCTCTTTTGCAGGTAACTTGCAACCAATAAGTTCATGAAAGTGCTGGGTGACCACTGAGAAGTAGATTCAGCAAAATATTCTTTTGGAAGGCCACAAAAGATCCTCCAAAGGTGAAAAAAATAGGTTTTCATTTATAGAGCAATTACAAGGTTATGATAAAATAAATGGTTAATACCGTGAAAAACCCCAAACTGGTACACCTGTGATAAATTTACCTCAAATTAATTTTTTGACCACTAAAAACCGCACATTGGTACACCTGTGACAAATTTATCCTTAGTTAGTTTTTGTTAAATTTTATCGTCAAATTACCAAGTTGAATGACACATGACAGTTGATGGATGTACTAGTTTGAAGTTTTGCCTTTCTAATTGTCACATATATATATCAGTTTGTGATTTTTTGTGGTATTATCTAATTTAATGGAAGGTAAATTTATCACAAGTATATTAATTTGGGGTTTTTGGTGGTCAAAAAGTTAGTTTGTGATAAATTTATCACATATGTACTAGTTTGGGGTTTTTCATGATATTTACCCTAAAATAAATTAGCATAAAAAATGTAGTGAATGGTTATAACTTTATTTTTTGTTTGGTAAAACATTGCATATCATGTTGGGTATAGTTAAAGACAAAAAGGAAAATAAAAATTACTTAATAACGTTTATAAAATAAAAATCCGGGAGAAGGAATTGTGGCTTGCTAACCATAGGGAGCTACAGCCGTCGTAGTGGTTAGACCAATGGTGATAGTCGCATTTGTCGTGATGGTCACCTCAAGGCATAGCTATTAGTATGATTCCAAATCTGTTAAACAAATGTATTAAGGCACATTATATTTACCTATTTAAGCTGTATCGGATTATACTAACACTCCCTCTAACCCAAAAGCTTAAGCATGGCAGCGGGAGACTACATGTTAACGAGACACATTATAACCACATACTTAAGCAAAAACCATATTGTGATCTTGATCTTGACCTACACAAGCAACCACCGTCATGGTGGCCGCTTGTTAATGGCCACCACAATTTGTTTTGGCTTTTTGTCCACGAGATGAGACGACCATTATCATGATGGCTGCCTTTCAAGGACATAGTGGTATGTGGTCTCTCATCTATTGTCCAGGCGACAACTCGAGCCTTTAAAACTGTATCATGATTCCCAAAAAAGAAACATTTTCAAAACTCAAGCTTAAAAAAAAAAACTAGGGATGATCGAACCTCAATGGCCTAAACACTTTCTCTTTTTGCAATTTGAAAATTCGATTTTTTCCATTCAAAAGAGTATCTCAAACTTTTAAAATTGGCATGAGTACGTAATTGAATAAGAAGAAGGTTAGGTACTAAATTGTACACTAAGAAAAAAATTGAGTACTTGTGATGTCATTATTGTACAAGTATAACCTCTATAATTTTCTCTATACACATTTACAGTGTATAGATTTGCTCATCCAATTGCCGATAACGATTATATTATGTGAACATAGTGATGAGTATAGCTTTTGCTTTGGCTATGATCTAGTAAGTACTTTTTTTTATTATGCGTAATTTTTGGAAAAATAACCTTCCAAAGAAAGCAACTTCCCTCCAAGCCGGATGATCAAGTCAACCTATAACAGAAAAATAATTTTGTGGTGGGATAATGACACAAATGGTTCTTGAACTTTGACCCAATATGCAATATGGTCCATGAACTTTTAATTTGTTCAATATAATTCCTGAACTTTAGCCTAACGTGCAATGTGATACTTGAACCTTTTAATTTATGCAATATAGTTGCTGAACTTTTGGTACGTATTCAATATAACTATGAACTATATGAAAATGTTCAATGTAGTTCCTGATCTTGAATTAATAGAATGACTATATTGAGCATTCTCATATAGTTCAGAGATTAAATTGAATATGTACCAAAAGTTTAGGGATTGTATTGCATAAATTAAAAGCTTAGGGACCACATTGTACATTAGGTTAAAGTGCAGAGGTCACATTGAACAAATTAAAAGTTCATGGACCTTATTGCACATTAGGTCCAAACTCAAGAACTATTTGTGTTATTTTTCCTTTTGTGATCAACGGTAGACCGGCAGTCTTAGCCTTCTTGGCATCTCTCATGACTCAATTTCCTGCTTACAAAAGAGAGAAACAAAGCCACTCGGCAACCTGGGGATTCCCTAATTATCGGAAAGTCATTTAAGGCTGCTACTTTAGAGACGACCATGACTGGGTGATGAAAAAGATCTTTGCTAGTTGCTCCTCAGTCCTTGTCTAGTTTTTAGACATGTCTGTCATCCCTTTCTTTTCTTTTCTTTTCTTTTTCACTAATAAAAAATAAAAACGTCAGAACTATTTTTAATTTGACTAATTCCATGATTATACGTAAATCGATCTGTCCACGTATGTCGAGTACTGCTTCATGCACAAGTTGGCAAGCGGAGCTACGAGCTTATGCTGAGTAGGAGATGCAGTGACTCGAACCCGGAAAAAGAAACATCTAAAAGGAAGTGATAAATTTTGATTACAAAGCTGTTTTGAACAGTAGTAGCTTCTTATCGTATAGAAATAGGAATCCATACCACGTGGTAGTTCTTGTTGCATGTGTTGTTCTGATGGATAACCTGGTGGCCTTGTATACGAAGAACTACGTTAAACCGAGGAATACGTAGGAATTTGTTTCATCAATCATCGTAAAACCATTTCATTAGGGCAAGAAAAATCAAACATTTAGGCATGCTTATCATTTTCCAGTTTGATAAAAAAAATTTTAAAAAGAGAGAAGAATTCACGTCCAAACCCAGGTCGTGTATCATGTGTAGCATCCATCACACCCTTCTTCAGTCAACAACGGAATGTTCACGCCAATTTCCTCCCTGTTGTCCCTTGCTTTGAGAGACATTCTTAACCACAAAAATGTTGTCAAGCGGTTGACGCTCTGGTGCTTCGGCTTTGTCTTCGTCTTCGTCTTCTTCATCCTCCTCTTCTATACTGCCCGTCTTCGTCTTCGTCGTCCTTCTCTTCTGTGTTGCCCATCTTCGTTTTCGTCTTCTATGTGGCCACAGAGATATATCGCCACAATAAAAATCCTCCCCCCAAAAAAAGAAAACATTCTAAGGGTGCGTTTGTTTTCGGGAAATTGTTTGTCGGGAATCCATTTTCAGGACTTTCACCCGTTTGATTCACCGAAAATGATGAGCTAACTGAAAACACTTTCTGATCAAGGAAAACAATCATGCATAAAATTAGGAAAATGAGTTTTCTAATCTAAGAAAGTTAAAAATACTTTTCGGAATTGCTCATCTTGAATTTGTTAATATTTTTTCTTTTCTTTTTTTTTCTAAGAAGGAAAGCATTCATGTATTTTCTTTTCTTAATAAAAATAATTTAAAAATATAGTTTTTTTTTTATAATTTTCACCATTAGATTTTCATTACCAAACAACTGAAAATATTTTTTAAGTCCTTTTAAGGTTTTAGCCAGACATCGATAAATGAATTCATTTTACTGGATGACTGAGGGGGAAAAGAAAAAGGACTTTTGATGATCGAGGAGGAAAAGAAAAGATCACCAGGCTTCTTTATTTCCAATACTCAACACAGAATACACTTGAAGCAATATCTCAACACACAATACACTAGTAGCAATACAGAAACTCTCCATCTGGTGACAGTGCTCATAGTTTTCCTAAAGAATGGAGCATGAACTTTGGGCTATCGTCTGCCCAAAATTGAATGCGGTCTGTAACGCGTTGAGCAGGTTGAAGACTTCGTTCCAGTCCGTACGGCCTCTCCGAGTGACAGTTCCCGCCTGCATGACAAAGTGTTCGTAGGTAAAAACACAGTTGAACTCGAGTAACTTTACCGTCCCAAATACTGTAGAATAATTAACATTTTCTGCTTAGAAGGAAATTAGTTTTTTCTGGTACACGAACAAGTTTTCGTTTGCATGAATTTATAGGGTGAATGTCATGTTTCAATTTTGAAAAATTGATTCGGCCTTCGAAAATCTCTTCACAAAACACGTGATTATCTTCTGGACTAACTTGCACAATTGCATTCCTATATATTTTTCGGGGTAATGGGGCTTAAAATCTTTGTAAAGTAGAAGATAGTACTTTCGATCCCATTATTAATTCCGACTCAATAAAAGGTAGGTGAACATTCCTTGTCGAAGGTAATTTTTTTCGAAATGCACTTTCTAATGGAGTTTCGAATTTCCTCTATCATGGACCCTTTTGTTGTACTAGTGCAATCGGACGTTATATCTGCTTGGAATAATCTTGTGAACCATGCCTACCACTCTTGCAGAATTAATCTTGCTCGCCGCACATGGAGGAGGACGCGGTTTAATAAGTATCCCTTCCAAATTTAGAAAATTCAAGATCGAATATCTATGTATTAAACTGTAATGTTTACCTGCGTCCGGGGTACAACAGTACTTGCACGGGATTTCAGTTGGTCTCTGTACTCATCGCGGCTGAGGATGTAGAAGAAGGTGAGCAGTTCCTGAAAATCGAGGGTGCCGTCGTGGTCCTTGTCTAGCTCCCTGAAGAGCCACCTAAAATTTTCGCTCTGAAACCCGGCAAACGTCAGGAAGGTCATGAACTCATCAATGCTTACGTTGCCGCTGTTGTCCGCGTCCATGGCCAGGAAAAACCTTTGGGCTGCCTGCTTCTGGTCCTCCGTGGAGTCCCTATAGAAAGCTAACGCGGCCTCGCTGATCCTTCCAATATCCATGTCTCCCTCTCTCTGTCTCTCTCTCTCTAATCACTGTCCGAGTATGTGTGCAAATGACTATCGCTGCGGAGGCATTTATGGAGAATCTCAGTTGAACGTTCCGTGTATTACACGAACAAGAAAGAAAACAAGGAACAAAAAAAAAAGGAAAAATTGACCAAAAAATCCTAAACCTATTACACTTTTACCAATTCAGTCATAAACCTTTTAATTTTTTCAATTGAGTTTTAAACCCTTTTCACATTTTGCTAATTGAGTCCGTTCCACCAATCTTGGCCAGAAATTGCTTACTTGAATGCCAGCCATTTTATGTGGTATGGCCGGCGCTAACGTGAACAATTTTTACTAATATGTTTATTTTTTCGATTTTTTATTAATTTTTTAATCTTTTTCTTTTTTTTCCTTTTCTCTTCTTTTATTTTTTATTTTTCCCTTTTCCCTCCACGGGCCATTACGGAGCCTGGCGACTGTTGGCCTTAGACGAGGTTTGCCTTCACAAGGCCGGCAAGAACTACCCTCATGTGAGGCCGATGATCGCCGACCATTGACAAGGCCGGGTGATGGCTAGCGAAGGGAAAAACAAAAACAAAAAAAATTAAAAAAAAGAAAAGAAGATAAAAGGAAAAAAAGCGAGAAGAGAAGAAAAAGTTCAAAAAAATTAATAAAAAACTTGAAAAAATATTAAAATATTATTAAAAATTATCCATGTCATGCTGATCAAGTCATGTAGGACAGCTAACATCCACATCAGCGATTTCTAGTCAAAATTAGCCGGATGAACCCAAGTAACAAAATGTGAAAAAAGATTTAGAACTTAATTGATAAAATTATGGTTTAGGACTGAATTGGCAAAAGTGTAATAAGTTTAGGACTTTTTGGATAAATTCCCAAGAAAAAAGTGTGAATGATTCTTTCATTGGTACATATGTACAGTGAATGCCAATGCATGCAAAACAAATAGAGGCAGCAAAAGAAATTTGTTGAGGAAAATTACAAAAAAAAATTTCTAAAACTATTGCAATTATGCCAATTTAGTCTTAAACATTTTTTTCTAATTGAATCCAAAAACCCTTTTTATATTTGTGCCAATTTAGCCCATACAACAATTTTAGCTATAAATCGCTGACATGGATGCGGGACTCCTACATAGAGCAGTCAGTGCTGATGTGGACATTTTTAAATAGCATATTAATAATTTTAAGATTTAATTATTTATTTTTCTTTATTTTTCTTTTTTCTTTTCTTTCTCTTTTTTTTTCTTCTTCCTTTCTTTCTTTCACCAGCAGTTCTACATAGCAATCATGCATTTTGTTTGCATATTTCTTTAAAGTAATAGATTGCAGAAATCTCGTCTTGATGGATAGCGATACACTTCACTTGCTTAGTGCGTCCAAGTTTTTAAAATCTGCTGCAACCTACTTATGTGTCTTGATATTGGGTGTTACTTTCCTAAGTGTGCACCTATATGATCATTTCAAAGTTGTGTACGGTGCTTACCTTAGTGCCAAAGGTTTTCGACAGCTCATTTAAGTACCAAATCGAAGAAAAAATGATCACTTTAGTGCATTCGGTGAGAAATTCCTGCTAAATTGATTATGTGGCCTTTATAATTAATTTGTTAATATGACTTGCAAATTTTTTAAAAATATAATTCGTGTGGACTTCAAAAACGACGTCGCATAGCCTACGTACGTGGCTTGGACATCCAAAATGACATCGCAAAAGATGCTTTCAAGTTCCCCAGCTCACCAGACCCAAGAAGAAAGTTGGAGAGAAAGAGATGACGGCGACAACCACCACCAATGACGATGGAGCCTCTGGTGAGGGTCCAAAGATTTTGTGGAACCAGTCCTAATAGAGGTTCAAGAGTATAGGAAGGCTAGGCTTGGCTTCCCATACATTCATCCCTCAAAGCAAGGCTTGGGATTGGCTTCCCACCTCCGCGTCACATGCCAAGACCAACTCCATGTCTGCTGTCTGCTTGCTCTCACCTCTCGATCCGTTTGTGACCTTTTTTATTAGTTTCCTAAGCTGATGTGGCTCGTCGATGGGTCTAATCATCGTTTAAACCATAAAATGACACGTCTAGTAGCTTTTACACAAATAAAAATCCTAAATCGCCAAATTGAAAATAATCCCAATTTTAAACCCTAAGCCGGCCGTCTCCATGCCTTACCCGATGACCCAATCTCTCTCTCACCCTCCCTCTATCTCTTTCTCTTCGCATCTCGTGTGAAATGACTATGTTGTGATTTGATTGTTGTTTCATAAAAGATTTTAGATTTTTTTTCTTGTGGTTTTGGGTAATTAGTAGAGAATGTGTATCGCCGTGGCACAACGAAGATGTGCACCTATCGCCGAAAGGTGATTTCTGCGAAATCGAGATGGGGAATTACCCATTGAGTTCTTCAACAATCATCTTCCCCACATTCCTTCTTGCTCTTTTCTTGTTTCTCCTCCTTCAAATCCCCCTTGTGTTCCTGAACATTGAATTGCTTCATTCTTTTGATTACTAAGCAGCACTGAAAAGATAAAAAAAAAACCCAGCTCCATCATCAAAGTAATTTCCTCAAACACCTGGTCGCCATATGGAATTCCATGGCAAGAAGACAAATTAAGAACGGGGAAGTGGACAAAAGGTTTCGGTTTTCCGGTCAAATAGATCGGAGTTGACACTGAAATATTCGTTTTAAAAAAAAATGATACTTAAGTTATCCAAAAGAAACTTTTGGCCCTTACTATAGTGACAGTCATGCATAACTTTTGTGGCATTTCAAGTGTTCTTCTCATGATTAAAAATTGATAAAGACTACATGCAAAATTATTTCAAAATAAAGAGATTTCAAACCAACCTCATCCTCACCTTGGTTAGAGTTAACCATGAGAGATTGATATGAAGTGAAGGCACAAAGTCGCGGAAAGCAACCTGAGGAATGCAGTGGCAGTGAACAGCAACGAACGGCAACAACGAACAGCAGCAATGGTGGCGCAATAGCAGCAGCAGCCAACAGCCAATAGCAGCACCTCAAGAGCAATAGCGAACAGCAAACAGCAGCAGCGAATGTCACGCCCTGAACCCATCGAGAGCACGACACCCTCCACTGGTCTATTTATGCGACATCCCAGGGTTATCGCCGACCTCAATTTTCAACATCAGAGATTTAAAATCACAGCGGAAACCACAATTAACCCGGACAATTGGAACTGGGGAAAAACAAGGAGAGTAAACACATTCTTTCCTCATTCACACTTATACCATAATAGTCACAATTTTACAGACCATATAATATACAGGTGCACACCGTATTAAAATCCTTGATATTAAAAGAGCTAGTGACCTGGCATTCTACTCCCAAAAAATGGTGCTAATCCAAAAACCCATTCTTGACCCCCTATTATCCTCGTCGTCCTTTGCTCGGTGTCCATTCTGAATCTGACTCCTCGCCGTCCGAATTCGAACTCCCTTGAGTAGTTTGTTTTTCCGAGGACTCCGATTCTACCTCAATCTCTATCGGATGATTGATGTCATTCGACTCGGCTGGAACTTCATTTTGATCTTCCTCATATTGTCCATTGAAGATATTGAACTCAGGCACAAAGTTGAGATCCATATACTGCTCAAATGAAAGGATATACTCTGGTTCCCCCTCAGGTTCCTTAGACTCGCCAGGCTCGTCAGGATCATCCTCGGGTTCTGCCTCGAGTTCTACCTCAAGTTCTACCTCCACTGGCTCCTCCTCGAGAATTGGTTCTAAATCTATATCCATTGGGTCGTCCTCAGTTTGTGATGCTTTGGGTTCGGGTTCATGCTCAGCCCCTGAAGATCCTTGAGCAACGACTGCTAAATGCAATCCAGATTGAGCTAAACTAGTTTCTACACTGGTCAACTCTCTGTCTATCGGGGGTATGGCAGACGGGTCCCAATCCCCAACTAGATCAAATGGAACATCAAAACCTCTGACGGGCCCGAACTCATCCCCACTTAGTATGCCTAATCAAGGTTACGTTATCGGGCATAGGGAATTCTGCAACCTCATTCTCGGTGTGCACTGGTACTCCAAAACGCTCTGGTTGCGGTGGCAGACGATTCATGGGTCTTGTCGGGGTTCTGAAAATATATTGGTTGAGACAACCATGAGACTACATCTCAGTAAGTACACTCCTAAACCCCACCTAGGCTATCACGTACCTCCAGATAACCACACAAATACAAATCACACACATACGCCAAATTATCTCATAACAAGCGCACAATCACAAGTATGCACAATTCACGTGTCATGCACTCATCCCGTTCTCATTCTCTTTTCCACAATTCCTCGCTAGTGATCCGCGTTGAAGTACACGCCTCAGGTACACTGCGACCACTATTTACAACAGGCCCGCGTTAATGTACACGCCTCAGGCCATGTTTCTTGCCCGCGTTGAAGTACACGCTTTAGGCTCAACACCTACCACCTACTGCGCAACCCGCGTTGAAGTACACGCCTCAGGCTGACAGTCTTCTGGTAATACCGGGCATCGTCCCGCGTTGAAGTACACGCCTCAGGACGGCACAATTTCCACAACATGTGTCATACGACATTTCATTCTCACTCATGCACATGCTCCACAAGCATTTACCACACTCAACTGGCCAATCACACGTGGCTTGTGCACGCATCATTTCACACACAAAATATGCTCACTTAGCATTGACACGGCCAATTTTGACAATTAAATCAGTTTGGCCCAAATGCGCACACACAGGCATATTTCAAACATGTAATTCCACAACCATGCACTCAATTTCATCATCCCAACCTAGTCTCAGTTCAAATATACAATAAACGCACAATAAGTCATTTTTCTCCAACCAAATGACTTCGAATCAATCCCGGCCCTTCACGGCACTTTCTCACAATTATTTGTCGGTTCTAAAAATCCAAATTTCGTCCCGATCGGCCCATCACAGCCCACTAAACAGCCCATCACAGCCCACTTCAGTCTTAAATTTTTCACCAAAATTCCCAAAAATTCAATTCCAAGGCCCACCTAACATTTCCGCACCTAAAATCGTATAGACCCGCGCCTATAAAAACCCGATTCCGCCCAAACAATCATCCGTTGATACCCAACGTCCTAAATGGGTTTTAGAGCGCAACTTACCTAGTTCTAGACTCACGCGGCTAGAACGGAAAGCGGCGGCACTTAATCGGGAACGGCAACGAATGATGGCGCGGCTTGGCGACGAGAATGGCGACGGCGGGGGCGCGGCTTGCCTTGGTCGAGGCTCACGGCCTCACGCGGAGAGAGAGGGAGAGAGAGAGAGAGAGAGAGAGAGAGAGAGAGAGAGAGAGAGAGAGAGAGAGAGAGAGAGAGAGAGAGAGAGAGAGAGAGAGAGTCGGACGGCGTGGGGCTGGTGGAGGCGTGGCGACGAGGATGGCACGGCACGGTGGTTCGGCGGGCGTACGGGCGGCAGTGATGGCGCGGCGGTGATGGCGGAGGGAGAGAGAGAGTGATCGGTGGAGGGGGAGGGGCTCACGGTGGGGGGCTGCCGAATGGGGGAGGAGAGAGGAGAGAGAGAGAGAGAGGGTCAAATACTTAATAATCTAATTTTGACCACCTTTTTGACAATTTACCAAAATACCCCTCTCTAATCTTTTTGATCCAACGGTCAAGATTCGATCCAATCTAGAAATCAACGGCTAGGATTGAATCTTGCTTAAAAATATCCAAGGGCATTATGTCTTTTCCAAAAATTGAGGGCAAAATGACCAAAACGCCCTTTACCCATAAAACTAGCCCTTTATTAATTCCCAAGGGCAAAATGATCACTTTCTCATTTTCTCGTCGAATTCGAATTTTTTCAAAGGATTTGGGCGCATCCAAAATTGCACGTTGCATCCGCAACGTCGTCCTAATGTCCCGTTGTGACTTCCAAATTTTTCCGATGTCCAATTTGGGCTAAATTAAATAATCAAATTTTATTAAACGCAACTTGAGCGTTTCTCAAACTAACGGGCGGCTTGTTGGAAAAATTCGCATATACGACCCGTGACTGATACTAAATCGAGTCACGTGCAATTTATTCATACCGTAACGACTTAGGTTGTCATTAAAATCGCGAGGATCAATCATTAGATCCGAGGGGTACGATCGTTCGGTATAGGTTCAGGATCATTCGTCAATTCATTTCGTGGTCCGGCGGAATCACCCGCGACCTACTGCTATGACAGTGGCGAACTGACCCCTAACTATCCTTGGATCGGCCAACAGTGGCTCAAAATATCACCTCGGCGATTTCATGATCGAAAATAAATCACGATCGAATTTTCTATTAGTCGTACGAATTTAATTTCCTAGTTAGCTTTTCCTTAATGGTTAATATCAGGAATGATCAGTTCCGGGCGAGAATTAACTGCGAGTATATTTATAAAATTCAGTATTTTATAAATCCCAAACGGACGAATTTTTAGGATGTCGTGAACAGCAGCAATGAACAGCAGAGCAGAAGCACAGCAGCAGCGAACATCAAACAGCAGCGAGGAACTGCCGCGCAGCAGCAGCAACAGCAAGCTGCAGCAACGCAGCAGCAGACAGGAGCGACGCAGTAACTCTGAACAATAATAATGACGCAATCGGAACGGCGCTGGATTGACTAACGCGAGGCTGGACAGAGCTACGGCAGCAGGAAAGCGGACAACGTTGAAGGAACTCATCTGGAATTCGCTGACGGTCGCTTGGAGGCCGTGGGCACGGCTGCAAAAAGTAGCAGCAACGGAATTCTTGGGTATGTCAGGGGCTGCACGGTTAGAGGTGTGAGACAAGCACGACCGATTACTTCCTTCTCACTGCACACCTATTTTTTTTTTCTCCCCTTTGCAATTGCCCACGAAGTCCCTTCTTAAAGCAACAATTTCCACTTACTATTGGAAAGTCAGAACTCGTACTCCTTCGATTGTGGTGATTGCTGAATCTTAGTCCTGATTTGTCACCGTGAATCTCCCAAATATGGGTCTCTCACCTTCTATCACAATCTTTTCCTTTTCTGCTTCACTGATATTGTTGTGAACATGCCCAAATTCACTCACTATCATTTATGATTCTACAACCAGCATTATCTCCTTAGTTATTTCCCTTAATTTCCTCTCCGCTCAATCTTTCCAATCGTCCAATATTTGACCTAGTGACTGTCAATTCTTTCCATATTGCTGGACAAACCCCATCGGTTCCTCTCTCACCATCTTCGCGATTTCGTTCCAGCAGCCCGAACCTTCCACAAACGCTTAGATTTCTTTCCTTATTTTTTTCGTCTTCATCGATTTGTCTCTCGGTAACTGCACTATCCTTTCCCTTCAGCCGTGAATGTCACTGATTGCGATTGCTATTTGGAATTTGCTCATTTCTTCTTGGCCGAGAATATCTCTTCCTTTCTTGCCCACATATGCAATCTGGCTTTGATTAGGAAAGGAAATTTCTATTGACTTCGATGAATATGACCAACTTTTCTTTACCAAGTTCGTATGCTAATGAGATTTCGAGCCCCTCATCGCGTTGCCACGTCAGTTTACGAAATAACTATGAATGCCAATGCTATGAGATATTGATATGTTTGTTCAGGGATTGAACTCAATCCTTAATTTTTCATGCGATAAATGATAAGGAAAATAAAAAATTTTGGTGTCAACAACAAATAATTGAAAATTGTTGTGGGGCCCACTCCTTTGAAAATTTATAGCTCACAATATGCTGTTATTCTAATAATAGTTCAAAGACTATTATGCTAGTAAAACCCTAAAAAGAGTTTCGAATTCAAAGCAAGGCACGTGCAATCAACCCATTGACAAGATCCGACTTATTTTGTCCAATTTCCTTCTCTTTTAGCAAAACTCCTGCTCTTGCAAGTTTGTTTCGTGATTTTGCCGTTTGATTTTTCTAGGCTGTATATCGTTTTACTCGTATCTTGGCAAAAAATGAAGTCGACCATCCAGGCGTGGATCCCCTGCGATCGTTTTTGATCGCGTCTGCAAGTGCAAATCCTGCTTCCACGATGGAACACCGATTTGTTGCTACACTCGCGTCAAATCTCACGTTTTGAAGCTCTTGTACTTTGTTTTGCCTTTTTATTTCTCTTCCTCTATGCTCAAGCTAGTTTACGAAGATGCAGTGCACAACACAACGGGGCGTGCTGATTTGTGGATGCACGTGCCTCGCTTCAACTCATTTTCTTCGTCCATTTATTTGCGGTTTTTCCGAAATTCCCCTCGAAACCTTTTTATCATTACCATGCCCGAATTTGCGAGACTGAACTTTACTCTATTACTTAAGTCTCTAGAGCATGCCCGAGGAAACTCAAACTGAAATTTAACAAGAACAAACGAAAAGCTTCTTCATTTCCATTACCTAACACACAACACACTGATAAGCAATACAGAAACCCTACAACTGGTGACGATGCTCATAGATTTCCTAGAGGATGTTGCATACGTCTTCGTTCACCCAGTTTCGAAGCTTGTACGTGCCCCCTAACTTCTTGTACGGTTGGGAGAGTTCGCCCCTGTTCCACTTCTGCACTACCACATCAATGGAGTTACAGACAATTCAAAGACAATTGAAATAGATCATGTCACGGTGATTTTGTCTTCATAATGTGGTAATTTTGAGAGAGAGCGAGAGAGAGAGAGAGAGAGAGAGAGAGAGAGAGAGAGAGAGAGAGAGAGAGAGAGAGAGAGAGAGAGAGAGAGAGAGAGAGAAGAGAGAGAGATCTCACTTGATAATTAGCTCCCCAAGTCCGAAGGCCAAATCTCAACCGCATGACATAGTATTCATAGGTAAATACATACTTGAACTCGAGCAACTTTTTTGACCCAAATACTCTGGAGCAATTATTTTCTTCTACTAATAAGGAAATTAGTTTTTTATCAGTATGGCGGAACTTAAATTTCTTTTGCACAAATTTTCTTCGGAAAATATCATGTTTGGATCTCGAAAAATTGAAGGAGAAGATAATGCTTCTCATCCCGTCATTAATTCAAACTCAATAAAAGGTAAGAGAAAATTCCTCATCGAAGGTAATTTTTATCGAAAATGCAAATTTTAGTAGAGTTTTGAATTTCATATATCGTAAACCATTTTGTTGTACTAGTGCAATTGGACCTTATATTTACTTGGGATAATCTTCTCTTCTCTGAGACTTCAAGAGGAATTTTTTTTAAGACAGAAATCTAGGATTCGTTGGCTGAAAGAAGGAGATTTCAACACCAAATTCTTTCACCATTTCGTCAACAAGAGGCGTCTCCATAATCGTATCCTCTCAGTTTCCACTAGTGATGGTGTTCTATTAGCTGACCCTCAGGCAGTAAGGAATCACATTATCAGCCACTTTCAGGAGCTCCTCAATGGTAATTCTACTTCCTCCCAGACATCTGTCGATGAGATAGGTGACTTCCTAAGCCGGGTTTTGGATGATGACCAGAGGTTCTACCTTTCACAACCGGTCTCAGATGAGGAAATCCAGGCTACTCTCTTTTCACTGGCTAGAGGCAAAGCCCCAGGGCCGGATGGCTACAATGTCGATTTCTTCAAAACCTCTTGGGAGATCATTGGACCTTCTATCCTCAAGGCTGTAAGAGAATTCTTTGAATCAGGCAGGATGCTTAAAGAGATGAATACCACCATCCTAACCCTTGTGCCAAAGTTTCCTAATGCCTCGGCCATGACTGACTTTCGGCCTATTGCATGTTGTAACACCCTTTACAAATGCATCTCTAAAATATTGGCCAGACGCATTGCTCATATCTTACCATCACTGATCAGTCCGTCCCAAACAGCATTCGTCAAAGGACGCCGTATTAGTGGCAACATCATGATTGCCCAAGAATTGTTCGTGGATTTCCACCACGAGGCTTACCTCCCTAAATGTGCCATCAAAGTGGATTTTCAAAAGGCTTTTGACACAGTTGACTGGAGATTCGTTGAAATGACACTCAAAGCCTTCAAATTTCCTGATTCTTTCGTCAGGATGATTATGGCTTGTGTTTCCACAGCTAAATTCTCTGTCTCTATTAACGGGGAACTTCATGGCTTCTTTGCTAGTTCCCGAGGTATTCGACAAGGTGATCCGCTGTCGCCTTATCTTTTTATTCTGACTATGGAAGTTCTATCTGGAATCCTACAAAGGAAAACTGATACTCAAGAGTTTCATTGGTTCTGGCGCTGCAAAAAATCATGCACCTCTCATCTCTTTTTTGCGGATGATGTGCTCCTTTTCTCTGAAGCTCACCTGAGGTCGGTTGAAATAATCAAGGAATCTCTTGACCTTTTCTCCAGTTGGTCTGGCCTTAGCCCGAACAGAAGTAAAAGCCACTTGTTTCTCTCGGGAGGGACTTCGGAAATGCAAGCCCAATTACTTCAATGTCTTGGCTTCCAGCAAGGCTCTCTCCCGTTCCGATATTTAGGAGTGCCTATCATCTCATCTAGAATGAGTAAAGAGGACTGTAAAATTCTAATTGATTCCATAACGGCTCGGGCCCGCTCATGGACACAACGGTTTCTGTCCTTCGCGGGGAGGTTGCAACTCATTAAAGCTGTCCTGCACTCCATTCAGGTGTATTGGGCTACCATTTTCTCCCTCCCAAAAGCTGTCTTGTATAAAATTGAGACCATTTTGAGGCAATTTTTGTGGAAAGACCCGGACCTAGGCACCGGGGGAGACAAGGTAGCATGGACTAATGTATGTTTACCTAAAGATGAAGGAGGCCTTGGCATCAGGCGACTGGTTGAATACAATAGAGCTATGACCCTCAAACATATATGGCTCCTTTTCACTGACAAGGAATCCATGTGGTCCAAATGGATACACTCAATTTTCTTAAAAAAATTGAACTTTTGGGTTGTATCAAAGCCGACTTTCTACTCGTGGACCTGGAAGAAAATTCTTGACCTGAGGCCTTTAGCTCAAACACTTTTTAGATGGAAGATTGGGAACGGTCGTGCTGTATCCCTCTGGTTTGACTGGTGGCACAACAAAGGTCCCCTAAATCTCATCTTTAGTAATGTCGAAATATACCAGTCGCGAATCCCACGAGATACTACGGTTCAAAAGTTTTATGATCACATGTGGCAAGCCTCAAATACCCTTGACACTATTATGAATTGGACAGATCGTCCGCCTATCTTCGACGACAATACACCGGACAGACTGACATGGACTCCACATCCCTCGGGCTCCTTTTCAGTCGCGTCTGCCTGGAATCATATCAGAAGAAAAGGTAATTCAGTTCCTTGGCACTCTTTCATCTAGGATCAGCATATTGCACCCAGACATGCCTTCCTCTTATGGCTAGTCACACTCAACCGGCTCCCTTCCCAGGTACTCCTACTACAAAACCGAAGGATCGACAATGCTCTATGTGCCTTTTGTGGTCTTAGACCGGACTCGGTCAATCACCTCTTTTTTGAATGCCCTTCTACTAGTAGGCTGGCCTCTTTCTGGGCTACCAAATGCAACCTTCCATGGCGCAATCGACCTTGGCGAGAACTTATTTTCTGGGCTATGAAGGTATGCGGTGGCGACTCCTTCTCACACCGCCTCTCCCGTTTCTCATTTGGTGCGCTTATTCATATCATCTGGACCGAGAGAAACAATGCCATCTTCAGGAACAAGAGTATCTACATCCCGGGTATTCGCAAGCACCTCATCAAAGTTGTGAAAGATAAAGCCATATCCGTCGGGTGTGTTCCGGATACACCTAGGAACCGCATCTTACAAAGGAAATGGGACCTTCCACCATCAATCTTTGCAATGACTCGGACGCCCCCTGTTTCAGTCTTATAGTTCCATTTGTATTTGACTAGCCCCTTTGTCATGTTGTTTAGATCTTGCGGAACCTCCTTTGACCTTGTCTGGACTTTTCCATGTCCTAACTGGGTCAGAGATTGGTTTTGGCTCTAGTTTGTATATGGTGTTTGAATAGTAATACATTTATTTACCTTTACCAAAAAAAAAATCTTGTAGGCCATGCCTACCACTCTGTGGATTTAGTTTTACTTGTTGCAAGTGGAGGAGGAGGCAATTTAAATATATCTCCTAAATTTTGAAAAATTAAGATCTTATGTCTGTGTTTTATTTCAATTTAAACTAAAAAGTTTACCTTGTGACGGGGTATATGGGTACTTGGCCTGCAGTCCAATTGGTGTTTGTACTCGTCGCGGCTGAGGATGTAGAAGAAGGTGACCAACTCATTAGAATCAAGAGTGACGTTGCCGTCCTTGTCCAGCTTTGCAAACAACCAATCAAGATTGTAGCTTTGAAACCCACAAAGGATTAGGAAGGCCATGAGTGGTAGGATTTGATGCATAATCACAAGTTTTTTTTTTGATAACCGAGGTGTTCGCACAGCCGGCGAGCTAGGGTTCAAATCAGCGGTGATGCCCGACTAGTCCTCGAGGGGGGCTAGCGCAGCATCCCACCGCCACGACCCCCAACTTAAATCACCGATGAACGAGTTTAAATCCAGGACCTCTCCCGAAAGGAACTGAGCGCAAACCAACGCGGTCACCGATGGGTGGGTGTCACAAGTTCATAGAGATTAAAAGCAATAAAAGGAAATCGAGATATAAAGTTTTTATCTTGATTCACCCTTAAACTGGGGCTACGACCAATAGAGGATTTCACTATAATTAGCACCTCGTCCCTCTATATTACATTTCTCAATTACAAGAGAAAAAAAATATAGAAGTGATAGTAGCTATTCATAAGCCCAAACTCAAACTATCAATAAAATATATACCAGTGGGACCCCGTGCCTTCCTGTTAGAGCAGAGTATGAACCACACCCTAATAATGAACTTGTCAGGATAAGTACATTAGGAGTGTCATTACTTTTGGACGGTGCTCACTTAAATGTCATAACTTTTTTTTCGCTCACTTGAATGCCACAAATTTAAAAAAACGATCACTTAAGTGCCATCGGCGATTTGGCTCACCAAAAAATCCGATGTGGATGCCGGTCGTCCTACATGGCATCGCCGGTGCTGACGTGAATATCTAATAAAAAAATGAAAAATGAAAAAAATTCCATGTTGGAATGGAAAATTAATAAAAAAAATACATGTAGGACGATTTGTCGAGAATGGCACTCA
Organism: Syzygium jambos; assembly: GCA_031216235.1. Lineage (NCBI taxonomy): Eukaryota > Viridiplantae > Streptophyta > Magnoliopsida > Myrtales > Myrtaceae > Syzygium > Syzygium jambos. The sequence goes on from CM062227.1 coordinate 25,863,031, forward strand.
AATGATCAATTTTACTTCAATGTGGAACTCAAGTGAGCTCCATAGGAAAGTTATGGCACTCCCGCTGTCCTTATCCCAAACATTTTTATTTATAAGTGCAAAGGTTGGGGAAAACCAATCAATGCAGTTATCCCTCTAAATTTTACTATAAGGTTTCCACATAGACAAATGCCTTGCTTTAATTAATTATTTATAAGACATATTATTAGAAGTGGGTACCATATATATAAAACTAGGTACTTCTCATGAATGAGGCCTATTGCATATAAAATCCAAAATATTTTAAATTTAATTTTCAACAAAGATCCAAATTAAGATGTCATCGAAAAAATTATTATGTACTCGTACATAAGTAGTATTAATTATAAATTACATCATTTGCCTCTCATTTTTCCCAATCACCGTACAGCCCTTGACTCTAGAAACCCATCATACTCTCTCCATATTTTACTCATATCAACTCAAATATAAATAAGTAGGTTAAGTTTAACATTTAAATGAACAATTATGTGAAAATGATAAACACATAAAGGCCTTTTTCCATCCATTTTTTGACTTTCGACGCCCCGACTACCTTAAATTGACCATAATATCTTGTGCAAGTCCTACATTTAAGATTATTTTTTACTTTTTTCTTTTCTTTTCTTTTCTTTGGAAATTCTGATTCATTTAAAATTGACAAAAATTATGTATTTGCCAATGGTTTGATTGGATTGTCTTACAATGCAATTACAATTGTCATAATTTTCTTGTTAATAACTAATTATTCCACTTAATTAGCCTTACTTTTGAGTTTTGTCAATATAGTCCTAAACTTTTGGGCAATATTTCAATGCAGTCTTTCCGCCAATTGCCACAAAAAATCGCTGACATGGCGTTTAGTCATCACCGGTCATCCTAAGTGGCATGCTGACATGGGCAATTTGTTGATTTTCATGTCACAATTTGCAACCGCAATTGGCAGGAAAGACTGCATTTAAATATCATGAAAATGTGTAGGACTATATTGACAAAATTAGAAAGTTAAAACTAAATTGACATCTGTACAATAGATTTAGAATTAAAATGATAATTTTCCCAGATATTTAAATAATCACTCATTTAATGGACACATGTATAAGCATTTTTGGGATAAGTACATTAAGAGTACCACAACTTTCGTACGGTGCTCACTAGAGTGCCACAAATTTGAAAAATCAATCACTTAAGTGCCATCGACGATTTGCCTCATTGGAAAATCTGAGGTGGCATCGCTGATGCTGATGTGGAAAATTAATAAAAAAATTCAAAAATAAAAAAATCCAAGTCGGAATGGGAAATTAATAAAAAATTTCATGTAGGATGATTTGCTAGAAATGACACTCAAATGATCAATTTTACTCCAATGTGGCATTTAAGTTAGCGAAAAAAAAGTTAGAGCGCTCAAGTGAGCGCTGTACGATAGTTATGTCACTCATTTTGTTCATATCTCGAACTCGTCGATGCTTATGTTGCCACTCTTGTCCATGTCCATGGCCTTGAAAAACCTCTCGGCTGCCTGCTTCTGGTCCTCCGGCAAACCCTTGGAGTGAGCCAACGCGGCATCACAAACCTTTTCTATATCTATCTCTGCCGATGCGGCCTTGTGGACCTTTTCTATAATCATCTCTGCCGACACGACCACACTTACCAATTTTTCTGCGGCTCACCGACCTTTACTATATCCATCTCTACTAACGCGATCACACTGACCAATTTTGCCGTGGCCTTACCGACATTTTCTATATCCATCTCCGCTGGTGCGACCACACTGACCATTTTTGCTGACGCAGCCTCGCTGAGCTTTTCTATATCCATCTTTGCCAACGCTACCTCACTGACCATTTCTGCCGACATGGCCTCGTGGACCTTCCTTCTATCAATCTCTGTCGACCCGGGCACTTGCTACGGAGGTTATTGAAGAACTAAAATTACAAAAAAAAAAAAAGCGTGAATGATTTTTAGATTGTTACTGGTGTACGATCAACGTCAATGTCAATTCGTGCACCGCGCTAGCCCTTGGATTTGCTGGGGGCAATGCTACATGGGGAATAAATCCTATTAAAACTTTTTTACCGTGTGACATTGTCACATTCACTACAAAAAAACACAAAATTTGCGACGAAATTTTTTCCGTCGCAAATTTGCAACGAAATTTGCGACGTATTGTTGCGACGGAAAAAATTTCGTTGCAAACGCAAATTTGCGACGAAAGTTTGCGACAAAATTTTTTCCGTCGCAAATTTGCGACGGATTAATTTCCGACAAATAATAATACCGTCGCAAAATCCGTCGCAAATTTGCGACGGCATTGTCAGTCCGTCGCAAATTTGCGACGAAAACACGCGTCCGTCGCAAATTCGTAGTTTATCAACCCGTGACATTGCAATCACTATCTCTCTCACTCTCTCTTGCTGTCTCTCGCTCTCTCTCAGTCTCTGTCACTTTTCTCCCTCTTTCATATATCTGAAATCAGCAAAATCTGCGCATGCACTTATTAATCTCGGTGAAACTTTTGTACCGGTAAGTGCAAAATTGCTAGCTTCATGACTATTCGTCGTTGCATTGTAATTTTTTTTTCTTTTAATATATGTTTATGTTTGTTTTTTTTTCGTATCTGCATCACCGGTTTAATTACCGGTGACCGGTGACACCTCGCCGGCCTTTGGATGAGCAGAATGGCCACGCCATTTTGCGACTGAATGAGGTATCCGTCGCAAATTTGCGACGTAGACGGTTCTCCGTCGCAAATTTGCGACGGATAAATGAAAATTCCGTCGCAAATTTGCGACGGAAATTGTTCTCCGTCGCAAATTTGCGACGGATGCTAGTTTCCGTCGCAAATTTAAGACGGAATTTTCATTTATTCGTCGCAAATTTGCGAGGGATGAATTTCGTTTCCATCGTACATTAAAAATTATTAAAAAATATTGATTCTTATGTGATTAATCTTTTTTGGGTTTGTGCCTAATTGAAGGTCTCGCAATCTAAGTGGACTTTGCAATTCTCATCAAATTGATCACTTTCTCCTACCAATATTTCAGTCAAATATTTAGGTAAGTCTTCTTTACATTGTAATTTTTTCTATTTTTGCAATTTCATATTAATTATTGCGTGAATAACAAAAATTATAATTTCCAAAATTTTATAGTTTTAATTAAGAACAATAGATATGATATTTTAAATATTTTACCAGAATTTTTATTTTAATACAGACACAATGGAAAGAGAAAGGGCTTGGATGTATAATAAGAACTTACCTGGACGTCAAGGATTGACAGATGAGTTTCGTACTGGGTTGGAACTATTTTTAGACTTTGCTAGTAGTAAATATGAGTTTATGGATGGAAATAAGTTAAGATGTCCGTGTAAAAAGTGCGGTAATGGTAAATTTCTTGTGTGTGATCAAGTTAGAGAACACCTTACTAGATTTGGGTTTACTCCGAACTATTATAATTGGACTTCCCATGGTGAACCATTTATATCTGATGAAGGATATGGAAGAAGTGACCAATTTTCAGTTAGGGAAGAATGTGGCTATTATGAGCAATTGAACCCATACGAGAGGATGGTGATTGATGCAGCTAGTTATAATTTTGTCCCAGAATCAAATCATGTAAGTACTAGTTTTACTCCTACACGTGAACAAGTGGGTACTAGTCATGCTTCATAATTGGAAGATATAGGAGTAACGGGTTTTGAGAAGAATATGTATAATGAAACTTTTCAATTTAATCAGTTCTGGGATGTGTTGAAAGCAACAGATGAACCTCTATGGGCAGGTTGTGAGGACCACACTAAGTTATCAGTGACAGTCCGACTATTAAATATCAAGGCAGAGCATAATGTGTCTGCGGATTGCTTCAACTCTTTTGTTGAAGTAATGCGGGAATCATTGCCTCGTGATAACAACATGCCAAGTGATTTTTATGATATGAAAAAACTAGTGGATAACTTAGGTCTTCCGGTTGTAAGAATTGATGTATGTAGTAGGGGTTGTATGATATATTGGAGAGATGATGAAAATGCAGAATCTTGCAAATTCTGTAGCCAACCTAGGTACAAGATTAATAGGAGGCTGGGTCGTAATTAGAAGCGTAGACCATGCAAGCAAATGTTTTATCTGCCCTTAATCCCCAGATTGCAAAGGATTTATGCGTCTAAAGCCACTGCTGAACACATGACTTGGCATGCAAATCATGAAATAGAAGAGGGTGTAATGTGTCATCCTTCAGATGTAGAGGCATGGCAACATTTTGATAGAACATATCCTGAGTTTACAATGGAGCCTCGGAACATCAGGTTAGGTCTATGTGCCGATGGATTTGCTCCATTTGGGAAAACAGGAAAAAGTTATTCATGCTGGCCAGTTATCTTAACGCCGTACAATCTTCCACCTGGTATATGCATGAAGACACCTTATATGTTTTTGACATTGATCGTGACAGGGCCCCAAAATCCGAAAAAGTTGATAGATATTTATATGCAACCATTGATTGAGGAGTTACAACGGCTATGGGTTGAAGGTTTCCTTACGTATGACGTTTCTACCGATCAAACATTTGTAATGAAGGCTACCCTTCTTTGGACGATAAATGACTTTCGAGCTTGCGGAATGTTATCTGGATGGAGTACAGCTGGGATCTTAGGATGTCCGATATATTTGGAGAGGTCAAAGTCATTTAGATTAAAACATGGAAAGAAGCCTAGCTATTTTGACTGTCACAGACAATTTTTGCCCCCAAGTCATCCTTTCAGAAGGAATAAGAAAGAGTTCATGAAGAATAGGACTGAAAGAACGCGTCCACCATTGACGTTGACCGGCGATCAAATTTGGGAGCGTGTGCAGGACTTTTCAACCGTTGTTGAGAACCCACACGGCACGACTTTTGCGTACGGAAGTACACATAAGTGGACAAAACGCAGTATATTTTGAGATCTACCATATTGGAAGGCGCATCTTATTCATCATAATCTTGACGTCATGCACATAGAAAAGAATGTTTTCGACAATGTCATAAATACTGTGATGGATGTCGCCGGAAAAACAAAAGACAACTTGAGCGCAAGAAAAGATATGAGAGATATTTGCGATCGGCCAATACTAGCTGTGGATGCGAACAGTAGGGGACCAAAACCGAAAGCAGTTTATACATTGGATAAGGAGCAGAGGCGAGTTGTTTGTCAATGGTTGAAATCTGTGCGGTTTCCTGATGGATATGCTTCGAACCTCGGGAGATGTGTTGATTTGAATGAATGCAAGTTGACATGTTTGAAGAGTCATGATTGTCACATTCTGATGGACAGACTAATTCCAATAGCTTTGAAGGAAGTTCTACCGAACTTTGTATGGGGCGCCATTATAGAATTAAGCAATTTCCTCCATGATATTTGCTGGACAGTGTTAAAAGCATCGCACATGAAAAAACTAGAGAGAGATATTCCAATTATTCTTTGCAACTTAGAAAGGATATTTCCTCCAGCGTTTTTTGATTCGATGGAGCATCTGTTAGTTCACTTGCCTTATGAGGCCAAAGTTGCAGGTCCCGTTCAATTTCGATGGATGTATCCATTTGAGAGGTAATGTTTTTTTTAAATACAGTTAAAATTAGTTTATCATATAATATGTTCCGATAAGCTTCTTTCTATTTCAACTAGATTCTTATATCATTTGAAGAAAAAAGTGAAGAATAAGGCACGTGTTGAAGCTTCAATTTGTAATGCATATATTGTGGAAGAAGTGACAACATTTGCATCATACTATTTTGAGCCGCACGTTCAGTGCAAGAGCCGGAGAGCAGGCAGAAATGATGAGGGCCCCATTGATCCTAATTGCACGGTATTCTCTATTTTCAATTATTTGGATCGACCAAGCGGCGCATGTCAGTTTCGTTACTTATCAGGCGAAGAATTTCATGCAGCCCATACTTATATTTTACTGAACTGCCCAGAAGTCGAGTCATACTTCAAGTAAATATAAATTTACAAATATATGTTTTGCGTGTCAAATATTTGCTAATAATGATATGGTTTTTAATATTAGGATTTTCCAAACTTCAATGTCTGGACTACAACCAAATGAGTTTGACCGTTTGTGCGATGAACAATTTGCAGCATGGTTCAAGACATATGTAAGTTGCCTATGGATCAAAACCAAGTTATTAAAATTATATACATCATTTAGTAAAATATATATTATTGACTTTGCATGTGTAACTTTAGGTTCACAGTAATTATGATGAATTTGGAGGACAAGGATTGCTATATTATCTGTCATGGGGTCCACAGTTAAAAGTTCGAAGTTGGCCAGCATATTTCATAAATGGATATAATTTTCATACTCAAGAATACGGAATGGAAAAATCCACAATGAATAGTGGTGTGTCTGTTCGGTCATCCAATGGTGACAGTTGGAAAGATGATTTTTATGGCTTGTTGGATGAAATCATAGAGATAGAGTACCCTGGACCATTAATGATGCGAGTTGTGTTATTTAAGTGCACGTGGTTCGACCCTGTCAAAGGAATGAAGGTGCATATGAAGTTCAATTTGGTTGAAATAAATCACAAGAAAAAGTATATGAAGTATGAACCATTTGTCTTGGCACAACAAGCAATTCAAGTATGTTATATATCATATCCTAGTTTGAAACGTGACAAAGCTGATTGGTGGGCTGTATGTAAAATCAAAGCACGGAGGAAAATCGAGGAATACTGGAAGGATAGAGCCTACCAACAAGAGGAAGTGTGTAACACGGTTGAAATTGAGGAATATAACATACCAACTTTACGAGATCCGTGTGGAGCAATGATAGATGTGGATCCAACTGAAATTTGCGAATTAAATGTACAAGAATGTTCTAATTCTGATTTTTAGACAAATGACGAAGACGAGGACAAAGACGAGGACGAGGACGAAGACGAAGACGAAGATGAAGACGAAGATTAAAATTTTTGTCACAAAACACTACAGATGTGTAATTATTAATGCTACAAGTGCTATTTTGGTTGTTATCATTATTATTCTTGTTATTATTATTATTGTGCTTTTTTATTATTGTTATTGTCGATTATTCTTTCTATTTTAATTTATCGTCCGAAATTTTGCCCCTAAATGCCAACAAGTCAAATATTATTAATGTGCCGTAAAATTTTCGATATTCTATTTCTATTGCAAAATTTGAGATGCCAAAATTTTGGACTGAAAAAAAGACGTAACAAATTTAGGACCCAAATCAATGAGACGCTAAATTTTTGACAGAAAAAAGACGTGACAAATTTACAACGATTATTTAGTATGTACAAAATTGTGACGGACTCAAAACCTGTCCGTGGCAAATTTTCAACGGAATATACTGGTCCATCGCAAATTTTGCTATGGATTTTCTACCGTTCGAAAATTGCGACGGACTCAGACCTGTCTGTTGCAAATTTTGCTAGGGAATATTTACCGGTAGAAATTTGCGACGGACTCAGACCTGTCCGTTGCAAATTTTGCAAATTTTTATCCGTCGCAAAACTCAAACCTGACCGTTGCAAAATTTGCGACGGACTAAAAACTGACCGTCGCAAAATTGCGACGGACTAAAATATGTCCGTCGCAAATTTGCGACGGAAACAAACATGTCCGTCGCAAATTTTGAGACAGACGCGCCTATCCGTCGCAAATTTGCGACAGAATTTGAACCATGCGAAATTTGCGACGGAATAATTTAGTCCGTCGCAAATTTGCGACGGACTCAATCTATCCATCGCAAATTTGCGACAGACAAATTTAGTCCGTCGCAAATTTGCGACGGACTACAATCGTCCGTCGCAAATATGATGAGGGAATTTTTCCCGCTCGAACTTTGCGATGGATTTTTTATTTCCGTCGCATTTTTTTCTTCGAAAATTTGCGACGGACATGCTAGGTCCGTCGCAAATTTTTGTCGGTGAAATATTTGCGACAGACCTAATTTCCGTCGCAAATTTGCGACGGACATTCTAATTCCGTCGCAAATTTTGCGACGGACAGGTTGTGTCCGTCGCAAAATTGCGAGGGAATTTGAACCGTGCGAAATTTGCGATGGACTACAATTGTCCGTCGCAAAGATGACGAGGGAATTTTTCCCGCTCGAACTTTGCAACGGATTTTTTTATTTCCGTCGCAATTTTTTTATCGAAAATTTGCGAAGGACATGCTAGGTCCGTCGGAAATTTTTTTCGGTGAAATATTTGAGACAGTCCTAATTTCCGTCGCAAATTTGCGACGGACATTGGAGTGCCGTCACAAATTTGCGATGGACATTGGAGTGCCGTCGCAAATTTGCGACGGAAGTGGTCCGTTGCAAATTTGCGACGGACATTGGAGTGCCGTCGCAAATTTGCCACAGAAGTGCTGGTCCGTCGCAAATTTGCGACGGAATTATAATGTCCGTCGCAAATTTTCGAGATTTGTACCCGATTTTCTTCTCCCCTCCTTCCCCGACGCCCCCTTCCCCGACTCAGATCTGCCCAAAATTACACAGATCCGTCGTCGTCGCAGCCGTCGCCGTCGCCGCCCAGCCGTCCCCCGTCGCCGCCGCCGTCGCAGCTCCCCCGCCCGTCGCCGCCCAGCCCCGCAGGCCCCCGCCCGTCCCCGGTCGCGGGCCAGCCGCCCCCGAGGCCCCCGCCCGTCGCCTGCCCTCGCCCCGCCGCCGCCCCCCGCCCGTCGCCGATCTCCCTCGCCCCGCCCCTCCCCGCCCGTCGCCCACCCCGCACCCCCCGCCGGTCGCGCCCTTGCCCCCGCCCCCGCCCCCGCCCCGCCCCGCCCCCGCCGTCGCCAGTCGCCCTCTCCCGTCGTCCTCACCCTTCGCCCCGCCCCCGCCGTCGCCCTCGCCCCTGCCCCGCCCCGCCCCCGCCCTCGCCCCCGCCCCGCCCCTGTCGCCCTCGCCGCCGCCGCTGTCGTGACCACTGCCGCCGGCCAGACGCCGCCGCCGCCATCGTGACCACCGCCCCGCCGACCAGCCGCCGCCGCCGGCCAGCCGCCGCCGCCGTCGTGACCATTGTCACTGGCCAGCCGTCGCCGCCGCCGTCGTGACCATCGCCGCCGGCTAGCCGCCGCCGACGCCGTTGTCACCATCGCCGCTGCCGCCCTCGCCATCACCCACGCCCGTGCCAGGACCGCCACTGTCCATTCCGCCTGTTTTTGTTGTCCTTGAACCAAGTAAGTCAACTCTCTAACCCCTAGTTAGTATAATTAGGTAATTAGTCGGATTTGGTTAGGGATTATTTAGGATTACTTTTCATTGGCTAAATTACGGGTCGATTTCAGGATTGCATGTGGCTTTGATCGATGGTCGACTGGTTAATTTGTTTATTATGTGGATGATTAAGCGTTAAATGACGATAGGATGATTGATTAAGCGTTTTCACAGAAAATGCTTGAAAATTAAACAATTCTATAAAAAATCATGGAAAATTATGGAAAATTAAAAAAAACGGCATATGCTGACAACAAATATGAAATTTGACACCACTCGCCTGGGTGGCGCTGCTGGAGCGCGCACTCTTCCTCTCGCAAAAGGTTGAGTGTTCGAATCCCGGGCGCCGCAGGGTGACTTAACCGGTGGCACGTGTATGGTGGCTAGCACGTGTCGCCCCCAGGGTTTACTCCCATGCTGTCGGCCGTGCGGGGGTTCCCTGGGTTACCCAAAAAAAAATATGAAATTTGACCGTAAAAGTTTTTTAAAATTTTTAACAAACTAAAATTTCATAATATCACAAAATTGCAAAAATTAATAGTGCCCATCCATTTTCAGTGAAATTTAGATTTTTTAACGCTTCGGGGAAAAAATTATTAAAAATTTTAAAATTTCCATAACTTGATAAAATGGCTTAACATAAATGTGGTCACCAATTGTGAGGGAAATTTTTTTTTGGTGAAGAAAAATTACGAAAATATAAAATTTAAAAAATGCACAGAATTGCCTAGAAAACATGTGACCATCAACTTGCAGTGAAATTTAAATTTCTTTAGATGGCAAAAAAAATTAGTATTAAAAAATTTCCAAAATTTCACGAAATGGCTTATAATACCTGTGGCCACCCACTTTTAGTTATATTTAATTTTTTTAACGTGTCCTAAAAATTATTAAAATAAAGAAGGACTAAAATTTGGGAAACTTTACCTAATAGCTTAGACTACCTGTGGCCACCCAATTTTAGTATGAAATTTTTTTTTCACAGAAAGAATTTTATATTAAAATTAATAATTTAAAAATTCTTAAAATTTTAAAATTTCAAAACTTTACAGAATGTCTTAGAATATCGGTGGCTACCAACTTTTAGTGAAATTTTTTTTAGCTCCCAAAAAAAATTTAACAATAATAATAATTTATTTCTTACAAAACTTTACAGAATGATTTAGAATATTTGTGGCCACCCACTTTCAGTGAAATTTAAATTTTTGTACGTGGTAAAAAAATTTTAATGAAAATGCATGCGATTCATATAGTGATGTTTGATACCTGTGGCCACCCATATCGTGTTCATACATTGATGTTTCATATCAAAATGAATGAGATTCTTAGTATATTTGTTTGTAGGAAATTGCACGTCATAAGCACTCGACATTGGCTCATTTTAAGGAAACATTTTCTCAGTCTTTCCATCAAAATGGTAAGCTTCGTCATGTACATCATTATGTGTTCGTAATACGTGTCAATAGTTTTTTACATATTCGCATAACCTTCCTACTTGTCAGTTTAAACGTGGAGGTCACATGTCTAGAAGACAAGGCTCTTCCTCGTCCTCATCCTCATCCCCGTCCCTTTCCTCTTCTCCTTTCCCGGCATCTAACCCTTAACCACAATATGGTCCGTCACAATATGGGCACGTTGGCCCTTCCTCCCACACTCAATAACATGTTACGGGACTTAACCAAATGCGAACTGAACGTTCTCCAGTTCAATCTCCTGTAGCTCCCTCTCCTTCCGTTCCACCCCATTATTCGGCGGAACAATCGAATATTGACGGAAACACAGGTCAAGAAGATAACCGATTCTTCATATGCCCATTTGGAGATTCGTAAGTGCTTCATTTTTATTTTAGTATATGTCATATTTAGGGCTTTAGATATTGATGTCAACTGAATTATCCATGTTGCACAATATTCGTATGAATGCAGATTCACGGATGCTACGTCTGTTGTGAAGGAATTGAACAAAATAGTAAGAAACTTCTGGATGGGAGAGTATATTAATTACATAAGTGTTCCACAAGAAGTGAAAGAAATGTGGTGGAATGAGTTCAAGGTAAGTTTTACATATTTTATTTCTCTTACCAATTAAGTTTGGTGTAGTATATTGATGGTCAAGAATGATGTAAAGGGACCAGAACAACTCTGTAGTTTTCGATACCTAAAGGACCAGATATTTTCCCCGACATGAACTTTACAAAATCTGTCTATATATGTCTGGTGCATGGTTATGGATATGTGATCATCATAATAATTTTCAATTTTTGTTTTTATTCATTGCAGCGGAAGTTCACGTGGGACGAAGCGGAAGACAATGAAGTGAGAAGAATTTTCGATAAGAAAATAAGTGATTTTATGCGAAATGTTATGAATAGAGCGAAGAGCAAGCAAGCGAAGCCGTCTTTCTTTACAGCTGACAATTGGGTGGCAATTAACACATTTTGGGCATCTGAACAGAGTCGGCAACTCTGTGAGCAGAATAAGAAGAATCGATCTTCTAGTTCTAGTGATGGGTCAGCCACATATGCTGGGGGCTCTATCAACATTGCGGAGCATCGCAAACGACTGGTAAGTCTGTTAAATGAGTTATAAGTTAATTTAATTCAATTACTTAAGTTTACATTTTATAGGCACATGAATTGGGGATGGAACCGACATTTGCAGCTACATTTGAACGCACATTTCAAAAGAAAGATAAGACATGGACTGGCGATCGAGCAAAAACTGTTAAGGTATGCAAGGTTATACTTTGGCTTATATGTAAACTATAATGAAAACCGTGAATGCTTTCAATATTTATGGTATATATATATATATAGTGATTTTATTTTCATCTACATTGTTAATGTAGGAAAAATATGATGATCTTTTAATGAGCAGTGCTAGTGGTAGTGATGATTGTCCTGAGTCCCGGTCACCAGTTGATAATATGGCATTATGGATGGAGGCAATGGGTGGGGCGAAAAAAGGGAAAATATTTGGGCTGGGATCGTTGTCAAGGATGTTCATGCCGAATAATCCTGGAAGTTCATCATCCGCTGGGACTAGTCGAAGGAAGTCACGATCAGAGAAGCAATTGACCCAAGAAGTGGATCGTCTGAATAATTTACTTGTTAAGAAGGATGAACGAATATATAACTTGGAAGAACAAATGAGAATGGTTATGCAACACCTTAACCTCCAAGGCAATGACGGGCCTCCTGTACCTCCAGCCAATCCAATAGGTGATGACTAACACATTGATGCCGAGAATGCTGATGCTGATGATGATGATGATGATGATTTTCTCCAGTCTCCCTAGTTAAAATTTTGGGTAAGCTTGCTTCATAATCTTGGTTTTTCATAATTTCACTCATATTTATATGTAAGAACATTTATGTTCGTCTTGAAACGTATTTTTGTTATTTTACACCTAGTTCCACATCCATGCTTAAACGCTGTTTTTATATTCTTGACTGATTTATGTATTGACATTTCCTCAGGTCTTGACAAAGGTGACTACTTTTGGTGTCCTGCCATCGTACCAAAGCCGCCTCTTCTTCTGTATGGTTTTTTTGCGTCTTCTATGGTTGTCCTGTCTCTTAGTTCATGTTTTGAATGTATTGTAAGATTGGATATCAAATAGCATCATGTCAGACTCTATAACTTTCCTTCTGTTATTTGTTTCAATTATATGTCATTGTGGCTGATTTGTCAGAATTTATGGTATGTTCGTTTTTCTGTTTCAATTATATGTCATTGTCTTCTTTGATTAATATGGACAATAATTTATGGCCGAAATGATGTAAAAATAACGACGAATATTTTAAACGACGAATTTTCCGACGAAATTCGCGCCGAATTTTCCGATGATTTTGCGAAGAATTTTGCAACGAATTTTGCGACGAATTTGCGACTGATTTTTGAGACGAATTTTGCGACGAAATTTGCGACGGATCGAGTTCGTCGCAAATTTGCGACGAAATTGCGACGGATTTTTGCGACGAATTTTGCGACGAAATTTGCGACGGATTGGCAACGGATTTTTGCGACGAATTTTGCGATGGATCGAGTTCGTCGCAAATTTGCGACGAAATTTGGGACGGATTTTTGCTACGAATTTTGCGACGGATCGAGTCCGTCGCAAATTTGCGACGGATTTTTGCGACGAATTTTGCGATGGATCGAGTTCGTCGCAAATTTGTGACGGATTTTTGCGACGAATTTTGCGACGATATTTGTGACGGATTTTGCGACGAATTTTGCGACGGATTTAGTTCGTCGCAAATTTGCGACAGAATATTTGCTACGAATTTTGCGACGGATTGTATTCGTGGCTAATTTGCGACGACTTTTGCGATAAATTTTGCGACGAATTTGTGAATTTTCCGTCGCAAAAATTTGCGACGCCCGAGTAGCGACGGAATTTTTTCCGTCGCAAAATCCTTCGCAAATTCGATTTGCGACGGATTTTTCCGAAATTTCCGTCGCAAATTTCGTCGCAAAAAACAAGTTTTTTTGTAGTGATTTTTTATTGGATATTTAAAGAAACTAATGATCTAATGCATGGATCTCATTGATTTCAATCCAATTGAAACTTTCTAGTATTTTTATTGCCACTGTTAACACCCAAAAAATAACTAGGTTCTCGACAATGAAAAATTTGTATGAGATTAAAAAATACATAAGATAGAACTTAGACATGAAATAACCACATACATATATCACGTGCGTCATACATAGTCATAAATAAAGAGATGACGTATCCATACTGAGGGCTTGGTTGTCAAAATACGGCAACATACAGCTAGAAGCCGTCAATAGTGACACTGGCGGGGAGATTTTATGTGATATCCTGAAAATTCGATCAAATTTGGTGATTTATGAAATGATGATTTCATCGATACTCTATTAGTTAATTCTCGCTCTGGCCTGATCGCCCAGGGAATACTAACCAAAGGGGAAAGGCTATCGAAGAATTTATTTTTAGCAGCCGCCTGTTAGTTCGAGATAAACTATAGTTGCGATTGATCGATTTCAGCCACGAATTATGATCCGATTTTTGCGTGTCGAGTGCTCAAGGATATCACAATCGAACTATAGGACATCGCCTCATAATTTTTACGAATTGTCCATCGAAAATTATTTGCTAAATTACCATTCTAGAAACTTTTTTGTTAGATTAAATCTTGGCCTTTGGATTGAACTTGGAGAGCAAGGCTTGATCTTAGCCCTTGATCTTTGCTTGGGCATCAAGAACATATCCTAGCCCTTGATCTTTGCTTGGGCATCAAGAACATATCTCAACCATTGATCTTGATTTAAATTTAAACCCTCTTTCTCTCTCTCCTCACTTTCTCTCTGTCGCGACCTACCCCTCGAGGGCCGAACTCGAATGAGGCGGGTTTAGAGATAAGTGTTCATGAGATGGTTCATATGGCACTTTAAAAAAATGATTTTACTGAAGTGTAAATCTTTTGTTTAGCCATATAACTCATTGATCATGAACGTGGATTTTCCCAAAATCCATATCTCGCGTGACAGCGGATTGATTTTATTTTTTTAGGAGTCGCCACTAGCCTAGGTCAGGGGTCGGCTAGAATACCCAACCGAAACGCGGGAATTTCGTTTCGGTTTCTACGAAAACCAGAGATCAAAGGTTCGGGGACTAGCTTACGTTAATATTTCTATTAATGCCCTTTCGGTACCGCTAAACTTAACATGGTTGTTATCTAAGTCGTCATGCATTTATTTTTTTATCATTTTCATGCCAAAGTCTTAGTCCACTAGGTGATCATGCATCTTGTTTTTGTGTTTTCATTTAGGATTTTAAACTAATCCTATCTTAGTTTAGAAAAAGAAAGAAACAATCAATTGTATTTGAAGGACATTTCGTAAAGTAAACACTCGAAGTATTGAAAAGACGAGCTAATTCTAAGTGCGAGAAAGTAAAAACCCGCAACTCGTCGGGTGTTTATTACAACACGAATTGAAAAACCCGAGACATGATCGGGGATGAATGAATTAAGTACAAATTGAAACCGAATTGGACATCGGTTTGGCACCATCATCAAATGAGTACAAATTGAGACCGGATTGGACATCGGTCAATCACCTTAGTCTTCTACCATTTTGGATTATTCTTCCATGGACCGCCTCTCGGGTGTCGGTGTTTACATTCATAACATTCATTCATGAAAAGACAACATATGAAAGAATAATGATGCAATCAATTCACTAATTAAGCACGGGCCTCGGGATCGGCTTTTTATTTTTTCATGCATTTCGATTCATCACCCACCTAATCACCTAATATTATTTGATTAATGGTTAATGATAATGGGCTACCATTTGTATTCACAAAACGGCAACTCATATCAATTAACCCCTAAAATCGGGTTCTAATGACCATGAATGGGCTACCCGCCGAACATGCATCGGGCCTAACATTCATCTAACAAACACATGCATAATAATAAAATGAGCATGCATTCAAGCCCATGGGCTTTGTTTCGAAGCCAATCAAACAATGAGAAGTGGGCTTTATAAAAAAGACCACTTATTCAATTAATGTCTAATTCGGATTGCTTCTGTTCAAGTATGATTAACTAACCTAATGACGTCCAAATGAAGCGATTCAGGTGTCATTAGAAAGCTTATGACATGAGGATCAAAAGTCAAGAAGACCATTTTTTCCAAATCCTAGCTGATTTTCCCGAAAATATCGAATTAAATCTCAGTGACAGGCTGGACTCGATTCTGTTATGAATTTCAAAATAATAGCTGGAAAAATAACAAACCTTATCAAAACCACGTGAAACGTTTTGTACGGTTAGGATTCCCCCTGCGCAACAACTTTCATGTTTTGATTTTTTTGCTAAAAAGCCCTCCAAATGTTTATAAAATTCGATTTTCGCGAAGGACTCAATTGCAAATGGAATTTTAACCCGTGAAGACTTCTCATGAGATTTTAAGCAAATTGGCCCTCTAAAAATTGCTATTAGATCCTCAAAATTTTCAGTTGACATAATGAGACCCCAATGAGCAACTTTATAATTTTGATTTTTTGCAAAAAAGGACTCTAACTTTATCAAATTCGGAGAAACATCTTTTGAACTTCAAAGGAATGAAAATCAGATCTGGACACAGATACTGATCAAATCGTGAGAATTCCTTTTGAAAATTCAAATGATCTCTGATTTTGATGAAATTAGTATCAATAGAAAGATCTCAATCTCAGGAAGAACTTTCATGAAGAAAATTGTTTTAAATCTCGAACACACGAATTTATGAAAATTCGAAGAACACACGAAGGTCGACTAAAACCAACATGTCACCAGATTTATATGTATATGACGTTGCCAATCGTACTAGGCTAACATGCTCAGAATTTTATGAAAATTTTATGATGAACAGATCAAGATGTGTTCTACAACTTTCATGAAGGAAGTTTTTCCAGAAAATGATCGTAAAAAATCATAAAAATCATCAAACAACATAACGTCAATCAGGAAGACATCAGAACAGACTTGAGCAACATGTTTCAGATTCTGATCCTAACTTCTAAAAGTGTTTTGACATAGCAAATCAAGTCCGATTGAGGCATATGATATATCAAATCGAAGCTTAAGACGAGCTCTACGATTCTCTAGTTCATCATATATCACTTCATCAGATTTCGACGTTAACAGGCTCAAATCAGCATCTCAAGCATGCAGGTTTTACTGGACACGAAATTACAGAATCATGTTCAAGTGTTCTTACCTTGTTTCACAATGCTCCAATGCTCGATCGAGTGATCCGGCCTCCGTATTCAGACCAGAAATGACACGGAGAAGCCTCGGAAAGCTCGGCCAACCTATGACAATAGAGTGTACGAAATATTGTGAGAATTGATTCGTTTTCTCACGAATAGACTAATCAGCAAAAAATCAAGTCAAGGATGCGATCCGGTGGCCGTTCGACGAGAGGCCGGCCACCACAGCGAAGTGAGAACGCCGAGGAAGGTTGTCGGATGCTCTGGATCACCGGAGGAGGTCGCCGGTGGGCCAGTTCAGCCGATTGAACCGGCTGATCAAGTCACCGGCGGCAATGCCGGTGATGCTGCCGAGAGGAAGATGTCGCCGGAGGGAGGTGCTCCGGCCACCAGCGAAGCCAGCTGGTGTTGCGACCAGCCTTGGACCACCGTGGGGGGCGTCGGTGGGGCGGCAGCTCGCCGGAAAACAGCCGGCAAGGAGGCGGAATGGCTGCCACCGAGAGAGAGCTCGAGAGAGAGAGATGATCGTGAGAGGGAGAGAGAAGGAGAGAGAGAGAGAGAGAGAGAGAGAGAGAGAGAGAGAGAGAGAGAGAGAGAGAGGAGAGAGAAATCAGATCTGAAAAAATGAACCCCCCTTGATTTTTGGAGGGAAAAATACTATATACTTCCCTCAACTTTGAATTTTAGCCCTTAGATTAATCCAATGGTCCAAAATGCATCCTTAATGATTAAGAATATTCCTTAAAGGCTAAGGATTGGTGACATGGCATCATGGATGGACATGATCAATTCTAAATGAATGGCCATGATTGATTTGCTTATCCCCTAATTAATTTGCTTAATTCTTGAAGAAGGGTATTTTTGTCATTTCTCTTAGGGGCATTTTTTGTAATTCTCAATTAAGGGCATTTTTGTCATTTTCGCACTCAAGAGGATGTGACCGGCCCTGGTTGGTCTGAATGGATTGTCGATCATCGAAATTATCAACCGGAAAATGACTAGTCCGATCGGATTAGTTCAATTTGAATCAAACCGGGTTGAGTCAGTTAGCCTTGAATTTGGGTAATTGCATGACC
Organism: Syzygium jambos; assembly: GCA_031216235.1. NCBI lineage: Eukaryota > Viridiplantae > Streptophyta > Magnoliopsida > Myrtales > Myrtaceae > Syzygium > Syzygium jambos. Next base: position 25,881,079 of record CM062227.1, read on the forward strand.
GAGCTAGACTAACAAGTTTAATTGAAGTCTAATTAACCAAATTGAGTCTCAATTCATCAAATTGGATATTAGTCTAGAGTGGGTCAAGTTGAATTGTACTGATTAGACTAAATACTCTTAGACTTCCTAATCATTGGATCACTAAATTGATCAAATTGACTCAAATTCATGTGAATCTTCTAAAATTGATTTTGAATTTGGATTTCATATAAGAAATTAGGCTCATCCATACCTCAATTGCGCTCATCATGAAGAATAGATCAAAATCACTGATTATGGCCAAAATTGGGGGTTTTTGTGTTTGGCTTGGAATCACAAAATTGGCTCAAAAATTGGATATAAAATGACCTCTAGATCAAATGTCGTGAAGAAAATTAACCTAAAAAATGACTAGAAATGAAGTAATTTCATTTTTGGCCGATTTGAATCAAATTCCGCAATTTGGGAAAAAGTCGATTCTAAATCGATTTTTGTAAAATTTCAAATGCCAAAGGTAAATTGAATGTAAAATAAGATGATTTTTGGATTTTTGTATTTTTCAATTTTTTTGGTCAAAGGTTTGACCAAAAGTCAAACCCTAGTTGACTTTTCACTAGGAGCTTGATTTTATGATCAAATCTTTGAATTTTTCTAAAATTTCCACTTCTAAAGTGAAATTGGACTTGAAAGGAATCTTTTTATGCGAAAAACCCCAATTTGACCTGGGGTTGACTTTTGGTCAAAGGGTTGACCAAAAAGTCAACGCAAAAGTCAACCATTTGACTTTTCGGGTTTTTGCATGAAATGAATAGAAAATCGCTTACAAAAGCTAGGCCAACAGACAGAATTAAAAAACGACACTTTTTGTTCAAAAAACAGGCTCCGTCGCGATCGGAAACCATAATCTTGAATTTTCTATTTTTAATGACGCATCGGCTAAAAATTAGGTGTCAACAGCTGCCCCTCTTTGAGTGGGAGTTCGAAGAGGTTCCGCTCAAAGACCAATTGGCACCTGCAAATTTTTAGTCGATTCCATTTGGGAAATGAAAGAAAATAAAGACAAAGACATTTGATTAGAGTCTTACCTGAAGTACTTACCGTTGGATTGTCAGATTATTCACGTGTTCTTCTCTCTCTCATGGGGTGGAATGAAGGAAGAAAAGAAAGAGAAATGATTTTATAGGAAACCTATGGTTTAAGGAAAACCAAGAACCAAAGGACAAGGTTTAAGGATGACCTAGAACCTAAGGTAAGGTTTAAAGATGATCAGGAACCTAAGACAAGGTTTAAGGATAACCTAGAACCTAAGGTAAGGTTTAAGGATGACCAGGAATCTAAGACAAGGTTTAAGGATTACCTAGAACCTAAGGTAAGGTTTAAGGATGACCAGGAACCTAAGACAAGGTTTAAGGATGACCAGGAACCTAAGACAAGGTTTAAGGATAACCTAGAACCTAAGGACAAGGTTTAAGGATGACCAGGAACCTAAGGTAAGGTTTAAGGATGACCAGGAACCTAAGACAAGGTTTAAGGATAACCTAGAACCTAAGACAAGGTTTAAGGATAACCTAGAACCTAAGGACAATGTTTAAGGATGATCAGGAACCTAAGGTAAGGTTTAAGGATGACCAGGAACCTAAGACAAGGTTTAAGGATGACCTAGAACCTAAAATGAGGGTTATGGTTTAGGCTGACCAAAAATCGAAAATGAGGAGTTATGATTTAGGATGACCAAAAACCGAAAATGAGGAGTATGGTTTAGGCTAACCAAAAACCAAGGGTATGGTTTAGGCTAACCAAAAACCGATCCACTGGGGAAAGATATTTTGAAAAAAAAAGTTCCGAGATTGTTTAACAACAAACGGAATTTTTCAACTTTTGGTGAAAGGTACCGAATATCAAAATCCTTAAGAGGAAATTTTGACAAAATGATCTTTGAATAACCAACTAAAGAGGTTAGATAAAAATGCCAAATTGGAAATAACCTAATCAAAAAGGTCTTTCACACTAGCTCTCATAAAGGCTTTGATTCCCATTTATCGATGTGGGAAAGTTATTCAATTCTCACTGGTGATGCCTCACGAACCCATGTCAAAGGTTTTCGGAAACATTCACATTGAATACAAATTGGTTGATCAAAAAGGTCTTTCGAAAGGATCGTAATATAGGTTTGGTCATGGGCTTACACAAAGGGTATTTGCTTTGAGGCCAAAAACAGAAATATACCATCAATATCTTCAGCGGGTTTACAAGTCAAGAACCTTGAAGATAAGACAAGATAAGATTACTTCCACTCCTTCTAGCGGTAGTTTCTTTGTGAAATCTTTACATTAACTCAAACCATCCCAATCGGAAGAGATTTCGGAGAGGGTTGTAATGTCGGTTCGGGTTAGGCTCAAAAGGCTTGAAATTTGATAGAAGGGGTTTGAAAGAATGATGATTATCTTGGCATCATTACCAAATCATTCAAATCTGACATCATTTGATTCTTGAAAACCAAATTGTCTCGAGAGTCTATTTTTCTTGCAACATAAGAGCTTTGCTTTTTCTAAGCATCTTTTGCAATGAGAATTTTGCTTTTATCATAAGCATATTGTTTTTTCTTGCTTTTGCTTTTGCTTTTGACACATTTTTTTCATAGGCATCGGCCTTGCTTTTACCAGGCACACTGCTTTTTCATGCCCCCTAATATTTATCTTTTGAGTTCTTTGGACTCTCGAGACACTTTATACATATTCACCAATTTCTCTAAATTTCCTTGGTAAATCATATGCATTGCCCCAATGTAGGGAGATAATCAACATTTTGGGTTTTGAAATGAATATACTTAAGGCTCAATTTGGCTAAGCAAAGGATAACTGTGTTTGGGTAGAGGAAAAGAATGCTCTTCTTCACTTTGGGATGTTTCGAGCTTCCATAAAGATCCATCTGAAACTATCACAAGAAGGTTGATGCAAGTGAAAGCAATAAAATCTTTCTTAATCTTTTTGCTCCAAAAATAATCAACCATAACTTCTTATTTTGCCCCAATGTGGGGTGGTTCTTGACAGGGGTATTTTGAGAATTCTCCTTATTTGGCTCAAAGTGGCTAGCAAAGGATAACATGAGTGTTTAGGATAGAGAAATGAAATGCCTTTTATCATTTCAATCCATGTATTCAATGTAAACGAACCCTACGTCCTACGACATGATTTTTTTTCGCTCAATTCTCTCAAAATGAGTATAGGGACGTGTTTGATCAAAGGTTTGCCTTTTATCATCCTAGGCATTTCCATTTGGCATTTCTGAGAAATCTTCTTTTTGTTTTTCCAAAGGACCATTTGGTTAAATCTCCCATCTGTGGGGAATTTTGATAAATAAAAATATTTGATTTTTGATTTTTTTTATATGTTTCAAACTTGAAAAACCTTTTGGACAGAAAAGGTCCTCACAAATAGGATCTACTTCCTAAGCTCTAGGGAGAAGATTGATTTGATGTAGCTACTTGCTAGAGGTTGATTCCTTGAGGTTTGGAATAGCCTCCCTGGGGAACAGCTGAGTACCTGCAAAATGAACAAGTATGCAAAAATGCCATGTATGCATGAGATGCATGATGCAAATGTCCTAAAGTGGCTTGGATTCAATCCAAAAGTAACTCAACAGCTTCTTATTTAAGGAAAATATTTCTTGACAGCATCAGCATTCACAGGTTTTGGCAACTCTCGGCCATCCATTTCTACAAGAATCAATGCTCCACCAGGCAGCACTTTCTTGATGACATACGGCCCTTCATAATTGGGGGTGAACTTTCCACGATCTGGAATAATGGGTAAGACTTTCCTCAAAACCAGGTCATTGATCTCAAAATGCCTGAGTCGAACTTTACGGTTGAATGACTTAGCCACTCGCTTTTGGTAGCTTTGTCCATGGCACAGGGCTTTTACCCTTTTTTCATCAATCATATTAAGCTGTTCAAATCTTTGTTGAATCCATTCTGCTTCGGAAAGCTTTATTTGCGAAAGTACCCTTAATGAAGGAATTTCCACTTCCACAGGTAAAACTGCTTCCATCCCATATACCAATGAGAATGGTGTTGCCCCAGTCGAAGTGCGAATAGAAGTTCGATAAGCCATTAATGCATACGGCAACCGATCATGCCAATCTCGGTAATTCTCTGCCGTCTTGGACAGAATCTTCTTTACATTCTTGTTTGCCGCCTCGACAGCTCCATTCATTTGTGGGCGGTAAGGAGAAGAATTCAAGTGACGAATGTGAAACTTACTGAGTAGCTCATCAACTACTTTGTTATTCAGGTTTGACCCATTATCCGTGATAATTGCTTCGGGAACCCCATATCGAGCAATGATGTCTCGACGAATAAATTTTGCCACACTTCTCGCAGTGACGTGAGCATAAGAATTGGCTTCGATCCATTTGGTGAAGTAATCAATAGCTACTAGAATGAAACGGTGCCCATTTGACGCCTTAGGATTAATTGGTCCGATAATGTCAATCCCCCACATTGAAAAAGGCCATGCCTCGGACATTTGATGTAATTCATTTGGGGGAGCATTAATTTTGTCCCCATAAATTTGACATTGATAACAACATCTAACATGTTGAATGCAGTCGGCTTCCATGGTTAACCAATAATAACCTAGCCTCATGATCTTTCTTGCTAGAAGATGGCCATTCATATGAGGACCACATTCTCCTTCATGTATCTCCTTCATTAATAAATTGGCCTCTTTGGTGTCTACGCACTTCAGCAGGACCGAATCGAAAGATCTCTTGTACAAAGCACCTCCACTAAAAAAGAATTTGGAAGCTAATTTAGCCAAGTATTTTCGATCCGTAGCTTGACTTCCTTGGGGGAATTTTCCTTCTCGAAGGTAATTCATGATGTCATAGTACCATGGTTGACCATCGAGTTCTTCTTCTATAACCATGCAATATGCAGGCTCTTTTAAAACGTCGATTTGCAAAGGATCAATGTTCAATCCATCAGTTACTTGTAACATTGAGGATAATGTTGCTAAAGCATCAGCAAATTGATTCTGAGATCTTGGCAAATAATCAAATGAGATCTCTTCGAATTCTTCCACCAAGTCTTTAAGATACTCATGATAAGGAATCAGTTTTGAATCACGAGTTTGCCATTCACCTCCTGTTTAGAGGATGATAAGTGCGGAATCACCATAAACTTGTAATCTCTTAATCTTCATATCAATGGCTAATTGGAGACCGAGGATGCAAGCTTCATATTATGAAATGTTATTGGTACAAGAAAATACCAACTTTGCGGCTACTGGATAATGTTGACCCGCTGGGGATATCAGGACTGCTCCAGTACCTGAACCGGAGAGGTTAACGGCTCCATCAAAATACATGATCCACTTGTCTTGTGACACCAAATGGATTCTTTCATCAATTTCATCCCAATCATTTGACTTTAAGGGATTTTCAGCCAACATATCAGCTATGGCTCGACCTTTGACGGACTTCTGAGACATGCTCTGGATATCAAACTCAGAGAGCAATATTTGCCATTTGGCAAGCCTTCCAACCAGTGCAGGCTTTTCCAAAAGATACTTGATAGGATCATTTTCATTCACAAGTAGGATACGATGGTGAAGAGTGTATTGCCGTAATCTGTGTAATACCCAAATTAAGGCTACACATGTTTTTTCAACTTCTGGGTATTGAGCTTCACTAGAAGTGAACTTTTTGCTGAGGTAGTAAATAGCGCATTCCATTCCATCCTCTGATCTCTTCTGTGCTAACATAGCTCCTAAAGACTCATTATGAATGGTGAGATACAAAATCAAAGGTATACCTGAAGCAGGCGGTACCAAAACTGGTGCCTGTGAAAGATATTGCTTCAACTTTGGCATTCTTTTTTAATAGCTTGAAGAATGGTTTGGCTGTTTCTGATAATTGGGAAATGAATCTTGCAACATAATTCAATCTTCCCAACAAGCTTCGAACTTCCTTAACAGTAGAAGGAGGTTTCAAATCACAAATAGCCTTCACCTTCGAGGGATCAATCTCGATGCCCTTGTTACTAACCATAAATCCAAGGAGCTTTCCAGACTTTGCCCCAAAAATGTACTTAGCGGGGTTAAGCCTTAGCTTGAATTTTCTAAGTCGATCAAACAGTTTCTTCAAGACTTCAATGTGGTCTTCACCTCTTCGCGATTTAGCGATCATGTCATCGACGTAAACTTCAATCTCTTTATGCATCATGTCATGGAATAATGTCACCATGGCTCTTTGGTAAGTTGCCCCCGCGTTCTTCAAGCCGAAGGGCATAACCTTGTAACAGAATGTTCCCCATGGGGTGATGAAAGATGTTTTAGTCTTATCTTCTTCTTTCATTCGGATTTGGTTATAGCTAGAGAAACCATCCATGAAAGAAAATAATTCGAATCCTGCGGTGCTGTCGACCAAGACGTCAATATGTGGTAATGGGAAATCATCTTTGGGACTTGCTTTGTTCAAGTCGCGGTAATCAACACATACCCGAACTTGCCCATCTTTCTTCATGACTGGGACAACATTAACAATCCAGTCGGCATAATGAGTAACTTCAATGAAATCAACTTTTAACAGTTTCATGACTTCTTCCTCAATCTTCTTGGATAATTCTAGCTTCGTCCTCCTAAGCTTCTGTTTCTTAGGTGGAATGGCAGGATCAAGAGGCAACGTGTGTTCTACAATGTTGGGGTCCAGACCCGGCATATTAGCATAAGACCAAGCAAAGACATCCCGATACTCCTTCAATAGTTCGACCAGTCGATTAGCATCTGCTTGAGAGAAACTTGCCTCGATTTTTGTTTCTTTGGGATTTTCAGAATCACCCAAATTTATAATGACAGTTTGGTCTTCCGTGGGAGGTGTGGATTCTTCATGTCGGATCCATTCTCTTTTAATAACCTTGGAATCTTCTTCATTTTCGAGATCGGAATAATCGGGTCCACAAGAGTTTTTTGGACACGAATCCAAGCCATGCATATGACTATCATGATTATGCAAAGTGTCATGCTTGAAATGCAATAAAAAATGGTTAGTATATAAAGATAAGAAATGCAATGCATGCAGATGTGATGAAAAAAAAACTTTTCGAATTCCAGATTTTCGAAAATTTCATGGGGAACTCGTCCTCATATCATTGGACATCCTTGTTCCAAAAAATTATTTTGAAAACTATAGATCGTGCAAAAGCCCAGGCCTCAAAGCATCATCATAGGGCTGGTTTGGTATACTTTCGCACGTCTATTAACAAAACATGCATATGCTTTTATTGAATTGAAAGTGATAAGGCCGTATTACAACATATACTATCTTGGATCAACGGCTCAAGATCTAAGTGTTCACACACATGAATGAAAGAACAAAATAACGAAAATGCATGAAATGAGAACTAGTTAAGCATGTTGTTCTCTACACCAAGGGAGAAGTGAGTGTGCTCCCATGTAGCTTAGCAACATCAATCATGTTCACAGGTCCAGGATGACAGGCTCCTTTCGTACTTCTGATGCGGCATTCCCAAAAGACAGAATCCCCTTATCAAGCAGATTTTGAATTTTGACCTTAAGAACCAAGCAATTATCAACATCGTGTCCTTTTTCTCCCATGTGATACACGCATGTCTTGGACATATCGAATCCAGTAAACTTTGGAAGCTTTTCTCTCGGAACTTCCTTAGCCACCAATCTCTTTTCCAAAAGCATAGGCAATAACTGAGAGAGTGGTTTTGGTAAGGGTGCAAACTGACGAAGCGGGCCATGCTTACGTGGCTTCTTATTGGAGTCAGGACGCGATTGAATACGAACTACGTCCATTTTGTCAAGATGTCCTTGATTACATTCTCCAATCCCAGAAGATAGTTCAATTTCAGATGCTTGTTCTTCATAAGGCCATTTTCCTTTACCCTTTGAATGAAGACCAATTGTTTTCGGCATGGAAAGGGATGACAATTCTATAGTCATTTGATTTACACGATCCATAAGACGCATCATCATCTCACGCATTTCTTTAACTTGACCCTGAAGATCCGCAAGAGTAGGCATAATCTTGGTCGGAAACAGTGGAGTTATGAACGCTTCAAAGTCTGCAAATGTGGCAGTTATTTCATCAATTCGATTTTCCAGATCGGCAATTCGATCATTCTGTTTTTCGATATCCATTTGAAGATCCTTTGCGCAAGTGGGGTTGGGCATTCTCTAAATACCTTGTAAACGAAATGAAGATCAAGTTAGTACGCGGAAAATAAATTGAAACGAAAATGTAAAACCCTTCAATTTTATATTTTCTTTGGATGAAATAGGGGTAAGAAATATTCTCATGATCCCAATACCATGTGAATGATCTCTTATCAAAATTTTTTCACAAGAAATTATACAATTAAAGGGGTAATACGCGATGATTAATCAAGATGCCCCGTCTATATTCCATTGGAATCCTCGAGAAAGCACATAAAAGGGAAACTTCACTAATTACAATGAAATTCGTGAAATATAATCCCTATATATCAATCTAGAAACAAAAGGAGAATCCTATTACATCATTACTAACATGAGTAAAAAGGAAACCATATACATTAAATCTATAAAAGGAAAATTACATAAAAGGGGATTTCCTCATGGAATATAGCCAAGATCCTAATGAATCTTCTTTAGATGCGAGGCGAATTCGTTTGTTTTCTTGGGTCAAACGTTCAACCTCGACTAAAGCCTCATTCTTTTCCTTAAGAGCTCTTGCGGCTATAGCTTGCTGTTGAGTTGGCTTCTCGGGGACATTAGGGAGATTCACTTTAAGCTCGGGCTCGAGACGACGGTGTATGTACTCCGGCAATGCGTGATGTATCTTCATTTCCCCTTCCAATTCTGACTCATCGGTAATGAGAATTGGCTCCGGGTGGCATTTGTACCACATATCAATGATAGACTTGACCATTTCCTTCACATCCGCCACTTGGTTCTTTTGGATGACATCTTTGCGATAATCAAAATGATATAACCCCAGTTTGAGGAATGGTGGAATCTTTTGAAGCGCGCGATATTGACAGATCACCCTAAAAGGGTAATATGACGTAGACCCCGTAAGACCCAAGAGTGGGATTGGGTTGTCGGATCCGTTATTAAGGCGCACCTCGGGATTTCCAAGCCAACGAACATGCCATTGGATTTGATTTGGAACAAGGTTCTTGAAAAAACTAAACCAAGTTGAGAATGACCAAAAGGGAAAGATTTTTTTCTTTTCTCGGAAGAGCGAGATAGGATGACAATCTTTGAACACATCTATGATTTTCAAGCTCAAACCAAAATCTTTGAGGTGAGAGACCAACCAAATTTGGAGTAAACCTATTGGGGCTCTAAAGATACCATTTTTGTTTTGTTTGAACCTATTGAGTGATACGAAGGTCTCGCCTAAGATCATATTGGAGAATCTTTTGAACATACACACTTGATTGACAATGTGAACTACCGAAGGATCCATGGTCTTTTTGGTAAATGGAAAAACCACAAAACCAAAGAATGCTAAGAGAAAAACTCGAGGAATTTGATTATCCGATTCTCTTGGCAAGCTAGAAAAATGTCGTTCTAAGAATGTAAAAGAAAGTGCATTGGAATTTCCTCTAAGAATTCCTTTGATTTGGAGAATGTCGATTCCTAAGAATTGGCTCAAAAGAGTTATAGGATCTATATCTATCGGAGGGCTGACTAGACCAAAAGACCCGACTCTACCAATGGCAATATCGTACTCCTCAATTGTAGGGGTCAATTCATTTCGACCAAACACAAAAGTGGATGTCTTTGAGTTCCAAAAATGGGATAATGCTTTGATCATGGCGATACGAGGCTCGATGTATAAGAGTGCGGGAAGATATCCGATCCTCTTTTCCACGTAATCCTTCTGCTTTGACTCGAGACTTTCCCACATGGTCACAAGAGCTCTTGGCACGGGGATGATTTGAATCTCTGACATATCCATTTTGACTAACCCTAATTTGGGGCATCGAGATTAATCACCACGTATTATAGAAAAGAATATAACGTGGAATTGAAATGGCGTAATTGAAATTGTAGAACGATACAATCAACCTTACCACGAAGAGAAAATGGCAAACACATCGACACATCGCATGAGGACATGTGAGTTTTGACATCTAAGGGTAGGATTCTAAAGGTTTAAGGTCCCCATCTTAATTAGATAAGAAGAGTTTACCCACCGCTACTAACGTCGGCCGGTGCACTTCTTACTAATCAAGATGAGCGGTATTGAAGAATGGATTACCACATGGATTCACATGCGGATTCCACTCTTAATACCTCCTAAAGGTGCCCTAAAGCGATCCGGGGTTTTAGACCGCGGGATGTGGGTGCATTGTGTCGTGCTAAAGCAAGTAAACATGCATTTAAATCTAAAGCAAACAACACTTCAATATAATCTCATACATTCGACATTCACCCGAACATCACCTACAAAACAAAGGGTTTTCATTCACTGCACCCCTTATGGCTCCCACCTATAAAACCATTTAACACATGGTTAGTGGACTAACCTCATTTTTCCACGCGACTTTGACATGCAGTCAATGCTACAAAATGTAGACGAGTGAGATAACAACCAACCAAGTTTATTACGGCTTTAATCCACTTAGGTTTGTAACCTAGTCCCCAGTGGAGTCGCCAAGCCTGTCGCGACCTACCCCTCGAGGGCCGAACTCGAATGAGGCGGGTTTAGAGATAAGTGTTCATGAGATGATTTATATGGCACTTTAAAAAAATGATTTTACTGAAGTGTAAATCTTTTATTTAGCCATATAACTCATTGATCATGAACGTGGATTTTCCCAAAATCCATATCTCGCGTGACAGCGGATTGATTTTATTTTTTTAGGAGTCGCCACTAGCCTAGGTCGGGAGTCGGCTAGAATATCCAACCGAAACGCGGCAATTTCGTTTCGGTTTCTATGAAAACCAGAGATCAAAGGTTCGGGGACTAGCTTACGTTAATATTTCTATTAACGCCCTTTCGGTACCGCTAAACTTAACATGGTTATTATCTAAGTCGTCATGCATTTATTTTTTTACCATTTTCATGCCAAAGTCTTAGTCCACTAGGTGATCATGCATCTTGTTTTTGTGTTTTCATTTAGGATTCTAAACTAATCCTATCTTAGTTTAGAAAAAGAAAGAAACAATCAATTGTATTTGAAGGACATTTCGTAAAGTAAACACTCGAAGTATTGAAAAGACGAGCTAATTCTAAGTGCGAGAAAGTAAAAACCCGCAACTCGTCGGGTGTTTATTACAACACGAATTGAAAAACCCGAGACATGATCGGGGATGAATGAATTAAGTACAAATTGAAACCGGATTGGACATCGGTTTGGCACCATCATCAAATGAGTACAAATTGAGACCGGATTGGACATCGGTCAATCACCTTAGTCTTCTACCATTTCGGATTATTCTTCCATGGACCGCCTCTCGGGTGTCGGTGTTTACATTCATAACATTCATTCATGAAAAGACAACATATGAAAGAATAATGATGCAATCAATTCACTAATTAAGCACGGGCCTCGGGATCGGCTTTTTGTTTTTTCATGCATTTCGATTCATCACCCACCTAATCACCTAACATTATTTGATTAATGGTTAATGATAATGGGCTACCATTTGTATTCACAAAACGGCAACTCATATCAATTAACCCCTAAAATCGGGTTCTAATGATCATGAATGGGCTACCCGCCGAACATGCACCGGGCCTAACATTCATCTAACAAACACATGCATAATAATAAAATGAGCATGCATTCAAGCCCATAGGCTTTGTTTCGAAACCAATCAAACAATGAGAAGTGGGCTTTATAAAAAAGACCACTTATTCAATTAATGTCTAATTCGGATTGCTTCTGTTCAAGTATGATTAACTAACCTAATGACGTCCAAATGAAGCGATTCAGGTGTCATTAGAAAGCTTATGACATGAGGATCAAAAGTCAAGAAGACCATTTTTTCCAAATCCTAGCTGATTTTCCCGAAAATATCGAATTAAATCTCAGTGATAGGCTGGACTCGATTCTGTTATGAATTTCAAAATAATAGCGGGAAAAATAACAAACCTTATCAAAACCACGTAAAAATTTTTGTGCGGTTAGGATTACCCGTGCGCAACAACTTTCATGTTTTGAGTTTTTGCTAAAAAGCCCTCCAAATTTTTATAAAATTCTATTTTTACGAAGGACTCAATTGCAAATGGAATTTTAACCCGTGAAGACTTCTCATGAGATTTTAAGCAAATTGGCCCTCTAAAAATTGCTATTAGATCCTCAAAATTTTCAATTGACATAATGAGACCCCAATGAGAAACTTTGTAATTTTGATTTTTTGCAAAAAATGACTCTAACTTTATCAAATTCGGAGAAACATCTTTTGAACTCCAAATGAATGAAAATCAGATCTGGACACAGATACTGATCAAATCGTGAGAATTCCTTTTGAAAATTCAAATGATCTCTGATTTTGATGAAATTAGTATCAATAGAAAGATCTCGATCTCAGGAAGATCAAAATTTTTTCATATCTCGAACACACGAATTTATGAAAATCGAAGAACACACGAAGGTCGACTGAAACCAACATGTCACCAGATTTATATGTATATGACGTTGCAAATCGTACTATGCTAACATGCTCAGAATTTTATGAAAATTTTACAATGAACAGATCAAGATGTGCTCTACAACTTTCATGAAGGAAGTTTTTCCAGAAAATGATCACAAAAAATCATAAAAATCATCAAACAACACAACGTCAATCAAGAAGACATCAGAACAGACTTGAGCAACATGTTTCAGATTCTGATCCTAACTTCTAAAAGTGTTTTGACATAGCAAATCAAGTCCGATTGAGGCATATGATATATCAAATCGAAGCTTAAGACGAGCTCTACGATTCTCTAGTTCATCATATATCACTTCATCAGATTTCGACGTTAACAGGCTCAAATCAGCATCTCAAGCATGCAGGTTTTACTGGACACGAAATTACAGAATCATGTTCAAGTGTTCTTACCTTGTTTCACAATGCTCCAATGCTCGATCGAGCGATCCGACCTCCGTATTCAGACCAGAAATGACACGGAGAAGCCTCGGAAAGCTCGGCCAACCTATGACAATAGAGTGTACGAAATATTGTGAGAATTGATTCGTTTTCTCACGAATAGACTAATCAGCAAAAAATCAAGTCAAGGATACGATCCGGTGGCCGTTCGACGAGAGGCCGGCCACCACAGCGAAGTGAGAACGCCGAGGAAGGTTGTCGGATGCTCTGGATCGCCGGAGGAGGTCGCCGGTGGGCCGGTTCAGCCGATTGAACCGGCTGATCAAGTCACCGGCGGCAATGCCGGTGATGCTGCCGAGAGGAAAATGTCGCCGGAGGGAGGTGCTCCGGCCACCAGCGAAGCCAGCTGGTGTTGCGACCAGCCTTGGACCACCGTGGGGGGCATCGGTGGGGCGGCAGCTCGCCGGAAAACAGCCGGCAAGGAGGCGGAATGGCTGCCACCGAGAGAGAGCTCGAGAGAGAGAGAGATGATCGTGAGAGGGAGAGAGAAGGAGAGAGAGAGAGAGAGAGAGAGAGAGAGAGAGAGAGAGAGAGAGAGAGAGAGAGAGAGAGAGAGAGAAATCAGATCTGAAAAAATGAACCCCCCTTGATTTTTGGAGGGAAAAATACTATATACTTCCCTCAACTTTGAATTTTAGCCCTTAGATTAATCCAATGGTCCAAAATGCATCCTTAATGATTAAGAATATTCCTTAAAGGCTAAGGATTAGTGACATGGCATCATGGATGGACATGATCAATTCTAAATGATGGCCATGATTGATTTGCTTATCCCCTAATTAATTTGCTTAATTCTTGAAGAAGGGTATTTTTGTCATTTCTCTTAGGGGCATTTTTTGTAATTCTCAATTAAGGGCATTTTTGTCATTTTCGCACTCAAGAGGATGTGACCGGCCCTGGTTGGTCTGAATGGATTGTCGATCATCGAAATTATCAACCGGAAAATGACTAGTCCGATCGGATTAGTTCAATTTGAATCAAACCGGGTTGAGTCAGTTAGCCTTGAATTTGGGTAATTGCATGACCGAGCTAGACTAACAAGTTTAATTGAAGTCTAATTAACCAAATTGAGTCTCAATTCATCAAATTGGATATTAGTCTAGAGTGGGTCAAGTTGAATTGTACTGATTAGACTAAATACTCTTAGACTTCCTAATCATTGGATCACTAAATTGATCAAATTGACTCAAATTCATGTGAATCTTCTAAAATTGATTTTGAATTTGGATTTCATATAAGAAATTAGGCTCATCCATACCTCAATTGCGCTCATCATGAAGAATAGATCAAAATCACTGATTATGGCCAAAATTGGGGGTTTTTGTGTTTGGCTTGGAATCACAAAATTGGCTCAAAAATTGGATATAAAATGACCTCTAGATCAAATGTCGTGAAGAAAATTAACCTAAAAAATGACTAGAAATGAAGTAATTTCATTTTTGGCCGATTTGAATCAAATTCCGCAATTTGGGAAAAAGTCGATTCTAAATCAATTTTTGTAAAATTTCAAATGCCAAAGGTAAATTGAATGTAAAATAAGATGATTTTTGGATTTTTGTATTTTTCAATTTTTTTGGTCAAAGGTTTGACCAAAAGTCAAACCCTAGTTGACTTTTCACTAGGAGCTTGATTTTATGATCAAATCTTTGAATTTTTCTAAAATTTCCACTTCTATAGTGAAATTGGTCTTGAAAGGAATCTTTTTATGCCAAAAGCCCCAATTTGACCTGGGGTTGACTTTTGGTCAAAGGGTTGACCAAAAAGTCAACGCAAAAGTCAACCATTTGACTTTTCGGGTTTTTGCATGAAATGAATAGAAAATCGCTTACAAAAGCTAGGCCAACAGACAGAATTAAAAAACGACACTTTTTGTTCAAAAAACAGGCTCCGTCGCGATCGGAAACCATAATCTTGAATTTTTTATTTTTAATGACGCATCGGCTAAAAATTAGGTGTCAACATTCTCTTATTCTCTCTCTCTCTCTCCCTCTCTCTCGGCCGAATACCCCACCACCGCCGTTCATCCACCAGCCCCTCACACCACCATCCTTGAGCCCCGTAGATCGCCGTGTGCCGTTCACCGCTATTTGCCGCTTGCCGTGTCAAGCCGAGGCTGCCACGGACAGCCCGTGTCGTCGCCGTCGTGCTCGCATCTTCATCGTTGTTAGACGAGTAAGTTAACATCTAATCCCTTGTTTAGGATGTTTAACTTGCGTAGGGTAGTTTAGCTAGTTATTGTTTTAATGTATTTGAACTTCTAGAATGAGAGTTGGCGAGTCTTGATTGCTAGACTAAGCTGAAATAGATGTTGAATGTTGATTTGAACTCTTGGTGTGGTATTTTCATGGCTGAGAAGTGGTGGATCTCAAAGTTGAAGGCGTTTCTGGGAGTTTTTATCTTGATTTCAGAACTGATTTTACTGTACGTTCCTGGCTTTCCATTTTTATAGAGCATTTTGTGGTTAGAATCTTGAAAAGTGTTCTATATAAAAGTTGTTCACAAGATCTTGATCTATAACATACTTAAATTTCATATTTTTCTGAGCTCAAATGGGTTACACGAAGGTCCAATTTCTTACCGAATCAGAACTGTTTTATACTATTTATTCCATGACCTTTGTGCCTTCTCAAATTATTATAAAAATTTTCAGTTCGATTTCGACCATACTTCCTTCACAAGATTTATAAACGAAATCCATGTCTACAACGTATAAAAATTTTAAGTGTTTTGAAAGGATTTGGTTTGTAAAACGAGTATTTCTTTTGGTTCAGTTCCCCTGTTCCAGCGGACTAGTTCTGGGTTGTTTCCAAGCCATCAAAAGTGATCTTTGTATAAGGATTTTGGTATTATGTTCCTCATGGAAAATATTTGTGAAGGTCTTGTTTATAACATATTCGAATTTTATAATTTTTGGAAACCATTTGCTGTGCTTTTGAAGTTGATTTCCCAAATCATGCAAATCTGTCCAGTTTTACTAGAATTCCATAATTAGCCGGTCTTTACTTGAAATCTTTGGCTTTCGATTTCCGGCCTAATAGAGACAGTAACCACAATTACCTAGCTTTTCAATAATTTTTATTTGGCTGTGATCCGATGTTCAATGCTTTTGTAAATTCATGTTTTAAAATGAGGTTCACAAAGTCGATTGACCGTTTGCATGTGTGACCACTTGTTATTGTTGTGCGGCATTGATGTGAGCACAATTCATGGATGCATTGGCTAAATGAAAAGATAAGAATTGGCTTGAATGCTTGTGTGCTCGTGTGGTCACACGTTGGAGCCGTCTTGCTGTAGATCGCTTGATGTTGCCTGATTTATCATAGTCTTGCTGTAGATCGCTTGACAATAGTCGATTTATCGGATGCCTAGAGATTATCTGGATTGCCGATACTCCGGATACCTTATCGTTGCCCGAGGCCGGACTCGATGCTTCTTACGGGATACCATCTTACTGTAGATCGTTTGATATTGCCGTATTGGAATACCGTTTTACTGTAGATCGTTTGACGATGCTGTGCCCAACGGGGTGGGACGATGCTCGGGTAGGTCTGGAAGACTGCCATCTTGTTACAGATCACTTGATGTGTAGTGGCCTCGAGGGGGCGTAATAAATGGAATACGTGTGATGCATGGTGCTTGATTATGGGGTAGAAACTGCTAGGTATGGTATGAGACGTGCCCAATTGGATTTTGTCTTATAATCGAGACACGCGCGACTATGATGCATTGATGCATGGGAAATCTCATTACACATTTTGGGTATGTGATATGTTTGATGCATCGTTCTGACATATGACTATCTATGTTATGCATAATATGTGTGCCAAGGCAAGGTAAGGATGCCTATGGTTGGTTAATGATTTGTGTTCAGTACATGGTTGCGTGATTAGGGACCCTTGAGGTGAGTTGGCCTTTTAAACGGGGCTCAGGCGTTAACTTATTGAGATTTTTATCTCATTTGTGGTTGTTAAACATTTTTCAAGCCCTTAGCATGTTGATGCACCTAGTATGGTTCGGGGTACCTAGAAGCTGACTTTTGGTGAAGTAGATTAACCCCAGCCTGACATCTTTTTGTAGACTTTTATGGAAATGCCCAAAGTGGGCTTGTAAAAATGTTGCTAGGGGTTAATCAAGTAAATGTTAAAATAGTGTTTTGATTTCAATGTTGTAAACCGTTTTCCTATCTATCTTTGTTTATTGTTTTGTCTGGGTGAATTTTTGTTTAGCTTCCGCATGTGTAATCAAAAGATAAAATGTTGGGTTGGCGACACGTCCTTGGACGTTGCATCATAATGACCGTTGTAGGATATTGCGCACTCGCGGGGTTCGGGGTATGACATTTTAAATATTTGAAACTCGAGGCAGATTAAATCAAAGAGGGAACAACTACTGCTTGAGAAATTAGATGCGTAAGTTATCGATGAAACAATATCACTTGGAAACTCAGTCATAGGAGTTATCGATGAAGTGGTTATTGCTAAAGGACTTGAGAACTCGGTCATAGGAGTTATTGATGAAGTGGTTACCACTATTGGACTTAAGAACTCAATCATAAAAGTTATCGATGAAGCAGTTATCTCCTAAGAACGTGGTCGTGGAAGTTGTTGACAGGAACATACGGTTTTGCACATGTTAGATATGGTTATGAGAGAATATAGGTAATTTGACATTGTGGAAATAAAGAGCAAAGATAAGGTCGATGGAGGTTACTTGATGTGGACTAACAGGTGTCAAAAAATGGTTACCACGCTATCATTATAAATACTACCCAATGGCCAGCAGAAGCCGCCCCCCCTCCCAAAAGTCACAATCAAAATGTTATCCTTTTATCTTTAAAGCTTTATGCACTGTACTTTCAGTTTCCTTAGTTGTAGACCTTTATATTTGAGCATTAGTGTAACATGCTATCGACGAAGTTCGAGTGCAATTTCCTGTTGTAGATCAATACCGCCACCAATAAACGGCTGGTGGGATTGGTTTGGATCTATTGTATTGCTCGAGTTTGTTATCAATCAAGTATTGTCACGGTTAAATCTGTATTGTTTTGGTTGAAGCAAGCGGATTCCTTGGATATCTCCTATTTGGAGTTGCCACTAAACCCGATCCTTTCTCAAAAAAAAAAAAAATCAAAGAACAATATTCGGTGAATTATATTTCGTTGCAGGATCCATTCCAGTGAAATATAATTTTGGCATGCCTTATGAGACCATTGTGGTTGATTTGAGGAGTTACGATGGCACGAACTAGGAGCCAAAGTCAGCTTGATCACAACAACATTACAAGCAACAGTTGACCTCCAAACCCTGTTGCTGAAAAGGTGACATGCCTAGAGTTGTCAAATGTTTGACTAATAGCAGATTAAGCACGGATTGGAGAGGTAGACATACCTAGGCATCTCACTGAGGAACAGAGGAGGGAATTAGAGCCAAATTCGGTTACAAATGCTACTATGAGAAGGATCATTGAAGAACAACACAATGATCTGGCTAATTTAGTTAGTAGGTGTGTTGCTGACACTGTCAGGCCATTGATTATCAACGCTGTCCAAAAGATCACAAATAAGCAAGGTGCATCAACTAGTTCGACCCAGATGCAACCTAATCATGCGGTTGTACCAGGTTCCGTTAGAAATATGCCTCAACCAAACAATGTGACATCCAACTTTGGAACCATGGGCCAAGTTATACCTCCGACACCATTGAGAATCCTGCGGAGAGGAGAAGGTGTAGCTATAACCCAAACTCGTGGTCAAACATCGGCCAATGAGAACAATTTGGTGCAAGTTAATGGAGGCAATATAGGTCAAGCTCCCAACAGAATGTGGCAATTCAACAATATGTCAATGTGCAACCCTATATTTCCATGCCTTAGCCGAATCCTGTGCAGACGCCATACATGCCAAACATTAATGAAGGGAGACCTCCAACACCACCACAACCATTGCCTCAGTATCAGGCACCACAACCATCACCACCATTACCTCAATATCGGGTACCACAACCATCACAACCGTCGCCTCAATACCAAAATTCGCAGCCTTTACACCAAAATGTAGAGCAATATATGCCTCCGGCAATAGCTCAACTCGTACCTAGCGTTCAAGTTGCAGTACCACCAGTCACGTTACCCATTGGTCATAACCAGTAAATGATAGACCAAATGCTGCGATAATATGGAGGTGATTTGAGATATGCTAGACAAATATACAGAAAATCGTATCTAGAGTGGACGGATGCAATTTCATATCCAAGAGGTTTTAAGATATCAGAGTTTAATCTTTTCATTGGTGAGGATGATCAATCGACGCAAGAACATGTTAACAGGTTTACTGCATTATGCGGGGACACTACCCGTGGAGACCACTGGAAGTTACGATTGTTTCCGTTTCTATTGTCCAAAACAACTTTTACTTGGTCTACCTCTTTACCAGCTAATTCCATTTTTTCTTGGGAGCAAATGGAAATAATGTTTCATAACCAGTTTCAGAGGGCTATCCCAAATGTATCCGTTGCAAATTTGTCGACAATGATGCAACAAAATAATGAATCTATTGATCAGTTCATGTTTCGATCAAGAAGGCAAAAACAGATGCCTTGTACCGTTACCCAAGAGAACATTTGCTGAGTTTGCATTCAATGGTTTGAAGTTTACCATTAGGGAAAGAATGGTAGGTTAGGCATATTTTGATCCTTTCTTACTGGCCACAATAGCAGCTAAGCATGAAAGTTTTTTTAAAAGAAAAGGATAAAAGGCATGGTAAACATGACATGAATTTCATCGATGAATCATTACTCTGATGAGGATCAGACTATGTTGAGGTAGCCGTGGCTAAAATAGTAATTGAAAAACCATATATATGCCGTGCACTGAAGCTAGCAAAAGTTAAAGAGAAAGGAAGCATTATGACAAAGGTGAAAGATGTTAAATACTATTCTTTCTATATAAACAAAGTGGATGAAATATTTGACCTACTTCTGGCTAATGGGTAAATAAAGTTGACAGAAGGACAAGTGATGCCGAGCAAGGAGGAGCTAGTAGATAAAAATACTGCAAATGGCATCATTCCTGGAGTCATAATACAGTCGATTGTATTGTATTAAGGAAAAACATCCGGGAGGCAAGGAAAGATTAAATTTGATGATGACAAAGAAAAGGCTCCGATGGAGATAGATGTTGATTTGTATCCTGTTATGGTGTCAATAAAGGCGAAAGGTAAAGTGGTACAATCGAATCTTTGTGTTCAGTGTCGAAGGGAGATTAATCGGGATCCTTATTTTAAGTCGAAGGGAAAAGTTTTCCTGGCAGGAGGTTCAACTCAAGAAATTCCTCCTCGTAGTCGACGTAATTACCCTGATCCCTCTCATCCAATTGAATACCATAGTCATCCTCAAGCATTTGAACATATCAATTATCCAAGGCAACAACTGCAGGGTGGAAATCTTTTAAACAAAGGTATGAGGAATGTGACCCTTGGATAGGAACTTTAGGAGAACCCAGTGATAAAAAAAAAATTTGATTATTATATTGATTATGGACCACCTTCTTCATACCCTAATAACGTAACCTCGTTTGGATCGGGAAAAAGAGTTTGACGATTGGTCTAAAGAAGATGTTAAGTCATCGATATTGCCGTGGCACCCAAGGACTTTGAAGATACCAAATAACCCTCCTGAAGATGAATGGTTTGAATTCAGAGAAGTTGAAGGGCAGGAGGCAATATAACAAGGGCTCAGAAGAGGATATTACAAAGAAAGAAAAAGATGTATGAGTTACAGCGACAAGTCAATCAAATTCATATTACTCAAGTTCCACCAATTCCTTACAAACATAAAAAGTTTCGGGCAAAGAATTTGGCATGGAAACAAAATCCTAGAGAATCAAGTTAGGTTAAGGGAGAGAATAAAGAGTGAGATTCTACAGCGACTACTAAGTCAAAGTTCAGATTAGCTATTTTGTCAAGATCGGTAACCCCTGCAAGCTCATGTATGGTGTAGGCTAGACTCCCGTTACAATTTAGAGTTACACCAATGTACTCGACAGCCAATGATGACATTATCACGGAAGAAAAAGACAAAGCAGAATTCCAATTCGATAATGAGGAAATGGTGGAATTCGAAAAACACTCCTTTCAGGTGTCGAAGCACCTCCAAGCACTTAAAATAAATGCATCGATCGACGGGCATCCAATTTCTAAAGTCCTTGTTGATGGAGGTTCAACCTTGAACCTAATTTCATGTAAGTTGCTCAGAAAGTTGGGAAAAAGGGATGAAGAGATAATTCTATCAAACATTCAATTATCTAATTTTACCGGAGAGGTGATGGAAGTGAAAGGCATATTTGTGGCGAATTTGACTGAGGGGTCAAAGACCTCAAGAATAGCTTTTTGTGTAGTCGAAGCTAATGCATCATATAATTTGCTATTGGGAAGAGATTGAATTCATGAAAATCAATGTGTACCTTCTACTCTTCATTAGATGTTGGCCTTTTGGAATGGGAATAAAGTTGAATATGTCAAAGCTAATGCCAAAGTTCATGTATCCGGGGCACATGTTCTAAAGGCTAATCGAGATTAAAAAGATGTGCCCAATGAAAACTCATGTGTTATCGAGCCTCTTGAAGTTGACCCCAGGAATGTTGTGTTCCTCTGTTCTGCCGATTTGACAAGGGAAATATCGAGTGGATCTCTAAGAAAGATCTGGCGGGATGTTTAGATAAGGTTGTTTATGGAGAACCTTATATTATTAAATGACCTCAATAAGAGGTATACGGCCTATAGGGCTAAGTTAAGCAAGCAGTCTACAGATGCCGCTGATTGCATAATGGAGTTTGAGAAATCACCCCTCAAGTAAATTGTGGAGGCCCAAGATCCATTAATAGAGATTAATATCGGTGATTCTCATGGTCATCAACCGATATTCATTAGTGTATTAATAGAAGATGACACGAAAAAACAGTTGATTGAGCTTTTAAGGAAATACAAAAATTGCTTTGCTTGAGATTATCATGAAATGCCTGGATTGGGAAAAGATGTAGTCAAGCATAGGTTACCAAAAAAGAAAGTGTTTCGACCACATAATCAGCCGTTGTCACGACTTACCCCTCGAGGGCTGCCTCGGGCCTCAGGTTTAGAGGCAATTGTTCATGGGAATGTTTTGAATGTCATATCCAAAAGCCGACTTAAAAAGGTGTCATTCTTTGGATTTATCCATTAGGTTCATTTACCATGAATGTGGATTCTCCCTTAATCCATATCTTGCGTGACGCGGGATCATTTTTATGTTTTTATCAATTTAGGAGTCGCTACTAGCCTTTTATCGAGGGTCAACTAGAATACCCAATTGAAACGTGGGAAGTTTGTTTCAATTTCTACGGAACTAGAGATATCTAGGTTCGAGAACTAGGTTACGTCAATATACGCCCTTTCAGTACCACCATGGTTGTTATTTAAGTGGTCATCCATTTGTTTTTACCATTTTCATGTCAAAGTCTTAATCCACTAAGTGTCCATGCATCTTGTTTTTGTGTTTTTCCATTTAAGATTCTAAACTAACCTATCTTAGTTTAGAAAAGAAAAATCAACAAACAATGTATTGAAAGGCATTGCATAAAGTAAATACTCAATGTATTGAAAAGCGAGCTAATCTAATAGCAATGAAAGAAAACCCGCAACTTATCGGGTGTTTATTACAAAACAAGTTTGAAAACCCAAGACATGGTCGGGAAACATGAATGGTACAAAATGAAACCAGATTGGACATCAATCTTTTGTCACCATCTTCGAAACTTTTGGCCACCTCCTCCTTGGACCACTACACAGGTGTCGGTTTTATATTTGAACCATACATTTCGAACAAATAATATGCAAGCATAAAATCAAAGCAAGGTAACGAAGCCCAATCATCAAAGCATTGAATTGACCTTAGGATCGGCCTTTGCCTTTCATGCATATCGATTATCCCCATCTAATCAATTAAAATTTATTGATTAATGGTTAATGATAATCGGCCACCATTTGCATTCACAAAACGATGGTTGATATCACTTAGAACCGACCTTAGGGGTTCAAGTGATGATCATAGGCTACTCGCCGAACATGCATCGAATCTAATATTCATCTAGTAAACACATGCATAATTAAGGAATTAAATATGCAATTAGGCCAAATGACCTTGTTTCTCAATCAATCACACAATAGGAAGTGAACCTATTGAGGATCACTTATTCAATTACAGTACAAACTCAAGCAT
The DNA here is from genome assembly GCA_031216235.1 of Syzygium jambos. Lineage (NCBI taxonomy): Eukaryota > Viridiplantae > Streptophyta > Magnoliopsida > Myrtales > Myrtaceae > Syzygium > Syzygium jambos. Next base: position 25,904,423 of record CM062227.1, read on the forward strand.
GTTTTGTTTAACCCTAATTTTCCTAACAAACAAAGTTTGATTGACATGATTCAAGCATCATTAGAAATTTTAGGATGTGTAGATCAAAGTTCATGAAGATCATTTTGACAAGTTTTTATCTGATTTTTCCGAAAATTGAGATTTGACCCGGATTCCCCAAACTAGACCCGGTTTCAGTTTGAGATATGAAAAAATGCGATAAAAATAGTAAACGTTATCAAAACCGTGTGAAATTTTACATGCAATTAAGAAAACGTGTCATGAACAACTTTTGTGTTTTGAGATTTTGTTGAAAACCCCCTGATTTTTCTCAGCAGATTGATTTTCATCCAGAACTCAATTGTGAACAATTTTTCAAGACTGGATTGACCTTATTTGAAACTTTTATGAAATTGACCCCCCAAATGTTACAATTAGGTCCTCGAACGTTCCGTTATTATCAAGTGAGTCCATTTCATATTTCATGGCTTTCTCTCACTGTTTGGCATCCTCCGTGCTTCTTACTTCCTTGGCAGTACTTGGATCATTACCTATAATAGTCAGAGCACAATTTTCATTATAGGCAAATAAGGTATACCTCTCATATAGTTTTCTCAACTATGTGGACCTTCTTAAGACTGGTTCAGGTGGTGTTTCGACTTCAAATTCAATTTCAGAATCTACAACATCATTCGCCATGTCAGGCTCATCAGCTTCAAAATCTGAATTTTCTATTCCAGCATGTATAGCCTCTGTCTCTTCCTTCAAACCAACATATAACTCAATCGTATGTGTTTTTTTTCAGAAGCTTGTGGAACAATCTGATTTGTCGTAGATTCTCTGAACACCACATCCCTGCTGTAGATGATATGTTTAGTATCAGGATTCCACAGCTTACACCATTTGACACCATCCTTGTACCCAATGAAGATGCACTTCTCTAACTTGCTTTCAAGCTTGTTCCTCTTTTCCTTTGGCACATGTACATATGGTTCACAACCAAACACTCTAACATGGGATATGTTTGGCTTCTTATCAAACAATGCCTAAAACGATGTTTGATCCTTCAAAACTAATGTGGGGGACTTGTTTTTTCAGATAACACACGGTAGCCACTGCTTCTGCCCAAAATTCAACTGCTAAGCCTGCACTACTTAGCATACTCATTGCCTTTTCTATGAGAGATCGATTAAGCTTCTTTGCCACCCCATTTTGCTGAGGGTATAGGGCTTTTGCCTTGCAATGCCATTGGTTGCACAGAATTGATCAAATTTCACTGAATAGATTTCTCCTCCGTTATCAACTCGCAAAACTTTGATTTTCCACCAAAGCTTTGAACACGCGAAACATTTCAAGCATATCATCTTTCCTCTGCAGAAAATATATCCACACATATCTAGAAAAATCACAGTAAAAGAAACATAATACCTTGATTTTCCAAACGATACTACAAGTGTATGAGCAAAGAAATCACTGTGGATCAAATCCAGAATCCCTTTCGCTCTCTCTCCTATTGATTCAAAAGATACCCGATTCTATTTTCCATGTAAACAATGTTCGCAAAATCCGAAACCTATAAAACAGCTTGGAATTCCATCCACCATGTTCTTTGAGGTAGAGTGATCAGCCCTTTTTCACCGATATGACCTAATCTTCGATGTGATAGCATCGAAAGATCTTCCACCTACTTTGAGATATAACTCTCACCATTGATTACTGTACTTCCCAATAACTTTCACAGTTTTCCATACCGTTTGCCTTTGGCAATCACCATAGATCCACGGATTAGCTTGCATGAATATTTGTCACTGGTGAAGGTTATGCCAGCATCTGCCATAGTTCCCACAGAAAGAAGATTCCTAGTAAGACCAAGAATATGCATCACATCCGAAAGATTCTTAATCGTCCCATCTTTTATCTTCAGATTCACCTTTCCACCATCAATAATATCAAGTGTTGTGTCATCTCTCATTCACACTACACCTCCCTGATATTGCTCATAACAGCAGAACCAATCTCTATGACGCGTCATGCGGAAAGATGCTCCAATATCAATTATCCATGCATTGCAGTTATCTTGTGATGAATTGCAAACAATATACATATCTCCCGTGCTGGTGTCATCATCCTTCTTGTACTAGAGGATGATGCCTCATCTCGCTTCTTTGGACCTGCACTTTTGCTTTTGTAATCTTTCTTCAAGTGTCCAGGCTTTCTACACTTCCAACATGTTTTTTCCGATCGATCTCTGCTTTTAGATCTTTCTCTAGACTTATTCCTGCCACCAAATCTAGATTTGGATTGTTCGTTGTTCTTTCTCCTTACAAAAAGAGCCTTTTGTGTGACATTCTAAATTTCGACTCACTTTTGGGATAAATAAAATGTGTATATTCTTCAATGCATTTGTAGTTAAATTTGCCTGGAACTGATCATTCTTGGGATACTAACCTTTAGGGAATGGCTATCTAGGGAAATGTACGTGGACCTAAGAACTTGACTATGAGTCGACCTTCGGTGACGATCGAGGTCGCCTTGACTTAAGTAACTATAGGTCGATACGCGTAAACTCTAAAAAATCGCCTGTTAGTTAGAGATACACTAAAGTTGCACTTGAGTGAAATTGGCCGTCATTTGAATCCGGACTTGGATGTCGAATTTCTCGAAGTGTCACGACTAATTTATTTGGACGATGTCATATAACCGTGGCCAATCTTAAGGTTTATTAGATTTGTCGGAAATTTGAAATTTGGACCGGGAGTGGAAAATGACTGTTTTACCCCTGGGATTATTTGAATTCATTTGAAAGGTTGAAGGGCAGTTTGGACTTTTGGACTTTCCCTCCTTTGGCCGAAATTCTTGGACAAGTTTGCCCCTCCTCATCCTGCTTATTTATTTTGTGTGCCATTTAGGAATTTTGGAAAAATAATGTGAGGAATTATGTGGACCCTTGGATCTTGACTTGGAGAAGGGGATGGAATGTGAGCCCTTGGATGTGTGAGTGGGGGTGGGTGATGGGGTTTTTAGTGGGATTAGTAGAGAAAAATCTGATAAAGTCACTCTCTCTCATTCATTCTCTCTTCTTCTTCTTCTTCTTCTTTTCCTTCTGCTTCTTCCTTTTGCTACTGCTTCCTGCGTTGGCTTATTCTGATGCTGCTTCTTCCATTGGCCTCTGCTCTGCTGTTGCTGTTCTTAGTCTAGTGCTGCCCTCCTTGCTTGGATTTTCTTAGGTTTTTCCCTAATAAGTGGCATTCTAAACCTTGTCTAAGCTAAGGAGTTACCAATGGGCTTATAAGGGGTTGATTAGTGGCTGTGGTTAGTTGGTTTAAGAGCTAGACAAGTAGATTTACTTGTTGGTTGTGTTCTCGGATTTCGTTATTGCTGTGTTGCCGAGTTTTTCTATTTTTTCCGAGACCTGTGTGGGCCGAATCTAGGGTAATGTTTATCATTAAAGTTGTTCAAAATATCTTGAAGTATAACATAATTTAATTCGAGAATTTTTGGAAGTCATTTGAGGCTATTCGGAAGACCATCTTTGGACCGAAAATTGTCTTCCGGAAATAGTATTCCTCTGACCTTCGGGTCTGTTCGAATTTTTATAAATTTTTCCAGACCTATTTTCAAAATAATTCCTTCACAAAACTTGTTGGGGACATTTGTGGCTATGGCATATAAAAATTTCAAAGCTTTCTAAGGAGATTTGTTTACTGCTTGAAATGCATTTTGAAAGCCGGATGGCCAGTCCGAATGAAATGTTTTATGTCCAACTTTGGATGAAAAAAAAGAGATAGTTCTAGGCAGAACTGGATTTTGTGTTCTTCATGAAAAATGTTCATCAAGATGTCTTCTAGGACATATCCAAAATTCATAATTTTTGGAATTGAATTACTTTTTATTTTAAAAGGAATCCCAGAATTGTACGATGGCCTAGAATTGCTCCGAATTTGAGTATTCGGTTTTTTCCTTGTTTCTTGTGGCTGAGTTGTGGTGCTTGGTGGCTAAGTTGATTGTGGTGATGCTTGGTGGCTGAGTTGAATGTTGTGATGTGTGGATTTATGCCATTAAGTGTATAGCTTGAATTGTGGTTCAAAAGGTGTTGGAATGATTGGGTGATATGGTTGAGCTACACCGCTGCCCTTGTGAATGGATTGGTTGGGCTGAGTTATTGACTTGGAATTGAGCATGTTTGTGTGTGATTAGGGCATGTAGATGTTGTGTGAAGGGAATGAGATGTGTATCATGTATGATCGATAGGCCATGAGGCGTGATGATGCGGGGAAAAGGCATGAAATTAAATGAGAATGTACGTTTGATCCTCTAATCCTTGAGGTGTGTTTATGCGAGGAATTGGATTTTATCTTGAGGCATGTTACGCGAGACAATGTCCAGATAAACCGGAGGACTATCGACTTGATGCGTCTTTACGTGAGTCATGCCGTAGACTTGATGTGTGTTACGTGAGTCGTACGATGAGGTGGGCCTGAGGTGTGTTACACGGGTCGATATTGATCGGGGTGAATACATGTGTGTGTCGGAAGTTGAAAGATGTGAGCATGTGTAGAGATTGAGATTGGAATAGGTTGGAATGTTATTATGGATGCATGTGTAGGAAATTGGTTATATCTTGGAGTGCATGTGCATTGAGAAGTTGGTTATGTTGTCGTGATTCGACTAACGTGCAGGGTTGAATACATATGCCGAGGTAAGGCTAAGTGCCTTTAAACGTTGTTGCGTGTGATTGAGTATGTTTGGTGTCTACTTTTGTCTGGAGGTATGCGTTAGCCTAGGTGGCGTTTATGGTGCTTGCTTATTGGGACTCGTTCTTATGGTTATTATATAATCATTTTAGACCCCCCGACCCCGACCATGAATGGTCCGTCACAACGTTTTGGGATCCTGAGGAAGAGCCGATGGAGCAAGACCCTGAAGAGGAGCCCATGGAGTTGGTAGATCCTTTTTGTATAGCTAGGCTAGCCTACCCGATCACTTGTCCCTTTTTGATGATTGTGGTTTTAACCCTAGTGGTCTTTGTATGCGAGGTTGGTTTTTGTAAGTACGTGCCGTTAAATGAAGTATGTGGTTGATTTATTCAAGTGTTCTCCTACTACCCTTGGTCTTCAAAACTTGTCTAGGTGTTATTATTGCTTTCGCGTGCGTTCCATGCTTGAAGTTTCGTTTGGGTCGGCGACGAGTCCTGGGACGTCGTATTCAAAATACGACCGTGGAGGGGTGTCGTGAGCTTGGTAGGGTACGGGGCGTGACATTTTGCGTTGCACTATCAAAACCTGTTCTCCTTATCTCCTCAAACAATAGAGTAGTTGCAACACCCTTAAAGGATAACACACTAGTACCAATGACAATCGAAATAATTATATGTTCCCATGAATTCGACAGTGAACATAGCAAAGTACATGCTTTATCTTCCTCATCCAGATTGATATCGATTGATGCAAGTTGCCCACAAATAGTATTGGAATCGTTCAAGTGTGCAGAAAAAGAATCACCTTCGCTCATCCGAAGGTTGTACAGTCGCTTCTGCAGAAATAGCTTGTTCATGAACAACTTGCTCTAATAAAGGTTTTCTAGTTTCGTATAGATATCCTTCGTTGTCCTTTCAGAGATCACGTTTACCAAGACTCTATCAGCAAGGCATAAACAGATTAGGCTTTGCACCCTTTGATGGCTGCTATTCCACGCCTTCAATTCATTGAACGTGGACTCGAACTCCTTTGCCTTCTCCTTGGATTTTTCCTTAGGTTCATCTTCTTTGATCACATGCCATAGATCTTTATCCACGAGCAAAGCTTCCATCTTCAATTTCCATAACTCAAAACCCTTTCCTCCGAACTTCTCTACTTCACTCCGTGATTGACCAGCCGACGACATCTTCCCAAAATTCGATTTTTCGAATCTCTCTTTACCAAGAAACCCTAACCTCAAACCTTTCTATGATACCAGATGTTAGGATTCGATGCACAATCACAAAGAAAATAGAGAGTAAAATCGAAAAAGAAAATTTAAGACGTAAGGTTTTATCTTGGTTCACCCTTAAACTAAAGTTACGTCCAGTTGAGAATTCCACTATAATTAACACATTGCACCTTTCTGTTACATCCCTTAATTACAAGAGAAAATATATCTAGTAGCTTTTCATAGGCTCAAGCCCAAACTATTAGCAAAATCACAAATTTAAAATAAAAAACTGTGACATCCTCATTTCGACCCCAATTTCAAAAACAAAAATCAAAGATGAAATTACTATTCGGGATTATGCAAATTGAAGACGTTTAAGAACAAAGTTGTCTTTTCTCCCTCTCTTTTGTTGGCCGCCCAATTGAAGAAGACAAGGCCAAGATAGTCTCCTTCTCTTCTTTTGTTTCTTGCATATTAATGCAATTTATGATAGTTGGAAACTTAGCTTGCACGTTCAATTCCTAGCCAAGCATTTTAGCTTGGTGAGCAAGAAGGAATGTGAACCAAGTCTTTCTTCTTCTCTTATTTCTCTCTTCTCTCCTCTCTCTCACATTCATTCATTCCCCCTTCTCCTCACGTCCACCCCCCTCTTCCTCTCATCTCTCTAGCCCCTCTTGCACCGACACCACCGCCACTCGCCTCACCACCTCACATCACCGCTACCGATCGGCGGGCCTCAAGCGGTGCCAGACCGAGCCTCGTCGGCCGCCATCTAGTACTTCCGCCATGTTCCGCGAAGTTGGTTTGTGCTTTGGAACGCTTGTGTGGCTCCGTTGTCACTGCGCCGCCACTGTCACCGTTAAACCGTGAGTTAACTACCTAATCGTTAATTAGGCCATTAATTATGCTTAAGGATAGATTAGATTAGAAGTAAACCTAGTTATTGTTAATTAATTAGGATTATCGCGATAAGTTATTGGGATAGGTTATTGGTAATTATGACAAGTTATCGTTGTATTGTAGATGCAATTTGGTGGTTTTCCCATTCGGACTCAATTCTGGTTTTTGTTCTGAAAATCCCAGATTCAGGTTCTCTATACCTCTTCATTTTGTTATTTTTGCGAAAAACAATTTGGACCGAATTTCTAGAAACTTCCTTCTTAAAAGTTATTCCAAATACCTTTAAGTTTAACATATTTTAATTTCATAATTTTTGACCTTGATATGAGTAGTACGAAAGCCTATTTTTTGGACCGTGTAAAACTATCCAGAATGGATGTTTATGTGATGTTTACACTTTCTTGATTTTCGACAAACTTTTCTGGATCGATTTTGAAAAAGCTTCCTTCACAAAATTTCTTGAGAACTTCTTTCTCTACAACATATAAAAAATTTATAATTTTTGGAGATGTTTTGTGTATGGTAAAGAACTGATTTTGCAGAACAACGGTTCTGTTCCAGTGAGCAATTTTTAGTCTGTCTTTGGGTTATTAAAAAAGGCACTTACAGAAAGATTTTGACTTTAATTCCTTCATGAGAAATGTTTATCCATGTGTATTTTATAATATATCCAAACTTTATAATTTTCTGAGTACATCCACTATTTATTTTGAAGGAATTTCCGTTATTATGCAAAATTGCCCAGATTTATCCAATTTCAAAGATGCACCATTTCTCACGTGAAACCTTGGGAATTTGGACTTGATCTGTTCTGGTGATTTAATATGCACATTCTAAGCTTTCAAATGAGATATGTTAAATTTTGATTGGAGGTCAAATGATGGGACAAATGTGATTATGCATGTGATGGCAGAAACTGCAATATGGTGTGAAAGTTGCCATGAGTTAGAAGAGTGTCACACTACCATAGTAGCCTTTGAGATATTATAATATAAGGCTTGGTAATGAGATGTTGAATAATGTATGAGGTTTGTCGCGACCTGCCCCTCGAGGGTCCGAGCTCGGATGAGGCGGGTTTAGAGATAAGTGTTCATGAGATGTTTCATATGGCATCTTAAAAAAAATGATTTTACCGAAATGTAAATCTCTTGCTTAGCCATATGATCCATTGATCATGAACGTGGATTTTCCCTAAATCCATATCTCGCGTGACAGCGGATTGATTTTTATTTTTTAAGGAGTCGCCACTAGCCTAGGTCGGGGGTCGGCTAGAAAACCCAACCGAAACGCGGGAATTTCGTTTCGGTTTCTACGAAAACCAGAGATCAAAGGTTCGGGGACTAGCTTACGTTAATATTTCTATTAACGCCCTTTCGGTACCGCTAAACTTAACATGGTTGTTATCTAAATCGTCACGCATTTATTTTTTTACCATTTTCATGCCAAAGTCTTAGTCTACTAGGTGATCATGCATCTTGTTTTTGCATTTTCATTTAAGATTCTAAATTAACCCTATCTTAGTCTAGAAAAAGAAAGAAACAATCAATTTTATTGAAAGACCTTACGTAAAGTAAACACTCGAAGTATAGAAAGGACGAGCTAATTCTAAATGCGAGAAAATAAAAGTAAGAACCCGCAACTCGTCGGGTGTTTATTACAACACAAATTGAAAGACCCGAGACATGATCGGGAATGAATGAATTAAGTACAAATTGAAACCGGATTGGACATCGGTTTGACACCATCAAAATGAATACAAATCGAGACCGGATTGGACATCGGTCAATCACCTTGGTCTTCTATTTCGGATAATTCTTCCTTGGACCGCCTCTCGGGTGTCGATGTTTACATCCATACATTCATTCATAATGACATATGAAAGAACAAAAATGCAATCAAATCACTAATTAAGCACGGGCCTCGGGATCGGCCTTTGTTTTTCATGCGTTTCGATTCATCACCCACTAATCACCTAACATTGTTTGATTAATGGTTAATGATAATGGGCTACCATTTGTATTCACAAAATGGTAACTCATATCAATTAACCCCTAAAGTCGGGTTCTAATGACCATGAATGGGCTACCCGCCGAACATGCACCGGGCCTAACATTCATCTAACAAACACATGCATAGCAATAAAATGAACATGCGTTTAGGCCCATGGGCCTTATTTCAAAACCAATCAAGCAAGGGGAAGTGGGCTTTATGAGAAAGACCACTTATTCAATTAACATCTAATTCGGATCAATTCTGTTCAAGCATGATTAACTATCCTAATGACGTTCAAATGAAGCGAATCAGGTGTCATTAGAAAGCTTATGACATGAGGAACAAAAGTCATGAAGACCATTTTTTCTAAATCCTAGCCAATTTTCCCGAAAATATCAAATTAAATTTCAGTGACAGGCTGGACTCGGTTCAGTTATGAATTTCAAAATAAAAGCGGGAAAAATAACAAACCTTATCAAAACAGCGCGAAAATTTTTGTGCCGTTAGGATTCCCTATGTGCAACAACTTTCGTGTTTTGAGTTTTTGCTAAAAAGCCCTCCAAATTTTTATAAAATTCGAATTTCGCGAGGGACTCAATTGCAAATGGAAATTAAGCCCGAGAAGATTTTTCAAGCAAATCAACCCTCCAAAAATTGCAATTAGGTCCTCAAAATGTTCAGTTGACATAATGAGACCCCAATGAGCAACTTTGAAGTTTTGATTTTTTGCAAAAAAGGACCCTAACTTCATCAAATTCGGAGAAACATCTTTTGAACTTCAAAGGAATGAAAATCAGATCTGAACACAGATTCTGATCAAATTGTGAGAATTCCTTTTGAAAATTCAAATGATCTCCGATTTTGATGAAATTAGTATCAATTGAAAGATCTTGATCTCAGGAAGAACTTTCGTGAAGAAACTTTTTTCATATCTCGAACACACGAATTTATGAACATCGAAGAACACACAAAGGTCAACTGAAACTAGCATGAAACCAGATCTACATGCACATGACGTTGCAAATCGTACTAGGCTAACATGCTCGAAATTTTGTGAAAATTTTATGGTGAACAGATCAAGATGTGTTCTACGATTCTCATGAAGGAAGTTTTTCCAGAAAATGATCACAAAAAATCATAAAATTCATCCAACAGCGCAACGTCAGTCAGGGAATCATCAAAACAGACATGAACAGAATATTCCAGATTCTGATCCTCACTTCTAAATGTGTTTTGACATAGCAAATGAAGTCCGATCGAGGCATATGATATATCAAATCGAAGCTTAAGACGAATTCTACGACTCTCTAGTTTATCACTTCATCAGATTTCGACGTTAACTAGCTCAAAACAGCATTTCAAGCAATCAGGATTTTACTGGACACGAATTTGCAGAATTGTGTTCAAGTGTTCTTACCTTGTCTCACAATGCTCCAACGCTCAAGCGAGCGATCCGGCCTCCGTATTCAGACTTGGAATGGCACGGAGACACCTCGGAAAGCTCGGCCGATCTACGACAATAGATTGCAAGAGATGATGTGAGAATCGACTCGTTTTTACTTAAGTAAACGAATCAGTAAAAGTTGAAGAAAATGATGTGATCCGGTGGCTGTTCGGTGCGAGGCCAGCCACCACAGCGACTTGAGGACGCCGAGGGAGGTAGTCGGAGGTTTGGAATCGCCGGAGGAGGTCGCCGGAGGACCGGTTCAGCCGGCTGAACCGGCTGGTTCAATCACCGGCAGTTTTGCCGGTGATTCTGCCGAGGAGAGAATGCCGCCGGAAGGAGCTGCTCCGGCCACCGGCGAGGGGGGCTGATGTTGCGACCAGCCTCAGGCCACCGTGGGGGACGCCGGAGGGGCGGTGGCTCGCCGGAAAAGGACCGGCGAAGGGACGAAAAGCCGGCGACCGAGAGGGAGCTCGAGAGAGAGAGTTGATCGTGGGAGAGGGAGGGAGAGAGAGAGAGAGAGAGAGAGAGAGGAGAGAGAGAGGAGAGAGAATTCAGATCTGAAAAATGAACATCCCCCTCAATTTTTGGAGGGAAAAATGCTATATACCTCCCCCAACTTTGAATTTTAGCCCTTAGATCAATCAAATGGCTCAAAATGGATCCTTAATGATTAAGAATATTCCTTAATAGCTAAGGATTGATGACATGGCATCATAGATGGTCATGATCAATTTTAGATGAATGGCCACGATTGATTTGCTAATCCCCTAATTAATTTGTTTAATTCTTGAAGAAGGGCAATTTTGTCATTTTTGAACTCAAGAGGATGTAACTGACCTCGGTTGGTTTAACCGGATTATCGATTATCAAAATTTTCGACCGGAAAGTGACTAATTCGATTGGATTAGTTCAATTTGAATTAAATCGATTTGAGTCAATTAGCTCTGAATTTGGGTAATTGCATGACCGAGCTAGACTAACAAGTGTAATTGAGGTCTAATTAACCAAATTGAGTCTCAATTCATCAAATTGAACATAAGTCTAGAGTGGGTCAAGTTGAATTGCACTAATTAGACCAATTACTCTTAGACTTCCTAATCATTGGATCACTAAATTGATCAAATTGACCCAAATTAATGTGATTTTTCCAAAATTGATTTTGAATTTGGGTTTCATATAAGAAATTAGGCTCATTCGTGTCTCAATTGCGCACATCATGAAGAATCGATCAAAATCACTGATCAGGGCTAAAATTTGGGGTTTTTGTATTTGGCTTGGAATCACAAAATTGATTCAAAAATTGGATATAAAATGACCTCTAGATCAAATGTCGTGAAGAACACCAATCTAAAAAATGACTAGAAAAGAAGTAATTTCATTTTTGGCCGATTTGAATTAATTTCCGCAATTTGGGAAAAAGTTGATTCAAAATCGATTTTTGTAAAATTTCTAATGCTAAAGGTAAATTGAAAGTAAAATAAGATGATTTGGGGATTTTTTGAATTTTTTCAATTTTTTGGTCAAAGGTTTGACCAAAAGTCAAACCCTAGTTGACTTTTCACTAGGAGCTTGATTTTATGATCAAATCTTTGAATTTTTCTAAAATTTTCACTTCTAAAGTGAAATTGGACTTGAAAGGAATCTTTTTAAGCAAAAAGCCCCAATTTGACCTGGGGTTGACTTTTGGTCAAAGGGTTGACCAAAAAGTCAACGCCAAAGTCAACCATTTGACTTTTTGGGTTTTTGTATGAAATGAATAGAAAATCACTTATAAAAGCTAAACCAACAGACAGAATTAAAAAACGACACTTTTTGCTCAAGAAACGGGCTCCGTCGCGATCGGAAACCATAATCTCGAATTTTCTATTTTTTAATGACGCATCGGCTAAAAATTAGGTGTTAACAAGGTTCATGATGAGAAATGTTTGTCATGTGATGAAATATTTGAGTGCATGATGTAATCTAGGTGTGCAGTGTTGGTGCATTAGCTGGTGGCACATGATCACGTAAGAATATTTTGTGCAATTTCACGTGTGAAATCGAATATATTCCGACGTATGAGCATATAGCACTCTTGCATCGAGTTAAGTGAGACAACTTATAATTTGGCATGAGTGGTTGTGTGCTTGTGTGATCACATAATACCCTAATGCGTTTTACGCGGGGTTGAATCCGTCCTGATGCGTTTCACGCGAGACGATGCCCGATTTATCGGATACCCGGAAAGTGTCCGGATGCCTTGTTGTGGTAGAGATTGAACTCGATGTTCCAAATGGAATGTCGTCTTGAGGCGTATGTATACGCGGAACGATGCCATGCACGATGGGGCGGGATGATGCCCGGGTAGGTCCAGAAGATTGCCATCCTTCAGGATGTGCCGTGGCCCGAGGGGTCGTTAACAATCGGAACACGCGTGGTGCATTGCGCATGGAACTGTTGTGATGTGTTTTGATTATATGTGATGTATGCTGCTTATTTATATGATATTATAACATGTCCTGTGCAGCAAGTGTGCCAGGACCAGGTAGGGTTGCCTGCGTGTGGATGTACCTGATTAATTTATTATGCTATGATTGAGTTGTCAACATGTATTGTAACTAAGGTAGGGCGCGAGGTGCCTTGCTATTGATCTACTCATTGAAATGTGAGAACAGGGGATGCTTGAGGTGAATCAGCGTCCTAATCGGGGATTAGTTAGTTGACTCATTGAGATTTTATCTCACTCCCCGTTGTTTTAACATTTTTCAGGACCGTAACGATGAAGGTGCATATGGTTTACTTTATGGAAGGCCTTTTTGAGTAGAAGCGTGACGTTAAATCCCTGACCATCAACCCCTTTTCTAACTGGTTGGTCTTATAGGAAGTATTGTAGCGTTGGTTTGTAAATATACTAATTTCCAGCGGTAAGGATGTAATGTACAAAAGTATCTTGTTGATATGTTTATGGATGGTTGTTTTCCTGCGCTATCCCTATTTTTTTGACTGTCAGGAGTTTAGTACACGTTTCCGCATGCTAATAATTGAAAGATGAAATGAATCAGTCGGTGACACATCTTGGGACGCCGCAACATAACGACTGCGATGGGATGTTCGTGTGCCCGTGGGTGCGGGGCCTGACAAAAACCCTCTGTCTTTCGAGGAGCACTGCCCCTTACAACCCCGTGCTGTCTGTCGTTGGGGAGTATGAACCACACCTCAACACCTGATCGGCTTCATCTTCGTTTTCGTTTTCGTCTTCGTCTTCGTCTTTTATTTGATTTTGTAGATCGAAAAATCAACAGTTTTGCGTCGGTTGTGACGACACAATGCACATTTGCTGATCCATTTTCTCTCAAAAGTCATTGGCAATCAATGTGGATGCTTATTTGAATCCCTTTCGTAATATTTTCTTTCCATTTGATATATCTCTGTCACCGAACGATTTGGAAGGTTAATTCATTAATTATGGGCAAAAGTACACGACAAGTGCCATAACTTATGTACGGCGATCACTTTGGTGCAATAACTTTTTTTTGGATCACTTTGGTGCCAACTTTTTTGAAAAACGATCATTTTAGTGTTAATGCTGACGTGGCTCGCCGGAAATCCGATGTAGCGTTGACACGGCTCGCCGAAGAAGTCCAGTCGGCATTAAAAACCAAAAACGACGCCGTTTAGCCCGCTGACGTGTATTTTTTTTAAATATTATATTATATTATATTATATTATATTAATTAAAAAAAAGGTTGCAGCAGCGGCGAGGAAGCCCTCGCCGCTGCTGCCGCCAACCCACCATCGCCGGGAAGGGCCGGCGGTGGTGGGCGCAATGGTCGGCGAGGGTCGCCGGCCCCTAGCCAGGGCCCGGCGACCCTCTTCTCGCCCAGCGAGGGCCGGATCCGGCGAGGCAAGACCTCGCCGTTGCCTGGGTCGCGACGGCGAGGCGCGGCCTCGCCTTCGCTGGGCGAGGCCGACCTCGCCGTCGCCTGGGTCGCGACGGCGAGGTCTCACCTCGCCGGATCCAGCCCTCGCCGGGCAAGGTGAGGGTCACCGGGACCCGGCCTGGGGCCAGTGACCCTCGCCGACCATTGCGCCCACCACCGTCGGCCCTTCCCGGCGATGGTGGCTTGGCGGCAGCAGCGGCAAGGGCTCCCTCGCCGCTGCTGCAACCTTTTTTTTTTTTTTAATAATAATAATAATATTATTTTTTTTAAAATTAAAAAATTCGAAAAAAAAGCCACGTAATTTCCACGTGTACAAGTCAGACCATTTTTTTAAATATAAATGCTAGGTTAGCTTTTTGGCCGGAGTCACTAAAGTGATCTATTTTCCTCCGACTTGGCACTAAAGTGATCCAAAAAAAAGTTATGGCATTTATGGTGTACTTTTGCCATTAATTATGATAATTGTTGGCAACAAAAGTTGACACGTTTGACATGAAATAGGACGATAAGAGTTCGACACCGAGGTCAACAAGACTAGACAATGAAGTAATGGCTGGACTTCGCTTAGCATGAAATAAGTGTCATGGGGACTGACTCAATTGTGCGGGGAACAAGGTGTTGTATTCCTAGCATATCATGCGAAATATGTTGATCACATACAATACAACATACGTACTTCAATAGTAGAAACAAGAGAAGCCAACTAACCTGAGCGCACAACACAAGCAAGTTTGATCCGAGCCCAACGAAGAGACGTTGTGTCCTTAAGACAAATTTGCCCCCTCTTTCGGTACCCAAGGTCGATGGACAATTGTCTCCCAGGATAGAACGGATCCTTCCCTCAAAGCCGGCACTTGCTCGGAGGAAAACGGCGAACGGAACGTCGCGGAATTGATCGCACAAAGAAGGAAAGATGATGTCGAAAAATGCAAGGCCAGCCTTTGTTTGAAAACGAATGAGTTTTTAACAAGTCCGAAGAGTCGCGAGTCAACCAGTTAGACGGATTGACCATTCAAGCGAACCGACGCAATGAAGGAACCGGTTCGGTACCCCCGAACCGTTGCAAATAAAAAAAAATTAAGTGAGTTGGATAATTTCTTCCCGCACCGAACCGGCCGGACGGACGGACGGCGGCGGCGGCGGGCGCGCGAGGGAGCAACACCTCTCTCTTCCACAAAAGTGGGGTACCCCTTGGGGCCCAACCCTTCATGGAAGACACAAGCTAATATATCCAACTTCAAGCTCCCATCTTTCCTATGTGGGACTCTCTCCTTCATCTTTAATATCATTCAAACAATTTGATGGATTTTGGCTCCAAAATTTGCAATTTGGAGTTCCCTCCAATTTGCTCAAAATCCCAACAATCCCCCACATGAATGATATATATTCGTAATCATGACTCTTCGTAAATGCAAGTAATGTAATGTGCGATCATCCATGAGAGAACGTTGCATCGTAGTGAGTAGTCTGAAACTTTGAACCCATCCTAGTGAACATCTATCGGACTTACTCGGTCAATCAGTAGACGCGATTGTCTTTGAACCGTCAACCTTTGGTGTAAGCCTAGACAACAGAAGTCACACAACGATCTCTCGAACGAAGTTCGTTCTCACTGTTGTGTTCGTTTTGGCCATGAACACCGCCTGGTCTCATGAGTGTTCTAGAGAATTCGGCCTTTTTTCACAATTCTCATAGAAGCGGCCCACACTTCACACTCACATAGGTGATTTCTGAGTATCAGTACATACTCTAGAATCATTAAAAGCTTAAGCTTAACCTTCACATATTAGTACTATCTCAAACAGGAATGGGTAGAGATTGATAGTACTTTACTCCAGTCTTCATAACTTAGTTGTCCCTTTGAACCTAGTTCTTGGGATCTCCAGTCAGCTAAGTAGGGTTACCGCTATGAAGACCTATTGATCGGCCTTAGACCCATTCCTCTTGAAGTTTTCATAACCATCTCTCTAGTTAAGCCTTTTGTTAGCGGATCCGCAATATTATCTTTTGACTTTACATAGTCAATAGTGATAATTCCACTAGAGAGTAGTTGTCTCACGGTGTCATGTCTTCGACGAATATGTCGAGACTTACCGTTATACATGACATTCCTTGCTCTTCCAATAGCAGCTTGGCTATCGCAATGAATACACACAGCTGGCACCGGTTTAGGCCAGTTTGGAATGTCTTCTAAGAAATTTCGAAGCCATTCTGCCTCTTCTCCAGCCTTGTCCAAAGCAATGAATTCAGCCTCCATCGTGGACCTTGCTATACAGGTTTGTTTGGACGACTTCCAAGACACCGCTCCCCCACCAAGGGTAAACACAAATCCACTAGTGGATTTTGTATCGTTTGTTCCGGTAATCCAATTTGCATCACAATATCCTTCAAGTACCGCCGGATATTCTATGTAATGCAAACTATAATTCTGGGTATGCTTCAAATAGCCCAAAACACGCCTCATAGCTTTCCAGTGATCTGCATTTGGGCTTGCAGTATATCGACTTAGCTTACTTACAGCACAAGCTATGTCCGGTCTAGTACAGTTCATGACATACATTAAACTGCCTAGTATACTTGCATACTCATTTTGTTCTTTGATTGTACCAGAATTCTTTGTAAGATGTAAATTCACATCTATCGGGGTCCTTACAGGTGCAACATCTAGATTCTTACATTTATCTAGAATTTTCTCAATATAATGAGCTTGTGACAGTGCTAGTCCCTCAGATGTTTTATGGATTTTAATTCCTAAAATAACATCTGCGACCCCCAAATCTTTCATATCAAAATTGCTTGTAAGCATTCGCTTCGTTGCCTTAACAACTTCACAGTCACTTCCCATTATAAGCATGTCGTCGACATATAGACAAAGAATGACAAAACCATTATGAGTGTTCTTAACGTATACACATTTATCACACTCATTGATTCTATATTCATTCGACAACATCACTTGGTCAAACTTAGCATGCCATTGCTTGGGTGCTTGTTTTAGACCATACAACGACTTGATAAGCCGACACACTTTCTTTTCTTGTCCAGGAGCAACACACCCTTCAGGTTGCTCCAAATAAATTTCCTCTTCCAAGTCCCCATTCAAGAAGGCCGTTTTCACATCCATTTGATGGATCTCCAGCTTATACACCGCAGCTATTGCAATCAACATCCTTATTGATGTAATTCTCGTGACCGGTGAATAAGTGTCAAAATAATCAAGACCTTCTCGTTGCTTGTAGCCTTTAACCACAAGTCTAGCTTTATACTTATCAATAGTGCCATCCGCCTTCATTTTCTTTTTGAAGATCCACTTACTTTGTAGTGGTTTATTTCCAGGCGGAAGGTCAACCAATTCCCACGTATGATTCGATAGAATTGATTCAATTTCGCTATTGATAGCTTCTTTCCAGAACGGAGCTTCTGGGGATGTCACAGCCTCTTTGACAGTCTGAGGCTCGTTTTCTAACAGATAAGTTAGAAAATCTGGACCAAAGGATGTGGAGGTCCTTTGTCTCTTACTCCGTCTAGGTTCATCCTCAATAGGATCATTTGTTGAAGTAACATCTCGAGGTCTCTTATTATTTTCATGTGAATCATATACTTTGTTATACGGAAAAATATTCTCAAAGAACGAGGCGTCTCTTGATTCAATAATCGTATTAACATGTATATCCGAGACCTCAGATTTATGTACAAGAAACCGATATGCACTACTATTTTGGGCATATCCAATAAAGACACAATCAATGGTCTTTGGTCCTATTTTAACCTTCTTTGGTTTAGGAATCATGACCTTAGCCAAACACCCCCACACTTTGAGATAATTCAAATTAGGCATTCTACCTTTCCATTTCTCATAGGGTGTTTGTTGTGTCTTCTTGTGGGGAACTCGATTCAAGATAAAATTCGCCGTCAAAACAGCTTCCCCCCACAAATTCTCAGGTAAACCGGAACTATTCAACAATGCATTCATCATTTCCTTTAGTGTCCGATTTTTTCTTTCAGCTACTCCGTTAGCTTGAGGCGCATAGGGAGGTGTCAGTTGGTGTATAATACCAAATTCGGAACATACTTCCTCAAAAGGAAATTCGTATTCACCTCCTCTATCAGATCTTATCATTTTGATCTTCTTGTTTAATTGCGTTTCCACTTCAGACTTATAAGTCTTAAACGCATTAATTGCCTCATCTTTGCTTTTGAGCAAATAAACATAACAAAATCTAGAGCAATCATCTATAAAAGTTATAACATATTTATTACCTCCTCTAGATGGTGTTGATTTCATGTCGCAAATATCGGTGTGAATTAATTCTAAAGTCTCCGTTACTCTATCATTCACAGAATCAAACGGAGGTCTAGAAAATTTGGATTCAACACATACTTGGCATTTTTCTTTTGGACAATCGAATTTTGGTAACACGCCCATATCAATTAATTTCTTAATTGACTTATAATTCACGTGTCCTAATCTAGCATGCCAAATAGTAGGAAGCTCAACCACATAAGCGAAATCAACTTTATTAGTAGAAACATTAGGAGGTACAACAGTCATTACATTCATCTTGAACAGACCATCACTAAGATACCCCTTGCCCACATACATATCACTCTTGGAGAGTATAAACTTATCAGACACAAAAACCATCTTAAACCCATGCTTGCTAAGGAGAGAACCCGACACTAAATTCTTGCGCACATCCGGCACATACAATACATCATTTAGTGTCACTTGCTTTCCAGAGGTCATCTTCAAAACAACTCTTCCAATTCCTTCAACCTTGGAGGTCGATGAGTTACCCATATAGAGTATCTCTTCACGTGCCATTGGCGTATAAGTTGTGAACATGGATTTGTTGGCACAAATGTGTCGAGTTGCTCCAGTGTCAATGAACCATTCTTTGGAGTTTCCCACCAGATTACATTGGGAAATCACAGCAGCAAGGTTGATGTCTTCGACACCACTAGAAATATGTTCCACCACATTAGCATTGGTCTTTTGCTTCTTCTTGGCTCTACACTCTTTGGATCGATGTCCAGGCTTTCCACAATTGAAGCACTTGCCAAGAAACTTTTTCGGACCTTGGTTGGAACCCTCTCCATAGCTCTTCCTTTTCTTGTTGAGTTTCTTTGATTCCTCAACAACGTTAGCTCTTGATGTCTCAAAGGTTTTTCCACCTTTCTTCTCGGAGATTCTATTATCTTCCTCTATCCTCAATCGAACAATCAAGTCTTCAAGTGACAGCTCCTTTCTCTTGTGTTTAAGATAATTCTTGAAGTCTTTCCACGAAGGTGGTAGCTTCTCAATGAAGGCAGCAACTTGGAAGGACTCACTTAGAGTCATTCCTTCAGCATGAATGTCATGCAGGATCACTTGAAGCTCTTGGACTTGACTCAAAAGAGTTTTAGAGTCCACCATCTTGAAGTCAAGAAACTTGCCAACAATGAATTTCTTCAGTCCGGCGTCTTCAGTCTTGTACTTCTTGTCCAGACTATCCCACAATTCCTTAGCCGTTTTCAGAGGGCTATACACATTATAAAGGGCATTGTCCAGACCATTGAGAATGTAGTTTCGACAAAGGAAGTCTGAATGCTTCCAAGCATCCACGGCAGCAAGCCTCTCTTTATCGGTATCTCCTTCATCCAACTTAGGAGCATCCTCATTGAGAAATCGAGCCAAGTTCAAAGTTGTGAGGTAGAACAACATCTTTTGTTGCCACCTCTTGAAATCAACACCGGTGAACTTCTCAGGCTTTTCTCCATGAGCTCCATGAGTTGGGATTGACAAAGTAGGCACAGTAGGTATCGCAGCCGAAGCCATTTCTGAGCGTCAAACAGAAAAGGATTAACTTGAATATACGAACACCAAATTGTTAATTAACACGAACAACAATGCAACAAACTTTGAATACTGAAGTCAGAGGTTGTGCGACCGAATGAAAATAGAAACTTAAAAGATTATAAACTTCAGATGTTGAAGACCGGACACGTCAGTAACACCGAATGTAGAAAAAACAACTATTTCCGAAAACAAACTTCACCGAACACAGAATGTGTAATATGCAGAACCCACGATTATCACCATAACCGAATGCAAAGACCACAGAATATTAGCACCAATTCGGGCAGAGAATAAGATCCGATTATAAGCAAGTACGCATGAACACAGAATGCGAAGCAACAGTACACGTACATGAACAAACATATAAATTTGTCTTAAGATTGTTGTATTCCTAGCATATCATGCGAAATATGTTGATCACATACAATACAACATACGTACTTCAATAGTAGAAACAAGAGAAGCCAACTAACCTGAGCGCACAACACAAGCAAGTTTGATCCGAGCCCAACGAAGAGACGTTGTGTCCTTAAGACAAATTTGCCCCCTCTTTCGGTACCCAAGGTCGATGGACAATTGTCTCCCAGGATAGAACGGATCCTTCCCTCAAAGCCGGCACTTGCTCGGAGGAAAACGGCGAACGGAACGTCGCGGAATTGATCGCACAAAGAAGGAAAGATGATGTCGAAAAATGCAAGGCCAGCCTTTGTTTGAAAACGAATGAGTTTTTAACAAGTCCGAAGAGTCGCGAGTCAACCAGTTAGACGGATTGACCATTCAAGCGAACCGACGCAATGAAGGAACCGGTTCGGTACCCCCGAACCGTTGCAAATAAAAAAAAATTAAGTGAGTTGGATAATTTCTTCCCGCACCGAACCGGCCGGACGGCCGGACGGCGGCGGCGGCGGGCGCGCGAGGGAGCAACACCTCTCTCTTCCACAAAAGTGGGGTACCCCTTGGGGCCCAACCCTTCATGGAAGACACAAGCTAATATATCCAACTTCAAGCTCCCATCTTTCCTATGTGGGACTCTCTCCTTCATCTTTAATATCATTCAAACAATTTGATGGATTTTGGCTCCAAAATTTGCAATTTGGAGTTCCCTCCAATTTGCTCAAAATCCCAACACAAGGCTTACCAAGGCACGAACAATCAACCGATTGACAAAATTTTTAACTTAATGCTCGCACGCAGATTTGGAATGTATGAAACTTCAAACGCACGAATATTTTGACAAACATTTTGTCACTGCCATTTGAATCAATGATTCAATGTGGAGTGACCGCGGAAAGAGCCAATCATTAACCGCTCAAACCAAAATGGAGCCAATAGTCGAGGGAATTGGGTTATGGGATGTGCTGCTAGGGCCCGGGGAGCAT
This sequence comes from Syzygium jambos, assembly GCA_031216235.1. Lineage (NCBI taxonomy): Eukaryota > Viridiplantae > Streptophyta > Magnoliopsida > Myrtales > Myrtaceae > Syzygium > Syzygium jambos. Next base: position 25,925,789 of record CM062227.1, read on the forward strand.
AATCGGGTCAAACATCGATAGGGAGAAAGAGGTTATTGAATTTTCCTTTCCTCCTGATTGGCAATGATATCTCTTTCTTCTGCCATTGCGAGACAAGACAGCTTCCTTCGTTTGGACGATCTAATGGGAAGGTAAGGGATGCCCTCTCTGAACCATAATCCGAATTAGACTCGAACTAGGAGGAAAACTTCCATGTAGACCTAGATACGACATATGCCAGTGGTTGTGGTATAGGTAGTTGTGTCTTGAATCATGCAACCATTAAGCCCGAAGTTACAAACCCAAATCCATCGGTGAAGAAAGATGAATTAGTTCTCTCCATATTTTCTTTTGTGGGTCGAAAAAGTTGCTTTCATTTCTTCGACTAGCGTTTTTAGAGCAACAATAAAGGGCTTCTGAGCACAGTATAGACCAGAAAAGTTGAGGTAGATTAGACAACAAATTACAAGGTAGGACTTTAGTTCCCAACCAGGATGACTAGTGCCCGAAAGAAAGCCTATCAGAGACAAAAGGTATCAGTTTCCAAACACACCTGCCGATCAATTTGAGCTTCGAAGCACTTCAATGTCTCCAAAGCTAGAACTTTAGCTTGAATGGCAGAGGAGACGCGGACACTACATGCCAAACCATCGACCAAACTTCCCGAAAAAATCTCAACAAATACTTGCGATTGATACACCCATTGTTCCTTCAGCAAAAAATCCATCAAAGTTATCTTCAGGGACCCTCTCTTCGGTGGACTTCATCCGACAGGTGAATTAGATTCTTTCATCTGCTGAATTTTCCTTCACTGGACACCGTGTCTTAAAATTCTGGTTTTGCGCAAGGGTTGTTTCAACAACATTATCGGATCTGGGCGTTCTAGTTGAAAGACAAAGTTGTTCCGTGCTTTCCATAAGTTTCAGATAATGCCCACATCCAATTCCAGAAAAGGTAAGTTCAAATTGAGTTTTTAAAATTGTAACGACCATTCCTCTATTCTGATAAGGCAAAATGACACTAGAAGTGCCATAACTTGTGTACGGCGCTCACTTTAGTGCTATAATTTTTTTTCGGATCACTTTGGTGCCAAGTCGGAGGAAAAACGATCACTTAAGTGTCATAACTTTTTTTTGGATCACTTCAGTGCTAAAATTTTTGGAAAACGATCACTTAAGTGCTAAAATTTTTTAAAAACGATCATTTAAGTGCTAAAATTTTTTAAAAACGATCATTTAAGTGCTAAAATTTTTAAAAAACGATCATTTAAGTGCCAATCTCCGGCGAGACTCCGGCGAGCCACGTCAGCTTCAAAAATTAATAAAAAATTGCTACGTCGGATTTCCGGCGAAAAATTTTGTACGGCACCGGAGTTGGCACTTAAGTAATTGTTTTTCAAAAATTTTAGCACTAAAGTGATCCCAAAAAAAATTGTGGCACCAAAGTGAGCGCCGTACATAAGTTATGGCACTTGTAATGTTCTTTTGCCATTCTGATAATATCTCTGGTGGGGAACTAAATTTGTATTATGGAGTCTGACCAAACTTCTTTTGTCCAGCAACACAGAAGGAATGCATACTCTATTGTTCCTGGGAACTTTTCACATAGAGCGCAGAGTGATTCAAGTATAACTTTCTATTTATACAGATTTTCCGTCGTAGGCAAGAAATTTTGGTATACACTCCACAAAAGGACTCTGATCTTTGGGTAGGTATTCACTTTCCAGATTCACGTCCATAGAGTCCTTAGGAGTCAGGTAGGAAGATGATACTTGATTGACATTCTGATGCTCCTCTGTTTCTCAGATTGAATTATACCCTCTCTTCCCTGAATAATCTCCTGATTTACTACCTATCCAGACCAAGCTATCTATCTCAGAGCTAGTACTTAGAAGAATTGCAAGTATTTCATTCATTGTCTGCTCATCGAATAAGCTTTGCAGAGTTTGCTCTTTGCATTGTTGGGCTAACAATACAACCTTGAAAGGTGGTTATATAGGTTGAACATGGATTATGAAAAACTTTCGCGGAATAAGTCAATGCACCAAGAGAGGACTGCAACAACTATAAGCTGAGGATACAAGTAGTGATGATTAAAAGCGTGTGTGAAGATAGTGAACAATTACTAAAGATGATGAACTGTAATTGTAAAGCACACAATAAATTATAGTGATTGTTAACACATAAATTTTGGCGACCTATTTAGTCATTCATTTTCCAAGAAAATTAGGGATTGACTCCGATCCCTAAACAAAAATATTGTTAAACTATATATGCATATTAGGAGCATTGTCATTTAGTAGTGATAAGCCCACATAAACTTGGACTGACTTAAACAAGAATGATCCGAGCTTAGTTAAATTATTTGGACTAAGCCCAAGAGAATACAAAATTCGGCCACGCCCAGACGTAATGGGTATGTACTTTGGTTAGAGTGAAATAAGTAAACAGTTCAAACGTGGGGAGCAAGGCTTAACAAGTATGAAAGGAGTTCTGAATTCAGAGCAAGGCACGCACAATCAACAAATTGACAAGACTTAATCTCCTTTGTCCGGTTTTCTCTTCATTTTCTTCTCCTTTACCAAACTCCTGCTGTTGCGAGCTTGCTTCGTGAGTGTGCGCTGTCGGATTTTTGGCTCTGAGATATCATAGGCCTAGTTCGGGTTCTTTTCAGGCCATAAATCAATTTATGAATAATACAAAGACTGTGTTGTAGCCACGTGGCATAGAATTAAGGTATTTTTGGGGAAACAAAAAAGGAAAATGTCACAAATAATCACTAGACTTTGGTCCAATGTACAATGTGATTCTTTGAACTTTTAACTTATTCAATGTAGTACTTGAACTTTATGTAATGTAGTCCTTAAACTTTTAATTTTTTTCAATGTAATTTCTGAACTTTTGTTATATGTTCAATTTAGTCCCTCGACTATATAAATATGTTAAATGTTAACCGTGATCTTGAATTAATCGAATGGTTGCATTGAATATTTTCATATAGTTCATGGACTACATTGAATATATATCGAAAGTCTAAGGATCAAATTAAACAAACTAAAAGTTCAAGGACCATATTGAACGTTAGGCTAAAGTTCATGAACCACATGAATAAATTAAAAGTTTATGGACCATATTGCACATTGGGTCAAAATTCATGGACCGTTTATATCATTATTCCAAACAAAATACCAGTGATGATTGTAACTCATGTGAAAAGCAATTAAATGTGCGTATGATAACATTTCTATTCTCAAGAACAATTTTTGTTTAGACATAATTTTTTTCTATCTCTATTCCAGCTTTTGAGCAGAAGAACTCATTTAGTAACTGCACAAAATTTCTATTTCGAGAATAGAAAAAGAACATAAATGTGTTTAAGAAAATCTTAAAAATTTCTATTCCTAATTTTTTCATTTAATTAAAAAAATGTCGGTGGAAACTCAACAATACATGTTTGGATTGGACCTTTGTAAGGACTTAATTGATCAAGATATTCTAAGATAGCCTTAGAAAATCCAACGTAATAATTAGTCAAAGATGGAGCAAAGAGTTCCATTGGTTTATAAATCACAATATGAAGAGCTTGACAGTAAATCTTTGGGCATTACAATAGACATGTGCATAGACCTTTTGAGCTTTAGGGTGTAGGGTGTAGAATATAGGGTTTAGGGTTTAGAATGTAAGGTTTAGGGCGTAGGGTTTAGGGTGTTAGGTGTAGGGTGCAGGGTGTAGGGTGTAGGGTTTTAAGATTTAGAGTTCAAGTTACGCCGAGTAAAATGACCTTATTTCTCTTTTTATTCCTAAGAACGAAAAAATAGATTTTTTTTATTTTTTGTTTTTGTTCCAAATCTATTCATTGGCCACTGATTTATTCCGAGGAATAGAAAAATTAACTAACATACACAATCGGATTATTGTTCCGAGAAAAAAGAAAACAGAAAAATCGAGAAACAGAAGTGTTATCAAATAGGCCCTAAGTTAATTATGTACCATATGATGCGGAAATCATTGACCATATATTTCCTATACGATCCGTTTAACTTGTATTCTGTGGAGAGAGCTGTAGCTTCATCGACAACAAGGAAGCAGGAGGAGAAAGAGTCGTCAAGGACTTCCCTTCAACTTTATGGGGCTCGACATCACCGCTATGTCAAAGTTCAAAAGCATACACATGTTCCACTTCGAAAGAGATCCCTCAAAAATACACATGCATCGGTGCGCCAATATCGAAGGATCGATCCAGATATACTCACGATGCACGTACCCGACCTATGTAATAATCCTTTTTTTTTTTTTACATACATGCAGTAGCACACACTCACACATAGACGATATGTAAAACTTTGGGAAATTTGCCGGAAAAGCCCTAAACCTATTGTGCATGGCCTAATTTAGTTCTAGACTTTTTAATTATGTCAATTCAGTTCTAAACTTTTTACCGATTTGTCAATGTAGTCCATCTGGCCAATTTTAACTAGAAATTTATTACTGTGGACACTGACCGTCTTATGTGACACAATGAGCAACGCTGATATAGACAATTTTTGCAATATTTTCATTTTCATTTTTATTTTCTTTTCTCTTTTGTTTTTGTGAGCCCTTGCCCATATCTAAGCGAGGGTCACGAGCTATTGAGGGTCATGGCCCTTGCCAGTGGGGTCGCAAGCCCTTGACAGTACGTAAAACAAGAAAACAAAAGAAAAGAATTAAAACCAATAATATTTATTTTATAATTATCCATGTCACTATCGGCTGTGTCATGTAAAATGACCAGCTTTCACATCAATCTTTTTTAGCTAAAACTGGCCAGAATAACTACATTGGCAAATTTTCAAAATGTTTACGACCTAAATTGGCATACTTAAAAAGTTTAAGACTTGATTGGCTGTTGTACAATAGATTTAGGATTTTTTTGAACAATTTTCCCAGAAACTTCAACCGCACCAGTGTTTTGACAAACCGTGTGATAGACATATTTTGTCACTCCAATACTCATCAATAATTGAATGTAGATCAACAGCCGAAAGAACGTAAGATTACCCGTCATAGCAAAATGGACCCAATTTTCCCCCTGAAACCATTAAAGCCTGGAGTAACAAATCTAGATCCATGGTTGAAGAAACATAAATTGCTTCTCTCCGAGTTCAAATCTTAGCATGCTTAGAAAACTACCGATATCAGCAAATAAACTAAGATGTCATGCTAACAGGCAATTTGGAGATCATGTCCTACTATTTATATTTTGGAAATTAAAATTAACACAATAAATATATAAAAATAAAAAAATAAAGTGATGAAAAATGAAAAGAAGAAATTAAATTAGATACATAATATAATAGTTGAAGAATCTTTTAAAAGGGAAAGATTATGTCCTTCGTTCAATCATCTTTCGATTCCTGCACTGTGGCTATAGTTTCCGCATTCATGTTGTTGATTAAATTCTGGCGTTGCATCTTTATATCCGTAGGCTTTGTCGTCGATTAAATTCCAGCAAAGTTTGTGTACTTTCAATTCCGTTTGAAGTAAAGTTATCGATTACCTTGTGTACCTGTGATATTTCCTGCCCGAAATTGTCACGGAACATGTCTCCTTCAATAAAAAACCAAAGATGACTTTTGGTGAAAGGTATTTCGTCACGGAAGCCAATTCCGGCAAAACAGTTAGTTTGGGAATTCACATGTCTCGCCTCAACTCATGTTCTTCGTCGATTTATGCATACATTTTCCGAAATTCGCATCGAAACTTCAGTATCGTTCACCATGTCCAGAATTTCGAAGATTGGATCTACTCTATTAATAAGTCTCCAGAGCATGGCCGAGGAAACTTGGATCGAAATTTAACGAGAGCAAAGGAAAGCTTCTTTATTTCCAACTCTCCAGACACGACACACTAGTAGCGATACAGAAACACTCCAACTGGTGACAATGCTCATAGTTTTCCTAAACAATGGAGCATACATTATCAGTCAGGAGATCGCTTAATTAGCTTCCGTACCATATCCCGCCCGAAGTCGAACGCGTCCCGCAACTTGCTGTACCGTTCGAAGAATTCACCCCAGTTCCTCCTCTGCCCCTGCAATCGAAACAAGATGATTTCAAGAGGATTCTATCAGATCATGTCACGGTGATTTTGTTCAACTTGGGGTGGTAATTTCGAGTGAGAAAGAGAGATCTTACTCGGTCATTAACTCCCCGCGTCCGACCGCGAAATCTCCTCTGCATGACATCGTGTTCATAGGTAAATGCCCAGTTGAACTCGAGTAACTTTTCTATCACAAATACTGTAGAATAATTGCTGTTTTCTGCTAATAAGGACCTTAGTCTTTTTCCGGGTATGTCGGATTGCACACATATTATAGGGTGAGCATCATGTTTAAATTTTGGAAAAATGGCTTGAGCTTTTGAGAATCGCATTACAAAATGTGCGGTTATCTTCCGGACCAACTTGCACGAACCCAATTCGTACATTTAGTCTTACCCATCGCACATGGAGGAGGAGTTGATTTAGGTATCCCTCCTAAATTTCGAAAAATCAAGATCAAATATCAATGGATTATTTTAATCTAAACTACGATGTTTACCTTCCTAGGGGGTTCAGCGGTACTTGGCCGGGAGTTCAGTAGGTCTTTGTACTTGTCGCAGCTGATGATGTAGAAGAAGGTGAGGAGTTCCTTAAAATCGAGAGTGCCGTTGTCGTCCTTGTCCAGCTCTTCAAAGAGCCAATTGTGGTTGTCGCTTTGAAACCCGGCATGGCTCAGGAAGTCCATGAACTCGTCGATGCTTATGTTGCCGCTCTTATCAGGCTGCCTGCTTCTGGTCCATGAACCCGGCATGGCTGATGTAGAAAAATTCTCGGGCTGCCTGCTTCTGGTCCTCCGTCAGGCCCTCGTAGTGAGCCAACGCGGCCTCGCGGACCTTTTCTACATCCATCTCTCTTTCTCTCTCTAATTTCTGTTCGAGGATGTGTGCAGGTGCTATGGCCATGGCGGTTATTGAAGTATATATAGAGAATTCCCATTGACTGTTCCATGCATCACAGACACAAGAAAGAACGAAAAATCAAGTGCCTATTTGCTGACCGAGCAATGTTACACAAGCGAGAAAAAGTCTTATTAAAAACCTTTTCTTTCTACGAAACGTACAGATTTTTTATTGGAATATCCTAATTATCCGATGCATGGATCCCGACAGTTTCGATCTGACTGAAACTTTCTCGTATTTTTGTTGCCACGATCCGGCTGCCCGTCGAACACCCTACGAGCCTCGTGCATCTATTAAGTCAAAGCTTGTGAGTGTAACTCTAACAAAAAAACTAGTTTGTACGTAGTTGATGAGATTATAACTACTGACCTCCAATTGCTAACACCGATTGCTATACTAATAAACCTATATCGCCCCAATCACTCGTACCCGCCAATTTCTTAGTACAGCTATCATTGCGTCGCCGATACGTAAGGCTGACAACTTATTCATGAATGAAATAATCTCCTTACAGAAGAGAAACTGATATCGTTGGCTATCACAGTTTTGATGTGTAAGCTTGCAACTTGCCATAATCCACTTGGGGCCCATTTGGCAACTTGCCAAACAGTGAAAATTTTTGTTCTTTTATTTCCAGAATCAATTTGGGAACATAAATCCGTTTGTTAAATTTTTTGTGCCTGGGCACAATTTTGCAAAAAAATATTCTTAGAATCAGTTTTGGAACATAATCAAGAAGCAAAAAAAGTAGCTTCTTGATTCTGGAACAGTTTTTCCATTTCTGATTCTTCTTAGTTTTCTTCTTTTTTCTTAATTTGTTGTTGCTCTTCTTCTTGGCCTGTCGCTTGCCTACCGCCACCTGCCGCCGCCTGCCTCCGGCCAGCCACAGGCTGGGGCTGGCGAGGGCATCGCAGCCCTCGCCGTCGCCACACCTAGGTGATGGTGAGGTTAGCCTCGCCATGGCTAGGTGAGGCTTGACCTTGCCTAGATCTGGTGACGGCGAGGTCGGCCTCGCCTAGCCAAGGTGAGGCCGACCCTGCCATCGCGACCAGCGAGGTCGGCGGCGAGGGCCAAGATACCCTCGCAGGCCCTAGCCTATGGTCGGTGACTTGCCATGGCCAAGGAAGGGAAAGAAAAAAAAAGAAATATTAAAAAATTTAAAATATTATTAAAATATTATTAATAAAAAGAAATGTTGTGTAGTTACCAAACGCATTTCTGTTCTTCTTCTATTCTAAGAATAGAATGCTTAGAAATTGCTCCCGAGCACGGAATCAAAAAAGAATCATTTTGAGCAAAATCTGTTTCCAGACACATAATAGTTGCCATGAGTAACCTTAACAACTTGGAAGGTTTGCTAATCCTTTGAAAGAATGTCATCAAAGGCGGCTGCTATTGTGGAGACGACCAAGGCATAGTGACGAAACGCATCTTTGTAAACTGCTCCATAGTCCTTGTGAAGTTTTTTGTGTTGGATATTTCACCAGTTTTGAAATATTTTATAATTGCCATAAAGTCATCATTTTGTGACGGTTTTGCAAGCTTCGTAACATTTGATTTAATTCTTCATAAAGCCTCCATTATTTTATAATGGCCATATAATGGTCACTTTTTAATTATTACCAATTGCTTTAGAACAATTTCTTAATGGCTTTTTCCTCTCTCTTAACGGTTCTCTTACTTGTATCTGTAAATTATTACTTTGAGCATAATTGGAAAGTGAAATATATACATATCAAAATAAGAATATTCTTTGTTGATTCTTTTATCTATCTTTTCTTTTATTGCTGGATTATACGCATAGTATTGTTCCTATTTCCATATAATATTCAATGCGAAGCATACAAGAAGGTCTATTATATCTTGGGAGGATAGCCGCTAGAGTCTTACGTATCAAATTTTGTACTTCGGGGAGTGGAATTATCCTTAAGTACAGTGACTAGCACGCCTCAGACATTAATATTATTTTCTCATCTTTTTCAATAGAATTCCCACAATTATTCTTATTTTTTTATGTTATCTAACGATATTTCCAACAATCTTAAGGATAATGCCTTATGAATCCCAAAAACATGATCATATATAATTCCTTACAAATATGGTTTCATAATGTTGACACCTATTTTTAATTTGCCCAAAATTAATTGCACAAAATTTAGGGATTAATTTTTTAATTCCTAAAACAAAAAATATTTCAATTTAAATGCATTGCATATAGAAATTAGGCACATTTCGCATTAATAGAGCCTAGTAGAGTTTTGTAAAAAAATAAAATAAATAAATAATAAAAATAAAATAAAGTTTCAAAAAAAAAAAGAGTTATTAATTAATTAATTAAAAAAAAGAAAACAAAAAAAATCGGTTCGGGCCGGGTCGGGGCCAGACCGACCCGGCCCGTTCCGGCTTTTCCCCCCCCGCGCGGCCCAGCTTTCCCCTCCGCGCGGCCCAGTCTTCCTCTTTTCTTTCTTTTCTTTTTCCCCTTGCCGGCCCAGCCCGCTTCTCCTTCTCTTCTCTCCCCCTCGCGCGTCTGGGCCCAGCCCGGCCCAGCCTTCTCTTCCTTTTCCTTCTCCCCCCACGCGCGACCGTCGCTGTCCACGCCCCTGTCCGCCTCTGCTTCGCGTCGTCACGCCGACGCACGGCGGCGCCGCCCCTCGTCATCGTCGTCATCCGGCCAGAGGAAGGCCGAACGAGCACGACGACGGGACTGGCATTAATTGCCAGTCCCGTCTTCCCCCATTTCCCGGGCTTCCCCTTATCTCTTCCTCCCTCTCCTCCCCCTGTTCGTCTGTCCTTCTTCAGAGCAGTGACGCCCCCCTCTGCACCGGCCTATGGCAGCGGTTCGCAGAGCCTAGGCCGGTGCAGGCCATCGTCACGCCGACGCGGCCGGGCCCAGGCTCGTCGTCGTCGGCTATAAACCAGAGAAAGAGAGAGAGAGGGCCGGTCGGCCAATTTAGAGAGAGAGAGAGTATACAGAGAGGAAAAACAGAGAGCGAAGAAGAGAGAGAGAGGAGCCTGGGAGCGTCTCGCCGGCCCAGCCGGTCTCGCCGTCTCGAGCAAGCCGATCGGCAACCCCGGGAAACACCCTCGGTCGGCCATTTTTCTAAAAAAAAAACACAGAGACAGAGAGACCGAGAGAGTGAGAGAGAGAACAGAACAGAGGAGAGAAAGAGAGAGAGAGAGAGAGAGAGCGTGGCCGGGAGTTCACCGGAGCAGAGCCAACAGTCTCGCCGCCGCCCACGCAGACGCCGGAGACACCCAGCCACGCCGTCGACCGGCGAGCATCCCCGGGTCCCGAGAAGTCCTCTGTCCTCCCCTGTTTTTGCACGCGGTCCGGCCGGGACTCGTGCCGGCCGAGTCGCGTGATTCCCGGCCCATGCCGTCGCCATTCCCGGTCCTCACTCGCAGTTGAACGTCAGCCGCAGCCGTCGGAGCCGACCGTGCCGCCGGAGGAGGTCGGAATCCCCCGTTTTTCACGCACCCGCCAGGCGTTCGACGAAAGGCCTCAACCAGGCTGGTTTTTGTTGCGTCGCCGGCCGGCGAACGGTGGTCCGACGGTGGCTCAGGTGAGTAGCACAGCCCAGAGGCGGTCCTAGTTGGACGATTCGGGGGCTGCGCCGGCCTGGGTCGGCCGGCGGACGGCCAATTTTGGCCTCGCCGGCGACTCTCCCCGCGGTCTGAGCGTTCGGGTCGGATTCGACCCGAATCGATAGATCCGACCCGGGTCAACACCCGGGCCGGATCCGTTGACTCGGGTCGGTTCCGACCGACCCGGATTGATAGATCCGACCCGGTCAACTCCCGGGTCGGATCCGTTGACCCGGGTCGGTTCCGGTCCGATCCGGATTGACCGATCCGACCCGGGTCAACCCCGGGTCGGATCCGTTGACCCGGGTCAACGCCCGGGTCGGATCCGTTGACCCGGGTCGGTCCCGATCCGATCCGGATTAACCGATCCGACCCGGGTCAACCCCATGTCGGATCCGTTGACCCGGGTCGGACCTGACCCGACCCGACCGGCTTTATTTTATTTTTTTTAAAAAAAATATAATAAAAGGTTTTTCTTTTCTTTTTTTATTTTATTTTAATAAAAAAATATTTAAAAAATCAAAAAAAATCAAAAAAAAATAAAAAAAAGGTTTTTATTTTCCTTTTTCTTTTCCTTTTTTTTAAAAAAATAATATTTTCAAAAAATATTTTTTTTTTAAAAAAAAAAATCCGAATTTTTTTTTTTCTCTTTTCATGTATGACTTATCTGAGTGTTTTAATTTATCATAGTATCATTATGCCTGTTGTTTAAATAATTGCATAAATTTCTATGTTTAAGTTAGGCAAGCCTGAGATCGCGTGGTAGTATTTTGCATGTTTTATTATTACCCTTGCATTATTATTATGCATGTTTTTAATACAATTGCATGAACTGCCGTGTTTTTGAATGTCATCTGGCTTAGTTAGAGCTAGAACAATAGGTTGCATGACTGCTAATCATTTTCTGATTATGCACTCGCTTGATCACCTCACATGTTAGGAGAAAGGTCCTAAAATCAATCCAAACTGCTTGACAAATGTTTTCAAAAAATGAACAGGGTAGAATGGTACCGAAAGGGCATTAGTTATCCAACTAATGTAACCAAGTCCCCGAATTCAGTTAATCTCTGGTTCGTAGGAATAGGGTGATTCTCCCATCACCTTATTTGGGTTTCTAATCGACCCACCTCAAATCGATTAGTGGCGACTCCTTGGTATAAACCATTTGCATATTAAATATTTAAACCTTAAGTCGCGATATGGTATGGGCTTGGGAGAGCCCGAGTTAAGTCCTAAACCTAGACTTAGGACGTACCAGGCGAGCCCCCTGCTTTTTGCATGTTGTCCAAAAGAGGGCTCGGGAGTTCGGTCGCGACACATAATTTCTATCCTAATTTCTTTGTAATCATTGTTATTTTGATGGATTACAGATTAAACAAAGGCGATATTGATTCAAGTTTATTAGTCATTATATGTTACTTTTAACAATACAAGCTGCCTTTAGTGGATTCACTTATTACGAATTACTATAAAATCAATTTTTTCAACTTGTTTTCACCTCAATCAAATTCTCACGGTTTACTTTCCTTGAAATTGAATTTCCTAAAAGCATTTTCCCGCAACAAAAAAAAAATGCTCCGCGAGATGAACACACCCTAAGGGTGCGTTTGGTAACGTGCCAAATAGTAAAAATTTCTGTTCTTTTGTTCCCAGAAATAGTTTGGGAACAGAAATGCGTTTGGTAAACGCATTTGTTCCCGGGCACATTTTTGCAAAAACTTGTGCCTAGAAACAGTTTTGGAAGAGAAACAAGAAGTAAAAAAAGTTGCTTCTTGTTTCTCGGCACAATTTTGAGAATCAGTTTTTTTTCTTTTTTTCTTTTTTTTCTTTTCTTATTTTTGTGTTCTTCTTCGTTGGGCTTGGCCGGCCGCCGGCGACCGGCCACAGCCCAGGGTCGGCGAGGGCGTCACGGCCCTCGCCGGCCGCCGGCGGAGGCGAGGGTCGCCCTCGCCGGCGAGGGCGAGGGCTGGACCCTCGCCGCCTGGGCGAGGCGGCCCTCGCCGTCGCGACCCACGGCGAGGTCGGCTTCGCCGTGGGTCGCGACGGCGACCCTCGGCCTCGCCAGATCTGGGCGAGGCCGAGGGTCGCGACGGCGAGGGTCCAGCCCTCGCCCTCGCCGGCCCTGGGCTGTGGCCGGTCGCCGGCGACCGGCCATGGCCAAAGAAAAAAATAATTAGAAAGAAAAAAAATTAAACAATTCAAAATATTATTAAAATATTATTTGGGAACAGAAATTTTGTGTAGTTTACCAAACGCATTTCTATTCTTTTTTACTTTAGGAATAGAAATTTTGTGTAGTTTACCAAACGCCTTAAAATACCTAGAAATTGTTTCCGGGCACAGAATAAAAAAAAATCATTTCTGTTCAGAAATTGTTCCGGGGCGCAGAATGGTTCTCATGCGCACCCTAAGAGTTTGTTTTTATATGATTTTCAATTTTCATATGATGGTATTTGATCGGAGAAAATTGCAAGATGAAATTATCGATCAACAGTGAAAAATGGAGATCGATTTGTTGTTGTGTGATTTTTGCGGGTGAACGAGGGAATAAATGAATCAGTGTTGGATTTTACATAGTGATCTAGAGACCTTTTTTTTTTTTCATCTTTTTGATGAAATCTCTACGATTATGGAAACCTCACTGTGAGGCACGAACTGCCAAATAAAATAAATCGTCGGTGTGATTCTTCTTCTTCCTTCTTTTGTTTTTTTGTGTATTTGGTCGATGTGCGATTCCCTTCTTGAGCAAAGCTTATTCATCATGTACTATTCGTAGTCCAAGTCTTCGTAGACTTTGACTTTTCTTCACTGCACACGATACCATCACTCCCCGCCATGTGACCTGACCCCCGACAGCCGACAGCTCCCGCTCCATCCACCATAATCACGGCTCTGTCCTTTTCCTCTCTGCTCCCTCCTCCCCATTCAATTGCATTCTGTCGTTTGCCGCCGCCAAAATAATCCAAATGCCTCTCGCGGCGACGAATTTCCTCCTTTCTGGGCATTTGGTTTTAATGATAAAACAGGGCCGAGGCCCTGTGTCCGGGGCTCCAAAAATCCAGCGAATTCACTGAGTCGGCCTCACCGACACCCTCTTTGTGGTCGTAGCTAGCGACCTCTGTCGGCGGCGAATTCCATGGACGTAGGTTGAGGAGTTAACTTGCGGATAGATTGACGCACGAAGGTAAGGGCTCGTGATGGCGATGGGCGGGCGGCAATCCAATGACGGCAAGTGACGGTTCCCTCGAACATCCTAACCTATATATTCACCGTGATACTAATTATTCAAATCGTTTTTACGTCGTCAAAATCCAAAACTTGTACGAGGACCAAAAAAATATGCTCCGTCAAAGTTTTGTATAAGATGGACATTGAAAATCCGATGCTGTGGTTTGCTTGGACAACTGATGAGCTTTAAAATTTAACATGGATTTGATGTTGCTTGAAAAAATTCTATAAAAAATATTTTACTTTGCTCAGTGTGATATCAATTCTCCAACTTTTTTTTTTATTTTATTATTAATACCCCAATTTGTACTAGTTATCAAAAAGCACCTTTCATCACAATTTCGTCTAAGACTACCAATAAAAATCCGATGCAACAGCATGTATGAACAATCGGCAGGTAAATAGAGCTAATATGGATCTGATGTGACTTTAGTATAGTCGAAACTGATTTTGGACAGCTTGTCAAAGTTTTAAGTTTTATTAAAAAAAACTGGACTTAGCAATTTTTAGAGTCCTAGAAGTGAGATAATCCACGAAATGAGCTTATTTGAAACTCAATGTGCAAAAGGAAGAGTCTACAATTTTAACTCTTGAGAAAAGTGGCATTGGAATATAATCTTAATTACTTTGCTTTTGCCCTTTTTCCACTGCGCGCTCGAGACTTTTGCATTCGTCCACCTTCTTTTTAACATTACACTTTTGGTCTGCTCACACAACTTCCTTCCAGATCCTTCCTTGACCTTTGCACATTTCTTCCTTTGCTCTGCTCACACCCATCCAAAACCCTAAAAACCCCATGCCCATGCCCATGGTCATTCCCGGGGGTTGATGAGCTGGGCTCCTCGAGTGCATGAGTGAAGTGAATGCGCCAACAATAGCAAGACCTTCAAATTTCGATCGGGTACAGATGTTGATTAAATGGACCTACTTGATATTTGATAAGGACAACATGGAGGAAGCACATGGTGGGGGCAGCCAAGGAGGAGAGAGTAAAATCTTGCTAGATCCGGAGGTGTAAAAATGTTCCATTCTAGAACTCATAAGTTCTTAAGTCTTTTTAGACATATATCCGAGTGTCATAAAAAAATTTTAAGATCGAAGTTATTAAATCACGATAACTCGACGAGTCAAAAAAGACTCTTGGGAAGCATCATATTCCTTGAAATAAGACCAGTGGAAGATCAAATTTGTTTTCCGATAGCTTTAGCTTTGATTATACTTCACTAAAATTTTGGTTTAGTAAACGAAAGTCCAAAAGTCTACATGTAGATTTTTGAGATCAGACTCCTTCCATTTTAATTGAAACTGAGCTTCCTCCACTAGCTCCAAAGCTCGAGGAAGAGACAATTAAGTGGGATTCACTGTCTAACTCCTATATTATCAAAAGAAAAGAAAGGCTTTTGTATAGATGCAAGCGGGCCTCAACTATCAAAGACATTTGTTCCTACTTCACCACAGAATATTAAGGAACTAAAAAAGAAGATTTTTCGAATGACTTTTCGGTAGGCCATTGAACTTTTTTTTTTGGGACTAATGCCATTGAACTTAGAAGCCACAGGATTGGCTGAATATGCAGAGGGCCGTGGGGTCAATTTTGCTGCAAAATTGATCAATAAGGATGCTTCCTTGTAGCATCGCTCCAGCCTGTCAAAGTTGACAATTATTACGTTCCTTAACGCGGCAAAATCACTGGACATGTGGTGCAGAAATTTTGTGGATTATAATCAACCTTTGCCCCCAAACAAAGGGGCAAGTATGGCGCAAGTGTCATAACTTTTGTACAGGGAACACTTAAGTACTATAACTTTTTTTGGCTCACTTGAGTGCCATAACTTCCAAAAAAAAGATCACTTAAGTGCCACTTATGAGCTGGTCGTGAAGGCCCAAAACCGCGACTTTTCCGGCCAATTGGTGACCTTCGCAGCGAGGTGAGCACCACCAGCTTGAAGAGGGGGTGTCGGTGAATTATTCCATGGCCACCGTTCGTCTCGAAATTTCCGTTTTAGCCTCCGTTGACGAAGGTAAAAATGCTTTGTAGTCACACAATTTATCAAACTGATTTATGTGACTACGAAACATTTTTACCTTCGTTAACGGAGGCTAAAACAGAAATTTTGAGATGAACGAAGGCCATGGAATGATTCACCGACACCCCATTTTCAAGCTGGTGGTGCTCGCCTAGCCGGGAAGGTCACCGTTCGACCGGAAAAGCCGCGATTTCAGGCCCTCACGACTAGCTTGTCAGAAGGGTTGGTCGTGAGGGCCCGAAACCACGGCTTTTCCAGTCAAACGGTGACCTTTCTGGTGAGGCGAGCACCACCACCTTGAAGAGAGGGTGTTGGTGAATCATTCCATGGTTTTCGTTCATCTCGAAATTTCTGTTTTAGCCTCCGTTGACGAAAATAAAAATGCTTCGTAGTCACACAAATTGGCTCGATAAATGTGTGACTACGAAGCATTTTATCTTCGTCAACAGAAGCTAAAATGGAAATTTCGAGACGAACGGAGGCCATGGAATGATTCACCGACACCCCCTCTTCAAGCTGGTAGTGCTCGCCTCGTCGAGAAGGTCATCGTTCGACCGAAAAAGCAGCAGTTTCAGGCCCTCATGACTAGCTTGTTAGAGGGGTTGGTCGTGAGGGCCTAAAATAGCGGCTTTTCCAGCCATATGGTGACCTTCCCAATGAGGCGAGCACCACCAGCTTGAAGAGGGGGTGTCAGTGAATCATTTCATAATCTCCGTTCGTCTCGAAATTTCCATTTTAGTCTCCATTGACGAAGGTAAAAATGCTTCGTAGTCACACAATTTATGGAACCGATTTGTGTGACTACGAAACATTTTTACCTTCGTCAATGGAGGCTAAAACGGAAATTTCGAGACAAATGGAAGCCATGGAATGATTCACCGACACCCCCTCATCAAGCTGGTGGTGCTCGCCTGGCTGGGAAGGTTACCGTTCGATCGGAAAAGCTGCGGTTTCAGGCCCTCACGACTAGCTTGTCAGAGGGGTTGGTCGTGAGGGCCTGAAACCACGGCTTTTCCAGCCAAACGGTGACCTTCCTGGTGAGGCAAGCACCACCAGCTTAAAGAGAGGGAGTCGGTAAATCATTTCACGGCCTTCGTTCATCTTGAAATTTCCGTTTTAGCCTCCGTTGACGAAGGTAAAAATGCTTCGTAGTCACACAAATTGGCTCGATAAATGTGTGACTACGAAGCATTTTTACCTTCGTCAACGGAGGCTAAAACGGAAATTTCGAGACAAACGGAGGCCGTGGAATAATTCACCGACACCCCCTCTTCAAGCTGGTAGTGCTCGCCTCGCCGGGAAGGTCACCGTTCGATCGAAAAAGCCGCGGTTTCAGGCCCTCACGACCAGCTTGTCAGAGGGATTGGTTGTGAAAGCCTGAAATCGCAGCTTTTCCAGCCAAACGGTGACCTTCCCGGCGAGGGGAGCACCAGGTGTCAATGAATCATTTCATGGCCTCTGTTTGTCTCGAAATTTTTATTTTAGCCTCCGTTGACGAAGGTAAAAATCCTTCGTAGTCACACAATTTATTGAACCGATTTGTGTGACTACGAAACATTTTTATCTTCGTCAACGGAGGCTAAAACGAAAATTTCGAGACGAACGGAGGCCATGGAATGATTCACCGACACTCTCTCTTCAAGCTGGTGGTGCTCACCTCGACGGGAAGGTCACCGTTCAACCGAAAAAGCCACGGTTTCATGCCCTCACGACTAGCTTGTCAGAGGGGTTGGTCGTGAGGGCCCGAAACCGCGGCTTTTCCGGTCGAACGGTGACCTTCCCGGCGAGGCGAACACCACCAGCTTGAAGAGAGGATGTCGGTGAATCATTCCATTGCCTCCGTTCATCTCGAAATTTCCGTTTTAGCCTCCATTGACGAAGGTAAAAATGCTTCGTAGTCACACAAATCGGCTCGATAAATGTGTGACTACGAAGCATTTTTACCTTTGTCAATGGAGGCTAAAATGGCAATTTCGAGACGAATGGAGACCATGGAATGATTCACCGACACCCCCTCTTCAAGCTGGTGGTGCTCGCCTCACCGGAAAGGTCATTGTTCGGCCGGAAAAGCCGCGGTTTCGGGCCCTCATGACCAGCTCGTAAGTGGCACTTAAGTGATTTTTTTTTAAGTTA
Source organism: Syzygium jambos (assembly GCA_031216235.1). NCBI lineage: Eukaryota > Viridiplantae > Streptophyta > Magnoliopsida > Myrtales > Myrtaceae > Syzygium > Syzygium jambos. The sequence continues at coordinate 25,943,720 of CM062227.1, forward strand.
TGGCACTCAAGTGAGCCAACAAAAAGTTATGGCACTTAAGTGTCCTCCGTACAAAAGTTATGGCACTTACGCTGTACTTACCCCCCAAACAAATAAGTGTGCGTATACATTCAAAGTCAAAGTCAACAAAAGCAGACATCAAACTTCCGACCAAGTTCTTTACCAAAAAAAACTTCCAACCAAGTTCATTTCGCCCCGTCCTAATTGAGGTGAGCTCCGGTCAGTCTAGTTTGATGGGCTGATTGGGCCAAGGCCCGAATTAACTCCGAAACATAAAGCCATGTGGAATTATCGGGCTTGATCTTCGTCAAAGCTCTCCCCTAGCGATCAATCAAATTAAGAAAAGATTATGTTTATTTCGGGGTGAACCATCCTTCGCATTTAACCCCTCGTTAGTGTCAATGAATTGCTAGTCACTAAGCACTGTAGTTGGACATAAATCCATGCTTTGTGCTGATTATTATACAAAATACTATTAAAATAGGGCACACAAAACTAATGTGTAAGCATAGTCTTTTGTTGACGTAGATGGGAAAAAATTATTCATGAGTATCCTATGAGAACTTTAAGCCACTAACAAGTACGGTAACTAAAGTCACGACGCTAATATGACCTAGTAGATCCTATTTGGAATCCAACTCAATTATCATTTCCAAATTCCCGATTGAACTCGGAAGCCTCTCCAATGACTAGCATTAGTTCTGTCACACCCCAAAAACAACTAGAAAAAGGGGGTGACACGGCTGTCCTTCCACACGAAGGACAAAGCCTCAACAATAACCAACAACCTGTTATCAACATATATATATTTCAAACCACATATATATCAGATAAACCAACGGGTTGGTTACAACATCAGAGTTTCTATAATCCACCAAAAGAACATGTACATCAAGAACTCAGCCAACCTGACGAACTATCAACAACCTTACAAGCAACTCCAAAATCATACCCAAAAATTTATCTCCCAAACATCCCCGCGATAGCGCTCTCGTACTAATGGCCGCTAGCCGAGGAACCTGAAAAGATTGGGAAAATAAAAGGATGAGCAACCACAGCTCAGTGAATAGTACATCTCTTCTAAGTAGATCGAGCAATCACTATGTATGTGTACAAAACATTACCAGAACTTCAGAAGTCAAACTCAAGACATAACATACATATCGAGTCATATAAGAGTTATTTCATTTCCTCAAAGCTTTATATAATTCAGAAAAATACTCATTTTTAAATCATCATAAACATCAATGGTCAAGTCCATTGATCAATCTCATCAAAAGCACATGCCGATGGTCCATTCCATTGGCCAATCTATTGCTCAATATCAAACCATGGTCACGACACAAAGCCTTGTGACAAGGCTACCAAGATTCCCCCCTTGGCAAGGTCTCCACCTACAAAGCTGGTGGCTCGGCTCAGAAGGATATCCTAAACCCGGTATGCATACCCCAAAGCCCCTCATTGGGCTCACAGCCATATTGAGCATCAAACAATCATCATCCAATATCAGAAATCCAATCCAGAATACATTTCACAAACCAAACAAATAACTTTCTCACAATACGGCTCATCCGCCAGAAATACATTTCATAGAGCATTTCTCAAATCATTTCCAAACTCATTTCATAAACTAGTTCGTAATGCAATACACATATGTATCCTTTCACAATATATTTCCAAAACAATTTCCATATCATTCTCAACTATTAAAAAGTAGTAAATGCCCGATCCATAATTTTATGCAATAAATATGTTCTTTCACAACTCGTACGATTACTCAAATCCTTACTACTTTCAAAATATGAGTTTATAAATTCAAAGAAGAGATAGTATCACTCACCTGAAATCCTGAAATATCAAACAACCTCCCTAATTCGAACCGATGATATCGCAATCCTAACAATTAAACGAGAATCGACATCAAAACCAAGTAAAAACTACGAAATGACTAAATGACGCTCAAACGCTAACAAGGCAACTCAAAGGTGCCCACAAATCGCTTTTCCAATGCGATTATCCAAACCGTTCACAACGCGGAGTTTGAATGCGAAACTTGATTGTACCATAAATTCCTCCACCGAACTCCGTTTTGAGCGAGCTTATAGTCAATAGAAAGCCCACTCAGAGCACTACAAGAACCCCAACTTGGCCACCCCAAACCGAGCCAAAAACCGACGAAAATCGGCCTAAAAACTACTGTTCGCGCACTGTTCACTGCGCACACTCAACTTCAAAAATTCATATCCGGCAAACCATAAGTCCAAATCGGGTTCCGTAAAATCCCACGGCTCCGCAAAACCGTAAACTACCAATTCTATAAAAATTAGTAGCTTAACGACTCAAAAATCGGACTTCGCCGCTCAAATCACACATAATTCCGAAATTGAGCCCTAACTCGGAAAAATATTCCGATTGAACCAACGAGGGGCGCGAATACTTACCGGACGTTGCGATACGAAGTTGATCCGAGCTGGCGAGGCTCCGGTGACGTGAGCCTTCCCTTTTTCTTCTTCTTCCTTTTCTTTCCCTTTCTCTCCTTTTCTTTCTTCTCCTTTCTATTTGTCTCGGCCGAGCCAGCTTGTGGCTTAAATAAGAAAAATAGTCACTGTAGCAAACTTTTGACTTTCTGACTTTTTGGCTTTGTTTTTTTTGCAATTACCTGAATATTACAAGTTCAGTGAAGCCTCTCCAATGACTGTAATGATTAAAAAAAATATTGACTCCCCCCTATCTCAATTATGAAAGTTCTCTATTTCAGATAATATTTTGGGAGGTGTGGCTCTTCATTCTCTCGATTAATGCTAGTGGGTTATCTATTACAAAAGAAGAGAAAGAGGCGAAAACATAAGAACTTACAGACAGCGTGAGACTATTCCATGTTAAACTTTTAGAATTGGAAATTTTTTTTTGCCACACTTCTATTCATTTGAAATTAAACGATTTGGATCATTATTTCAGATTTACCTCGACATTCGATAATGTTAGACCAAGTCCATTTGCTATTGGAAACATTTTTTTTTAATTTAGTGAAGAATTGTTGCACCTTCTCTTCAACTCCCGTGAATCCAATGAAGAACCATGCTTTACCCGAAAAACAAACTAGACATGCGTTTATCGATGTAGAGTATTCATCTTCTTCATGTTGCAATTTTGAGTGGGTTATTACCGTAGAGGTGATGCCATAAGTGCTGAGATATTTCACACACTTTATAACAACTAGTTTATCCTATACGGTATGATGAAGTTAGTTCTCCTGCATGAAGCATGGGCATCGAACAACTTCAGATTCAGTAATATGAAGCAGCAATTATAAGGATACCTCCCACAAATCGCCGTATAGTAAATTGACAAAATATTGCACTTGGAAGTTATATAAATTGACTTGACCTCACCGGGTAAGTTAATTAGCAATTCAAAGCCACTCAAACATCTAAACCAAACCAAACTAAAACAAAGAAGATCTGAACAAAGGGTACATAGAATTACAAGACCATATAAGAAGTCAACATGCCAAGTGCACATGAAAAGAGGATCTGCATAAACCTCTTGGTAATTCTTATCTATAACAGAATAGGAGGCACTTCTTATCTGAAAAAAGGTACTCAACAGAGCAGGTATCTATTGTTTTCCCTTTTCTAGAAACTTGCCAAGTTTGATCAAGCAACTCCATAATGTGCTGAATTCCCAAATCACCCACGGTGAAGTATGCCTATTTGTTTTAATTTCTTTAACGTTGATACATTAGGAAGCTTCAGGACTGAGTTGCTGGATGAGATCCACAAATTTTCCAACAATTCCGATCGACCAGATTACCACAATGATGTAAATGAAAAGCCATTAGTTTCTTCAAGCCACTCAAATCATCCAATCTGCCCAGTTGGTTGAGTTCGTTCAGCTCCAATGCTTTAGGACTTTTTAGACTCTCAAGGCTAGGAATGTCTGTAATTGTGCAATACTCAATTACAAGTTCTGATAGTTTCTTCAAGTTTGATAGGTCTATCAATGCATGCGTTGACTGGCAATGTCTGACTCATAAGGGCAATAAACTTGAGGGAAGCATTGGGAGACACCCCAGACATTCATTCGAGTGTGCAAGTCTCTTAAGATGAGAAAGCTGCACAATATCTAGTGATATGGTGGTCATTGTCGAAGAGGACAACTCTAAAGACTCCAATTTGTTTAACCCACCGATCTACCGGGGAGATAGCATCTGCCACAACCTTAGACAGGTCAACAGGGTAAGGAGACTTTCAACTTCCCAAAGACAAATCTCTCAAGCTTTTCAAGGTTGAGAGATTAGAAATGCCATTATAACTCGGTATGAATATGCAAATAGATAAGACTTTTTAGGTGCCTCGGTACTTGTATCTCAGCACATGTCAGTTTCAAAATCTTCCGAGATAAATATCTCCGGATATCCTTGGAATTTCTATTGGCAAATTCTCACTAAGTTCTGCATCTATTTCTTCTAGCTTTTCCAGCTTCGATACTGCACTCTATATCATTCTTATGGCAAAGAAGCTCATCTTCAGTACTTTCGAATGCTTCATGATCCTGACTGAACTAGGCAACTCTTCTACGTCCATGTTCGACATATCCAACTCAGCAAGTGATTCCAAATTCCAGATTGAGTTCGGTAGCATCTTTATCAATTTGCAGTTTCTCAAAGACTAGGGCTCAAGGGTTATGAGGGATCCAATCGAGTCAGGAAGCTCCACGATCAAGCGTTCTCTCAAACATTCTATTGAACCAGGGCCCTTTGGGAGGTGGTGGAGATCAATCTACTAGATTCACATGTACTTGAAATCCAGCATCTAACAGCACCATTTCAACATCGAAAGGTCCACCCGATCTAACTGACACGAGGTCATACAGCAGATCCCTTTTAAGGCACGAGTCCACGTCAGACTTTCCCTTCCATCTTGGTAGTTTGTAGATGCATTTTCCCTTTAAAGACAGAGATTGTTGATGTTCGTCCCTTAAAACCAGCATGCGAATTGAACAAAGTCAATGTCTAGCAAGTTAGTCGACATAACTTCCCCAAAAATCATGCAGCCGCTTACCAATTAGGCGGGGGTTTATACCGGTAGCTCTTACAATACTTTTTGTTTGTCTGAATTCCTCCGAGAGGTACCAATCATTTTCACCGTTCTTGCTAATAAATGGTTCGTAGCAGCATCATTATTTGGACTGCCCTCTCCTATGATCTTAGAAGTCTTTGAACAGAACAGCAGAAACAACAACCATACATACTGTCACCACATAGGTCAATCGTTTGTTGAGCTGTTGCTGCTCCTCCTTGGAGCCGTCAGACAGGCCTCGTCGGACGATGTCTGCTGCTTTCGAGGGTCTTGCCACGGCAATGCAAGATGGACCTGCGGCTCATTGATTTTGGGGTGGTCCGGCTTGGCCTTTCCGCCTAAGTCCCGATGGGTCGCGATTTTTTTTTTTCCTGACAAATTAAAAAGTGCGAGGAAATCATCAATATGATTATCCCTACTTGCTGTTATCATAAAGTATTCGTTATGGAATGTTTTGTTTGAGCCATAACCAATCAGTCCATCTATAGGTATATGAATTTATCATCGTAACTAATATGTTAAAGTCTTGAAAATCCTTCCACGTAACGTTGCGAACACCTAAAAATAGTAATTGGTCAGAGGTTCACTTGCGACATGATTCCAACCTATGAATTAATGGAAGATAGCTTGATCCCTTCATCATTTGGGTTATCATGCTTGGGTTTGGATTGCGACTTTCTTATGTGCAATTTTTTTTCTCTTCTTTCAAGTGAACGGGCAGTGCATCAGCCTGATTAGAAAATGATTGTTCCATAAATATGTTCTTAGCTTATAAAATTTGACTCAAGTCGAATGAAGGATTGATGTGTTTATAATAGGTAAAGGAAGAGATTTGAAGATTGATTTCTACAAAATTGATTAATTTACTCTCCACAATAATTTCTCTTGAATTTCACTTTTTCTTAACTTCCACCTTTTGTTTCGTGTACTAATTTTTCTGTGCTTTTATAAACATTTGACTATGAATATAAATCCGTGAGAGCCACCAAACATCGCACATACCGCACATTGGGGTTCTTGTTTTATTTTGTTTGTGTGAGCTAACTGCGATATATAAAAACAATAATTCATTCGCACTCTTTGGTATTTTTTTTAAATGACATTCGTGACTTTCGTTGTGTGAGGTTACAAACTTTTTTTTTTACTTCAAACATAGCCGGTGAAAAAAGTCCAATGACTTTTGTTCTCAAAGATTATAGACTTTTTTCTTTTATTTAATAATCTTTTACGTGTAAAGTGAAGTATTCAATCCTGATAATTGTACGACTCATATACCAACCGAGCAATTGTGGGATGACAATGCCATCATCTTCTAAAACGGTGATCAGTCCAATTGTATTCACACTATAAATATTTTTGTAAATTTTAGATTAAGCAATTCAACTCAAAATACCAGAGGTACATTTATCTGAAAAACGTAGGAAATATTGGATCCAGTTCAACATAAGTATTCCGAGAGTATTTGAGAAACGATACACAATAGCAAGTTGCCTTCTCAAACTCTCTCTCTCTCAACCCAAGAGAAGTGGGTTAGATAATTCACAATTAACCTCAACTCGTCGGTCACTTGAGTTCGAACAACTCGAGTCATTACATCGATTCGAGCATGAATTTGGAAAATTTAACTCGAGAGAGCTTGTGGCCATAATGGAGTAAATTGCATTTTCACATGCCTCCACGAATATAAATGAACAGATAAATAATATTAACTTTAATTTAGAATATTTTTTAGAATTTAGTTTGAACCAACTAATGTGTAGAAATCAAAGGGAAGCTCCAAAGGAGAGAAGAAGACGGGACCCAAAATTTTCCAAAAAAAAGCACGTCTCATTGTCTCAAAGGCTAAAAAACACGACAGAAGACCCCGCCGGGCAGTCTCTCTTTCTAAAACGTCCCGATTTCAGAAGAGGAACTTCCTTGAGTGGCCTCACGCAGACGACGAAATCACCCAATGTGATGCCGAATATGCCCGCCAACAGAAGAAGATCCCGAGGGCAGATCAGGAAGGATCGTAAATCCGTCGTCCTCTCCTTCGGTTTCTTGTTGCAGGATAGGGAGCGGCGGAACGGGTCGTGGTTGAGGGGCGATGGTTGTTCTGACAATGCTTGATTGCCGCAAGTGGGGGGCGAGAAGTAAATCGCAATTCGCGTTCATGGCATCACTTGCTACTGCTCTGATTCTCTCTGATCGGGAGTTTTGATAGTGAGAAGGCGCGAAATAGACAAAGGCGCTGGGATTGAGTACGTCGTGTTTTGAGCTTGGACGGCGAAATTTGTGTTGTGAATTTGTGCGGATTAGGTGTTTTAGGATTGGGGGAAATCGTTGACTGTGTTGTGGAGCCGTAGCGTACCTGATTGAATGGGGGCAAACTATACCTCCGGTGTACAATTGGATGTTTTCAAAGCATATAACTGACGTGCGTTGAGTTGTATTTGGTTGATTCTGTTAAGCCCTTAGATTATACCGAGTTTGGATGGATGCTACGCTTTCCTTATATTTGTTCGATGCAAATCTCATTCTGCCGTTTCTACTCCGGGGATAAAATTTGTTGAGTGCTCACAGTGATTAAAGATCGGCTATTCAGCTTTAGTCTAGTCGAGTAATTAATGGACTGTAGCCCAAGGGCTCATAAAGCTGTTTTCAATTACACTCTTGCCATGATATTGGTGGAGTATGCATCTGCCGTAAGTGTTCTTTAACAAAAAAAAAATCACATTTACCTAAAGCTTGTTGTTGTTACGCATCTTCAAGATGATAAAATTGTAATTTAATGCAGAGCTTTTTATTGCGGGTTTACACGTCAGATTTGACAGAACTTTTTAGCTGGACATGTCCTAGATGTGATGGAAAGACCAAGGTAATTTGACTACGTTTTAATATAACATTGTTGCTAAGGTTGCATGAATAATGGATCCTCAGTACTAAATAGCCAATTCTTGAGATGAGATTTTGTGGGCATATGCTGCCTTGTCTCGTGAGCTTCTAAACTGGTTATTAATGCCTTTTTGATCTGAAAGCTGGGGTTCGAAGTCATTGAACTGATAGTTGATGTCCAGCGCTGCTTACAGGTATATAATTCGTGTTACAGTGGCCTATCAATTTAGATGCTTGTGATGCCTCTATGCTTGAATTGCATCTGATTGTTTGTCTCTATTTCTAAACCCTATACCTATAGGCATATGTTGGGGTGGCCAAGGACCTTAATGCTAAGGTTATAGCTATCAGAGGTACTCAAGAACATAGGTACGCATGTTAACTTTAGCAATTCTTCCCCTCACAATTGACATGCAAAGGATTTGATGAAAATTTAAGCTAAGAAGAGCAGCTTCAGTGAATGTGTACACAAGGCACATGGGTGCTGTCCATACGAACGGAAAAAGGGTGAATCATTTCCACCAAGACAAGAAAGTTACTTTCTTGTAATTTTAGATGGAGTCGTGAGGAGATCACATACTTCACTAATTTTGTTATGTGAAAAATTCTATCACGTCTCTTTAGCATTTGAGCTTTTCAGTTAGTGATTACTTCTATTTATTGTCTACAGCATACAAAATTGGGTTGAAGATCTCTACTGGAAACAGTTTTACATAAACTAACCTGGCATGCCTAGTGCCATGGTAAGTTCTAGAGATGATAAGCCTCTTGCAACCTGTGGATACTTCTGATTTGGATTGAGTTACAGTGTTACTGTAACGACCCGGTCCGACGAGGGCGGGGAGTGGTCGCCGGGGTCCGAGGACCTGGATAAGGAGCGGCTCCTGGCAGGCTTCTAGGATGGCAAGGGGGGGCATGTCTCCCGTCCCACATCGCCTAGGGAGGGAGCCTTGGGCTTGCTTATAAAGGCTTGGGAAACCTTAACTTGCAAGAGGCCTTTTCTGGGGGTAGTATGGGCTGCCCTCGGAGAAACAAAACCGTGAGGACTTAGTGTCCAAAGCGGACAATATCTTGCGAGTGGGACCCAGGTCGTTACAGGTGGTATCAGAGCCGACTCCCGACCGCGTGTGGGGCCACAGCGAGGACGCTGTGCTCGAAGGAGGGGAGAATGTAACGACCCGGTCCGACGAGGGTGGGGAGTGGTCGCCGGGGTCCGAGAACCTGGACAAGGAGCGGCTCCTGACAGGCTTCTAGGATGGCAAGGGGGGGCATGTCTCCCATCCCACATCGCCTAGGGAGGGAGCCTTGGGCTTGCTTATAAAGGCTTGAGAAACCTTAACTTGCAAGAGGCCTTTTCTGGGGGTAGTATGGGCTGCCCTCGGAGAAACAAAACCGTGAGGACTTAGTGTCCAAAGCGGACAATATCTTGCGAGTGGGACCCAGGTCGTTACAGTTACTCTATTGATTGTTGCTTGGGTTCATCATGGATTTTATTATGCTTATCACAATACGACAATTTGACCTAGTATTTTGGATGCTGTCATAAGTTGCAAGGATTTATTTGGAGACATCAACGTCATGGTGACTGGGCATACTTTGGGAGGGGCTATGGAATCCTTTTGCGGACTTGATCTTGTGGTAAGACAATTGAAAATTTTTGCAGTTGGGACTTGTGAATTTTATTGGTTTCTTTTCTATCATGTTCTTCAACTGTTCAGTTTTGGTCTGTTAGGAGTTATCCGGAATTATCTGCCAATTATAAGACTAGTGGATCTTGAACTTTCTAGGGCTCTCATATTTATAGATACAATTCATCATTCATAGCATCTTGTTTTCTTACGTTTTGGTAAATCAACCCATAGACAAAACACAAGCAGAATGGGGTGCAAACAGCCCTTCATGCGAATTACCAATTGTTGAAGCATCTAGTTGTGTGAATTGAGTTGTATGTGTTAAGCATTGGAGCTTCAAGTTGGTTGTGTAACGACCTGGGTCCCACTCGCAAGATATTATCCGCTTTGGACACTAAGTCCTCATGGTTTTGTTTCTCCGAGGGCAGCCCATACTACCCCCAGAAAAGGCCTCTTGCAAGTTAAGGTTTCCCAAGCCTTTATAAGCAAGCCCAAGGCTCCCTCCCTAGGCGATGTGGGACGGGAGACATGCCCCCCCTTGCCATCCTAGAAGCCTGCCAGGAGCCGCTCCTTGTCCAGGTCCTCGGACCCCGGCGATCACTCCCCGCCCTCGTCAGACCGGGTCGTTACAGGTTGAATACTTAAATCTAGTGGATAAAGACATGCAACTATTCATTAAAAAGTTTACTTGCTGGAAACTTTATGGGATTGTTGATATGTTTATGGTTTAGATGTATAACTTTTTTAGGCATTTGAAGCTGAAATTTTATGTCATGTAACCTTAAAAGTGCTAATGCATTTTCAGATGGATTATCCATCCTAAATTTGTGTTCCGTGCGCTGGTTCTGTCTGTCTTTCTCTAATCAAATGAAGCAGCTCCTCTTTAGTCGGACTACGGGGCCAGATACGTTGTAGGCTGGAGCCCATTCTAAGATGTCTAAATTATGCCTTTTGTCTCAGCTTTATTGGACAGAGTGGTCCAGTGTACTTTTCTAGGCACCTGTTGCGGAATTGGTACCAGAAATGATACCCACCCCAAAGTCATGTCCCATTGATTCTCTTCACCATGACAAGTGGTGATTTTTTTAGAGTCGAACATTCATGTGGCCTATGATAGGATCATAGGTTGCATAAACTGTAGACTGTACCTTTTCTCGAAGTATTAGTAGCAAGTTTAACATCTTGTCCTAACACAAATGATTTAAAATTTTACTTTTGTTTTCTGGTTTCTTGCTAAAAATTGTTCTTAGCCAATTGTGACATCATGCCCATGCGTCGTGGCCCCTTTTTTTGATTTAGTTTCTCCTTCGCTATTTACGACAGTAAGTTTTGGAGTTCAAGGGGCATTTTCACTATGAACCTGGAATTTTTTGTTGAAGTCATTAGCAGGATGTGACTCACGCCACCAACATTCAATTGTTTTTTAGTGGCAGCATTTAAATGCGCCTTGTTTGTAAATTCACCCCTCAATCCTACTATTCCATATTGTTAACACCTTTTCTTGGGGCTGAGGGTGGGGTTGGTTTTATTGTGGGTGTGGGGTTTGGTGTTGGGAAAATTATGGATGGGATCTTGACAAAGTATCACTAGACCTTCAACCCTCATGGAGAGAAAGGGCTGTTCTATTGTTCAACATTGTATGGGAAATGCGATACATGGTTATTGGTGTGCTGTTTTTTTTCCGTACTGAAAGGGCCATTGATGTATTAACATTCAAGTTATTTGGCTGTCTAATTATGTGTGCTGAAGCTGTTTTTTCCAGACCAGCATTTGCTTGATTTACTTATATAACTGGGGACACTTCATTTCCAGGTCAATCACGAAGCACGGAATGTTCAGGTTTTAACATTTGGACAACCTCGTATTGGCAATGCAGCGTTTGCGTCTTACTATAGTGACCGTGTGCCAAATACAATACGCATCACTAATGGACATGATATTATGCCACATTTGCCTCTGTACTATTCTCGGTTTCCACAAAAGACTTACCATCACTTTCCTAGAGAGGTAAGACCTTGATCTTGACAAAATATCATATAAATTATGGGGAATGTCGCTGATTGAATTTGACATTTGCTTTGCATTTCCTATCTACCTGGTGAAGTCTCATTTATTTCAACGAAATGTATGTGCTCTCTCTTTTTTCAGTGTATAAAATATAGCTGTCTTGTTTTTTTATCTTCTATACAAAGCAGGGTAGTTTGTAGTACTCTTGACTTTTCAGAAATATTTGAGTTATTCTCATTCCTGCATAAGCCATCATGAGTTTTTTCGTACCGATTCCAAAGTTTAAGACGCGTAATAATGTTTGCTATATACCCTCTCTCTCTCTCTCTCTCATGGCTGATAACCTAGCCCTAAGCTTTGTGCAATTATACACATTTTAATTATTGCATGTCTCCTAATGCTTATATTTATTGGCAACTAGCTCAAAGATAGCCACGAATAAACATATTGATGTGAGATAATGTGAAAATGATTTGATTCCACCTGCTTCTCTGGTGACTAATCATAATCTTTTCTATGTCACTGTTCACATGCTTTGTTGTAGGTATGGTTGTATAATATAGGATTTGGTAGCCTGGTTTATTAGGTTGAGAAAGTTTGTGATAGCTCTGTAGAAGATCCATCATGCAGCAGATAATGAGGTAGTTTCAGTCGTAGCTACTTGTTCAAGCAATTATTTTATGGATTTGTCATGCTAGACACAATAAGTCATGTGACAGACCTGCTTGTTGTAGAGAATGTCTGTCCTTTGTTACCAGGAATATATTTGAACGAGTGATGAGATTGCGTCTCTGTGGATGGGTAACTGGTAACAGCATTGCGGACCATTTAGTCTACTATGGTGTGGGATTAATAATGGCTGAGACTTGGGGATCGTGCAAAGTCATCATGGACACACGATTGAAGGAATATGGAGTGAAGATGTCAAAGGATATCTTATGCTTTCCAGGAATCCTTCTGCTTCTGCATTCAGGCTGCCTTCAGACTCCGATGTCAAGAGCAACTTCAGTTAAAATGCTCCTGGGTCAGCACCTGGTTTCTCAAAGATCATCAGGGACCTCTGTGATGACGGTCATGAAATGCATTCCATCAACCTGTTGTCCATATCCATCACAAGATGCATAAGAGCTCTACTCAAATTCACTCTGAATGTAAATAGCATGAAGTTGAATGTGTCATCCTTGTAAATACAACTCCGTGACTTCTATTGAATGAATGCATTTGTAAGTTTACCTGTCAATCTAATCTTGGGCCTGTGGCTTTGTTTACCAGACTTGATAAAACCTAAGAAAGATGTGTGGATGCTGAGCTGTGCTATTTATAGTTGAATAACGCAGCTATTTTCTTTTTTTTTGGGGGGGGGGGGGCAGGGAGGGGAGTGGGCGGGCGCGGTTGAACTCGTATTGGACTTCAAAAAATTGGAAACTTTGGAACTGTGAAACTTGCACGGTTAGGCAATTAACCGGTTTTATAAGGTGAAACAAAGAGTGCCTTGGGAGACCACTTCTCAATTTGGGACCTTGCTTTCTACTATAGGTACATTGTCACAAAAGACTTCTTGGCACAAGTAATTCAACTGTTTCCTGGCAGGGTGTTATGCACAAGCCATCTTGGAAACAGATGATGACCTTGTCTTGCATCATTTCCGCCGGCAACCTTTGCTAAATCTTAAATTTTAGGAGTGAACAATTTATATCATCTTGGCTTTGACAGGTAGCACTGATCAGCCTTTGGAGCAAGAGTCGTAAGCTTTTATCTTCTTTTTTTTTTTCTGATATACAGGAATTAACATTAGTGGAAACCTGAAAAACTAAATTTCCTTCGTCATTTCAAAGGATATATTGCTAATTATGACCATCAAAGCACAAAGTGCAAGAGACTGACTAAGTCCTTGACACCGTATGATAAGAGTTTGTACGATATGGAAAGTACAACACCAAAGCGTTCGGAGAGATGTATTGTCATCTCATTTATATCTTTCTTAATTGGTGAGCTGGTTGTCAATTCTACGCATTAACTGAGTTAGCTACAGCTTACCTACACAGAAAGACCGCGTAAATATCTCTTACTCGTTACCGAGAAAAAGCTCACGCTGTCATATAGGACTTTTGTCGGGGAGTGGTTCTTCTTATCAATGTTGAAACTTAAAGCTCCATTCCTAGGATGACTAAAAGGTGAATGGCAGAGCTTTTGTCACTGATTAAAGCCTACACATTTGAATATATCCTTCATTGTTTAAGGTGTAACAAAGTTAATATTTACGAGGCATGGATATCAGCTTCAAATTTAAAGTACAACCTAGCAAGTTCCGAGGATCTCACATAAAAGACCAATGTCTAAATTGACAAAATTAATGCACTTGAATGTAGTAAAACTAGCATCGATTTGACTTGTCTTTTACTGGACACTCAATTCGCCAATCAAAATCGTCAAAAGGGAATATATCTAAACCAAACCGAACTCATGAAATAGATCAAAAGAAACCATGGTCCCATTTCATGAATAGTTTACAACCATCCATCTTAAAAGTAGAAAGTGATTGCATAAATGGGGAAAGACAATTACGAATGTCTGCTAGAATGACATAGGGCAATAAGCAATTTGTTTAAGTTTCAAAGCTTCCTTGACAATAGATCTAGTTGTAAACGCGGGACCTTTCAAGAACTACATGCACTTCTTGTTGGAAAATGTACTCCTCAACAGAGCATGTCTTCTAAATTTTTCGAGAAATAGCTGAATCTCCTAAGCAATGACAGACATCACATCATTTGAACCTCTTCAAGTTGAAATAGTGAGGCCTCACACATGTTATCCCCCCTCTGCAAAGTCTTTCGACCCGATCAACTTACATCAAGGATGGCAAGGCCTTCAATCAACAATTCTTCCGGAGATTCTGGTAGTTTGCGATGAGCAAAATCCACATCACTACAATAATCTGGTGAAACTGACTTCAACTTCTTCAAAGGAGTCGAAACTGACTTCTCCCGAAAGATAGCCTCAATAGAGATGCAAAGTCACCATTGGAAGAGATTATCTTCAATGGTGAACAATGCAAAGCACTAAGAATTTCGAGATCCTTCGGTGCTTGATATTATATTCAGCGTTGAAGGATTTAGTAACATCTAAATATCATTGATATTTCTCACAGCGCATTCAATTGTTTCTTACGGTCAACATCATCAAAAAGGAAGATAACTCTTTTACTAGATAACCATCTTTAATTGTCTTGATTCCTTCATCAACATTACTTATTTCAGTCAATTTCCTTTTATGGACATAGGAGATGAGTTGATTCTACAAGTACTGAATGCCCTTGAGCTCTAAAGTATCACAATTGTTAGAAAGAAAGCAACAGTGCTCAAAACCATGTGAAAACTAATTGTAGATAATTTTGGCAAGAGTCAACTTTACAACACCGCCCATTCCATGAATTCCAACAATTTGTGCTTCCTGTGTCGTGATTTCCTATCATACTCATGAGTAAGACTACCTTGAACACCATTTTCACGTCGAAAGGTCCATGAACTGGTTTTGGCAGGCACAACTAAGATTGCCATGAACACCTCTTTAAGCACACGAAATTTTTCTCCCCGTCCAGACAAGCCCTTCGAGTGTTTCCTCATAAAGGAATATTTGAGTACTGATAAGCAAGTTCTATTGCATGTCAATGCAGAGAACACACATACAGATGAAGAACAATAATCATTCTTATGACCCCACAAAAAGGATTAATAAAATATTAGGTTTGCTTAAATAGCCCTTTTAACCCCAAAAACATTACGTATGATGCCCCAAATTGCACAATGAATCCCTCTGCCTTGCTCTAATGATTTCTCTGGACAAAAGGGCCAAACATTCAACTAAAACTTCACATCGAGTTCAACAGATTCAACAATTTCGTCAATAGGCAATGACTTCCCTCACTAATATTCAAGTTTCTGTCTCTCAACAGGTGAATACCACCCCAAGATTGTGAACGGGAATTTAGTTGACATTATATGTAATCTTCATTTTCCTTGATTCGGTCTTCATTTGTACACCTGGCCAATTAACCGCAGCTCCCTGCACAAAAAAATCTCTGTAAGTTTCTCAAACTCTAATTCCTTTCAACAACAATAGAAACCAGCAAAAAAGCCGGTTGCTGAGAGATGTCTCCCTTAGCACTTCTTGTCAATCTTAAACCCTAAAGAAATCCTCTAGTATAGCTCAAGGTAAATCGAAGGGCTTCTATTACAGAGAATCACCAAGGCATAACCATTTCTAGAAGATATAGGTGATAATGGAGATCACACAAGAATCCATTTACATGATTTCTAATCCCAATGAGACTTATCATATGTCCTATGCACCAGTAATACTGAAATATTAGCCCTTGACTAAATGATTTATGATACCTCGAAGAAGCTAAGTAGCTCCTCTCTCCTGTCACAGATGGAAGTTTTGCTGCACGAAGTATTGATGCCGCTACCCAAGTGAAATTCTTCTTTCTTCATTTTATAACTTCTCCCTAACATTTGCAAATCTTAGTAAGAAGCACACCTATCCTGGACAATAAACTAAAACATAAGCATATCAATACAGAGTGTCTGTCTTCTTCATGATTGCAACGATTAGTTGATTATGCTGTAAAATTTCAGGATGAGAACCATAGTTATATGACCTTCCA
Organism: Syzygium jambos; assembly: GCA_031216235.1. Taxonomy (NCBI): domain Eukaryota; kingdom Viridiplantae; phylum Streptophyta; class Magnoliopsida; order Myrtales; family Myrtaceae; genus Syzygium; species Syzygium jambos. The sequence goes on from CM062227.1 coordinate 25,959,979, forward strand.
TCTAATTGGTTACAGCATAACGAAGTTATCTCCAAAGCGAAGCGAGGTTATCATCTTCGAAATATGTGAAGCAGTGAATGACAAGGATTTCCACTAATTTGTTACATATCAAATAAAAACGATGCGATCGACATGCATACCTCCAGCTCATAAACAAAAAAGCAAGGAGAAACCACCCAAAGAGAATATGGCTAAAAAAAGCCAAACCAATCTAGGAAAAGAGAACGAATATTTGTACATAATTAAGAACCCTCTGGTTGCACGGAGGTACCATAATTTCAATACCTTCATCAGATTTTCAGACATCAACTCGCAAAAAGTAATTAAAAAGTGGACATAAAGCTTCACTTTGAATGTCATCTTCATTTTATCTTTTATTCAGTCTTCATTTATACAGTTGCTCAATTAGCCACAGCTCCCTGCGCAGAAAGATTTCTGTAAGTTTATGTGACTTTAATTCCTCTTAACAACATTAAGAAACAGTAAAAAGCCGGTTATTTGAGACGTCTCCCTTTGCAATTCTTATCAATCTTAAAACCTAAAAGAATCCTCTAGGATAACTTGAGGTGAATGGAAGAGCTTCTATGACAGATAATCATCTAGGCATAACCATTTCTAGAAAATGTAGGCAATAATGGAGATCACACAAGACTTTCATATACATGATTTCTAACCCCAAGGAAACTTATCATATGTCCTAGGCAACGATATTACTTAATTATAAGACAATTTATGATACCTTGGAGGTGGAAGTTTTGCTGCACCAACTATTGATCTGCTACCCAAGTAAAATTCCTCTTTCTTCATTTTATGACTTCTCCATAATATTTGCAAATCCCACTAAGAAGCACATCTTTCCTGGAAAATAAACTGAACATAAGCATATCAATACAGAGTGTCTGTCTTCTTCATAGTTGCAACAACGAGTTGATTATGCTGTAAAGTTCCAGGATGAGAACCATAGTTATTATATGACCTTTTGACACACATTCCATCTAATTGTTTACAGTACAAGGAAGTCATCTCTAAAGCGAAGCGAGGTTATCAACTTCGAAATAAGTGAAGCAACAAATCGACAAGGATATCTAATAATTTGTTACAAACCAAACCAAATAAAAACGATGCGATTGACATGCATACCTCCAATTGGGAAACATAAAACCAAGGAGAAACCATCCAAAGAGAATATAGCGAAAAAAGCCAAACCAAACTAGTAGAAGAGAACGAATGTTTGTACATAATTAAGAACCCTCTGGTTGTCCGGAGGTATCATAATTCCAATACCTTCATCAGATTTTTAGTCATCAACTCGTGAAAAGGTAATTAAAAAGTGCATGTGAAACTTCTCTGTTCATATCCGTGAAAGAGTTTAATTGCAGAAAAGGGAAAACATTGGTCATCAGATGAAATAACTTACCTCAGTTCGTTTAAAGTTTGCACGCAAGGGAACAATTTGTGGCCGGCGATCAAGAAGCTTTCAAGAGCAACATGCACTTATCCATCGGTCTTCTCCCTCATATCCATATTCAATTCGTCTCTGTCTCCCACAAATATGATTGCCTTCTCCGAGCAAAGCAAAGAAATTGCCTCCACATTTAATTTCCCGCAACGCCTTATTTCAACAGATCACAGTCCCTTCAAGCTTGATAGATCAGGCAACTTCTGTAAAGATCCACAGCCACAAATACTCAATGATTCCAAAGATTGTGGTAGTTCTCCTTGAATCTCAACCAGATTACTGCAGGAGGACACACGAAGACGCCGTAGTTGCTTGTTATTACTTAGATCAGGTCAACATCAAATTTCATCAAATTTCATCCATCATCAGCCTTTCTTCGGTCTCCATCTACACAGCTGCCCAATTAGCCACAGCTCCCCGCACAGAAAGATTTTTGTAAGTTTCTTAAACTTTTAAGTCCCTCAGAAGCATTAGAAACCGGCAAAAAGTCGGTTGTTTGAGATGTCTCCCTTAGCACTTCTTGTTGATCTTTAAACCTAAAAGAGTCATCTAGTGTAACTTAAGGTGAATGGAAGGGCTTCTATTACAGATAACCACCTAGGCATAACCATTTCAAGAAAATGGAGGCAATAATGGAGATCACACAAGGGTCGATTTACATGATTTCAAACCCCAAGTGAGACTTCTCATATGTCCGATACGCCGATAATACTGAAATTTAGCCTCAACTATAAGATGATTTATGATACCTTGGCGAAGCTAAATAGTTCTCCTCTCCTGTTACAGATGGAAACTTTGCTGCACCAACTACTGATGCCGCTACCCAAGTGAAATTCCTCTTCCTCATTTTATAACTTCTCCATAACATTTGCAAATCCCACTAAGAAGCACACCATTTCTGGAAAATAAACTGAACATAAGCATATCAATACAATGTCTTCTTCACAATAGCAACAATCAATTAATTATGCTGTAATATTCCAGGATGAGAACCATAGTGCTATGACCTTCCAACACACATTTCATCTAATTGTTTACAATATAGCAAAGTTATCTCCAATGTGAAGCAGAGGGTATCACCTATGAAATATGTGAAGCAGCAAATCGACAAGGATATCTAATGAATTGTCATAAATCAAATAATAACGAAGCAATCGATATGCATACCTCCAGCTGGGAAACATAAAAGCAAGGAGAAACCATCCACAGAGAATATAGCTAAAAAAAGCCAAACCAAACTAGGAAAAAAAAACATATATTTGTACATAATTAAGAACCCTCTGGTTATACGGAGGTACCATAATTTCAATACCTTCTTCAGATTTCCAGGCATCAACCCATAAAGTAAATAAAAAGAGGACATAAAACTTCACTTTGGATGTCATTTTCATTTTCCTTTATTCGTTCTTCATTTGTACAGCTGCCCAATTAGCCACAGCTCCTTGCGCAATAAGATTTCTGTGAGTTTTTCAAACTTTAATTCCTCTCAACATCATTAGAAATTGGCGAAAAGGCAGTTTGAGATCTCTCGCTTAGCACTTCTTGTCAATCGTAAAACCTAAAAGAATCCTCTAGTATAACCGAGGTGAATGGAAGGGCTTTTATGATAGATAATCACCGAGGTATAACCATTTCTAGAAAATGTAGGCAACAATCGAGATCACACAAGAGTTTCATTTACATGATTTCTAACCCCAAGTTAGACTTATCATATGTCCTGGGCAGTAGGTAACGATATTACTGAAATTTAGCCTTAACTATAAGACGATTTATGATATCTTGGAGGTGGAAGTTTTGCTGCACCAACTATTGATCCGCTACCCAAGTAAAATTCCTCTTTCTTCATTTTATGACTTCTCCATAATATTTGCAAATCCCACTAAAAAGCACATCTTCCCTGAAAGATAAACTGAACATAAGCATATCAATACAGGGTGTCTGTCTTCTTCACAGTATGCTGTAAAGTTCCAGGATGAGAACCATAGTTATTATATGACCTTCTGACACACATTCCATCTAATTGTTTACAGTACAAGGCAGTCATCTCCAAAGCGAAGCGAGGTTATCAACTTCGAAATAAGTGAAGCAACAAATCGACAAGGATATCTAATAATTTGTTACAAACCAAACCAAATAAAAACGATGCGATCGACATGCATACCTCCAATTGGGAAACATAAAACCAAGGAGAAACCATCCAAAGAGAATATAGCGAAAAAAGCCAAACCAAACTAGTAGAAGAGAACGAATGTTTGTACATAATTAAGAACCCTCTGGTTGTCCGGAGGTATCATAATTCCAATACCTTCATCAGATTTTTAGTCATCAACTCGTGAAGAGGTAATTAAAAGTGCATGCGAAACTTCTCCATTCATATCCGTGAAAGAGTTTGATTGCAGAAAAGGGAAAACATTGATTGTCAGATGAAATAACTTACCTCAATTCGTTTAAAGTTTGCACACAAGGGAACAATTTGCGGTCGGTGATCAAGAAGCTTTCAAGAGCAACGTGCACTTATCCGTTAGTCTTCTCCCTCAGATTCATCATCTTCTCCCTCCGCTTCAGATTCATATTCAGCTTCGTGGTCTTCTCCCTCAGATTCGTCGTCTTCTCCCTCCGCTTCAGATTCAGATTCAGCATCTTCTCCCTCAGATCCATTTTCATATTCGCCAGTCTGTTCTCTGTAATTCGTCTTGTCTCCCTCAAATCTGATTCCCTTCTCCGAGCAAAGCAAAGAAATTGCCTCCACATTTAATTTCCCGCAACGCCTTATATAAACAGATCGCAGTCCCTTCAAGCTTGATAGATCAGGCAACTTCTGTAAAGATCCACATCTATAAATCTGCAATTCTTCCAAAGATTGTGGCAGTTTGCCTTGAATCTCAACCAGATTACTGCAGTGCCACACAGAAAGATGCCGTAGTTGGTTGAGATAACTGAGATCAGGTAATATCCCCACCTGTTGAAGTTTCGAAAGCTGCAAATCTAGGTTCTCCGAACCATCAAGGCCTCGAATCTCTGAGATTACAGAGTCAGTAATCCAAAGATCTGATGGGTTCTTCAAATTCGATAGATCCCCGGGGGAACCAAGTGATTTGCAACCATGCAAATACAAGGTTGATAAGCTGGAGGGAAGGCTCCGGAGGCAACGTAGATTACGACATCCAAGTTGAAGTATTTGGAGTCGGGGAAGGAGACTACTAAAATCCGTGGGTAAGGCGGTCAATTGTTTAGAGTGCAAATCCAAGGATAATAAACTGGAGGGAAGGCTCGGGAGGCAACGCAGATTAGGGCACCGGAGTTGAAGCACTTGGAGTCGGGGAAGGAGACTACTAAAATCCGTGGGTAAGTGGGTCACAAAATGACAAGAGCGTAGGCTCAGAGTCTCCAGTTTGCTTAAATTCCCAAAACACCGTGGCATCGGATATTCTTCCACAGGCCCATCAGATTCCCCACCATCATAATGTTTGCTAAACTAGAGCTTCAATTCCTCTAAATTAGTCAGGTTCGAGAGATCTGGAAACGTATCCATATGCAATGTAGACAACTCTAGATTGACAAGACTTTCTGGAAGCCTCGGTACTACGTTTATTCTAACATTCGTCAGTCTCAAGATCCTTAGGGATTGATTTCTGTAGATGCAATTGCCAATTTCCATTTCCACATCGAAACGATAAATAAATAAGACATCTATTTCTTCGAGCTTCTCAATCGTCCAGAGGGCATCGGGTATTTTGCTCATTGCATTCCAATTCGCCTTCACTACTTTCAAATTTTTCAACTTTCCGATGGAATCGGGTAGTTCCTTGATCCCCGTATTAGATGTATTCAACTCAATTAGCGATTCCAAATTTCCGATGGAATCAGGTAGCTCTTTGATCCCCGTTTGAAATATATCCAACTTAATTAGCGATTCCAAATTTCCGATTGTATTCGGAAGCCTCTCGAACGATTCGCAACCATTCAGAGATAGGTATTCAAGGCTCGCAAGATCTCTACCCATCTCTTCTGGCAGCCTCCGAAGATTGTTACAATAGCTTACATCTAAGGAAACTAGGCTTTTCAAATGACAAATCGACCTATCAATTTCAGTTAATGATTTACAGGCCGCTAGGATCAATCGTTCTAAATTTACCTCAGCAAAGAAGATGGGAGTTCTCTCCAAGGAATTGCATCCGGTCAGATCCAAAATTTTCAAATTCTTCATCACCTGTAAAAGAAAAATCATACAAAGATTACTTTTGAATCTCATAAGACGGAATAAGAAGTGTTGTCTAGCATATTATATACCTCCATATGGCTCCACCCTTGCCAATCATGCGCAATCTTACTCCGAGATAGATCAAGAATAACCACATCCTCCATGGAGAAATTTGCAATCTTAAATGTTGGGGGAATACCGTGCCAAGAAAGCCATCGTAAATGCGGAAGGAGATCTGAATTCTCCTGAAAAACATTAGTCGGAAGAACATTTGATGGCAGTTCGTGCCAAAGAAGCCTCTCTTCTGCACGAAAATATTCCTCCGAACCATTAACTTGAAGAAACCGCAGATTTGATATTCTCTTAAAGTCCTTAGAGGTAAAATAGTATTGCCGCTCACGGTCAAAGCGGAGATGAAGAGCTTCAACTTTTGTTTTTCCCTGCCCAATGGAAAATTTTAAAAATAAAAGAGTAGAAGCGAAACACATTTATTCAAGTTCACTATTTTAAGGGGTTGAGTTGGAGTACGATCGTTCCTTTAATCTTGAGAGAGCAAAAATATTGGTTTGAGTAGGTCACAATAGTGCTAGAGAACACAAAAAAGTAGGCAAAAGGACACTATAAGTACCATAACTTATGTACGGCGCTCACTTTGGTGCCATAACTTTTTTTCGGATCACTTCGGTGCCAAGTCGGAGGAAAAACGATCACTTAAGTGTCATAACTTTTTTTTGGATCACTTTAGTGCTAAAATTTTTGAAAAACGATCACTTAAGTGCTAAAATTTTTTAAAAACAATCATTTAAGTGCTAAAATTTTTGAAAAATGATCACTTAAGTGCCAATCTCCGGCGAGACTCCAGCGAGCCACGTCAGCTTCAGAAATTAATAAAAAAAATGCCACGTCAGATTTCCGGCAAAAAATTGTGTACGGCACCGGAGTTGGCACTTAAGTGATCGTTTTTTAAAAATTTTAGCACTTAAGTGATCGTTTTTCAAAAATTTTAGCACTAAAGTGATCCAAAAAAAAGTTATGGCACTAAAGTGAGCGCCGTACATAAGTTATGGCACTTATAGTGTACATTTGCCCAAAAAAGTAACTGGAATTTTTTTAAAGAGAAAATGTCCACAAGTAACATGGAGATTTATCGAACGGGTGATTTTTTTTTTTTGGTAAGGATCGAATGGGTGATTTTACCTCATGTCTCCTCAGCAAATCCAATGCATCCTTAGAATCCCACACCCTACTTTGCTTCTCTATTTTCATCTTACTTTCTTGACGAACCAATTCTCTTCCGAGGTCTCTGAGTTGGTCATGCATCCACATTTTATTATCCTCTCCAATCCTTATCAAAGACATGTTTTGCAAAACTTCCATAGTTTCTTTTGGAAAAAATTTTGATTTTTCCCAAAAATAAACCACAATGTTTTTGTCATATCCAATGAAAAGGCAAGCTATATCGAGGAACATATGCTGTTGTTGAACTTCTAACGCATCAAAACTTATTTTTAGCTTTCTCTGAACTTCCAAGGGAGGAATATTTTCCAACTTCTCCAATATGTCATCCCACCTTTTCTTTTCGGTGCGAGATAAAAGTGAACCTATGACCTCAAGAGCTAGCGGAAGACCTCTAGCAATGTTTATTGCCCTCTCGGATTGGTCAATATACTCAATCAAAGGAGAGTCTCTTCTGAAAGCATGTTTGCTAAAGAGTTCAAGAGATTGACAGTCATCCATGCCATTAACCTCATAAGTGCAGTCCACTTCCGGAACAATGAGAACATCTTTCTTTCTTGTAGTAATAATGAGTTTGCTCCCTCTACCAAACCAATCACGATTTCCTACAAGTGCATTCATATGATCCTTTTCTTCCACATCATCGAGAAGAAGGAGGACTCTTTTATTAGACAACTTGTCCTTAATGGTCTTAATCCCTTCATCAATATTTCTTATATCTATCCATTTCGTGTTGAGGATGTCAGAGATGAGCTGATACTGCAAGCGGTGAATGCCCTCAAGTTTTGACGTTTCACGGATGTTAGAAAGGAAGCAACAACCCTCAAAATTTTTTGAAAGCCGATTGTACATGATTTTGGCAATAGTCGTTTTTCCGATGCCACCCATTCCATGGATTCCTATAATCCGTGTTTCACTTGTCTCGGCACCAATCATTTCCATGATTGCATTCACATGGTTGTCAACACTGACCAAGCAATCTGATACCACCAAATAAGCCTTTTTCAATTCTCTGAAAACCTCCTCGGTGAGTTTTTTTGCAAACTCGCCTTCTCGCCTAGTGTTTGTTCGAGGTCAAAAGGCAATGAGTTAGAAAACTGTGTTGAACAAACTATTTTCTGACGAGACCAAATTGAAAACTATAGACCTATTTGAAATGTATTCTTCAACGATTTATTCCATTGTAGATGAATTAGCGTTGGTACAGACGGTTAATGAAGGAGATGAACTGAAAAAAATGTTGTTTGGATTGAAATAGGAAAAAATTGGGATTGTGCCATTAGTTAATGTGATTTCTGCGGGATAACTTCAGTAGCATAAAATTCAATTTTAATAGGACTAACACAAATCTGAAAAAGAAATCGATTGATATGCTTCCAGTTTTAATGATACAATGAACGTCAGATGGAATGCTAAAAGCAGTCACCTGTTCTTCTCGCTATGCAGGTCCCATCCGTTTATTGCCCCAACTGCACTGAGAGCATCCTTCCACTCTTGCATAGTCTTTTCGTCGTGTCGCTTCTTGTTTTCATGTGCAAGAAAGGCCTTTGCATAACCCTCTGTTTGGTGTCGAACCTCTGAAGGTGCCACATCATAGAAAATGGGCATGATCTTTTGTCCACTCTTTTTCTGGCATTGGACCATCTGGACTACCTCCTTGAGACACCATACGCTAGAGGCATAACCTTTCGAAAAGATAGGTATTGAGATCTTCGATTGATTAATTGCTTGGAGAAGTTCTGGGGCAAACTCTTCCCCCTTGCGGAGATCTTCGTCGTCCTTAAACGCTCGGATTCCTGCATCTTTAAGACTAGTGTAAAGGAAGTCGGTAAAACCTGCTCGAGTATCTGGTCCTCTAAAGCTCAAGAATACTTCATAGTCATATCCTGACGAAGGATCCATTCCTTGGCCTTCTGTTGAAGTGTGAGTAGAAGAAGCGCCTCCTGCTGTTCCATCATTTTCACTGATGCGTCTTTTTTTGGCACTCCCCTCCATTTGATCTCACTTGATCTTCTCTTCAAGAAAAAAATTGAAAAGTATAGCAGCAAAACCAGTGGCAGTTAGAGATGGAAAAAGTTTAGAGGCCAGAACTACAAATGGAGATCGCTGTAGGTCATTAAACTTAGAAGCCACGATAGAGTAGATATGCAGAAAGTCGGGGGCCAGTTTGCCAGAATTGGTCAATAAGAATGATTCCTTGCAGCCTGTCAAAGTTGACAAATGCAGGTTTTTTAACACTAAAAGTGGCCCCTCCCACCTCAATTTTTCTATTTTATGTCCACCGTCCGTCATAACGCAACTGAAGAAAGAAGAAAAACAATTGCGGGGTAAATAAACTAGTGGAATTCTAAAGATGGGAGCAATCGAGCGCTTTCGGTGGCTAAAATAAAATATTAAAAAGATGGGAGCAATCGAACAGTTTCGGTTATTATTCTTTTGAATTTAATAATCTTTGTGGAGTTTCTTCGCACCGTAAAATATATCATCAATTGGATTTCCTGACAACACCGCGTCGCGTCTTTGCTTGTACATAATTGTAGTGTCACTTTTGGGGTTGGGGTGTCGAGTTGGGGCTATTTTGGGGAAAACTACCCCAGGTCTATGAGTTGTTTTTTTCTTTGGTCGGAGGTCATAAGAGTTGTTGATTATCAATTGGATAATCATGAGATTATCAATTTATAATCATGGGATTAACTATTTTGGATAATCATGAGATTATCAATTAAATGTATCATGTGATTTATTGCGATTAACAATATGCATGATGGGATTAACTATTATCCAATTGATTCAAAGTTCGGAGGTCATAAGAGTTGTTGATTATCCCAGCATATTCCTAAAAAGCTGCATATTGTTAATCACAATAAATCGCATGATGGGATCCACCAATGAACCAAGAAGTCCAGCCACGTGAATTCACACCTTAACCTATTAAACGCCTTGCTCAAGTCCACCTTGACTAGCATGAAGCCTTCCTTCCCCTTCATTTTGCGCGGTTAATGAATGATTTCCTTAGCAATGATGATATTATATTGGATGTGATAACTCGAAACGAAACTTACTTGGTCCGAGTGAAGTCAAGTTTAGCTTAAATTTCTGCAATCAAATCATGATAATCTCAATGATAATATCGAAGGAAATATTACAGAGGCTAATATACCAACATTGCTCCAACTGTTTAGGAAAGTCAACTTAGAAAATCAAGGTGATACGACTTTGGTTGATACTTTCTGAATTCCCAGCACCAAGCCAGAGTTTCTCAATTTCAAGACTAACTGAATAGCTCACAGTCATCCACTGATGTCGATAAAATACTGCTTAAAAGTCATCTGGTCCTGGCACTTTAAAAGGCCCCCTTTCCAAACATTGCAATCTAGATTTTATCCCTCCACAAACTTTAAAGCTAATCACAGGACAAGTTGATAAGTCGATTAAGCCATTAGACCGAGTAAGCCTTCGCTCTTCTACTATGTACAGGTTCTAGACATAGGAGACAACCAAACTTCACACTCAACTGACCACAAATTGTAAATATTATCTTCCATTGGAAATCCTGACAACACGTGTCTCGATAGATGCCCACGGACTTGCCCGCTGATCGCAAGGATGACACTGCTCGAGGAACGCTTGCGTCTTTGCCTGTACATAATTGCAGTGTCACTTTCGCAGTTGGTGGCGAGTGCATAAGCAATGTGAATGCACCAACACCAGCAAGACCTTCAGATTTCGATAGTTACATATGTTGATTAAACGGACCAATTGATACTTAATAAGGACGACATGGAGGAAGCACATGCTAGGGAAGCCAAGGAGGAAAAATAAATTCTCGCTAGATCCGGAGGTGTAAAAATGTTTCCGTTCCGGAATTCATAAGTTCTTTAGTCTTTTCAGATGTAGATTCGAGCGTGACAAAAAAAATTTAAGACCGAAGTTATTAATCACGATGACTCGATAAGTAAAAAAAAAAGACTCTTGCAAAGTATTGAATTTCTTGAATCAAGACCAATGGAAGATCATATTTGTTCTCCGATAGCCTTAGCTTTGCTCATGCTCCACTGAACTTTCGTTTTACTAAACGAAAGTCCAAAAGTTTCGTTGCAGATTTTTTAAATGAGACTCCTTCCATTTGAATTGAAATTGAGCTTCCTCCGTTAGCTCAAAAGCCTGGGGAAAAAGAGAAAATAGGTGGGATCCACTGCCTAACTCCTTCTCTTTATAAAGAAAAAGAAACACTTTTCGTGTAGATGCATGGGGACCTTAAGTATCAAGACACTTTATTCCTTCTTCACCACAGAACATTAAGGAACTATAATAATAGGAAGATTTTTTTTTATTGACTTTTCTATAGGTCGTTGAACTTGGAGAAGCCAAAGGATTGGATGAATATGCAAAGAGTCGTGGGCCAATTTTGCTGCAAAATTGGTTAATAAGGATGCTTCCTCGAAGCATCGCTTCCAGCCTGTCAAAGTCGATAATTATTTGCGTTTCTTAACGCGGCAAAATCACTGGACATGTGGTGCAGATATTTTGTGGATTAGAATAAACTTTTGCCCCCAAAACAAATAAATGGGCGGATTCATTCAAAGTTGAAGTCAACAAAAGCAGACATCAAACTTCCAACCAAGTTCTTTTCCCCCCATCCTAATAAAGGTGAACTCCGGTTGGTCCAGTTTGATGGGCTGATCGGGCCAAGAAATAAAACCAAGAAATAAAAGACAAGTGCTGTGATGGCATACGTTAGACAAGGGGCCAAGGTAGAAACTCCGAAATTATCTACTAAACTTATTTGTCAAATCTGCGATATAGACACCTTGTTGCAATATAAAATCGAAAGGTCAGGCCTTTTTTCAATGAAAATTAAGATTCCATGTCAACTTAATACAAAACTGAAAATTTATGTTCTCCATGATAAAGTAGAAAGTTAAGGACATTTTTAATAGCAATTTGGAAAGCTCAAGATTCTCTTGATATGGAAAATTCAATTTTTCCAAAAATGACTTTTTTATAAAAGAAAATAAGAACCGTTTGTATTTTCACACTTGTATAGCATCTATTTTCACGAATCCATTCATTCACTTGCTAAGATGATTTGATCAATATCACTTAATATATCAATTTTAGTATACTTATTAACATTACTTGTAAATAATCCGGATTTATTTTGTTAAACTTCAAATGACGAAAAGCCTGTGCTTATTGAGTAAAAGTGCACATCTTTTTTAACAACATTGATGAAAAAAAACCACATATTGCTAGCAATTGTAATTAAATTGCCATTAAGTAAAACCCATCATGCGAAATGGCAAATGTGTGTTATTTTACAAATTATCATAGAAAATCTCCAGAAATTATTGAATTTGTGTTATGGAATTATTCATCAGATGCACCAGCCAAAAAGAGGAAATCATCTAATCAAATGGAGGCCGCCTATCAATTAACTATCGAAGTAATTAACCCGCTGGGGACCTCAACCGTCATTCACGGTGAAACGGCCCGAGAGAATCCGAGGAAAATCTTGTTAAAAGAGCAAAGTGATAATAATGAAAAGATATAAAGCAAAGAAAAGGAAGATGGCTCATGCTAGCGTGGAAAAGAAAACCCACCAACGCTTTTTACCGTGCGCCTCTTGCGTCGTCGGCAGGACTTTAGTCAAAAGTAGCCCGCAAGGCAAAAGAAGAAGAAGAAGAAAAACAACAACAACATGAGGATGCATTTTGGTGGCAAGAAATCATTCACTATTGCTCCTTCCTATTTTGCCCCTTCTTGTCCGGAGGAATTCCTTTTCATAGTTATATTCACGAGAAATCATCCTTGAGATCTTGTTTTACCATCTTCACTTTTGTATTGACTTTCGTTGTGGGGGCTTGGATATCCGGAAGAAAGTAACAATTCTTGTTATCACATGAAAGCTGATAGTAAATGATTTTGGCAATAGTCATCTTTTCGATGCCACCTATCCCATAGGTTCCGATGATTCGTGTTTCACTTGATTGAGCACCTATTATTTTCATGATTTTATCTCCTGGTGATCGACACTGACCAAGCAATCCAAGCCTTTTTCAACTTAACTTTTAAGAAAAGTGGAATGGAATATATTCTTGCTTTGCTTTTGTCCTTTTTCGCTACGCGCTCAAGACCTTAACATTTGTCCACCTTCTTTTTAGCATTTCACTTTTTCTCTTCTACTTTTTGGGACAAGATAGCATATGAAGGGATATGATTGTTCACTTTGAATCTCTTTATTGGCGTCAATTATGTGGTCTATTGTCATACAAATATGACATTTATCAACGACTTCTTTTTTCTTTTTTTTTGGGTCTAGATTTATCAACGACGTTAGCTTGCAAACACTTGCGCAATTTTATTCCAAAAGGTAATACTTTCCGAAAAAAAGAAAAAAAAAGATTGAATTGTCCCTCACATTCTTCCTTGTTTATTTAACTTAGGGTCAAACTATTTGATGAAAAATCATTGTTCGGAAATTTTTTTCCGAACTTTTCAGTGTTTGAATTACGTAAAACTATTCGATCGATGGAAAACATTAGCCATGGGCTAAAAAAAATTACCTTAGAGAAAATGACTTGGCAAGAAGGAATCGTTTTCCCTGATTTATATCATAATTTCTTTGTAATCATTGTTATTTTGATGGATTATAGAATAAACGAAGACGATATCAGTTTTTTAGTCATTACATGCTACTTTTAACGGTACAAGCTGCATTTAGTAAATTCACATATTACCAATTACGATAAAATCAATTTTTTTCAACTTGTTTCCACCATAATCAAAATTTTCTGATTTACTTTCTTTGAAATTGAATTTCCTAAAAACCTTTTCCCGCGACAATAAAATTCTCGGCGAGATAATCGCATTCTAAAAGTTTGTTGTTATATGATTTTTGATTTATATGATGGTATTTGATTGGAGGAAATCGTAAGACGAAATTATCGATTAACATTTGAATTGGAGATTGATTTGTTGTTGTGTGATGTTTGCGGGTGAATGAGAGAACAAATGAATCTGTGCTGGATTTTGCGGAGTAACAAATGAATCTGTGTTGGATTTTGCAGAGTGATGTAGTGACATTTTTTTTTATCTTTTGATGAAATCTTTACGTTTGTGGAAGTCTGACTGTGAGGCACGATGTACCAAATAAAATGAATCGTTGGTGTGATTCCATCTTCAGCAAGTTGGTTCGTGGATTGTTCGCAGTCCAAGTCTTCGTAGGCTTTCACTTTGCCACTCTAGTCCCGTGACGTTTTAGTCTTCTTGCACCAACTGTATGTTGTTCTTTTATTTTATTTTTCTTTGGAAAGTGGTAGCTAATGTTAATACACGTTAAAACGAGGCATGGTTTACTTAGGTTTAGATTGTCGGTGTCCTCCGCATTGAAATCATATGGGTTAATACCACAAAAAACTCCAAATTGATACTTCTGTAATAAATTTATCCCAAATTAATTTTTTGATTACGAAAACCCACAAACTGATATACCTATGACAAATTTACCCCAAACTAATTTTTTGACCACAAAAAACCTAAAATTGGTACATTTGTGATAAATTTACCCTCCATTAAATTGGATTAATACCACAAAAAATCACAAACTGATACATATGTGACGGTAAAATCCCAAACTGGTACACCCGTTAACTACCACGTGTCATCCAATTTAGAAATTTGACAGTAAAATTTAACGAAGGGTATAATTGTCATAGATATACCAGTTTGGAGTTTTTTAGGATAAAAAAATTAGTTTTGCGTAAATTTTTTATAAGTGTACCCATTTGTGATTTTTCATAGTATTAACCCAAATCATATTGACCAATCTCATGCAATTTTTAATCTAATGATTCTATTTTGATGCCAGGCAAAACTATGTTCATACAACACTTTCGAACTTTCCATTTAGTTAAATTAGACGGTATCAACTTTTCTGTTGATTGACGACATGATTGGCTAGACTATCTAAAGATCAAAGCTTTTCTGAATAGATGGTGTTTGTTTGGAAGTATTTTTCTAAGTTTCTAAATCAATTTTGTGATAACTAATTCCATGTTTCACGATAGAAAACAGCCACTTCGCAACTAAAGTTTCACAATACTAACTTGACGACAACCAACATAAGCTGCAGCTACCAAAATCAGCTTCTATCAACCATTCTTTAGCCAACCAAAGTCGCTTGTAAAGCGTTGGCACGTACACTATCATAAGCTTTTCACGGTCCAGATTATGATCAACCCAATGATGAATAAACCAAGCATTGCCTCCCCTCCATTAATCTCACTTGATCTTTTCTTCGAGAAACAATTCAAACATGAAAAAAGTTCAAATGCCCCACTTATCAAACGATGCTGGCAAAAAAAAATCATTTATTGAATGGTGGCTGCCTATCCATCAACTATCAAAGTAATTAAAATTATTTTGGATGAAAATGCCCTTAATCAGTTGGAATATTTAACCGGTTGACGAGGTCAAGCTCTTATTTGTAGTTGCCTTTTATTAGGAATTTTCTCTAAAACCAAAAATAAAAGACAAGTGCTGTTATGGTGTACATCAAACAGGGGGCCAAGATGGAGACTCTGAAATTATCTATTAAGCTTATTTTCAAATCTATGGAATAGACATCCCGTTGCAATATCTAAATTAATTTGATAAAATTGAAAATTCGGGACATTTTCAAAGAAAATTGATTTTCCATGACATCTTAATACAAAACTAGAAATTCTCCTTGATAAAGTTGACAGTTTAGGATATTTTTAAAAGCAAAAGTTCAAGATCCTCTAGAATATTAGGATATTTTTAAAAGCAAAAGTTTAAGACTTAGACTTTATGTTATGTGAACAATCGTTTGAAAGATGCTCCGATTTGAATCGCATAGCATAAAATCCAGTGGAATCGGCACACATAATGCTCAGAAACTTTCGAAGATGGAACCGACATAGGGCTCTAGGTTCATAGACTCTGTGATAATGCTCAAAGTATACAATTGTTCACATAGCATAAAGTCTAAGTCTTAAAAAAAGCATTAGGACAGGGCTCTAAGTTCATAGACTTTGATTAAAAAAAGACTTGATTCCAGTCGAATATCAAGCATGAAAGCGTATTTGTTAACTGGGTGGGTTTTGGGGGTTTCTCTTGAGTCTTTTCCATGTATTTAACTAGTACGGTGGTAGATTCACTAATTACGATTACATAAAACCAATTTTTGTAACGGTCTGAATTTTCGATCCTTTTCCCGGGATTTAAGAAATGAAATTGATCAATGCACTATAGTGAGATCTCACCCGAGACCCGCGCATTCTCGGGATGCTAACCTTAGGGGTAAGGCCAGTACGGGATTGAGTTCGCACGATCAAAGAACTTGACCTTGGTTCGATCTTCGACCATATGGATTGACGAGGGAATGTTTTGAGCCAACCGAGACCGATCTATTTGATTGATCGTGTCCAAAGGGCACTGGTGACAGACCCTCGCAATTATATGACAATCGAGGTCGCCTTGGTTTGAGCAAACTTAAACGTGATTTGACTTAGTGTCGGTCACGGGTCGAGAGCGCGTAATCCCAATGAGCCACCCGTTAGCAAGAGATAAGCTAAAGTCGCGATTGTTCGATTTTAGTCATTTCTTGGAATTCGGGCCCGGGAATCGAGAATTTTGAAAGTGACAATTTTGGGCGGCCGATGACGTTTTTGGCTTGGCCAACCTTGGGGCCACCCATTTCTACAAAAAAATGGATTTCGGTTCAGGACCGGGAAGATTACGGTTTTGCCCCTGTGGGCACCGAGGCTGGATTTGGAGGCCGCTTGAGGTTATTTTTAGCGGCCAAGGTCATTTTGGGGTGGCCACGCACATTTAGAGTGGTTTTGGATAAAAACGGGAATTTCGACAAAAATTGGAAAAAATAATATTATTTTATTCCCGGAACTTTGCAGTCGATTTCCGAGGGCTTAAAAAGTGAATTTCGCGAATCCGACGCCATATTATGTTGTCCACGCACATATGGAACCCGTATGTGCGAAAATTGGAATTTCGCCCCGGGACCGGAAAATTACCATTTTGCCCCTGGACCCTGTACTGGGAATTCCGAATTTTGGAAAATTTTGGGCAATAATTGAGGACTAAAATAAGTGAAAAAGAAATTGGAATTATTGAATTACCACTTTGCCCTTGAATTATTGGATAATGATTAATGTGGGCCAAGTGTTCAAGGGTATTTTGGGCATTTGGAAAGTTTGGTCCAACTTAGTCAAACCCCTCTCTCTCTCCTCCTCCATTCAGCCAGCCCACGTTCAGCAGCCCCCCTTCCACGATCACTCTCTCTCTCTTTCTCTCTCTCTCATTCTCTTCATTTTTTTGTTTCCTCTCTTCACCATTGCTGCTGCTGCTGCTGTTGCTGCTGCTGTCCCGCCCGTTTCAGCCCGTTTTTCTCGCCTTTCTTAGGTAAGTGACCTCCCCAAATGTCGCCTAGGACCTCGGGTATTGTTAGGCTCGTTTAGGGCTCGGTTTAGGGTGAATTTCGTGGCTGGATGTGCTCGGTGGTGTGTGTTGGCTGAGTTCCAGTTAGGTTGCTGCTGCGTCGCTGGTTTTTGTTATTTTTACTGTGACTTATGTGGCCCGAATTTGAGGAAGTGTTCTTCATGAAAGTTGTTCCTAACTTCTTGACGTATAACATATTTTAATTTGGGAATTTTTGGAAGTCATTTGATGCCATTCGGAAGTCCCTCTTTGGACCGAAATAAAACTGCCCGATTTACTGTTCATCCGACCTTCGGGTCTGTTTGAATTTTTATAAATTTTTCCAGGCCTATTTTCAAAATACTTCCTTCACAAAAGTTGTTGGGGACATTCGTGGCTATAACATATAAAAATTTCAAATCTTTGCAAGGTGATTTGTGTGTTGAAATAAATGTATTTTGAGGACACAACGGTCTGTTTGAGCAAACTGATTTTGGTCTGACTTCGAGGAACAAAAAGTCATGGTTGCAGATTGAACCAGATTTCGTATTCTTCATAAGAAATGTTGCTCGAGATGTTTTTTATGACATATCCAAAATTTAGAATTTTTGGAGTTCTTTTACTATTTATTTTGTTTGGATTTCGTTCACTGTGTAAACTGCCCAGTTTAGCCCGATCTTACATACTCTCGGTTTTTATCTCTCTCGGACTGATTAGGCGATGAAATTTTGAGGTTTAGGGAGCTTGGATTAGGACTGTGATGTTGGGGTTTGATCGGAATTAATTTGTGCGATTAATTAATGGGATTGTGCCTTGAATGGAAAATTGTGCGTGGTTGTGTGATTGTGCTTGTTGGTTGGCCTGGAAATCGTTGTGGGCTGATTTGGTTTGTGCATTGGGCTGAATGTGGTGTGGTGGCGTGCCGTGTTTGTGTAGCCGTGAAGTGTGGTGATATGGTGATGTGAATGTGCATTGAATTCGCGTGCCAAGAGCGTGTGGTTAAGTGGTGCGTGTTCGTGTGACGAGAATGCGAAATTATGGAATGTGTGTGAAGTGTGTATGTTTGGCAGTGTGTTTGTGTGGTGGCATGGTACGTGTGGAGAGTGTGGAACGAAGGTTTGGAAATGTGGGATTGGTTGGAAAGGATCCGTCCTGAGGCGTGATCGTTTACGCGGGACGATGCCGTCCCTGACGAGGTGACGATGCCCGGCCTGACGAGGTGTCGATGCCTGACGTGGTCAGAAGACCGTTGGCCTGATGCGTTTTACGCGGGCGCGGTAGAAGGGAAGTGTGTGTAGGATTCCGTCCTGAGGCGTGTACGTTTACGCGGGACGATGCCGTCCCTGACGAGGTGACGATGCCCGGCCCGACGGGGTGACGATGCCTGGCGAGGTCAGAAGACCGTTGGCCTGATGCGTTTTATGCGGGCGCGGTAGTGGTGGAAAGGTTGAGAATGAGCAAGAATTGGCGGGACGAGTGAAATTAAGAAAGTGACGCGTGGTGTGAGTTGGTGTGCGAGTGTGGTTGTATCGCGTGGTGTGATGCTCGATTATGGGGTAAAAACTGCTAGGCATGGTATGGGACGTGCCCAAGTGGGTTTTGCTCTATAATCGGGGCACGCGCGCGGCTGTGATGTATTTTTGTGGTATACTGGCTGTGTGGTTGACTAACGTGCAGGGATGCGCATGATGAGTTCTAGGTAGGTTCGTATGTGTCCGTTAGCTTGGCTGATCGTTGTGTGTTATGCATGTTTTGTCTGGCGGTACGTGAGTTCCTACGTGGGGTTTGGGGTTGTACACTTATTGAGATTCGTCTCACGGTTGTATAACCGCCACTTTCAGACCCCCAGTCGTAAACCCGGGAAGTGCGCCTTTTCTTTTGGAAGTTCGAGGAAACGCTTTTGGTGCTCGGTGGAACTGCAGGCGAGTGTCCAAATATCCAAGCAAGGGAAACAAGAGCGGATTGGATAGAAGGCGACCAGTAGGCTTTCCCTAGGGCATTTTAGGGGTTGTTTGTTTTGGGTTATCCGATAGTGAAGTTAAGATAACCAAACCCCTGAACTCTTGTTAAAACGGTGACAGAGAATGTTCGTCTGTATTTATGTCTGTAATACGATGTTTGTATATATTTGTTGCTGTGTGATTGTTGTGATGTTCTACCCCGTTGTCGTCATCTTTCTGTCCGGGGTTTTTATTTTCGCTTCCGCATGTGGCTCTGATGTTTGGGTTGGGTCGGCGATGTTCCTGGGACGTCGCATTATTTCGACCGGAGCAGGGGATGTCGCGAGCTCGATGGGGGTTCGGGGCGTGACATCCCCGTTTCGAATTGGTATCAGAGCAAGGTTAGCTCGATATCGGTAAGGTCGAGACCTGGAGTGATAAGGAGCGAGGACTTCAGGGTAGCTAGTTAGGGAGCCCTTTGTAGACGCATGTTTATGTTGATTGTGCGTGTTTTGTGAGTACGCGCCTGTGATTGTTGAGTGGTTTATCATGATTGTGCATGTGATGTTGATTGAGACGAAGGTGCGGCAGGACTTGAGGTGAGTACGAGAACCCTGTTGAGTGCTTAGTAGTGTTGATTTGATGTTAGGTGATCGGTTTGATGGTGGGTTGTTGGTTGTTGAGTGCTGGTTGTCGAGATTGGTGCCTAGGGTTTAGACTAGTGTAGTTGGCCTAGGTCTCTGATATCCGTGTGGACTTACAGCAGGTAGGAGAATAGTAGGAAGCTGATACAATGAGCAGCCAAGGAAGAGGTGCAGGAAGAGGAATAGGAAGAGGGACAAGAAGGGTTGCAGGAAGAGGAGTACGGGGTCGAGGTGGTGCTAGAGCTAGAGCAATAGAGGATCTGGGTATGGATGCTGGAGTGGTAGGAAACCCTGGAGTTGGTATTGGAGCTGCAGTGGACCCCAGAGCTGATGTTAGACCTGCAGAAGATCCGCGTATGGAAGGAGTTCTCAGGGTATTAGAGAGGATTGGGAATATGATGGATAGGCAAGCCCAAGAGCGAGATAATGCGACCGCCCAAGCTGCTGAGGCTGCAGCTGCTGTAGTTAACGAGAATGCTGGTGTTGGAGGAAATCAAGCCCAGCAAGGGCAGGTTCAACCAGCAGGGGTTAGACAGATGCCCCAATTAGTGGAACAATTCATTAAGTTGAAGCCGCCTCAGTTTCATGGTCGTGGTGACCCCGAGACTGCACCGAGATGGGTGGAATCATTGGAGAAAACTTTTAAAGTTTTGGGGTGCACCGATGAGGAGAAAGTAATGTTGGCAGTGTATCAGTTACAGGAAAATGCTCATGATTGGTGGCAGGCCACCGAAGGTAGAGTATTCCCCGAGGGAACGGCTCAGACTTGGGCTGCATTTGTTGAAAGTTTCTATGAGAAGTATTTCTCGGAAAATGCCCAGGAAAGGAAGTTGATGGAATTCATGCGTTTACGCCAAGGACAGATGACAGTTGATCAATATGAAGCGGAGTTTGCGAGGTTGGCAAAGTTTGCCCCGACAATGGTAGAAAATCCACGGGATAGGGCTCGAAGATTTCGGGACGGATTGAAGCCGAATCTTCGGAGTCAGATATTGTCGCACGATCTTAAGGATTATGGAGAAATGTATAGGCGAGCTCAGATTATGGAACAGGATATGACGAAAAGAGCCGCCGCGTCTGGATCACAACACATCTTAGCCGGGGACGATCGTCAGCAAGGAAAAAGGCCGATGATGGAGAACCGACGTTTTGTCCCACCGGCGAGAAGAAATATTGGGAAGCCGGCACATCAATCTAATTCCGCCTGTAGACGATGTGGGAGATACCATGGGAATGGTCCCTGCCCAAGTGTGACTGGGGCATGTTTTGGGTGTGGTGGAATGGGCCATCACATAAGGAATTGCCCGAACCTTCAGGTTCGACCGCCTCCAGCATCGCAAACACCTCGGATTGGGAATCCGACTAGTGCAATCCCGCCGGCTAATTCGAGCAGACCACCGGCACAAGGACGTGTCTACGCCTTGACGCAAAAGGGAGTTGAGGATGCGCCAGGCGTAACCCCAGGTATGGGTTCTTTGCATAATTATGTGGCTTTTGTTTTATAGATTCGGGGGCGTCGCACTCGTCTATGTCTGCTTGATTTGTTATATGGCTGGATTGAAATGGTTTTCAGAAGTATCAGCATGTGTGATTATGCCATTGATGATGTGTATGCTGTTGGGATGTTTAGACGGTGAAATGGTGTTTGGTGGTGTAGAAAGCGGAATAGATTTGGCTTCGTTGGTTATGTGTGATTTTGGTTTGATTGTAGGTTTGAATTGGTTAGTCGAACAGAATGCTGTAATGGAATGCAACATCAGAGTGATTCAGTTTAGTCCGGCTGGACACATTAGATTTGAGGTTGTAAGGAGTCGAGAAGGAACCTCGATAGTTGCGCTGTTAACGGGATTTAAGTAAGAGATCTTATTGGATGACTAGTTTGGAAGGACTATACGGACTGTAGAGGATATGTTGGAAATATGTATATTGGATTTTAAGGGGCAAATGGGAAGGAACCGGTTTTAAGGATTAAGACGGTCCCATTGATCAAAGATGTTTGAGATTATTACGGGACAGAAGGTACCATTTGGGAGAAAGGAATAATGAGACGTCATCTCCCCCACCTGTTTGGATAGCAGGTATAGTTGTAAATTTCGAGGACGAAATTTTTATTAGGGGGGAAGAATTGTAACAGTCTGAATTTTCGATCCTTTTCCCGGGATTTAAGAAATGAAATTGATCAATGCACTATAGTGAGATCTCACCCGAGACCCGCGCATTCTCGGGATGCTAACCTTAGGGGTAAGGCCAGTACGGGATTGAGTTCGCACGATCAAAGAACTTGACCTTGGTTCGATCTTCGACCATATGGATTGACGAGGGAATGTTTTGAGCCAACCGAGACCGATCTATTTGATTGATCGTGTCCAAAGGGCACTAGTGACAGACCCTCGCAATTATATGACAATCGAGGTCGCCTTGGTTTGAGCAAACTTAAACGTGATTTGACTTAATATCGGTCACGGGTCGAGAGCGCGTAATCCCAATGAGCCACCCGTTAGCAAGAGATAAGCTAAAGTCGCGATTGTTCGATTTTAGTCATTTCTTGGAATTCGGGCCCGGGAATCGAGAATTTTGAAAGTGACAATTTTGGGCGGCCGATGACGTTTTTGGCTTGGCCAACCTTGGGGCCACCCATTTCTACAAAAAAATGGATTTCGGTTCAGGACCGGGAAAATTACGGTTTTGCCCCTGTGGGCACCGAGGCTGGATTTGGAGGCCGTTTGAGGTTATTTTTAGCGGCCAAGGTCATTTTGGGGTGGCCACGCACATTTAGAGTGGTTTTGGATAAAAACGGGAATTTCGACAAAAATTGGAAAAAATAATATTATTTTATTCCCGGAACTTTGCAGTCGATTTCCGAGGGCTTAAAAAGTGAATTTCGTGAATCCGACGCCATATTATGTTGTCCACGCACATATGGAACCCGTATGTGCGAAAATTGGAATTTCGCCCCGGGACCGGAAAATTACCATTTTGCCCCTGGACCCTGTACTGGGAATTCCGAATTTTGGAAAATTTTGGGCAATAATTGAGGACTAAAATAAGTGAAAAAGAAATTGGAATTATTGAATTACCACTTTGCCCTTGAATTATTGGATAATGATTAATGTGGGCCAAGTGTTCAAGGGTATTTTGGGCATTTGGAAAGTTTGGTCCAACTTAGTCAAACCCCTCTCTCTCTCCTCCTCCATTCAGCCAGCCCACGTTCAGCAGCCCCCCTTCCACGATCACTCTCTCTCTCTTTCTCTCTCTCTCATTCTCTTCATTTTTTTGTTTCCTCTCTTCACCATTGCTGCTGCTGCTGCTGTTGCTGCTGCTGTCCCGCCCGTTTCAGCCCGTTTTTCTCGCCTTTCTTAGGTAAGTGACCTCCCCAAATGTCGCCTAGGACCTCGGGTATTGTTAGGCTCGTTTAGGGCTCGGTTTAGGGTGAATTTCGTGGCTGGATGTGCTCGGTGGTGTGTGTTGGCTGAGTTCCAGTTAGGTTGCTGCTGCGTCGCTGGTTTTTGTTATTTTTACTGTGACTTATGTGGCCCGAATTTGAGGAAGTGTTCTTCATGAAAGTTGTTCCTAACTTCTTGACGTATAACATATTTTAATTTGGGAATTTTTGGAAGTCATTTGATGCCATTCGGAAGTCCCTCTTTGGACCGAAATAAAACTGCCCGATTTACTGTTCACCCGACCTTCGGGCCTGTTTGAATTTTTATAAATTTTTCCAGGCCTATTTTCAAAATACTTCCTTCACAAAAGTTGTTGGGGACATTTGTGGCTATAACATATAAAAATTTCAAAGCTTTTCAAGGTGATTTGTGTGTTGAAATAAATGTATTTTGAGGACACAACGGTCTGTTTGAGCAAACTGATTTTGGTCTGACTTCGAGGAACAAAAAGTCATGGTTGCAGATTGAACCAGATTTCGTATTCTTCATAAGAAATGTTTCTCGAGATGTTTTTTATGACATATCCAAAATTTAGAATTTTTGGAGTTCTTTTACTATTTATTTTGTTTGGATTTCGTTCACTGTGTAAACTGCCCAGTTTAGCCCGATCTTACATACTCTCTGTTTTTATCTCTCTAGGACTGATTAGGCGATGAAATTTTGAGGTTTAGGGAGCTTGGATTAGGACTGTGATGTTGGGGTTTGATCGGAATTAATTTGTGCGATTAATTAATGGGATTGTGCCTTGAATGGAAAATTGTGCGTGGTTGTGTGATTGTGCTTGTTGGTTGGCCTGGAAATCGTTGTGGGCTGATTTGGTTTGTGCATTGGGCTGAATGTGGTGTGGTGGCGTGCCGTGTTTGTGTAGCCGTGAAGTGTGGTGATATGGTGATGTGAATGTGCATTGAATTCGCGTGCCAAGAGCGTGTGGTTAAGTGGTGCGTGTTCGTGTGACGAGAATGCGAAATTATGGAATGTGTGTGAAGTGTGTATGTTTGGCAGTGTGTTTGTGTGGTGGCATGGTACGTGTGGAGAGTGTGGAACGAAGGTTTGGAAATGTGGGATTGGTTGGAAAGGATCCGTCCTGAGGCGTGATCGTTTACGCGGGACGATGCCGTCCCTGACGAGGTGACGATGCCCGGCCTGACGAGGTGTCGATGCCTGACGTGGTCAGAAGACCGTTGGCCTGATGCGTTTTACGCGGGCGCGGTAGAAGGGAAGTGTGTGTAGGATTCCGTCCTGAGGCGTGTACGTTTACGCGGGACGATGCCGTCCCTGACGAGGTGACGATGCCCGGCCCGACGGGGTGACGATGCCTGACGAGGTCAGAAGACCATTGGCCTGATGCGTTTTATGCGGGCGCGGTAGTGGTGGAAAGGTTGAGAATGAGCAAGAATTGGCGGGACGAGTGAAATTAAGAAAGTGACGCGTGGTGTGAGTTGGTGTGCGAGTGTGGTTGTATCGCGTGGTGTGATGCTCGATTATGGGGTAAAAACTGCTATGCATGGTATGGGACGTGCCCAAGTGGGTTTTGCTCTATAATCGGGGCACGCGCGCGGCTGTGATGTATTTTTGTGGTATACTGGCTGTGTCGTTGACTAACGTGCAGGGATGCGCATGATGAGTTCCAGGTAGGTTTGTATGTGTCCGTTAGCTTGGCTGATCGTTGTGTGTTATGCATGTTTTGTCTGGCGGTACGTGAGTTCCTACGTGGGGTTTGGGGTTGTACACTTATTGAGATTCGTCTCACGGTTGTATAACCGCCACTTTTAGACCCCCAGTCGTAAACCCGGGAAGTGCGCCTTTTCTTTTGGAAGTTCGAGGAAACGCTTTTGGTGCTCGGTGGAACTGCAGGCGAGTGTCCAAATATCCAAGCAAGGGAAACAGGAGCGGATTGGATAGAAGGCGACCAGTAGGCTTTCCCTAGGGCATTTTAGGGGTTGTTTGTTTTGGGTTATCCGATAGTGAAGTTAAGATAACCAAACCCCTGAACTCTTGTTAAAACGGTGACGGAGAATGTTCGTCTGTATTTATGTCTGTAATACGATGTTTGTATATATTTGTTGCTGTGTGATTGTTGTGGTGTTCTACCCCGTTGTCGTCATCTTTCTGTCCGGGATTTTTATTTTCGCTTCCGCATGTGGCTCTGATGTTTGGGTTCGGTCGGCGATGTTCCTGGGACGTCGCATTATTTCGACCGGAGCAGGGGATGTCGCGAGCTCGATGGGGGTTCGAGGCGTGACAATTTTTTCAACTTGTTTTTCAATGCAAAAAACAAAAAAAAACACTAGAAAATGTTTCACTTTCTTTAAAATTGAATGGGATAAGTACATTGAAAGTCCTAAAAGTTGTCACAAAAGTACAATTTAGTCCTAAAAATTTTAAAAAATGCAAATAAGTCCTAAAATTTATCATGAAAGTGCAATTGAGTCTTAAAAATTTTAAAAAGTACAATCAAGTCGTAAAACTTATCAAATTGATCCAATCAAATCCTTCCATTGACTGCACTATTTGAAAGTTTTGTATTCGATTGTACTCTGGTGACAAGTTTTAGGACTTGATCGCGCTTTTTGAACATTTTAGAACTCGATTGTACTTTCGTGATAAGTTTTAAGACTTAATTCACTTTTTGAAAGTCTTAGAACTTAATTACACTTTCGTGACAATAAGTTTTAGGACTTCCAATACACTTATCCCAAATTAAATTTCCTCTCTCTCTCTCTCTCTCTCTCTCTCTCATACACGAGCACACTAGCCGATTGTGTTGAGCCCCGTGATTTTTCTTATGCTCTTATCCATTTTTGGCCAAGGATAAGATATATGGATTTTTTTATTAATTTATTTGATCTCTGCTATTGGTTCTACGGCTATGCTAATTTACTAATTCATTAGAATCTTGGTAAATTCTTGATAGTGTTGGTAATTTATTTACGATACTAATATCAAGAGTTGGTAATTAACCACTTAATTGGTGTGTTGGTGAATTCTTGATAGTGCTGGTAATTTACTTAACGCAATGGTAAAATTTAAGAGAGTTGGTAATTTAATACTTCCATGTAATGTTTGTAAATTCTTGATTGTGTTGGTAATTTACTCACCACCCTCATGAAATTTTGTAGGAGTCGGTAATTTACTGCTTTATTGGTATGTTGGTTAATTTCCAATGATGCTGGTATTTTATTTACAGCATTGATAAAAATTCAATTGAGTTAATTTACTACTTCATTTGGAATGTTGGTAAAATTTTCATAATCTTAGTAATTTACTTATCACACTGATAAAATTTAATAAGAAATGGTGATTTATGAATGTTTTGTAAGTTAGCAACAAGAAGGTTTCAAGCTTGAAACACATAGGCGAATGGTGGAATAGCAGAGATGAGAGCTAGCGCTCAAGATCAGGATGGAGTAAGTACAAGAAGAAGCCAAGGTAGTCTCAAGTCTCAAGGAGCGAACGTGCAAGTGTTCGGGGTTCACGCTTCACAGTGCTCAATGCCCACTTTTTTTTGTCCCCCTGACAATATTCAATTGCAATTTCATAAAAGCTTCCGAAAGAATATTCTCTCGAAATCGGAAACACTGTACTTCATTTGGCATTTCCTAAACAATGTCCACATTGCACTAGCTTTGAGGAAGTAAAAAAAAAGATTAATGTCATAAAAAATATAAAAACTGATCCATTTGTGATAAATTTACCCCAAAAATTGACCATAAAAAACCCTAAGTTGGTATACCTGTGACAACTTTACTATATGTTAGTTTCCGTTAAATTTTGACCGTCAAATTTTTAAATTGGATGACACATGGCAACTAACGGGTGTACCGGTTTGGGGTTTTACATATGTGTACTGGTTTGTGATTTTTTATGGTATTAATCAAATTTAACATAGGATAAATTTGTCATAAATATACAAGTTATGGGGTTTTTTGTGGTTAAAAAATTAGTTTGACGTAAATTTATCACACATGTACTAGTTTGAGGTTTTTCGTGATTAAAAAATTAGTTTTTGGTAAATTTGTTACAAGTGTACCAATCTAGGATTTTGATGGTATTAACCAAAAAAAAAAAGAATTAGCAACATTTCACGTGCAGGGATGGTCTCCAAGACCAGCCAAGCTCACCTGCTTCGATAAGGTTGTCTCTTCTCAAATCTCAAGAAGTCCCTTTCTAAGGTTGGTTCTGGAGATTTGGCCCGCCACTCCTCTTTTTGAGTTCATATTTAATTTCAGACACACACCCTTTTACTTGATGGGCAAAATTAAGAATCCTGCATTTAGGTGGCTGTTTGGATTCTTGCCCAAGGTTTTCATATTACCAGAAAAACAATGTACTTAACAGGTCTTCAGCCGTGCTTGCCAGCATGTGTGAGTATTATTGGAATATTAAGTCAGTGGATGGACCAAGGCTAGCAAAATACCCTTCCAATAACCCGGACCATATTGATTTTTCCCAAGGGGAGAACGATAATGTTTTCGCAATTGGCATAGCACGGTGCAGAGTTTTCTTGTTAAAAAGGCAAGTTTAACTCTTCTCAGATCTTGAGAACATAAATAATTCTTAGGAGTTTTAAATCTTAAGGGGGAGAACGTCAATGTATTCACATTTGTCATAGGACAATGTAGAGTTTTCTATTTGAAAAGAAAAGTTTGAATCTTCTCAGATCTCGAGAACATAAACAATTTCTTCCCGATGTCACTTCTGGAGATGTGGACTTCCACTTTTGAGATTGGATCAAAATATTAACAAGACTTGTTCATTTGATTGGATAGTTGTAGTTTGAAATCTTGCATGTTTCTAAATTCCGTTCGGCCAAAAACAGAGTTTTCTTCCGTGAATTGTCCATTAAATATCGTCGGTAAGTAAAATCAACCCATAACTTTTTAGTCTAATCAACTGTTTGCAAGTTATTAATAAAATAACAGGTTTTTCATCCTCAAACCAAGTCGCATATTACCATTTTTCTTAGATTTTATTAGTGGGTGGGTACTTCCGCAAGTAAATTACGAATGCTTACGTAATATACTAGTAGTTTCGATTAACAGTTGTAACTTATGAACAGAATAAATATTTTACAACTATAAATTCCAAGTAGCAACGTTTATTTGTCAGTAATATACTAATGAAGTAAATCGGTTTACCAAATTGAAATGCTCTTGTAGATTAGGAGTAATCGTTTGCTTTTATAAGTGGATAAGTATTTTCGCTAGTAGATTACAAATTGCTTACATGTTAGTAGTCTCAATTAATCATAGTAACCAAAATAACAATTTGGTTACTGTAAATTCTTAATAGAATTATCAACATTGTTTCAATTTTACGAGTAGCAATATATGTTTGTCAATAACATATTACCAAAATAATCAATTTACCAGGCTGAACATTCCAATAGATTATGAATAGTTGTTTGCTTCTACAAGTGGGTGTGTTTTTCCGCCTATAGATTACGAGTTGTTTAAATATTTCATTAGTAATATCGGTTAATGGCTGTTACTTTCAAAAGAGATAACTATTTTACCATTATTATTTCTTAATAGATTGTTAACGTCGTTTCAATTTTATGGGTACCAACGTTTATTTGTCAATAATGTAGGGACATTATTCATGGAATTGTCAAGTATCGATTGTACGTATTTCTTTCCTGCGGATATTGATGGTTATTTGTGGTGATGGAGCTTTCTACATGTTATGGTCGGTTGAGAGTCACCTACCTTCTTGGTGCATGTAATAAAGAGCCCATACTTTTTCTCATTACAGGTTTTTCCATATCAACAAAGTTTTGGACATTGTCTCTGCCTGTCCTTTGTGAGGACCTTTTGTTCAAGAAAATACATACTAAAGAACCACGAGAGCCACGAGGGGACTTTGCTAATTTGCTAGATATGGTGATATTGTTTGAATAAGATATTGCAACGTAATTAGACTGACAAAATCAACAATGCACAGTACACACACTCTCCATTGTTTCCCGATGTGCAGCCAAACAGTAACGTGGTTTTGTGTGTTTCAGCATCTAATGCATTATATAAGGTTCATTAGCAATTCAATCGGATGCTTCCGATATAATTTTTTTTTCAATAATTTAATCGCGGTGGGTGGACACATGCCAACCTTGTCGGCCATCTTCACATGGAATGATTCTTAAAAATGCAATTAATCTATCTGGGGAAGAATGGACCCGAAAAGTCACCTTCCTGTATTATTAATCTATCATGGCACATGCCGACAATGTAAAGCATCTCATAAATAAAGATGTCCACATGAAACGATTCTTCAAATAGTAGGAGCACTAAGCTCCAAACTCATGCGGACTACGGTAAGGCAAAAAAAAGATAGTATGAGTATCAGCAACATTTCACGTGCTGTGATGCATTAGTTGGCCTCCAAGACCGACCAAGCCCATCCGCTTCGATAAAAAGTTGTCTCTTCTCAGATCTCAAGAACGAAAATTGCCCCTTTCTGAGGTTGGTTTTGGAGATTTGGCCCTCCACTCTTCTGTTTGTGTTCATATTTATTTACTGACACAGCCTTTTACTTGATGAGCAAAATCAGAATGAGAACCCTGCAATTCGGTGGCTGTTTGAATTCTTGCCCAAGGCTTTCATTTTACCAGAAAGAATGTACTTAATAGGTACTTCAGCTGTGCTTGCTAGCAACATATTCATGGAACCGTCAAGTGTATGCCGGTCTGTTGTATGTAGTCGTATACGATTGATATTGAGGGTTATTTGTATTGACAGAAACTTCTACATGTTAATGTGGTTGATTGTGAGTCACTTTTTTTGTGCGTGTAATACGAAATCCATACTTTCTTTCTTTTTTTTTTTTCCATTTACAGGGTTTTCCCATATCAACAAAGTCTTGGGAACATCATGCCTGTCCTCTTTAAGAGCCTTTTGTTTAAGAAAATATATATATATATATATATATATAAGAACCATGAGAGCCACGAGGGGACTATGCTAGTTTGCTAGACATGGTGATACTGTCTCGACATGATATCGCAACGTAATTTGAATGTGACAAAGTCAAGAACGTACAGCACACACTCTCCATTGTTTTTCAATGTACAGCTAAACAGTAGGGTGGTTTTGTGTTTTTTGGCATCTACTGCATTATACAAGGTTTATAAGCAATTTCACGGATGCTTCCTATATAATTTTTTTTCGATAATTTATTCGTGGTGGTAGGCACATGGAAACATTGTCGGCATCTCAAAAATAAAAATTTTCAGTGAAATGATTTTTAGGTGTTGATTGACCAAAAATCATTTTCAGGAAACTGTTTTCGGACTTTCTAGCATACAGAAAACTACTCAAGCAATTTTCCATAGGCTGAAAGTAACAAATTTAGATCAAGGAAAATGGTTTTCTCTCTCGCAAGAAGGAAACTATTTTCCCTCAAAGCAATTGTTAATGATATAAGGTGCATTTAGGCTTTGTTTGGTTCGCAAAAAATGAATGATTTGGAAAACATTTTTCCAAAAATGATCGCCTGTGTGCTTGAAATTATTAATCAATGGAAAATATTTGTATTATCAACAACAATTTATGTCTAAATATTTTCGTGAACAATAAAAATATTATTCGTTCATTCATTTTTCTAAGCGATCTACGTGATCATTTTTAGGAGAACATTTTATAAATCATTTATTTTCCATAAAACAGACGGAGCCGTAGTAGATTTCACTTATTATTAAATATCACAAAACTAATCTTTTTCAACTTCTTTACAGCACAAATGAACACCAGAAAATGATTCACTTCGTCGGAAATTGAATTTTCAAAAAAAAATTCCAACCTAAAACAAACATGTGACATCCCGAATTTCGGCCCATTTTTGGGATTTATAAAATGCGTAATTTGTCAGTGTGATTATAGTAAAATCTCGCCCGGGAGCTGATCACTCCCGGTTATCATTTTAAATTAGAGATTTCGCTAGAATCGCACTCGATCAAATTTGGCCGTTATTTGGACCCCGGACTTGGCAGTCGATTTTCGGGAGTGTTGGAACGAAATAAATTGGACGGAGTCGATATTAGTGTGGCCAGTATCAAGATTGTCAGGAATGATGGAAAAAGGGGAGTTTTTGACCAGGTGCAAATTTGGACTAGTAGACCTTCCTCGTTATAGTTTGGTCTAATTAATTTGGCATTTGTCCCTTTTTATTTGCGAGGCCTATTTTAGACCGGTAGACCATTTTCGGTTTTGAATTTGGACCCTCGATTTGCGTTTAATATAAGAATAAAGTTTATTCTTTTTCTTAAATTTCTCTCTCTCTCTCTCTCTCTCTCTCTCTCTCTCTCTCTCTCTCTCTTCACGCGCGTCTCCCCTACGCGCACGTCCCCTCAGCCCATCCCTCTGCGCACCCACTCCCCTGCTGCTCTCTCTCTCCTCTTCTTTCTTTTCTTTTTCTTTTTCTCTTCTTATCCTCTTCCTTCTCCCTCCCCCACGACCCCGACTGGTTCTGCTTCGCCTTGCTTCTGCTTCTTCCTCCGCACAGCCCCTCGCCGCGCCTGACCACCGTGCCGCTTCACCAGTCGCCGCCGCCGGAAAGCTCGGCCGCCGCCTCCGCCCTGACGCCCGCGACAGCCGTTCGTCGGTTCTGTTCGCGCAGCAGCTCGCCGCGGCGTCTGTCGCGGTCCGGCGCTGCCCAGCAGCTCGCCGGCCGACCCAGCGTTGCCAGTTGCCGCCGTGTCGCCGATCATCGCCATTTCTCTTCCCCGGACGGCCGGCGACCCCTGTTCCCCTATTTTTTTCTCTCCGCCCCGAAGTCCTCCCCTGTTCTGGGTTTCTGTCGCCGCGCGTCGCCCCGCCGCCACGCGCCGCCGCCCCAGCCGTCGCCGCTGCTCCGTCCACCACCGGTTGGTCCCCAGCAACCTTGCCCAGCCACCGGTAGCCCTTCCTCCCCCTCACTCTCCCTCTCCCTGACGCTCCCCTGTTCTGGACGCCCAAGCCGCCGCTCGCCGGAGGAGCTCCGCCGTCGCCGGAGCTGTTCCGCCGCCACCACCGTCCCGCCTAGCCTCGTTCAGCCATCCCACACTCTTTGGCCGTGTCCCTTCCCACTCCCTAAGCCGCGGAATCGTCTAGTTTGTCGGCTTTGTTCGCACCGTTCGCCGGAGCCACCGCCGCCGTTACTATTCCGGCGAAGGATCGCCGCTGCCCAGCCGCTGTCGCCGCGTGTTCGGCTCGGTTTGAAGCGTAGGACACCCGGTGAGTTTGACCCTAAACCCTAATTAGGACTATTTGCATTTCTAGGCAAGTTTAGGGGTTAAATTGTGGAAATTATTAGATGATGATATTGCGGCTGATCTCGAGGCTTAATGCGAGGATTTAATTGAGATTTAGAGACCCGTAGTGTGCTGTGGGTCGACTGAGCTTGGGTGCTTCGATTCGGATAGAATTTGTGGACTTGGCGGAGGAAATTGTGGACCGTATGGTGCCAAATCTTGTGGCTATTTCGAGACTTAGTGTGATAATTGTTAATCGAGGTTTAGAGACTTAGATTGGGCAGTACGATGGCTGGAAATATTGGATTGAATCGGCTCAAGTTTGGGTTTGATATGTGGGTTACAGTGTGCGTCGTATTTTGGTTTTGTGGTGGCTGATTAGAATGATATTTGGGGAGTATAATAGAGTATTTTGGCGATAATTATTAGCCTAGAAATTACGGAATAATGGTCGCCCACGACGGGATTAAATTTGGGCGCTGCGTGATTAATTTGAGGTCTAACCGTGCAATTACTGGGAATGATCGATTGTGTATTTGACTGGCTAATTGAGCCTTGGTTATGGTTAATTTGATGATGCCGATTTTGATGCGGTTTAACATCCTCTGGTGGGCTGTTCATGAATAAGAATTATTGAGATTAATTAGCCTAAATTCGGATTAGTTAAGACTTAATTAAAGAAATTCTGAATGCGCCATGATTACCTGATCTAGTGGCTGATATGTGGGCTCATTGATGATGGATGTGGTGATGTTATGCTGCGTGCCTTGATGGGCCGAGAAAGGAAGTAGTAAAGTGGACTCGAATTTGTGAACTTGAATGAGTTATTTACGAGAATTATGTGCCAGTGGTGTGTTTAAGCTTAATTGCTTTTAAACTATGTTATAGGGTATGTCATGACTAAGTTAAATATATCGAATTGCTACTAGAACCGTCAGGGCATTGATGGAGCATGACTTGACATGATTTAAATGCATGTCTATGAGTGGAAATTGTAATTCAATACACTTGGCATATCAAGTCATGGCCTTCGGGTCGATTTAATTGTGATGACCATTGGGTCATGGTGTAACAGCCCGGATTTTGGCCCATTTTTGGGATTTATAAAACGTGTAATTCGTCAGTGCGCTTATAATGGAATTTCGCCCGGGAACTGATCACTCTCGGGTTCTTATTTTTAAAATTTGAAATTTTGCTAGAATCGCACTCGATCGAATTTGGCCGTTATTTATACCCTGAATTTGGCAGTCGATTTTCGGGAGTTTTGGGACGAAATAAATTGGACGGTGTCGATATTATTGTGGCCAGCATCGAGATTGTCAGGAATAGTGGAAAAGTGGATTTTTGAATCGGGTGCGGATTTGGACTAGTAGACCTCCCTCGTAGTGTGTTTTGGGTTATTTTATTTTAGTCATTTGCCCTAGATTATTATTTGGGGTTTTTCGTGGACTGTTTGACCTTTTTCCGAATTTAAACCGGGATCGATAGGTCGATTTTTAGTTTGGACCGTGTCCGTTGGTTCGCGCTTAAAGTTTAAAATTTAAACTTTTTCCCCTCTTTTTCTCTCTCCTCTCTCCTCCGCCGGTTCCCCCCTTGCGCACGTTCTCCCTCTCTCTTTCTTTTCCCTCTCTCTCTTCCTTTTCTCTCTCTCTCTCTCTCTTTCCCTTCCCCCTTCTGCCGTGCAGCTACCCCCCTACGCTCACATCTCCTCCGCATGTTCCCCATGCACCACTCCTTCTCTCTCCTTCTTTTCCCTCTCTCTTCTCTCTCTCTTCGGCTGCTTCATCGTCTTCCTCTCTCCCCGACCCCGACTGCTCCCGCGCCTGACTCTGCTTCGCTCGGCTTCGCCCGTTCGGCTCTCCGACCGCCACCCGAGCTCGCCGTCGCGCCGTGCCGGCCCGCAGACGCCGCCAGCGAGCTCCGCCGCCGTCGCCACCATCCAGCCGCTCCTTCCTCCTCCCTCGTGCGCGCGCGCAGCAAGCTCTCGCCGCTGCTCGCCGCGCCCGTCGCCGTCCCAGCCGCGCCCGACCGTCGCTGCCGTCGCCCTCGCCGGTCGACCGTCGCTGGCGCCGCTGCGAGACCAGCCCTCGTCTCTCTCTCTTTCCCGGCTTCCTCTCAGTCCGGTTCCGCTCGAGTCCGGCCAGCCGCCCTTCGCTGCCGCCCGTCAGCTCGCCTTCGCCGCCGCAGGCCAGCCGCCGTCGCCGGCTTGTCCGGTGAGCCGCCACCTCCCCTCAGTCCCTCCGTTCCTCTCTCTCTGTCTCTCTCTCTCACCTCCGACTCTCTCCCTCTCTGTTTCTCTCTCGTTTCCAGCTCGCCCCACTGCCCGCCGGTGCCGCGCCGTCGTCCGCCGCCGAGCGTCGCCCCCGGCGACCGCCTCGCCTCCTCAGCCCCCTCTCTTGGCGTCCTCAGCCCCTCATGCCCAGCAGCCCCCTGTTTTGGCCAGATTGAGCCTTGAGTCCGCCGGAGTCGCCGTGACCGCCGGCTTGCCCCCGGAGCGCCGCCGTCGATTCTCACCGCTTGCCGGTAATCGATCGCCCGCTCCCGTCGCCCCAAGACCAACATTAGGCGAGTAAAAATTTCTAAACCCTAATTAGCCTAATTGTGGAATTTTAGGGGTAAATTAATGGGGTTAATTAAGCTAATTTGTGGTTTAATTGTGTGGAAAGTGTATGGGCTGATTTGAGGACCTAATTGGGACTAAATAAGGTTGTTTGGGGGTGATTTAAAGCTGGAAATTTCATGTTGTTGAGCACTATTCATGGGGATCCGAAATTGCATTATTTGCCTAAGTTGAGATTAATTGGACTCTTGTATAATTGTTTAAGTCGGACGATTCAATGCTTAATTTGAGATTTAATAAGGTCATTTAGGGATGAGTTAAGGCTTGTTGGAATGCTAGGGTTGCGCCATGTTCGAGGAATTAAGGGCTAAGTTTGATTAGAACATGGCGGGCCTCGGGTGTATTGCATTGAATCGGAATAAGTGCGCGAAACGAGCGCCGGGTTACTTGGGGTTAAATGGAAAGGATCGATCGTACCCTGATGGTGTTGAGATTGACAAATTCGCGTGTCGTTTATTTGGCCCATGGCATGAGTAGTGCAATTAATTTGATTCCCGAATATGTGAATGGCTTGTGTGCTGTTTATTAGCCGGTTTAGAGTACAGGGGTATGCGTGACAAGCCTTTTGAACTGTGACCTTCGGGTCGGGCCTTCGGGTCGAAACAACTGTGGCCTTCGGGTCGGGCCTTCGGGTCGAAACAACTGTGGCCTTCGGGTCGGGCCTTCGGGTCGAAACAAATGTGGCCTTCGGGTCGAAACAGTTGTGGTCTTCGGACCGGGCCTTCGGGTCGAAACAGTTGTGGTCTTCGGACCGGGCCTTAGGGTCGAAACAGTTGGGGTCTTCGGACCGGGCCTTCGGGTCGAAACAGTTGTGGTCTTCGGACCGGACCTTCGGGTTGGAACGAACTGTGGCCTCCGGGCCGGGCCTTCGGGTCGGTTTAATGGTTATTGACCTTCGGGTCGGGCCTTCGGGTCGGAAATAAGCTGTTATTGGCCGTAAGGTCGTGGTGTCGATATGACTGCAAATTCTTTTTATATATTGCTATTGAAAATCTAATTTGCAGGGCAGTGTAATGAATTGGGCTATGGGCCCGGGTGTATTTATATTGAGGGTTATTCTGGTTTAATGAGTTATGTATTTTATTTACCCTCTGGAGGTACACTTTAGTCTAGTTGGGATTAGCGATTTATTACTTGCTGAGTTTTCTCACGGTTGTGGTAAAACCGAACATTTCAGATCCCCGGCCATGAATTTTGAGACTGAAGAGCAGGACCCTGAGCCGAGACAGAGTCTGAGGCTATGAGCTCAGAGGAAGAGCCAGGGCAGTCCGAGAGTTCTTTTGAGACGTCTGGATCTGACCCCGACTGGGAGCCCTAGTTTAGGTCCCAGCCTTAGGAGTGAGGGCCGATACTTTTTGACTGTAGCCCTCCGGGTGTTGGTTCGATTTCCCCTAGGCCACCGACCTCTTTTTATACTCGTGGCCCTTTTGTTGTATCTCTGGGTTTAATGGAAGTTGGTTGTGAGTTTGTAAAGAACGTATATTAAGGTTTAATCTATAGTTTAAATTGTTAACTCGTGCTATTCATGGTTGCTAATAATTTATCTGGGTGTATATATATACATTATATATACGTTGTTTCCGCATGTGGCGTGTTTTCTCTGATTTGGATATTAGGGTCTCTGTGACGCAATCCTGGGAGCGTCGCACTCTGCTCCGACCCTAGGCGGATGTTCATGCTCTCGTTGGGTGCGGGGCGTGACACATGGCCTTCGGGTCGATTTAACTGTGATGACCATTGGGTCATGGCCTTCGGGTCGATTTAATTGTGATGACCACTGGGTCATGGCCTTCGGGTCGATTTAATTGTGATGACCATTGGGTCATGGCCTTCCGGTCGATTTAACTGTGATGACCATTGGGTCATGGCCTTCGGGTCGATTTAACTGTGATGACCATTGGGTCATGGCCTTCGGGTCGATTTAATTGTTGATGACCATTGGGTCATGGCCTTCGGGTCGATTTAATTGTTGATGACCATTGGGTCATGGCCTTCGGGTCGATTTAACTGTTGATGACCTATGCGTCATAGCCTTCGGGTCGGAATAAACTGTGGCATTCGGGTCGGGCCTTCGGGTCGAAGTAAATTGTGGCCTTTGGGCCGGGCCTACGGGTCGATTTATTGCTGATAAATGCCTAACCTGCAGGGCAGTGAAATAAATGATTTGGGCTGTGAGCCTATGATTTAATGGTTGTTTAATGGTACACTGCTTAGTGTGTTTAAATTGCTTGTCAGGAGGTGCACGTTAGCCTAGTTTAGGTTTAGGGAATTACTCACTGAGATTATTCTCATTGTTGTTTAAATCCCAATTTTTCAAACCCCCAGCCTTGAGGATGGCAGGCGTACCGAAGTGTTCTTGGAAGGAGCCCCCGACCTGTTGTAGTGGCCTTTAACTGCCTTTGATTAATGAGCATGGGCTGTAAATGAATTTTATGTCTGGTGCCCAGTATCATTGCCAGTGTAATTATTCGTGCTGGTTGTTGTATGGCTATCCTTGGTTATGTGTATATTATTGTTCGGGTGATTTTGATTTGCTTCCGCATGTGCTTTAAGTCTCTGTGTTGGGCGTCGGGTCGGCGACGCGTCCTGGGACGTCGCAGTCAAATCGACCTTGGCGAGGGATGTGGCGCGCCGTGGGGTTCGGGGCGTGACAAAACAGCCCCATAAAAATGAAATTAATCTATTTAGGAAAGAATGGACGCAAAAATTAGCTTCCTATATAATTGGAAAAATGACACCACAGGTGTCATAATTTTCGTATAGCGCTCACTTAAGTGTTATAACCCTTTTTTTTTCGTCACTTGAGTGCCATAACAACATGATCTTTGTTCTCCCAGCTAAGCTGTTCCCGACCCGCATTGGGTCTACATGCCAATGCCACACTATGAGTGCATCGGCAGGTAGGGTGTCAATGGGTCGGGTCACGTCAGGTTTTCATAATACTTGACCCGACTCGAAACAATGAATATATTGTGCTTGGCCCGATCCGAAACAAGACCCGAACATGATATAGCCGCACAATCGGGTCAGGTTAGGGTTGGGTCGGGCGAGTTGGGTTGGGTTTGTGTTTAGAGGTTTGCTATCCTCTTGAAAGAATTGTTCCTCGCATTTCATGCACGATCATATTGCTAAATTTGTTCCCAAATGTGGTACTTTTGCATCATTTGTTTGTTAGGGTGCAGTCCTCAACTCTGCTTTTATATTTACTTTCCAGCTCGAAAACAGAGGTTGTCTCGGGAGATTTCGGTCCCTCATTCCGGCAGATGTTTCGTAACATGAAGTAAAGAAGCATTCCGAGTTCGATTTGGAAAAAAAAAGCAAACGAAGGCAACACGAGTACACATTCATGTGTAACCAATTCATAAGCGGAAAGAGAAGCCGCAAAATGAGCCGAACGAGTACACATTCAATTCGATTGCAAGAGAAACCATGCATTCGTTGGATTTCATTCGAGCTATTTCACTACAGCACTTCATACAATGAGTAATCCAGGACAAAAGCCTCAACTGAAGTGGTACAATAAATGCCACTGTAAGAGGAGAATCACAGCATCAAAGAAAACATACATGGTGAGCATTGGCAATAATGTTGCCAATTTGCAAGAGTTACTACCACCGATGATGAACAAGAACTCCACTTTGTCTCAGGAATGTGAAAAGGTCCAAGCATTGCCCATATGTTTTCTCGTACTTGGAACTTCTCTCACCGGGACAACATCTCTGCTATTTGTTGTAATGGCAATTGAGAAACATCGATCAAACAGATAGCCCTAGTCTCGAATAGCCTCGGAATCAAATCGAACTCGGTCCCCTCCACATCCATCTTCATCCCCACGAAATCCTTCTCTATAACTGTGCTTTTCAACCATTCCACGAAATCGAATCCCTGAATCTTAGCCACCTCCCCATCGCTCGAGGACTGAACCGGCTGAATCCTGCCCATCCCTCTACCTTTGTCCTCCGATTTCTGACCCCGGGTC
This sequence comes from Syzygium jambos, assembly GCA_031216235.1. NCBI lineage: Eukaryota > Viridiplantae > Streptophyta > Magnoliopsida > Myrtales > Myrtaceae > Syzygium > Syzygium jambos. Next base: position 25,999,185 of record CM062227.1, read on the forward strand.
TCAGTTTATTTCGAAGGACAGAGTCTCATTCTTCACCCACGCAGCACATGGCAGCAAAGTGACATGCTTCTTCGACTTGTATTCCTCATAAAAATGCTAATCGGCCTCGATAGCAGACACTTCGAAGGTCTTGCTCTGTTTCGGGTATTGTTTTCTAAACCAACTAACTACACTAGAGCCGTAACTCCGAGCTCCGACATCTACATAAACATACCTATTCTTGAAACTGATATCAACCATCGACGGCAGATACTTTATGTTCTTCATATTCCTTTTCAGTGTTATCCATGGTTTCAATGGCTCCTCTTCAGATCTGAACCACGTTGCTCCTCCTACGTTTTGGACAGGATGCACCCAAAATCATAGAGGCACCTAATGATCCTCTCTGTCGTAAAAAATGTAAGATGGAACAAAAGATAACAAGGTCGTTGCAAGGTCATCAGCTGACTCAGTAATTTTATCTAACAGTTGGTATGACACGCAAAATCGGCTGATGCAAAATGAGATGAACACACGCATACATAGAACATCTCGAAAGGCACAGTGAATCAACAGATGGGTTCCCCATTCTTCGACAAACAAAAGAAAAAAAAAGCCAACTTGGAGATGATCTAATCAAGTTCCACTCCGAAAAGAGAGTCAATCCAACACACCCAAGCACCATGCCGTTGAAGAAGTAGGAACGCCGCAGATTCAAAGCTCGCCAGGGATTAATTGAAAGACGGCGATGCTCAGTGGAAGAGAGAAATCGTCACTTGTGGGTGGGGCCGGGGGCAGCGTGTCAGGAGGGTCAATCGTCGAGGAGCTTGCTGAGACTTGACGAAGTCGCTGCTAGCTTTGGTGCGGGCTTGCTGAGAAGCGACGTTGGCATAGGAGAGGTGGATGCCGGCCACAATCAGGGTGGCGTCGGCGGCGAAGACGCCGATCGTCGCCGCCAGTTGCCTCCTCGTCACACTGCTCGATCGCCAGTTGCAGATTCGGACCTCTCGAAGAAGATGATAGGGTTTTGGGTGGGCTTTGGAGCAAGAAGATCAAATGGATCTTGTTTGTTTCTGGTGGGCTTGTTACGAGCGTGCTCAGATAGATCCAAAACAAGCTGAAGCCTTGTTTTTACTGTTGCCCAAATAAATTAAGGCCCAATTTGACCCAACACAAAAATTTTCTATTTGGGTTGGGTCAGGTCGGGTCATGTTTGAGCAGGTTGTTTTGACACCCCTATCAGCAGGTAAGGCCGAGGCATTGGCTGCGGCCTTTGGGGTCTAGAGCTACATGCTTGACGGACATACACATAAAATAAAACGTGCCGTGTGGCGTTCACAAACATGCTAGCGTTCAGTTGCAAGTTCATGGTGACTGAGACCAAAGGCAGGTCGTTGGAGGAGATCTCGAGGGAGGACAAGGGTGTGCGTCGGGGCGAGATGGAGATATCGCAGGCACAAACAAAAGGTCGGTCGGTAGTCCTTTAGGGCGCTTGCCTATCGAAGCTCAGCGAAAGAACTAAATTTTTCTTCAAGGAGTGGTGCCACTACACATCAATATACTTATGTATCGAGCTCAATGAAAAAATGAGAAGGGGTAGTACGCTGTCTTAATTGTTTTGTTTCCAAGTAATGTATGTATGAACATCTCGAAGTGGTCTATCATTTCTTTTGTCGAAGGATAGTTGCTTTTCAATAAGAGATCTCTCCCTTAAAGCTCCGTCTTATGTGATAAATGATATGTCAAGCAACCCAAGAATCCCCTCCCGTGAATTTTTGCAATCACCGAGAATTCGCTCCCGTGATTTGCCCTTGAAATGCCGAGATTCCCAGCTGCCAATCTTGGCTAGAAAATGTTTGTTTCCCTCTTGGATTTCTTTCTTTCTTTGTCCATTTTTGTTAGGACTTTGCTAGCATAACAGTCTTTGGACTACTATTAGAATAAAAATATGTTGTCGCCATTCTTTGAATCCTCAATTTCTAGCCGATTCTCTCAAGTACGAGGAAAGAATTTCTATCTTTTCCTTCCGTAGATGGCCGGCTACTCACTAGTTTCCAATTGATTTCCTTCCAAATTTCTTTCCCTCATGTGCACAATTCACCCGTCCCTTGTTTCATATAACTGGCAAGATTCGTAGTCCCTCATTAGGCCGAGTATATTCTGAAGATAAAATGCCCAATTTAGCACAATTTAACGTGTGCCGACCAAAAGTTTAATCCTCCCTTTTGCCCTTGGATGGCCGGCCATAAGATGTCAAACCAAGATTACATTCCTTTGCTCTTAATCATTCAAATTCAAGTATAAAAGGGTTTTTACCTATGAAATGTGAAGTTCTTCGGGCAAAACTTTAGATGTCAGCAAACGAATTTACCAAACGATTTAGAATTTGCTATCCATGTTACATACCTACCATTCACGAAACAAAATTCCGTTTTTAGGGTATGGAATTTTACAAATGTCCCCGAAACTGTGAGAAAGAACGCGATACAAAGAGCGACAAACGTGAAACAACAGCATAAATTTTCTCTACTCTTTTTGTTATCTACGTTTTCTCAGATAGGCTAATGATGCCATGCCACAGGCTCAAAGTCTAGTGTCCCATATTGGTGTGCAATGAATAAGGAGCACTTTCAAAGATTTTAACTCATTAATCTTCATTTGGCAAGTCACAAAGGTTCGGGCAGCAGCTGACATCTAAGAAAACCAAGCTCTGCAACCGACCAATGGAATTATAGACACCAACCAGGTTTGCACAGTTCGTTAGGGTCAGTCGTTCCAAATTTGATAGTGCAGAGAAGTCGGGAGTTTTAACCAAGTAGCCGCAACACAACATATTCGGAACTTTTAATCTCTTCGCTGCCTGCAACAACAAAAAAGATAAAAAAAATCGTGGAAAGATCAAGTTCTGGATTTAACGGACACAACCTAATGGACAGTAGAGATTCCTAGCATATGTCCCACCTTTATATGGGTCCAACCGTCCCAACGATCGGTAAAGTTGCTCCCTGATAGATCGAGAACAACTAGATTCCTCGTGGACAATTTGGCTATGTCAAACTTTAGAGGGATATTATACCAAGAAAGCCATCGCAATCGGAAGTAGATGTGACTTCTTCTGGAAAGAGTTGATCGGAAGATGAAAATTCTGCCATAAGCTCCTCACTGCTGCTCCAAACACGACTTCAAGGTGTTTTTTCTTATTCCAAAGTTCCGTAGACCGGTTCAGCTCATTCCGCCATTAATTTCAGGGAACCTTGGATTTGGAAGTCTCATGAACTCCTCATCTGGAAAACAGTGTTCTGCCTCATTGCGAAACTTGAGACACAGAGCTTCAACTTCTATTTTGCCTGCCAAAAAGGAAACACATTATTAACGCCTCATGTTTTATGCTATCATAAAAGAGAGAGTAGCCAAATTGGAAGTGTTAGCAGGGAGCTTTCACCGGGTTTGTCATCAGCAAATCAAGAATACTTCATAGTCACATCTTGATGAAGTAGCCATCTCATGTACTTCTGTTGAAGTGTGAGTAACAGAATCGCCTCTTGCTGTTCCATCGGTTGCAGCTGCATCCTTATTTGATCCCAATGAAGTAGGCATTTCAGGTCTTCTGTTGAAGTGTAAGTACCAGAACCGCTTCCTGCTGTTCCATCGTTTGCAGCTGCATTGTTCTTTGCCTCCCCTCCATTGATCTCCCTTGATCTTCTCTTCAGGAAAATATGAGACAGCATAATAGCAAAAGCAGTGGCAGCAAGAGATGGAAAAAGTTTGGAAGCCATGATCACTAGTGTAAGTGTGAGTACAAGAAATACAAATGGAGATCTCTCGGGGTCATTAAACGTAGACGACAAGATTGGCTAAATATGTGGAGAGTCGAGGGCCAGTTTGCTAGAATTGGTCAGCAAGAATGATTCATTACAGCCTGTCACAATCGACAAATGCAGGTTTTTTAACACCAAAGTGACCCGTCCGAACTCAATTCTTCTCTTTTATCTCCACCGTCACAACGCAATTGAAAAAAGAAGAAAAATAACAATTGCGTCTGGTCATATGAGCTGTTGTTCATGTAGCCGGATCGCGGAGATTTTCTTCGACGTTTTTGGCTCCCCACACGCACACACCCACCACAAATGGCAAAACCACGCCATTTTCTGCGATCTGTTGTTCATAAATTGGATGTCTATTTTGCTGCTGCCAAATTTACTCCAATGCCCTCATGGCAGGAAGCTAATTTTCTTTTTTTAATGGTAAGTCGGTTGATCATTTAATTTATGGCATAAATTTGATTGATGACACGTTATATAACCGTAGTTTATAGAATAAGATAAGGCTCATCAACGGTTTCCTTGATGCTTACTTTGCCTTTTTTGAGTACCCCTTTTACGACCTATCAAAACATTGGGATAGGTCCACATTAGCATCGTCAGATATTTCTCAAAATGATGGGCCGCAGCCCTTGTCAGTGGTTCTGTGCTGGTAATTTACTTACTGCATCGGTAAAAATTTCAAAGGAATTGGTAATTCATTAGAATGCCGGTAAATTATTGATAGCGATAGTAATTTACTTACTACATTGGTAGTTTCATTGCTAATGATTAAAAAAAGACTTGATTCCAGTCGAATATCAAGTACGAAAGCATATTTGTGTTAACTGGTCGGGTTTTGGGGGTTTCCCTGTTCCATGTATTTAACTAGTACGGGGTAGATTCACTTATTACAATTACATAAAACCAATTTTTTCAACTTGTTTTTCAGGGAAAAAAAAACACTAGAAAATGACTCACTTTCTTTAAAATTGAATTTCCTTAAAACCTTTTCAGCGACAAGAATTTTTCAGTGAAATAAATTAATTTCAGCGTGCATCTCTCACTCTCTCTCTCTCTCTCTCACTAGCCGATTGTGTTGAGCCCCATGATTTTTTTTATGCTTCCATTCATATTTGGCCGCAGACAAGTTATATGGATTTATTTTATTGATTTATTTGATCTCTATTGTTGGTTCTACGGATATGTTAATTTAGTAATTCATTAAAATGTTGGTAAATTCTTGATAGTGCTGGTATTCTATTTATGATACCGGTATTAAGAGTTGGTATGTTGGCAAATTCTTGATCGTTCTAGTAATTTACTTAACGCAATAGTAAAATTTGAGAGCGTTGGTAATTTAATACTTCCACGTAATCTTTGTAAATTCTTGATCGTGTTGGTAATTTACTCACCACCCTTGTGGAATTTTGTAGGAGTTGATAATTTACTTGTTTATTGGTATATTGTTTAATTTCTAATGATTCTGGTAATTTATTTACAGCACCGATAAAATTTCAAATGAGTTAATTTACTACTTCACTGGAATGTTGGTAAAATTTTCATAATCTTGGTAATTTACTTATCACACTGATAAAATTTCATAGGAATTGGTAATTTAAGAATATTTTGTGATTTAGCAACCAGAAGGTTTCAAGCTTGAAATACACAGGAGCTAGCGCTCAAGATCAGGATGAAGTACAAGAAGCTTAAGATAGTCTCAAATCTCAAGGAGCGAACGTGGTAAGGAGCTCATAGACTTTGATTAAAAAAACATTGACTCGTTACGGATCTCAATTATGAAAGTGCTCCATTTCAGATGATATCTTTGGAGGTGTGGCTATTTACTCTCTCGGCTAATGCTTGCAGATAAGTCATTACAAAAAATTAAAAAGGCAAAAAAGAAGAATTTGCGAATAGCACGAGACTTGTCTTTCGTAAATTTGAGGATAAAAATATTAGAAGTGCCATAACTATTGTACGGTACTTACTTAAATGTTATAACATTTTTTTCGTGAATGCTTTCGATAATTTTTTTTTTTGATAATCTAATCATGGTGGTTGAGAATCCGCTCTTTCTAGGGAACAACGGATACAACATTAGCTTCCTATAGAATAATCTATCAAAATTAGGACAGGCACATGTCAACATTGTCAGACATCTCAGATAAAAATGTCTCCATTTAATGATTCTTAAAATTGTAATAGCACTAGGCTCCGAGCTCATAAAATTCGATTAAGGAAAAAAAAGATGACTCCCTCATATCTAAGCACAAAAATTGGCTCTTTTCTATGTTGGTCTTGGAGATGTGGCCCTCCACTTTCCAATAGATTGACAGTCTCAAAGTCTTTGCCAAGGACTTGCAGACATTGTGAGACCTAGCCTATAGATATTCCGAGTTCAGTATAAAACTTCAACATACTTCTATTCATTTGACGTGCTAAAATAAAAATAAAGTGCCAATATTCTAGTCATTATTTCAAGTTTAGCTCGACATTCAAATTGCATTTGAATAAGTGTATTGGCTGAAGTACTTTGAATTTAGCCTCCATGACTCTGTCATTGTGATTTGAACACCTTACGTGATTCGATGATCCCTTTGTTAGAATTGGTCATTTAGAATGATTCATTGCACATTGCTCCAGCCTGTCATCATTGACATTGCTCGTTTTTTAAACAAAAACTGAGAAAAGATTCAAACGAAATGCATCGAATTTTAATGAAGCAAGGCACACTGCATATAATGCTTAGTCAACCTGTTCATCATGCTTTGAAGGTCCCAGAGATTAATAAGTTTAGAAGTCAGAATTACAAGTCGAGATCTCTGCAAGTAATAATACTTACAAGCCAGAATTGGCTAAATATGCAGGGAGCCATATGCCTGTTTGCGAGAATCGGTCAATATGAATGATTCATTGCAGCGTCATTGCACCGTTTCAAAGTTGACAATGCACGTTAGTTAACATCTAATGCATAAAATAAGGTCCACTGTGACATCCCGAATTTCGGCCCATTTCTGGGATTTATAAAACGCGTAATTTGTCAGTGTGCTTATAGTAAAATCTCGTCCGGGAACTGATCACTCTCGGTTACTATTTTAAATTAGAGATTTCGCTAGAATCGCACTCGATCGAATTTTCGCCGTGATTTAGATCCCGAACTTTGGAGTCGATTTTCGGGAGTTTTAGGACGAAATAAATTGGATGGTGTCAATATTAATGTGGCTGGTATCGAGATTGTCAGGAATAATGGAAAAATAGGAGTTTTTGACCAAGAGTGAATTTGGACTAGTAGACCTCCCTCGTTAAAATTTGGTTTCGTTAATTTGGCATTTGTCCCTTTTTATTTGCGAGACCTATTTTAGACCGGTAGACCATTTTCGATTTTGAATTTGGACCCTCGGTTTGCGTTTAATATAAAAATAAAGTTTATTTTTTAAAAAAATTTCTCTCTCTCTCTCTCTTCTTCACGCGCCTCTCCCCTGCGCGCACGTCCCCTCAGCCCATCCCTCTGCACACCCACTCCCGTCTGCCCCCCTCTCTCTCTCCTCTTCTTCCTTTTCTTTTCCTTTTCTTTTCTTCTCTTTTTCTTTTCCTTCGTCTTCTTCCTCTGGCCTCCCCGACTGGCCTGCTTCGTCCCCGCTCGGCCGCCCATCCAGCTCCGCCCACCGCCGCCCAAGCAGCCCCGACGCCGCCTCCCTCCTTGCGTCGTCGCCGCGCCGCCACGTCGCACGGCAGCTGCTCCGGCGCCACTGGTTCGCCCCCCCCCCCTCTTCCTCTGTTCTCTCTCTCTCTCTCGGTCCCTGCCCGACCGTCGCCACCGTGAGGCACCGCCCGCCGTTGCCGGAGTTGCTGCTGCCTCGGCGACGTTGCTGCCTCTGCTCCGTCCAGCTCGTCGCCTTCAGTCCGGCCACAACCCCCGGCGACGTCGCTTCTGCTGCTCTCCTCTATCTTTCTCCCTCATCGCCCCGACAGCACCGCCGCCGCCGCTGCTCGAGCTCGCCGCCGTGCCTGGCGGGTCCCGGCCACTGCCCAGCCATCCAAACAACCCCTCCTCTCTCCTCTCCGCCCCGTGAGCCTCCTCTCTCTCTCTCCCTCTCTGTTTTGGCCGTGAGAGGCCCCTCGCCGGAGGAGCTCCGACGCCGCCGCTACTGTTCCGGCGTGGACCCGCCGCCTCGCCCAGCCGTCCAGCCGTCTCATTTTTCTTTCTCTCTCTGACCGTGCCTCTCTCTCATTCTCTAGGCCGTGGAATCGTCTAAACCATCGCCTAGGTTCGCGCCGTTCGCCGGAAACCGCCGCCGCCGTTACTGTTCCAGCGAGGGCTAACCGCTGTCCAGCCACTATCGCCGCGTGCTCGGCTCGGTTTGAAGCGTAGGACACCCGGTGAGTTTGACCCTAAACCCTAATTAGGATTATTTGCATTTCTAGACGGGTTTAGGGGTTAATTAGGTTAAATTAGGCGTTAAATTGTGGAAATTATTAAGGGCCGATGTCGTGGCTGATTTGGTGGTGTAGCGGGATCGTTTTATCGAGGATTAATGGCCCGAGAGGTGCGAAACATGGGCTGGACAGAATCGGTACGGAATGGTTCCATTTTGGGAAAGTTCGGACTTAGGACTTGGATTCTAGTGCGCGCCCTATTTAGTGTTTTGGTGGCTGATTTAAATGATGGCGTGGGAAGTTTAATGGAACATTTTAAGGTCGTTGAATGGCCCGGCGCGATCGATTTAGTAGTTGTCCACTTTGGAGATTAGTTGGACAAGGCGCGTATAATTTGAGGCTTGGGGCGTAAGTGCCGGAAATGATGGCTTGACCAAACTAGTGGTTGGATTGTCCCTACATACGAGTGATTTGTAACGTCGTGACGCATGTCTAATACCTTGAGGAAGGGAGTAACTTGATGGACCTCAATTTCTGTGGATTCGTGATGGACTAGTTGTGTGATCTATGCTTGTGAATTGTGTACTGTGCATAAGTGCTTGAATTGATTTCATGGTCATGCTAGTATTTTGGCTGGGCATATTGAAATGTGAATTGAGCTTATTGCGTGATAAATTGAATAGTGGCTGTCCGCTTTGGGACTTCGGTGGATTAGGAATCGGCAAGTTGGAAGTTAGACTGGGTGATTGCCGGGTGTGCCCAGGTTAATGGATTATCGCTGATTGTTGCTTGTTGAGGCCCAATTGGGGCGTTGCCATGCCACATATTCGTGTGATCGACTTAAAGCCGTGTGTGAATTACATGCCGTGGCTAAATTGAATTGTTGAATTGTTTGGGCATGTTGAAATGCGCATCTATTTGCCATTTGATGATCATGTGTTCGTGAGAAAATTGGCTTTCATTGTGCATAGTACAATTGTGGCCTTCGGGTCGGGCCTTCGGGTCGATTTATACAATTGTGGCCTTCGGGTCGGGCCTTCGGGTCGTTACAATTGTGGCCTTCGGGTCGGGCCTTCGGGTCGTTACAATTGTGGCCTTCGGGTCGGGCCTTCGGGTCGTTACAATTGTGGCCTTCGGGTCGGGCCTTCGGGTCGATTTATACAATTGTGACCTTCGGGTCGGGCCTTCGGGTCGTTACAATTGTGGCCTTCGGGTCGGGCCTTCGGGTCGTTACGATTGTGGCCTTCGGGTCGTTACGATTGTGGCCTTCGGGTCGGGCCTTCGGGTCGTTACAATTGTGGCCTTCGGGTCGGGCCTTCGGGTCGTTACAATTTGTGGCCTTCGGGTCGGGCCTTCGGGTCGATTTATACAATTGTGGCCTTCGGGTCGGGCCTTCGGGTCGGTTTATACAATTGTGGCCTTCGGGTCGGTATATCCATTGGCCTTCGAGTCGGAATTATTTGATTTACTCCTGATAATGGCAATTGTGTGCCGAGATGGTTTCTTAAGTACCTGTACAACAGTTTGCACGTGATTATTGTTGATAAATTGCCTAACCTGCAGGGCTAGAATATAAACGATTTAGGCCGCGGGCCTTGGAATTATGGTTATTTAATGATACACTGCTTAGCGTGTTTAATTAACCTGTCAGGAGGTGCTTGTTAGCCTAGTTTAGGTTTAGGGAATTACTCGCTGAGATTTATTCTCACGGTTGTTGAAAACCGATTTTCAGACCCCCAACCTTGAGGATGCCAGGTGCACTGGAACGTTTTGGGAGGAGCCACGGCTAGATATAGTGCTTGATTGTCGAGCCATGTACCCGCGTTTGATAAATTTTGAGGTTCATGCTGTATATGAATTTTTGTAAAGGTTCTCCCTGGCAATGCAAGTGTGTATTTGTTTTTAACTTGATGGTTGTGCGGCTATCCTTGGTTATGTGAATTAAAGTTCGGGTGTTTGTTATTTCTGCTGTGCTTTGTTCTCTGTCTATTTGGGTGTTGGGTCGGCAACGCGTCCTGGGGCGTCGCACACGAATCGACCATGGTAGGGATGTTCGCGCGTCATAGGGTTCGGGGCGTGACATCCACCAACGGTTTCCTAGATGCTTTCATTTATAATTTCTTTTGCCAGCTTAATCGCGGTGGTTGAGAACCCCTTTTGACCTATCAAAACATTAGGACAAGCCCACGGCAACATCATCAGGCATTTCTTAAAAATGATGTCCACATCGCACAAAGTCAACTCCTTAAAAATAGAATGAGCATAAGGTTCTGAGCTCATGGACTTTGATGATTAAAAAAATATTGATTCCTCCCGGATCTTAAGTACGAAAATTCTCTGTTTCAGATGATGTTTTGGGAGGAGTGGCTCTTCACCCTCTCAGCTTATGCTTGCAGATTATTTATTATAATAGAAAGAAAAACAGGCAAAAAGAAAAGAACTTGCAAACAATGCGGGACTAGTCTATGGTCAATCTTCGGACTTCGATGAAATTTTGCCATGCTTGCATTCATCTCAAATTAAATGGATTGGGCCATTATTTCAGATTTAGCTCGACATTAGATAACGTTAGACCAAGTCCATTTGAAGCCGGAAACATCCTGAATTCAATTAAGAATTGGTATAGCTTCTCTTCAACTCCCATGAATCCAATTAACAACCGTGGTTTTCCGCAAAAACAATCTGGACATACGTTTAGATAGAATTTAAACGACAATTACCAAAATCCTACAAAAGCTGATTGTAGATGACTTTTGCGAGAGTTATTTTTCCGACACAACCATACTCATGATTTCGTTCATGTGATTGTCAACTTTGACCAAGCATTTTGATACTATCAAACGAACGTTTTCAACTCACTGAAAGCCGGCTTGGCCACCTTTCTCCAAAACTCTCCTTCATTACTGATATTTATTGGAGGCAGCAGTTGAAGGAATTAGAAGATCACATCGAACCAAAGTATGCTCCGGAAAAAACCCATTCAAAATACCGCAATAAACTATTGTGAATTGATTCTTTGAAAAATTCTAATTAATTTATAGATGGATTAATTGCGTCAAACGTTAGTGAAAACGCCTTGAATTGAATGACGTTGTTTATAGATGGATTCTTACAAGATTTATAATTTATAGATGGATTTATTGTGTCAAATGTTATTGAAAACGACTTGAATTGAATGACGTTGTTTATAGATGGATTCTTATGGAGTGCAAGACCCTATTAATTCAAACAATTGCTCTGATTTGTTCACATTTTGGGGATGAAAGGATCCATTTGCTTTTTCCTACGACCTTATCCCGCAGGCCGCACCACAGAAACCTCTCTGTAAATTGCCTCAAGTTCTAATAGGACATGAAGCATAGATCTAGAATATAAATCACCAGTGAGCTAATTAACAGGACGTTGTCTAACGTTCTGTTTTTCAAAAAGGAACAATATTCCGTTCATATTAAACTTGCAACACAATTCGTATATTTTAATTACGATAATAAAAACGTGCATTCTGTTATGCTACAGATCATATATATTGATGTAATTTGCCACAATAATAGCAATTTACGACCATCAATGAAGTAGTACCTTACCAACTAGGTTTTATGCTTACTACTCAAAGCTAAATCTAGCAGTCATATGATAAAATAATTATTTCAATGGTAATGTATTAGCAGCCTACCGGATTAATAGATGATGCTCCTCGTAAAACCGAAACAATTTAAAAATGTAGTGGGAACTTAATGTGCTAGTGAAATAATAAGGCTGGATTCTTCCATGAGGCCAATCCCCGATTCCAAGATGCTTCCCTTGATTTCCTTTGCTAATCTTAATCGCGGTGGTTGAGAGCCCCCATATAATCCATCAAAATATCAGGACAGTCCTAGATCAACATCGTTAGCCATCTCTTCCAAACGATTGTTTGAAAGAAAAGCATTAGGACAAGGCTCTAAGGTTGGAGAAAGAGAGGTTAGATTTGGACAATGATGGTCTGAGAAAATCGGCACTTGCTGCGAGGGTCAAGTTTTCGACGTCTCGTCCCCGTATTCTCTCCTCTTGCGTTTAAGACGGGCCTGTCGTGTTGGGGTATCTAAAAAGCCCATATGAGTCTGCAACGTGCGAGAATGGCTGGACATCGCTCGAACAAAATGCAACAAGCCTACGGAAATCCAAGGAATGTGGAGAGACGATTTATATTTGAAATAGCATCCTCAGTGCTCTGCTTTTCTACGTTTCGAAGGGGTGAAATTGCACGACAAGAGCGTGTGTTCTGTATATCATATCATTTGCCCCTTCTCGCTCACCGTCCCTTAAGTCTATGGAAATCCAAGTACTTTCAGAGGGTTCTTTTCAGCATCTCTCGTAAGCAAATCACACACTTTCAGTAACGCAAAAACTCATTTCCAATAGACACATTTTGAAATGTGTAAATACCCGCGCTAATCTCATGAACCAATGTATTGTTGAATTCAAGGTGAGACATGTTAATCCATGCTATGAACTTATGAAGTTCGAGTTATTTTGTTCCAAAAGGAAGAGAATCAAAAAGGGACGGTGTGATTTGGCCCTTAGTTAGCTAGTGCGAGAGGGACTGAATGGAAGGCCATCCAATCGCTTTCTCGTTTGACTTAATTTGATCCAACAAAACTTAGGAGATCAAGTAAATTTCTAGATTCTTCTACTTACAAATCTTGCGGTTTTCGCAACTTAAAAGTATAGATAATATTGAGGGAAATATCAATAGAAAATATAGAGCATGATTAATATTTTTACTTTATTTTCCAATTGTAAAGGGAAAGTCAGAAGTAAAAGTAGTAGAGAATGTTTTTGTGTTTTCGAACATGCCCTTTTTTAAGGCAAACTCTTAACTTTACCCTCACAATTTGACTAAGCTTTGCAAATTAACTAAGTGTTGTTAAAGGAACGTAGGGTTTTGATTCAGGTTCGATGCGCCATTTCTGGTCATGCTAGAAGAAGTAATTTTCTCATGAAAGTCCCGTGCGAAATACTATGATGCTCTAGGAGCACCACATTAACACAAAGTCCAAGCAATCGGAGAGTGGTAAACTCCATTGAATCATAATTCTTGAAAAAAAGGTAAAAGTTCAAGAATTCATGATCTTCTTATCCCAATTCAATTGTGCACCATTTAAGAATCCAACTCAATCTTTAGTAAAGGTTTTTGCTTCCTTTCGGATCTCAAGTATGCAACTTCTCTCTTTCAAATGACGTTTTCAGAGATAAATTCAAGTAGATAGATCACAGACCTCACTCAACGAAGTTGGTATAGCAAACCCACGCACGAATGCAATAGTTACACGGTATGCGCCGGTGCAACCATTTTCTCCACTTTAACTACAATAATTCAGATAAATAGATTTGATTATGCTTATTTAATTGCCAGTGTAGTTACTAGATTAACGTATGTCAAATGTCCTCCTTTTATCTCATTTAATGTTTGACTATTTCTTCACTTGCTTATTGAAACAATCAATTGAACCCAATTATCCAATAAAATGTTTCGAACATCAGCACAAAAGCCTGCATATGATTTCATCGTATTGCATTTGGTCGATGTAAATCACCGAAGACATATGGACCTTTTCTTTTTCTTATTAACATGGACTTGCTTCTTTAGCAAGCCTGAAAAATGGACTTAAGGAAGATGTCCGTACGCAAACGAGGGTTTTCTTGGGACAATTTCTCATCAAACGTTCTTCCAACCAATGTTCTCTGGGGATGTCAATTCTCCTTCCACAGTTGTGCCGGCTTTCTCTGAATAATTTCCCTGGAATGGTTATACATAGCGAATTTTCCCTGGGTGAATCTAATTATTCTTAATCTATCTCAGGGTGTAATTACACATGATTGGAATTTGGAAGGGGAGCAGCCACATGAAGGTAGATTGCTATACTACGTGACATTTATTAGCATCTGGTTTTATTAGATCAAACACTCAAATAATTTACATGATTTTAAATCTGACCGGGCTGCCGTTGCTTGAAAGCAACCTCTAATTTCTCTGCAACATGCAAATTTAGAAGATTTGATCCTACAAGAACGTAGAAACTTGGTGGCAATTGGTAAATCCATCGGTCAGTTAAAAGCGCTTAGTGAAAATACCAAATGACATCTACAAGAGCTCATCTCTCACGATCTTGAAACCGACTTGTGGTCAAATACACGCAGCACCGAGGCTTCCGGCAAGTCTTGAAAGACTATGGTTGTCGCAATTGCACATGAAGACAACTTCCAGATCTCTCGAACCAGATTAGTGTAACAGGGTTGAGTGTGGGCCTTTTGTGGAGGTGCTCAACCTCTTGAGCTTGTGGAAGATCCGATGGCCATGGTGGATTGGGGAGGTTTGATCACACCGGCAGTCTTCGGAGTTGTTTCTCTGAACCTCATCAACAGATAAATGGGCCTTCCTTTCTCGACTCCAGACACTCGAGCTCCGTTGCTCGAATCTACATTACCAAAATGGTAGTAAAAACAATCCCAGGAAACCCAATAGAACAGCAACTTGACTCGAAGTGTCCTAACTCGACATCCTCGATCCAAAATCCCACGCTCATTCCAAAACTTCTTAAAATCGCGTTTTCAAACACGAAGCACACGTCCACTTCCTAGCACAAAATGCCCAGAGAGACCTATAACCGCAGCCGACCCCGCAAACCCTAGCAAGCAAACAAGAGATCCGCCGAATCTGATCCGGCACCAAAATTCCGACTGATCCAGTAACATACGGCGAAGGCAAACATCAAACCTCATCGTCCTCCAACTCGGCCTCGCCATTCTTGTCAACGTGGGTTCGAACCAACTAATTGAACTAAAGCTCGAGTCAAAGTGCTAACGTGGAGAGACACCAAAGGGAAGCTCCATAAGAGAGAACTGAGAAGACAGATTCCCAAATTTGAATTTCTTAGCTGAACTTCCTTCAGTGCCCTCAAGCGAACGACGAAATCCACCGGTTGTGCTCTTCAACAGAAGAAGATCCCGAGGGCAAATCAGGGAAAAAAACAGTAAAATTCATCGTCCTCTCCTTCCTTTGCACCCAAGTTGCCGCCGTGGCTTTCAATTGCCATAAAAATCCACGCGAACCTGCGAGACCGGAATCGAGGTTTCGAATTCGAGCAATGCGGACAAAGATCGCGACCGATCTCTCCATCTTGCTGCGCGATCCCGCCATTTGATCGCGTGTAATCGTCTACGCATGCCAAACGTGCGGAGATTGGATTTTTCCCGTGGGGAGCGGTTTTCGGTTTTTTCTCGATGACGCTGTTCGATCCGATTCTCTCGTAGAATGTGGAGCGGAACGGGTCGTGGTTAGGAGTGATGGTTGTTCTGACACGCTTGATTGCAGCGAGTGGAGTGGGGCGAGAGGCAATTGCAATTCGTGTTCATGGCATCAGTGACTACTGCCCTGATCCCTCTGACTCAACTCGGATTGGGAGTTTTGATAGTGAGAATAGACAGGCCCTGGTATTGAGTGGGTTGGTTTTGAGCTTGGACAGTGAGATTTGAATTGTGAATTTTGGCTGATTAGGCATTCCAGGGTTGGGGGGGGGGGGGGGGGAATAGTTGACTGTGTTGTGGAGCTGTGGTGCCTGATCGAATGGGGCGGACTATAGCTGAATGATCCCTTAGGTGTACGTTTTGGATGTTTTCAAAGCATAGGACTGGCAGTGTTGTGTTGTATTTGGTTCGTTCTGTTAAGCTCTTGGATTACCGAGTTTGGATCAATGCTACGTCTGGAATATGGTCATATTTGTTTGATACAAAATTTCATCCTGCTGTTTCTACTTTGGGAATAAAATTAGTTCTTTAAGTTCACGAAGGACGGCAGATATATGTTGAAAATATTGGTTTGAGTTGATGTTTCCTTAAGTGTTCCTCTCACTTGATTTGTCGAAATAGCTTGCTAGAGACGTAAGAAACTTGCCTCATTGCTTGTAATTGAATGAGCTTGTAACTGCATTTTCAATCTGAAATTTTCTCTACTAGTAAATGCAGAACTTTGAGTGAGGTCCAAGGCTCATAAAGCTGTTTTCAATCACGCTCTCGCGACGATGGTCGTGGGGTATGCATCTGCTGTAAGTGTTCTTTAGAAAGATTTTCCCATTTACTTAGATTATTACCTTCAGGTTTCACCAATTTCAATACAATAACATTATAACTAGATGCACAGCTTTTTATTTTGTAGGTTTACATGTCAGATTTGACAAAACTTTTTAGTTGGACTTGTCCAAGTTTTGATGAAAAGACCAAGGTAATTTGACTTTGTTTTTATATGACATTGTTGCTAAGGTTGCGTAAAGAATAGGTCCTCAGTACTAAATGGCCAATTCTTGAGATGAGATTTTGTGGGCATATGTTGCCTTCTCTTATTAGCTTCTGACTGGTTATTATTGCCTTTTATCTGAAAGCAAGTGTTCGAAGTCATTGAACAGATAGTTGAAGTCCAGCACTGCATACAGTTATATAATCCGTGTCGCAGTGGTTTACCAATTTGCGATGCTTGTGATGCCTCTATGTTTGAATTTCATCTATTTGTTTGTCTTTATTTCTAATCAATATATGTTACCTGTAGGCATATATTGGAGAAGTCAGGACCTTAATGCTGCAGTTGTAGCTTTCAAAGGTACTCAAGAACAAAGGAATGCATGTTAACTTTAGCAATTCTTCCTCTTACATTTGACATGCAAAGGATTTGCTGAAAATTTAAGCTAAGAAGAGTAGTCTCCGGTGAATGCGTACACAAAGCCCATGGGTCTGCTGTCCATAAGAAGGAAAACAGTGAATCATTTCCACCGAGACATGAAAGTTATGTGCTTGTAATTTTAGGTGTAGTCATGAGGAGATCACATACTCACTAATATTGTTCTTGGAAAAGTTGTTTGAACTTTTCAGTTAGTGATTACTTCTATTTATGTCTAAAGCATACAGAATTGGGTTGAAGATCTCTACCGGAAACAGCTCGACCTAAACTACCCCGGCATGCGTGGTGCCATGGTGGTGAGTGCTAGAGATGATAAGCCTCTTGCAAGTTGTGGATACTTCTGATTTGGCATGTGTTACAATCTTATTCTATTGTCTTTGCTTAGGTTCATCATGGATTTATTATGCTTATCACAAAACGACGATGCGACCTGGTACTTTGGATGATGTTAAAAGAGCCAAGTATTTATATGGAGATATCAATGTCATGGTGACAGGGCATTCTATGGGAGGGGCTATGGTATCCTTTCACAGACTTGATCTTGTGTTAAGATCATTAAAAGATTGCTATGGTTCAGATATTGGTTCTTCTCTATTGTGTTCTTCCATTTTTTGAGTTTCGGTCTGTTAAGAGTTACCTGGAATTCTCTGCAAACTCTGCCCTGAAGAGTCTAGACTCTGGATATCTTGAACTTTCTATTGGTTCATATTTATATTTACAATTGGTCAGCATCTTGTTTTTCTTCTTTTTGGGTAAATCAACCCGTAGACATAACACAAGCAGAATGGGTTGCAAACAACCCTTTACCTGAACCACCTATGGCCGACATATTTAGCTGTGTGAATTGAGTCTTACATGTTAAGCCATGGAGCTTCAAGTTGGTTGAATGCCTAAATATAGTGGATAAAGACTTCCAACTAATCATTACAAAGTTTACTTGCTGGAAACTTTATGGGATTATTGATATGTTTACAGTCTAGATATATAAACTTTGGCAAGCACTTGAAGCTCAAATTTTATGTCATGTAATCTTGAAGTGCTAATGCGTTTTAAACTAGAATATATTGATCCTAAATCTGTGTTCTGTGCACTGTTTCTGTCTGTCTCTCTCTAACCAAAAGAAGCGGCTCCTTTTCTGTTGGACTACCTGGAGTCAATTCTAAAATGTGAATTATGCTTTTTGTCTCAGCTTTATTGGATAGAGTGGTCCAGAGATTCTAGGCACCTATTGTGGAACTGGTACTAGAAATGGTAAACACCCCAAAGTCATGTTCCATTAATTTTCTTCTCCATGAAAAGTTGTGATTTTTTAGGGTCAAACCTTGTCTTGGACTCAGATAATACAGACATTTATGTGGCCTAGGATAAGATCATTGGTTGCTTGAGCTTTAGACTAAACCTTTTCTCGAAGTATTCATAGCAACTGTAACTTCTTGTCCGAACACTTAGATGATTTAAAATGTCATTGTTTTTTGCTGGTTTCTTGCTGAAAATTGTTCTGAGCCAGTTGTGACATCATGCCCATGCGCCGTGGCCCTTTTTAAGATTTAGTTTCTCCTTCGCTATCAATGACTGTAAGTTTTGGGGTTCAAGGGGCAATATCACCATCAACCTGGAATTTTTTTTTTCATGTCATTAGCTGGATGTGACTCACCCCGCCAACATCCAAGTGCTTGTTGGGGAAGCATTTAAATGCTCCTTGGTTGTAAAGTCACCCCCAATCCCACTATTCCATATTATTAACACCTTTTCTTGGGGTGAGGGTGGGGTTGGTTTTGTTGTGGTTGTGGGGTTTGGTTTTGGAAAATTATGGATGGGATATAGACAGAGTAACGCTAGACCTACAAACCTCATGGAGAAAAAGGGCTGATCTATTGTTCACCTTCGTGTTACTTGGTTGTCTAATTGTGTGTGCTGAAGCTTTATTCCAGACCAGCACACACTTGATTTACTTATATAACTAAGGACACTTAATTTCCAGGTCAATCAGGAAGCACAAAATGTCCAGGTTTTGAGATTTGGACAGCCTGATATTGGAAATGCAACGTCTGTGTCTTACTACAGTGACCGTGTGCCAAATACACTACACATATTACTAATGGACATGATGTTGTGCCTCATTTGTCTCCATACTATTCTCAGTTCCCACAAAGACATGCCACCACTTCCCTAGAGAGGTATGACTTTGATCTTGATGGAATATCAGCTAAATTATGGGGAATTGTCACCGATTGCATTTGATGTTTACTTTGCATTCTTTCAACCTATCTAACTGGAGATGTCTTATTTTTTCCAACAATTTTCTTAACAAAGCAGGGCAGTTTGTAGTGCTCATGACCTTTTTGACAATATTTAAGGAACTCCTCTCCTTCCTGTAAAGCTATCATGAATTTCTTGTACCAACTCCAAAATTTAAGACGCGTGATATTGTGTGTTATTTACTCTCTCTCTCTCTCTCTCTATGATGGATGATGACATAGTCTTAAGCTCTATGCAATTATAAGGTATTACTCATTTATATTATGTATGTCTACTAATGCCTATAATTATTGGCAACTTGCTCAATGACAGCCACGAATTAACATATTGATGTGAGATAATGTGAAAATAATTTGATGTGAGATAATCTTACTCTTTTCTATGTCAGTGTGCACATGTAATTGGAATCTTTCCTTTGTTGTAGGTATGGCTGTATAATAGAGGATTTGGTAGTCCGGTGTATCAGGTTGAGGAAGTTTGCGGTGGCTCTGGATAAGATCCAACGGGCAGCAGGTAAGGAGATAGTTTCAGTCATAGCTACCTGTTACAAGCAATTATTTTGTGGATTTATCGTGCTAGTTGCAATAAGATGTGTGACAGACCAGCTTGTTCTAGAGAATGCCAATCCTTTCTTACCGGGAATATTTACGGACGGATGATCATCGTGGACCATTTAGTCTACTATGGTGTGGAATTAATGGCAGAGACATGGGGATCATGCAAAATCATCATGGACCCACGATTGAAGGAATATGGACGCGAAATTGACAAAGGAAATCTTATGCTTTCCAAGAATTTTTCTGCTTCTGCATTAAGGTTGCACTCAGACTCCAATGCCAAGAGCAACTTAAAGTAAAATGCTCCTTAGTCGGCACCTATTTTCTCAAAGATCATTTGGTAGCTCCGAATGAAGTTTGTTCACGAAATGCATTCCATCATCTGTTTCCATGCCCATCACAAGATGCATAGGATCTTTACTGAAATTCACTTGGAATGTAAATAGCATGAAGTGACTCTATCATTCTTGTTAATACAATTCTGTGATATCTATTGAATGAATGCGCTCGCACGTTTACCTGTCAATCTAATCTTGGACCATTGGCTTTGTTTATTAGGCTTGATGAAACCTATTAAGGATGTGTGGATGCTAAGCTGAGCTATCCATAACTGAATCACCTGCTGTTTTCCTTCCTTTTTTTCCCCTTTTTGGGGGGGTTGAACTCTCGTTGAACTTCACAAAATTGGCAGATGCGTGTGAATTCCGGAATTGTAAGACTCACACGGTTAGGCAATTATCCTGTTTTATGAGGTGAAACAATGACTATCTAGGGAGACCACTTTCCAAGCAGTGATCTTACCTTCTATTACTGGCTCATTGGCACATAAAAGATTTCTCGGCACAACCAAGTACTTCAACTATATTTCCTGGTAGGAAATTATGCAGATTAACAATTAAAACAAGCCATCTCGAAAACAAATGACGACCTTGTCTGAAGTTCTCATCATTTCAACTGGCAAACTCTGCTGAATTTCAACTTTTAGGAGGTAAACAATTTATATCATCTTGGCTTAGACATGAAAGAATGATCTGATCGGCCTTGGGAACAAGAGCTGTAAGCTTTTACCTTCTATTTCTGATATGCAAGAATTAACATTAGCAGAAACCAAAAAACTGAAATTCCTTAGTAATTTCAAAGCATATATTGCCAATTATGACCATTCAAAGCACATTGTGCAGGAGATCAGCTAAATCCTTGACACTGTATGATAAGCTGGAGTTTGTACATTATAGTAAAAGCCAGAGTACAACACCAAAACGTCGGGAAAGATATACGATTGTCAATTCTATGCGTTAACTAAGCTAGCCACAGCTTATCTTTACAAAGAGAATTTGTAAGTTTTTTCTTACTTATGACCGAGAGAAAGAGCTCAGACTGTCATATAAGACTCTTTTGTTGTATAGTGATTCTGCTTATCAATGTTGAAACCTAAAGCTCCATTCTTAGGATAACCAAAAAGTGAATGAAAGAGCTTCTGTCACGGATTAAAACCTTCACATTTGACTATATCCTTCATTGTTTAAGGTATAACAAAGTTAAGTTTTACAAGGCAGGGTTATCGGGTTCAAATCTAAAGTACAAACCAGCAAGTTTTGAGGATCTCACATAAATTGCCAACGTGTAAATTGACAAATTTACATCGTATTGGAACCTTAATTACCAGCGGTCAACATCAAATTTCATCTGTCATCTGCCTTTCTTTGGTCTCCGTCTATATAGCTGCCGAATTAACCACTGATCCTTGCACATAAAGATTTTTGTAAGTTTCTTAAACTTTAATTCCTCTCCACAACATTAGAAACCGGCAAAAGCCGATTGTTTGATATGTCTTCCTAAGCACTTCTTGTCAATCCTTAAACCTAAAAGAGTCATCTAGTATAACTTGAGGTGAATGGAAGTGTTTCTATTAAAGATAAGTTACCTAGGCATAACCATTTCGAGAAAATAGAGGCACTATTGGAGATCACACAAGGGTCAATTTACATGATTTCAAACCCCAAGTGAGACTTGTCATACGACATATGCATTGATAATATTGAAATTTAGCCTCAACTATAAGATGATTTATGAAACCTTGGAGAAGCTAAATAGTTCTATCTTGTCACAAATGGAAGCTTTGCTGCACCAACTATTGATGCCACTACCCAAATAAAATTCCTTTTTCTTCATTTTAGAATTTCTCCATAACATTTGCAAATCCCACTAAGAAGCAAATCTTTCCCAGAAAATAAACCGAACATAAGCTCCAACGAAAAAAAAAACTGAACATAAGCATATCAGTACAGAGTCCGTCTTCTTTACAATTGCAACAATGAGTTCATTATGCTGTAAAATTCCAGTATGAGAACCATAGCGCTATGACCTTCCAAGACACATTGCATCTAATTGTTACCAGTATGGCAAAGTTATCCGAAGCAGAGGCTGTCAACTTCGAAAAATTATGAAGCAGCAAATAGACGAGGATCTCAAATGAATTGTAATAATAATGACGTAATTGACATGCATACCTCTAGTTGGGAAACATAAAAGCAAGGAGAAACCATCCAAAAGAATATAGCTAAAAAAGCCCAACCAAACTAGGAAAACAAAACATATATTTGTACTAAAGAACCCTATGGTTGTACGAACGTACCGTAATTTCAATACCTTCTTTAGATTTCCAGGCATCTACTCACAAGAAGTAATTAAAAAGTGGATGAAAAACTTCACTTTGAATGTCATCTTCATTTTCCTTTATCGGTCTTCATTTGTACAGCTGCCCAATTACCCGTAGTTCCCTGTGCAGAAAGCTTTTTGTAAGTTTATGTAACTTTAATTCCTCTGAGCAACATTAGGAACCAGCAAAAGCCGGTTGTTTGAGATGCCTTCCTTAGCACTTCTTATTAATCTTAAAACCTAAAAGAATCCTTTAGTATAACGAGGTGAATGGAAGGGCTTCTATGATAGATAATTGCCAAGGCATTTCTAGAAATGCAGGCAATAATGGAGATCATACAAGAGTTTCATTTACATGATTTCTAACCCCAAGTGAGACTAATCATATATCTAAGGCACCGATACTAAATTTAGCCTTAACTATAAGATGATTTGTTATACTTGGAGATGGAAGTTTTGCTGCACCAACTATTGATGCGGCTACCCAAGTGAAATTCTTCTTTCTTCATTTTATAGCTTCTTCATAACATATGCAAACCCCAGTAAGAATTAGTTGATTATGCTGTAAAGTTCCAGGATGAGAACCATAGTTGTATGACCTTTCAACACACATTTCATCTAATTGTTTACAACATAATGAAGTTATCCCCAATGCGAGGCAAGGTTACCAACTTCGAAACATGTGAAGCAGCAAATTAACAAGGATCTCTAATAATTAGTTACATAACAAATATCAAATAAAAACAATGCAATTGACATGCATACCTCCAGCTGGGAATCAAAAAAGCAAGGAGAAACCATCCAAAGAAAATGTAGCTAAAAAAGCCAAACCAAACTAGGAAAAAAAATCATAATTAAGAACCCTCTGGTTGTTCGGAGGTAACCTAATTTAAATATTACAGCAGATTTTAAGACATGAACTTGCAAAAAGGTCATTAAAAAGTGCACCCGTAAAACTTCTCTGGTCGTATCTTTGAAAGAATTTGATTGCTAAAAAAGAAAGAAAATATTGGTTGTCAGATGAATTAACTTACCTCACTTTGTTTAGAGTTAGAACACAAGGGAACAATTTGTGGTTGTGGCTCAAGAAGCTTTAAAGTGCAGCATGCGAAGAATTTGCCTCATATTGAGACTCGTTGTCTGAATCCGAATCCCTCAGATTCGGATTCGGTACCTTCTTCCTCATATTCAGACTCGTCGTCTTCTCTGTCCCATTCGTCTTCTTCTTCCTCAAATTCTACTGACTTCTCCGAGCAAAGCGAAGAAATTGCCTCCACATTTAATTTCCAAGAACGATGAATTTTAACCCTTTGCAGTCTATTCAAGTTTGACACATCAGGCAAATTCCATAAAGATTTACAGGAACAAATCTCCAAGTTTTCCAATGATTGTGGTAGTTCGCCTTGAATCTCGACCAAATTATCACAGTTTTCTACTCGGAGATGTTGTAGTTTGTTTAAGTTACTTAGATCAGGTAGTATCTCCACCTGTCCAAGGCCACAAATTCCCAAATATTGTAGGTTCTCCCACAAATTCGCTTGACTTCTTCGAGCAGAGCCAAGAATTGCCTCACCCTTTAATTTCGTGCAACCTTCTATGTCAACCCGCTGCAGTTTCTTCAAGTTGGACAGATCAGGTAACTTCTGTAAAAGTTTACAGGAAGAAATCTTCAAGACTTCCAAAGATTGTGGTAGTTCACCTTGAATCTCAACCAACTTACCACAGTTTTTTACTCGAAGATGTCTTAGTTCGTTTGAATTGCTTAGATTAGGTAGGATCTGCAGCTCTTTAAAGCCTACAAGCTTCAAAACTTGTCGATTCATGCGAGCATATTCAAGAAATTTATCACAATAGTCTATTTCAACATATGTCTTACCCATCAAGCTTGATAGATCGGGCAGCTTTTGTAAAGAACGACAGCTGTAGATACGCAATCCTTCCAAAGAAAGTGGTAGTTCGCCTTGAATCTCAAACAGATCATCACAAGATCTTATTTTAAGAAGCCTTAATTTGTTTAAATTTCTTAGATCAGGTAGTGTCTTTACCCGTCCAAGCCAATTAAGCTCCAATTCTCGTAGGTTCCCCAAACAACCAAGGCCTTGAATCTCTGCAATTGTAGCGAACGTAATCTTGAGGAATGATAGATTCTTCAAATTCGATAGATCCTCCATTGAGCAAAGTGACTTGCAATCGTACAAAGTTAAGAAGGATAAACTTGAAGGAAGCCTCGGCAGGCAACGTAGATTAGGGCACTCGAGATGAACTGTTATGATATGAGGAGGGAGGCTAAGGTCTGTTGGTGAGGTGGTCACATAATGAGAGTCGAGGCGCAGATACTCCAGGTTGCTTAACTTCTCAATCCATTGTGGTATCAGACATTCCACAGGCCCACTAGATATCATCTCTAAATCAGGTGGGCAAAACATCAGATCCAATCCCTTTAAATTAGTGAGGTTTGAGAGATCTGGAAACTTGTCCATGTACAACCTAGACAATTCCAGAGTGATAAGACTTTCTGGAAGTTTTGATAGTGTGTATATATTTGCGAGCTTCAATCTCAAGATCCTCAGTGATTGATTCATGGAGATGCATTTTCCAACTTCCAAGCGGCCTCCGGGCAAATTTTCACGATCGTATTCTATTTCTTCGAGCTTTTCAATCATCCAAAGGGCATCCGGTATTTTGCTTATATGACTACATATCCTCACTACTCTCAAATTTTTCAACTTTCCGATGGATCTAGGTAGTTCGTTGATCCTTGTATGACTTATATTCAACTCAATCAGCGATTTCAAATTCCAAATTGAATCTGGAAGCCTCTCCAACAATCCGCACCGACTTAGATTTAGGTATTCAAGGCTTGCAAGATCTCCACCCAGCTCGTCTGGCAGCATACAAAGATTCTCACAGCTGCTTGCATCAATGTAAACTAAGCTCTTCAATTGACAAATCGACTTATCAATTTCGATTAATGATTTACAGCCGTGTAGGATCAAACGTTCTATATTTGCCAGAGCACAGAAGGTGGGAGTTCTCCCCAAGAGATGGCAACCGGTCAAATTCAGAACTTTCAAATTCTTCATAACCTGTAAAAGAAATACCATGCAAAGATTAATTTTGAATCTAATAAGACGGAATACTAAGTGTTATGTAGCATATGACATACCTTCATGTGGCTCCACCCCTTCCAATCATGTGTAATTTCACTCCCAGATAGATCAAGAATAACCACATCCTCCATGGAGAAAATTGTTATGTTAAATGTTGGGGGAATATTGCACCATGAAAGCCATCGTAATTGTGGAAGGAGATCTAAATTCTCCTGAAAAACATTTGATGATGATTCGTGCCAAAGTAGCATCTCTTCAGCAAAAAAATTTTCTATCGAACCCTCAACTGCAAGGAACCTTAGATTTGATAGTCTTATAAAGCCCTTATAGGTAAAATGGTACTGCCCCTCATGGTCAAACTTGAGACGAAGAGCTTCAACTTTGTTTTTTCCCTGTCCAAAGGAAAATTTTAAAAACAAAAAAGTTGAAGGGAAACACATTTATTCAAGTTCACTATTTTAAGGGGTTGAGTTGAGCACTATCGTTTCTTTAATCATAAAAGAGCATAAATATTAGTTGAGTAGATCACATTAATGCTAGAGAACACAAAACACAACTGCCTTTTTTTGAAAAGAAAATATCTATAAGTAACTTGGAGATTTATTGCACGGGAGATTTTACCTCATGTCTCCTCAACAAATCCAATGCTTCCTTAGGATTCCACACCCTACTTTGCTTCTTTAGTTTCATCTTACTTTCTTGACGAACTATTTCTCTTCCGAGATCTCTGAGTTGATCATGCATCCACACTTTGTTATCCTCTTTAATCTTTATCAAAGACATGTTCTGCAAAACTTCCATGGCTTCTTCTGGAAATTTAGATTCATCCCAGAAATGAATCACAATGTCTTTGTCATATCCAATGAAAAGACAAGCTATATCGAGGAATATATGCTTTTGCCGAACATCTAATGCTCCATAGCTTATATTCAACTTACTCTGGACTTCTTTAGGAGGAACACTTTCCAACTTCTTCAATGTGAGATCCCACTTTTCCTTTTTAGTGCAAGATAAAAGTGAACCTATGACCTCTAGAGCCAACGGAAGACCTCCAGCAATGCCTATTGCCCTTTTGGATTGGTTGATATACTCGCCCAAAGGATAATCTCTTCTGAAGGCATGTTTGCTAAAAAGTTGAAGAGATTGATCCGGATCCATGCCATTAACCTCATAATGGTCATCCACTATGGGAACCTTGAGAATGTCTTTGTTTCTAGTAGTAATAATAAGTTTGCTCCCTTTACCAAACCAATTACGCTCACCTACGAGTGCATCCATATGTTTCTTTTCATGCACATCATCAAGAAGAAGGAGGACTTGTTTAGTAGACAACCTATATTTAATTGTCTGATTCCCATCATCTATGTTTTTTTTATCTTTTATTTTGAGGATGTCGGAGATGAGTTGATGCTGCAAGCATTCAATGCCCTTGTGTTCTGTCATTTCACGGATGTTGGATAGAAAGCAACAATGCTTGAAATTGTTCGAAAGTTGATTGTATATTATTTTGGCAATAGTCGACTTTCCAACGCCACCCATCCCATGGATTACTATAATCCGTGTTTCACTTGTCCAAGCACCTATTTTTTTCATGATTTCATCCACATGGTGGTCGATGCCGACCAAATAGTCTGATACCTCCAAATAAGCCTTTTTC
Organism: Syzygium jambos; assembly: GCA_031216235.1. NCBI lineage: Eukaryota > Viridiplantae > Streptophyta > Magnoliopsida > Myrtales > Myrtaceae > Syzygium > Syzygium jambos. The sequence goes on from CM062227.1 coordinate 26,026,295, forward strand.
AACTTATTGAAAACCTCTTGGGTAACTGTTTTGGCGAACTCACCTTCTCGCCTAATTTTGGAGGTCAAAAGGCAACGAGTTAGAAACTGTGCTGAACAAAATTACGTTCTGACAAGACCAAATTGAAAACTAAGGACTTAATCGAAATGTGTTCTTCAAGGATTTATACCATTGTACATGAATTAGTATACGAACAAAAGGTTAATGAATGACCTGAACTGAAGAAAATATTGTTTGGAAAGAGAAAGGACAAAATTGGGATTGTGCCATGATTTAGCGTGATTTATGCGGTAAAGCTCCAATAGCATAAAATTCAACAAGACTAACACAAACCTAGAAAAGAAACCAATGGAAATGCATTGAGTTTTCATGATACAAGGCACATCAGATGGAATGCTAAAAGTAGTCACCTGTCGGTCTTGCTGTGCAGGTTCCATCCGTTTAGAAATGATACTTCTTTCAGAGCAGCCTTCCTCTGGCGCATAGCCTCTTCATCAAATCGCTGCTTCTTTTCACGTGAAAGAAAGGCCTCTCCGTAACCTCCCGTTTGGTATCGAACCTCTAAAGGGTCCACATCATAAAAAATGGGCATGATCTTTTGTCTTCCAGTTTTCTGGCACTCGACCATCTGGACTAGCTCCTTGAGACACCATACGCTAGAGGCATAACCTTTCGAAAAGATAGGTATTGAGATCTTCGACTGATTAATTGCTTGGAGAAGTTCTGGGCCAAACTCTTCCCCCTTGCGGAGATCTTCGTCGTCCTTAAATGTGCGGATACCTACGTCTTTAAGACTAGTGTTAAGGAAGTCAGTAAAACGTTCTCGAGTGTCTGGTCCCCTAAAGCTCAAGAATACTTCATAGTCATATCCCGATAAAGTGGCCATTTCATGACCTTCTGTTGAAGTGTGACTGCTAGAAGCACCTCTTGCTGTTCCATCGTTTTCACGGATGCATCGTTCTTTTGCTCTCCCCTCCATTGATCTCACTTGATCTGCTCCTCTTCAAGAAAAAAATGAACAGGGTAGCAGCAAAAGTAGTGGCAGCCAGAGATAGGAAATTTTGGAAGCCAAAACTTAACAAATGGAGAACTCTGTAGGTCATTAAACTTATAAGCCAGGATTGGCTAAATATGCAGAGAGTCGTGGGCCATGTGCTACGATGGCGAGCTGGCGACGATGGCGGCGGCGGCGACGGCCAACCGGGGAGCTGGGGTGGTGGTGGCGAGCAGGTGGGGGGCGGTGGCTAGTCGAGCCGGAGGCGATCGGGGGGGTGAGCTGCGAGCAGCAGCAGCGGCGGTCGCTGGGCGGCGTCTGGCGGACGGAGCGCGGCTACTAGACGGCGGCGCTCGGTGGCGGGGCGGCGAGCAAGAGGAGCGCACCGGACGGGAAAGGGGGAGAAGGGCAGTCGGCCCAGGGGTGAACGGCGGGACGGACGGCGGCCCTGGCTGCTGGGCGTGCGGCGGCGCAAGGCGGATGGTCGGCGACGGTCGAGCGTCGGCGAGCGGCGGTCAGCAGAGGGGAGCAGGAGCAGCGGCTTGGGAAGGGAGAAGAAGAAAAGAAGAAAGAGAAGAAAAAGAGGAGAGAGAGAGTCTGCATGGGGGGATGGGGGAGGGGACGTGCGCGCAGGGGGCGACGCGACCGGAGAGAAAGAGAAGTCAAAGAAATTGAATGCGATTCGACCGCCACGTTCAAATTTGAAATTGATGCAACTGTCCACGAAAAATTTTAATTTATAAATTAAGAAAAGACTAAAAATACTAATTAAAACACAATACAAGGGAAATTTACTGATTTAAATCCATACCTAATCTAAATTTCATTTTTCATCAATTCCAGGTAATATCGACGTTGGCCACAATAATATCGATGCCGTCCAATTAAACTTATCACGAAACTCTGAGAAATTCGACACCAAAGTTCGGGCTCTAATTAACGGCCAAAGTCGATCGAGTGCGATTCTAGCGAAATCTCTAATTTAAAAATAACCCGAGGGTAATCGGTTTTGGGCGAGATTTAACTATAAGCACACCGACTAAATACATGTTTTATAAATCCCAAAAATAGATCGAAATTTGGAATGTCACACTATATATCATGAAATCTAGAACCTACCTACTCACAGGTTTCACGATCGGTTGTAGGATCTATCAGGTTCCACCTCTATTATAAATTAAACTATTATAGTGAATCGTCACCATTAATGACCACCACTTACTATTACAATTCACTTACCACAACTTGAATTTAGACACGCGAAGAATATGAAATATTAATAAAGTAAAAGTCTCGGTCATAAAAGGGAGGCTTAGACTAGTGATTTTAGATTGTACACTCGTCATTGGATGTACATGAAATACTGCAGGATCAAGCGAAGACATAGATTTAGAAAAATACAAAAACTTGTTTCAGGTTCAGGTTCCAGGTTCTACTTACCTAAAACCTAAAACCTACTTATTGAAACAAGTTCCTCATTTTGAAACGTGAAACCTATTCTGTATATCTTTGAATCTTGAACCATATAAGTTCACACCAGTCCAGTTCTTCGATTTCGATTTCAAGCTCTATCACGGAACTATGCTTACCCTTATTATGCTCTTCGAATCTGTAAAGTTGCAATAGAAGCTTGGGAAAATATGGTAATTTCAATCGAGACGTGTGGGCTAAAAATCCATCGTTTTGGGGCTGGCCACGTGGAAAGGGGATGGCCTCTTTGTTCTAACTTCCATGTGGTTTTGAGACCAAGGACCTTGCCCCACCCAAATGTGGTGTATGGATTAGGGGTGTGCAAAACGGACCACCAAATTGGAAATCGCCCGAATAGGCCGGTGTGGTCCAATTCCTTAGAGTGTCGGTCCGATTTTCAATTTCTAAAAGTGGAATCGGTGTCCGGGCGGTCCGATTCTCAGTTCCAAAGGGAACCGGACCAAACCGATTACACAAACTTTTTGTTTATTTCTTCAAAAAAAATTAGTAAAATGTGAATTAAACCTTAAATAAAGCACGTTTTTTATTCGTCTTTTCTAGCTGAGGATCATTGCATATATATAACTTAATTCAATATGAAAAGATGGTATCAAGTGGTGGGAAAGAAAAAGTCATCGGTTCCATTAGACCGGACTAGACTACCGGTGTCTAGTCCTCGGTTTCCAATTTTGGGAACCAATCCTCCCAGTCTGATTCTAAGGTGGAACTTTGGAACCGAACCAGACCGGGAACCAATCACCCCCAGTATGGACTGAATTATGACTCTCTTAGAGTATATTTATTTCACAAAAAATAAATAATTTCAAAATTATTATTTAAAAAATAATCGCTTATATCGCTTATAAATATATTTACATCTGTTAAGGAAAATTCCCAATAGATTTTGAAGTTGACAAAACTGTCCATGAGTGTTTTGTAAGTCTGATAAATGCTTTGAAGTATTTTGATTCAAGAAGTTATTTTTGGAAGAAAATCATATGTCAATCCTGATCTAGTTCGTGTTCAGATTGTGAAAGAACGAAAAGTTCAGACTCAGACGCAGAAGTTCTTCAGACGCAGATGCTGAAATTATTCAGACGCAGACGTAGAACTCAGAACTCAACATAACGGCTAGTGATCTGGTATGGATTTCACAAAAGAAAAGTTTTGATTATCTCAATCTCAGTCTAATTGATGGACAATCAAACATTACGACAAGTATGCATTATAACGGATAAAGCTCTACTTATGGAAACCAAGATTCTGATTGTATGGGCGACCAGAATCAGCGGAATTCAGATTTTATCAACCAACGACTACTCAATCTATTTTATACAATTCTGTCCAAAGGTGAATATTGGAAGATGATCCTCTGAAAACTGTCCAACGGCTAGTTTGGAAGTAAAGGAGTATAAAAGAAGATCAACGAAGAGCAGAAGATAGAGAACGAAATCAAGAATCAACAAGTCCAAAGTCTGAGCATACTCCGATTCAATCTCTTGTCTTTCGTGAGCTTAAACGTGTAATCATTTGAGAGGTGTAGACAGTGTTATAAGTGTGTGCTTAGGTGTGAGATAGTGTGATCTATCGGCTTGGTATAAGCAGCAACAACTTCGGGGAGAAGTGCTTGGGTTTAAGCGGCACAGCTTGCTGTAACTTTTCATTGATTTGATTAGTGGAATCCAACCAGTAGGCTGTTAGCGTGGGAGAGTGGACGTAGGCTTGATTTAAGCCGAACCACTATAATTGTTTGTGTGCAGTTTTCTCCATCTCTAATCTCTTATTATATTATTTATACTGCTCATAAGAACATTTGTTACAAAGTCTGATCAGAATCTGCTTGTTGTTCAGACTTTGTTCTTGATCTTTTACTTCCGCTTTAAATTGGTAAAGAATTTATTTAGATCACCTATTCACCCCCCTCTAGGTGATCATTGCTAGCTACATCAATTGGTATCAGAGCAGGTTGCTCGTTTATTGAAGTGTTTTTACTCCTGAGCTAACGATTTATATGGCTAGCATGAGTGCTCCAGGTCTCCTTGAAGGACAATGTAACATCCTGAATTTTGACCTGTTATCGAGACCAATAAAGTGTACATTAATTTTCGTTTGATTTTAGTAAGTCTCGCCCAGACTTGATCAATCACGGGATACTAACCAAATGGGAAAGGCTAAATAGGAACAGGTACGTGGACCGAGGACCCGATCGCGATTGAGCACCGAGTTCGAGAAACGCCAAGGAAATATTTTCAATCAATATGGGCCAATCTTAGGAGAATGACGGATTTATATAGTCAGTAAAGTACGATCGGATCGCGGATGATTCCACACGACCGAAAGTACGCCTGACCAATGAATCCCGATTTTAATCCGAACGATCGCGACCCCCGGTACTAGTGATAATTTCTCTCGTTCTCTTGAAATTCGAGGCCATCACGATTCGGACAATCTTAGGTCGATACGCATAACACCTAAACAACCGCATGTTAGTGACAGACCCTAAAACTGCAAATGAGCTATTTTGATCGCGATATTGAGCCCGAACTTCGATATCAAAATTTCAAGGATAAATACGACTATTTGGCAGGACGGACGTCATTTTAGAGTGGCTATGCATGTTTCGGGCTAGTACGGCTGAGAACAGAAATTTCGACAAAAATTGGGGAAAATTACGGTTTTGCCCCTGTGGGCCCCGAGGTTGGATTTTGAGCCCGTTTGAGGTTATTTTTCGGAACTGATGCCATTTTGGGGCAACCATGCACGTCTGGAGTGCATACGGTCAAAAATTGGAATTTTGGCTCGGGAGCGAAAAATAATATTATTTTAATCCCGGAACTTTGCAGTCGATTTTCGAGGGCTTAAAGGATGAATTTTACGGATCCGACACCATATTATGTCTACCGTGAATATACAGAACCGGTATGGACAAAAATTGAAATTTCGGTTCGAGATCGAAAAATTACGAAAATGCCCCTAGGCCATTTTTAATTAATTCCGAAATTTGATTAATTTTTGGGGGTTAACCAAGGTTAGTTAGGCTTAACTCAGGTCTGGTCAACCATGGTTAAGGATAAATGACCATTTCACTCTTGGATTAATGGATTAGATTGAATTCTAGCCCTTAGATCAAGGGCAAAATTGTCCATTAGCCCTAGATTTTGACACATGGATTCCACCCAACCAAACTTTGACTCATTTTGACCACACTCTCTCTCTTTTCTTCCCATTTCACTCGGCAGAACCAGAACCCCCATTTTCTTCTTCTTCTTCTTCGTATTTTCTTCTTCCGTTTCTTGTTTCTGCTGAGTTTGGTACTGTTCACGCTGGAACAGTACCAGCCGGAGCTGTCCCTGCCCATTCAGCACCACCAGCAACCAGTTTTGCCTAAGACCAGCCACCTCAGCCCCGGTTCCAGCTTAAAACAGTGAAGAACAGCCACTAATTTCCATTCCCGACACCGCCGTGACCGCCGGCTTGCACCCGGAACGCCGCCGTCGATCCTTACCGTTCGTCGGTGATCGATCGCCCGTTCTCGTCGTCCCGAATCGTTAATAGGCAAGTATAAACCCCTAAACCCCTAATTAGTTTAATTGTGCATTTTTAGGGGTTAATTAGGCCTAATTGAGGGTTAATTAGGCTTAATTGTGTGTGGGATGTTTTGTATGGGTCATTAGGACCTAATGAGATGATTTAATGGTGGATTAAGGCCCAAAACAACCCCTGTTCTGGTACTGTTCACTAAGTACCGAAAATGTGCATATTTGTCTATGTTTTGCACTAATTGAATTCAATGATTCAAGGCTTGGAATTAGATAATTCAAGTGTTAATTAGGCTCATTTGAGGCTTAATTATGTATATTTGATGTTTGGATGATTAGGGTAAGTGATTAGGCCCTAATGAGTGAGTTTACAGGTGGTTTTGTGCCTAAATGTTAATTTTTCCTGGTACTGTTCATGGGGCACCGAATTTGTGCAAATTTGTCTAAGTTTGACACTAATTGGGTTCAATTGTTAGTGACCTTGGATTGGTCATTTTAGGAGTTAATTAGGCTTATTTGAAGCTTAATTAGGTGTATTTAGTTGTTGGGTGATTAGTAGTTGTGTTTGGGAATTAATGGAATGGTTTAAACATGGTTTAAGGCTTATTTGGTGTTAAAACCTGGTACTGTTCATTCAGTACCGAAAATGCCTAGTTTGTGCCCAAGTTGAATATTCTAAGAATAATGAACTAATGAAAAGAATTTAGGCATTTTTTAGGGGTTGATTAGGACTTATATGGATCCTATTTAGTGACCCCGTGCCAATGAGAATAAGGACTAAGTTTGATTTGCCCAAGGCGGGCCTTAGGCGCAATACATTAAATTGTAGCAAATGCGTGGAATAAATGTTAAATTGGTGTGATTACATGGGGAATAATTTGATCGTGCAGAGAGTGCATTAAACCCATTGGCTTGATAGATAATCGTATTCAGCATGTTGACTTGGGTATTGGCATGAATTTCCGAGTGTATGATTTGTATGCCATGTTGTGATTGATTGGGGAATTGAGTGCAACAATGTGCATGCCTGAGGTTTATTTATTCATGGCCTTCTGGTCGGGCCTACGGGTTGATTTATTAATTGTGGCCTTCGGGTCGGGCCTACGGGTCGTTCTAATCACTTGTGACCTTCGGGTCATGGCCTACGGGTCGATTTATCAACTGTTGGCCTTCGGGTCGGGCCTACGGGTCGTTATAGTCAATTGCGGCCTTCGGGTTGGGCCTACGGGTCGTTATAATCACTTGTGACCTTCGGGTCGGGCCTACGGGTCGATTTATCAACTGTTGGCCTTCAGGTTGGGCCTACGGGTCGTTTTATCAATTGTGACTTTCGGGTCGGGCCTACGGGTCGTTATATTCAATTGTGGGCCTTCGGGTCGGTATAATTGCACTTGAGTTATAGTGACGTCAAATGCCTAACCTGCAGGGCTATGAGACATTATATTGGGCTGTGAGCTCGGGTGAATTAATGTTGTATTACTGGTTCATATTTTGATGCGTTTTATTTACCTTCTGGAGGTGCACATTAGCCTAGTTTAGGATTAGTGGTTTGTGCTTGCTGAGATTTCTCACGGTTGTGGTAAAACCGAAACATTTCATATCCCCAGCCATGAATTTTGAGGCCGAGGAGCAGGATCCCGAGCCCGAGACAAAATCTAAGGCTATGAGTTCAGAGGAGTCTGAGGGTCAGGAGGACTTTTCCGCGGAGTCGTCAGAGTCATCTGATCCAGACTGGGAGACTTAGATTAGGTCTCAGTGTTAGGAGTAGAGGCCAACCCCTTTTTGATTGTAGTTTCTAGTGATCAGCCGATCCCCCTAGGCCACCGATCCCTTTTTGTACTTGTGGCCCTTTTGTTGTATCTCTGGTGTTAATGAATGTATATATCGTTTTAATCATTTGTATATTGTTGTTCGTTGCTATTCATGGTTGCTTTTAAATTGTCTGGGTGTGTATATATATATATATATTATATACGTCGTTTCTGCATGTGGCGTGTTTTCTCTAATTTGGATTTTCGGGTCGGTGACGTAACCTGGGAGCGTCGCATATTATTTCGACCTATACGCAGATGTTCATGCTTCGTGGGGTACGGGCGTGACAGACAAAGTAATTCCAAGCCACCATATTTTGATGGCAATGAATATAGCGTCTGGAAAAACAAGATGAAGGCATTCATCAAATCAATTGATCACATGCAATGGGATGCTGTCATCAGAGGAGTCAATCCAACACATTCCGTATCTGCTTCAAAAGAGAAGCAAGATGAAAGCAAATCAGCAGATCCTCCATTATCTCAAACTGAGATAACAAAAAGAGAAGCTTTAGATTCAAAAGCGATTTATTCATTTTATTGTGCTTTATCACTTGTTGAGTATAAAAAAATTGCTTCTTGTGAATCAGCTATGGAAATCTGGAATACTTTCTACACTACTAATGAAGGAACAGATCGAGCCAAGGAAACTCAAATCAATCTTTTGCTTGATCAATATGAATCCTTCAATATGAAGTCTGGAGAATCAATTGTTGATATGTATGACAGGTTTACTGACATAGTAAACGGTCTTGCATATCAAGGACAACTAGTCTCAGATACGATGAAAGTCAACAAACTACTGAGAGGACTGACAAAGCAGTGGGATAATATCAAAACATCTCTTCGAGAGACACAAAGGATCAAGCATCTATCAGTGAATGAGTTGATTGGAACTCTTCAATCATATGAGACTGAGCAACAAAATGAGGAGAATGAATCCAGAGGTAATAAGTCAATTGCATTAAAAACTAACATTGATTCAAATGCAGATTTTGAAGATGAAGATGTTGACGATGAAGAACTGGCTCTCTTCATAAAAAATTACAAGAAGATGAAAATCAAAGGAAGAAATCTCAAAGGGAAATTCGAAAAGAAGAAGAAAGCTCTAAAGGCCGAAACGTGGAGTGACACAAAGTCTGAATCCAGCGATGATGAAATCCTTGAGCAAGGAAATCTATGCTTAATGGCGGACATTGAATCCGAAGAAGATGAGGTGATTTGTTCAAATCCTATTCTCAATGATGATGATGATCTTTTTGAAGAGTTATGCACAAAACATGAGAATACGTTGAAGAAGATCTCCGAGTTGAAAAAGGAAGTCTCTAAATTGAAGCAACAAAATATCATGAATGAGAAAAGGATCATTGAGCTTGAAAAGGAGAATTCCTCTGTCAAGAAAAAGAAGGATATTTTGCAAAAAGAAGTTGATTCCTATAAGGAAGAAATTCCGAAGATTTGCAAAAAATTTGCTCTTGGCTCAAAGATATTAGAGCATGTTCTATCCATTCAAGTCCCCCACTACAACAAATCCGGCCTCGATTTCGAAAATGAAAGTAAGATCAAGAATGACTTTCCGAAGGTCAAGGGGAGATTAAAGCGCAGGCCTGCAATCCAGTATTGTAGAAATCATTTTGGTAAGCAAATTGTCAAGCCTATTGGATTTCAATATTATAATTGCTTGAACTCGAGTGATCACTATAAGCAACAATGTCCAACTGATTGGAAGAAATCCAAGACAATCAATTGGAGATTTGATGCTTCTTCTAACCAAAAAGGACCCAAGCAGATTTGGGTACCAAAGAAAAGATAAGATTACTTTTCTTGCAGGGAATAAGGGAAGAAAATTTGGTAAGTAAAGGTATATTTTTCAAATTCTAAATTTGCTTTGGATACGTACTTTAAATATCTATGAATTCTCTTTGGATTTAACATTTTATCTCCATGCTCTGCTTTATTTTGACTTGAAACTGCATATTTTACATCGTTGGTTGTGTTAGAAATGTCGTAATAAAAGTCAAGTTTATTTTGATGGATTTTTTAGATGAAATTTTATAAAAGAGATTGTTTAATATCTTATTGGAAATGAAATATTTTTTATGGACTCATTATATGTTCTCCGATATTGTCATGCCTTATAAAGAAAGAATTTATTTTTGCGAGATATTGTTTTATTATGCATATTTCCCTTAAATACTCTACTGAGATGAGTTGGGAAAGTATCCTTGGGCTTCTATGAAAGTTTCCTATTCTGCGTCTAACAAAAAGAAAGGATCCAAATACAAGGATACTAGAAAGGAAATGAGTGTATTGCAGACTATTATACAAAGGAAGCATGAATGCAAACCTACGCAAGTCATGATGCAATCAACGAAGGATCTCAAGTGATGAATTCTTTCTAAAGAGAAAAGGTATATTCTGAACATGCTTGTTGAGATACAAATTGGTAATATTTGTTGCCATGTGTGTAAGATATTGCATATATTTAATGCTTGAAATAGCTACATTTCTTTTGCGAAATTCGTTAATGTCATATAATCTTTATGGTTATGAGATTCTCGCTTAAGGAAAATTCCTACAATCTTGAATCACTTGCTATATTCTTAGAAGATTTTTTTTAATTAGCAAGTTTGATCCACAAATCAGAGCAAGGTATGTACGTGACATTCTCTATATTTTGCAAAGATTATTATCTCTCTTACAAGTATTTGCAGGATGTAAAGAATCTTTCCTTGTGAAGTTTGGAAAGCTTGATCCCACAATCGGGGAGATTCTGCAACATTTCCGAAGGATCGAAAATTTCTCCTTTATGCAATATTCTGACAAATTATTGGAGGCACGTCAAAACACGATGAGCAAACGCTTAATGCATTGTACGAAAGGATAAGTTGCTTCGGGTTTAAATATTTGATATTATTTTAATTGCTAAAGAAAAGGCATTACATATTATGTGAGATATTATATCTTTAACTGCAAATTTGTGCAAAAAGTTTGTTGAGTTTATGCAGTTTGAATCCGAGATGAGCTTAATGGAAGAAAACAAATTTCTTTCTCGAATTTCAAAATGCAAACAAATGTGGCGGATATTGCTATTACAAAGAAAATAGAGGAACAACAATATGTTCAACGTGCACAAGCAGCAATGAAAGCTATTCGCAAAAGCTGTCTTGATGACAGGGGGAGAAAAACAAGAAGGCGAAAAGCAAAATGTGAAAAATGCAAAAGAAAAGGGGGAGAATCATCTCAAAATGATATCAAATTGAGGGGGAGCATAAATCAAGTATGAAAGTCAATTTAATTTCTGCCCACTCTTGATTACTATGAAAGAAAAGGTAATGTATGTTAGAACTTGCTAAGTTCTACACAATCCGGGTTAGTATTTCTTACTTTTTGTCATTAACGAATCTCTTATTTATATTATCGTTTTTTTTTGACAAAAAGATTGTGAAATTTATTATGTGCATACGTGTTCGTTGATATATATGATATTTGATTCTTCAGAACATGAGCTATATTGGATATATGTTATGTTCATGAAAGATGATGTTTTTTTGGAGATTGTGTTTCATGCCAAATATATTTTGAAGATAGTATGCGAAGATGAGTTAAATTTATATTCTCTACGTGATACCCTTTCCATTACTATCACTTTTTGATTATGACAAAAAGGGGGAGAGAATGTAAATATGCATATGTGTTTAGTGGTTAATTCTACTTAATGGATGCATAATATTGAGTTTTGATTATACTTCCATATATTGTCATGATCAGTAAGGAATTTTATGCATATATCTTTTTCTGATGCTAACAAAAAGGGGGAGAAATATGCAGATATGATATGCTTTGATGCAGATATGATATGCGTTGATATGCTCAAATACGCAGATATGATTTGGTTTGATATGCAGATTACTAGATACAAATAAAAGGAGACAAATGGTTCTGAAAAGTATATATACACTTACCTTTACCAAAAAAAATAAAATAAAAGGAGACAAACTGTGATTCATTTCTTTTACGGTTCAGATTTTGTCATACTCCTTGTTTTATTCAAAAACTGAGTATAAAAAATCCCATATCAAATTACTCTAATCATATATGATATCTTGAATATCTGCTACATTATATGCTTGATTATATTTTTCAAAATTATCTCGAAATTTATATATCTGCATGGAAGTTTTGTCACCATAAAAAAGGGGGAGATTGTTAAGGAAAATTCCCAATAGATTTTGAAGTTGACAAAACTGTCTATGAGTGTTTTGTAAGTCTGATAAATGTTTTAAAGTATTTTGATTCAGGAAGTTATTTTTGGAAGAAAATCATATGTCAATTCTGATCTAGTTCGTGTTCAGATTGTGAAAGAACGAAAAGTTCAGACTCAGACGCAGAAGTTCTTCAGACGCAGAAGCTGAAATTATTCAGATGCAGACGCTAAAATTATTCAGATGCAGACGCTGAAATTATTCAAATGCAGACGCTGAAGTTCTTCAGACGCAGACGCTGAAATTATTCAGACGCAGACGCAGATGTTGAAATTATTCAGACGCAGACGCAGATGCTGAAATTATTTAGACGCAGACGCAGAACTCAGAACTCAACATAACGGCTAGTGATCTGGCATGGATTTCACAGAAGGAAAGTTTTGATTGTCTCAATCTCAGTCTAATTGATTGACAATCAAACATTACGACAAGTATGCATTATAACAGATAAAGCTCTACTTATGGAAACCAAGATTCTAATTGTATGGGCGACCAGAATCAGCGGGATTCAGATTTTATCAACCAACGGCTACTCAATCTATTTTATACAAATCTGTCCAAAGGTGAATATTGGAAGATGATCCTCTGAAAACTGTCCAACGGCTAGTTTGAAAGTAGAGGAGTATAAAAGAAGATCAACGAGGAGCAGAAGATAGAGAACGAAATCAAGAATCAACAAGTCCAAAGTCTGAGTATACTCCGATTCAATCTCTTGTCTTTCGTGAGCTTAAACGTGTAATCATTTGAGAGGTGTAGACAGTGTTATAAGTGTGTGCTTAGGTGTGAGATAGTGTGATCTATCGGCTTGGTATAAGCAGCACCAACTTCGGGGAGAAGTGCTTGGGTTTAAGCGGCACAGCTTGCTGTAACTTCTCATTAATTTGATTAGTGAAATCCAGCCAGTAGGCTATCAGCGTGGGAGAGTGGACGTAGGCTTGATTTAAGCCGAACCACTATAATTGTTTGTATGCAATTTTCTCCATCTCTAATCTCTTATTATATTATTTATACTGCTCATAAGAACATTTGTTACAAAGTCTGATCAGAATCTGCTTGTTGTTCAGACTTTGTTCTTGATCTTTTACTTCCGCTTTAAATTGGTAAAGAATTTATTTAGATCACCCATTCACCTCCCTCTAGGTGATCATTGCTAGCTACATCAACATCATCTATGAGAATATTTAGATATAAATAGTTGTCGAGAATGAAAACTTTTAGTATTAACTAATTATTTCAATCGATACAATCAATAATTTTTAGGAAATTATTTTCTTACTCATTTATTTTTTACTAAACAAACGGCACCTTACTTCCTCTTTATTCATCTAGCAAGTATCGCCTGGGCAGTGATGCATATGAACCAGCCTCATTAACTGATGCATAAAGACCACCTCATTTATCAATATACGTGAGCCCGGATTGATTTAGCATTTTTTCTTATTAATTGGCCTCAACGCCACGGCCATGCAACCACAGATCTGTGGCTGTGCGAGGCTGGCGACCTCCGTCAGTCGCAAATTCCATGGACATTGGCTATAAGCTCTGCGCGGAAAGAAAAAGAGACGAAGGCGTAGAAGACGACTCGAGCAGGTGAGAAGTTAACTTGCCGATGGATTGGCCATGAAGGTGAGGGCTCCTAATGGCGATGGGTGGGCGGTAATTTGACGACAGTGAGTGGCGGTTCCCTAAAAAATCCTAACCTATATATCCACTTTAATACCAATTTATCCAAACTGTTTTTATGTCATCAAAATCTAAAACTTGAATGGTAACCAAAAAATAAATTTCATCAATGTTTGGTCCAAGACGGATGTTGAAAATCCGACTCGGTGGCTTGCTTGGACAACAAGCTTAAAAAATTGACATGGATTTGACGTTGCTTGTAAAAATTTCATAGAAAAGCCTATACTTTGCCTAGTGTGACACCAACTCTCCAAATTTTTTTTTTCGTATTACTAATTCCCCAATTTGTACTAGGGGTTACAAAGCACCTTCCATCATAGTCTCATCTAAGGCGATTGGTAAATATTCAATATGCCGGCATACATGAACAACGGTAGGTAAATAGAGCAAATGAGGATTTGATGTGACTTTAGTCCAGTCCAAAGTGACTTTAGACAACTTGTCAAAGTTTAAAATTTTTAAAAAACTAGACTTAGCATTTTTTAGAATCCTAGAAGTGAGATAATCCATGAAAGGAGCTTATTCGAAACTCAATATGCAAAAGAAACGAGCTAAAATTAAAACTTTAAGCAAATTGTGGTATGATATATATATATATATATATATATATATATATATATATATATATATATATTCTGCCTTTGCTTTGCTTTTTACCCTTTTCAGCTACGCGATTGAGAGACTTTACATTTGTCCACCTTCTTTTTAACATTTCACTTGTGGTCTACTCCTTTTCTGAACGCGAAAGCATATGGATCTCTTTATTTGGATGAAGAGACCAAAATATATCAAACATGCCCAGGTCTAGAATTTTTATCTTTTAAGTCCGCGACAACTCCTTCCAGATCCTTCCTTGACCTGTGCACATTTCTTCCTTTGCTCGAAATCCCTGATCTTCCCTCGTTGTCGCTGCTCTCTGCTCACACCCATCCAAAACCCCATGCCCTTGGTCATTCCCCGTGGTTGATGAGCTGACGTCCTCAAAGTCGTCGGCAAGTGCATGAGTGATGTGAATGCGCCAACTCCGGCAAGACCTTCAGACTTTGATCGGTACTGGTGTGGATTAAACGAATTTATTGGTATTTGATAATGTTACATTTCAGCAGTTCGCCAATGAAGGGGTGTGTTCGCCCATGATGGGGTGTGTTTGAGAGGCACAGTTTGAGAGGTTTGAGCGATTATCTTTTGATAACTTCCACCATCTCCAAAAAATAAAATAAAAAACGTACAGAAAAAAAGGACGTTAATTTTTTATTCTCTTCCCCTCTCTCTCGATAAGAAAACATACAAAATGTTTTCATTGTTACTTTGAGAAGGCGATCGGCATTTACGTTGTAGAATAAGAATACATTCTTTGTAATTATATTCGGACCATTGTGGAGTTGTAGATTCGCCGTTGCCCGCTGGTGAATCAACCTACATTCTAGTGTAATTCTCTTGTTGTGCATCAAAATGTTAGCCGATTTCTTCATGACTTTCTTTATTCTAACAGATATGGATGACATGGAGGAAGCACATGGTGGGGGAGCTAAGTAGGAAAGTAAAATCTCGCTAGATCCGGAGGTGTAAAAATGTTCCATTCTGGAATTCATAAGTTCTTTAGGTCTATTCAGACATAGATCTGACCATGACAAAAGAAAATTTGAGATTGAAGTTATTAATCACGATGGCTCGATAAGTCAAAAAAAGACTATTGGGAAGTATCAAATTTCTTGAATTGAGACCCCAAAAGAAAAAAAGATCAAATTGGTTCTCCGATAGATTTAGCTTTGATTATACTCCACTAAACTTTTGTTTTAGTAAACAGAAGTCCATAAGCCTTGTTGCAGATTTTTAGAATCAGACTTCTTTCCATTTGAATGAAATTGAGCTTCCTCCATTCGGTGAAGAAGAGAAAATAGGTGGGATCCCGTGCCTAACTCCTACGCTTTTAATGTAAAAAAAAATCGTATAAAGGGGAGCCCCATCAAGACCTTTATTCCTTTACCACAGAATATTAAGGAATTAGAAAAAAATGAGCACTACGTTTGGAGGTGTTAGTAGAAATCCTTGATTGACAACTTCCACTTTCGCGTGTGGAGGTGTTGTCATTAGTTTCTTCTATTTCCTCCGTCAATCTTCAATTATAGTGGTGCATATAGTGGCCTAAAAAAAATTATGCTTTCCATCTATGCCCATTAGACGTGTTTTACCCCATCTTGCTCGTTAAAGAGAATAGTTTCTGTCAAGGATACAATGAATATTTTTACGAAGGACATCAAATTCAAGTTGCAGGATTTATATAAGTATAAATAGATAACGTTTAGGACTTTAATAGGACTTCTTTCAACCATTGATTTATTTTTGTCAAATAACCGTAGAAATTTACGAATTCTAATTCTAAAACATTTGCAAAAGCTACTTATTATTTATTTAATATTCTATAGGATGAGTAGCACAAGTAAGGATTTCCGTACAAGGGAAGTCTCGTCTCTTCAACGAAAAAGCTATGGTCAAAGCAATTTTGGCTGCAGAAGTAGTGCTTCCCCAGCAAAAAAGCAATGTGGGTCTCGTTCCTTTTTGCCACAAAAAAAAAAGGTCTTGCTGGCGTTGATTAGAAGACCTCATTGTCTAAGTAAGTCTTTCTTTATTGGTTTGATTTTTCTAATTGAAGCATATAGCAATCAGAATCGCACCAGTAATATAAACTTATCAAGCTAGATATAAATTGATACTTCATTGACTAGGAAACAGTAACCTCACACTTATAGTCGTCCAAGAAGCAACGAAAAGAAATAAAACAAATAAAAAGACAAGTAAGGTTATATGTCAGACGGGGCCAAGATAGAAACTCTGAATGGATCTATTGAACTTATATGTCAAATCTATGATACGGACACCCTCCTGCAACATCTAATTAACTTGATAAAATTGAAAGGACGTGACATTTTTAAAGAAATTAGATAGCAATCAAAATCGCGTCAATAATTCAAACTTATCAAGCTAGATATAAATTGATACATCATTGACCAGGAATAGTATCCACCGATTATAGTAGTCGCAAAAGCAACCAAAAAAAATAGAAAAAAAAAAGACTGGTGATGTTATACGTCAGACGAGGCAAAGATAGAAACTCTGAATGGATCCATTGAACTTATTTGTCAAACTTATGATATGGACATCCTCTTGCAAAATAAAAATTAACTTGATAAAGTCGAAAGGACTTGACATTTTTAAAGAAATTAGATAGCAATCATAATTGCACCAATAATTCAAACTTAGCTAGAAATTGATACTTCATTAACCAGGAACAGTATCCACATCCGCGCGCTGATAGTTGTCGCAGAAGCAACAAAAAGAAATAAAACCAAAAAAAAAAGACAAGTGTTGTTATATGTCAAATGGGGCCAAGATAGAAACACCGAATTGATCTATTGAACAAATCTACAATATGGACATCCTATTGCAATATCTAAATTAACTTGATAAGTGGAAAGGACAATACATTTTTAAAGAAATCAGTTAGCAATTAGAATTGCACCAATAATTAAACTTATCAAGCTAGATATAAATTGACACTTAGTTGACCAGGAACAGTATCTACATCCATGTGCTTATAGTTGTCGCAGAAGCAACAAAAATAAATAAAACAAAAGAAGAAGAAGATAAGTGCTGTTATACGTCAGATGGGGCCAAGATAGAAACTTTGAAATGATCTATTGAACTTATTTGTCAAATCTACTGTATGGACATCCTCCTGTAAAGTTGAGAGGACAAGATATTTTTAAAGAAATTAGATAGCAATCAAAATCACACCAATAATTCAAACTTATCAAGCTAGATATAAATTAATACTTCACTGACTAGGAACAGTATTCACGTACTTATAGTTGTCGTAGAAGCAACGAAAATAAATAAAACAAAAAAAGAAGAAGATAAGTGTTGTTATACGTTAGATGGGGCCAAGATAGAAACTTTGAATTGATCTATTGAACTTATTTGTCAAATCTACGATATGGACATCCTCCTGCAATATCTAAATTAACTTGATAAAGTTGAAAGGACAAGATATTTTTAAAGAAATTAGATAGCAATCAGAATTGCAGCAATAATTCAAACTTATCAAGCTAGATATAAATTGATACTTCACTGACTAGCAACAGTATCCACGCACTTATAGTAATCGCAGAAGCAACGAAAAGAAAAAAAAAAAAAAAGACAAGTGCTTTTATACGTCAAATGAGGCTAAGATAGAAACTCTGAATTGATCTATTGAACTTATTTGTCAAATCAACGATATGGACATCTTCTTGTAGTATCTAAATTAACTTGATAAAGTTGAATCGTCAGGAGATTTTTAAATAAATAAGTTAACGATTAAAATCGCACCAATAATTTAAACTTATTAGGCTAGATATAAATTGATACTTCATTGACTAGGAATAGTATCCATTGGCTTATAGTCGTCACAGAAGCAACAAAAAGAAAGTAAACAAAAAAAAAAAAAGACAAGTGCCGTTATACGTTAGACAGGACCAAGATAGAAACTCTAAATTGATCAATTGAACTTATTTGTCAAATTGACAATACGGAAATCCTCCCACAATATCTAAATTAACATGATAAGGTTGAAAGGTTAGGACATTTTTCAAGAAAATTAAGAATTCATTACATCTTAATATCAAACTAAAAAATTATATTCTCTGTGAAAAAGTTGAATGTTCAAGACTTTTTTAATATAGCAAGTGGAAAGTTCAAGATTCTCTAGAATATTAGGCTAATGAGATTTTCAAACTTTTTCAACAAAAAAAAAAAGAACTGGAAACTTTCACTTTTTCGCAAAATGATTTTTTATAAAAGAAAATAAAAACCATCCAAATTTTCACGCTTTTATAGTATCTATTTACATAAATCCTCATATTCACTTGCCAAATGTTAAATTAAGACTTGGTCATATCAATTAATATATCAATTTTGGCATACCAACTAACATTAAATTGGACTTATTTGTCAAACTTCAATTGATGGAGAGCAAGTGCTTATTGAGTAAAAATGCACATTTTTTTGAACAAAATTGAAAAAGAAAAATCCATAATAGTTAGCATAAAAACATTTCTTGGGGACCTCAACTGTTATTCACGGCGAAATTGCCCCAAAGAATCCAAGGGAAAATCTTGTTAAAAAGCAAAGCGATAATGGAAAGGTGTAAGGCAATAAAGCAAAGAAAAAGAAGACAAGGACGTGCTCATGTGGAAAAGAAGAGCCACCAATGCTTTAGCGTGCCTTTTGTGCTGTCCGCTAGCTTTTAGTCAAAAGAAGTGTGCAAGGATAAGGAAAAAAAACATGAGGATGCTTTTCGATGGCTAGAAAAAGTTCATAACTGCTCCTTCCTGTTTTGCCCCTTCATTTTCCTATACTTTTCATAATTAAATTCATGAAAAATCATCATGGAGATCATAAATTACGGTCACCATCTTCACTATTTTGTTCTGACTACAATCATCCCTGAAATAAAAAAATAAAAAAAAAATGGCCCTTCTAGTGCCCGGGCATTGGCACAACCCCTTATTGCTAACGTGCCTAGCCTAGCACGGCCCCTCATGGGCTCGGGCCCAAGAGCGCTAGTCTGGGCCTGCATGGCCCAGTTACCACTCTTAGGGTGGGCATTTGTTGATGTACATGTTAGGAAAAGTAGAATGCTAAAGTTCAAGTGTCACGCCTCGAGCCCTACGAGCGCGTGATCATTCCTCCGAGGTCTATTCAGTGTGACATCCCAGGACGCATCGCTAACCCAATGCCCAACACGACAAAGATTAAAGCACATGCGGAAGTATTATAACACCCGTACAGTATAATAACACATGACCAAGGATAGCCACACAACCAACAACATGAACAAATATATACTTGCATTGATATTGGGAACCATATACAACATCCATTTACAGCTTACGCACCAAAAATCAAAAACAGATCAATGGCCACTACTAACAAAAGGGGTAAGTGGCCCGGGCGATCAGGGTTACTAAAACTAGAAGGGGTTCCGGTCAAAAAGGTACTGGCCCGATCTATCTAGGGTTAAGGCTAAACCTATGAAACCCAGTCCGAGTCGGATCCCGATGACTCGGAGGAGCTATCAGACAGCTCAACCTCAAAGTCTAGGGAATCCTGCTCGGACTTGACCCCCACTTACTCCTCCGCAGAATCCATCGACTCGGCCTCGTCCTCCTGCTCCATGTCCTGCTTCATGGGCTCTGGTTCCTCATCCTCCGAATCCATCGACTTCAGGTCTGAATCCCCATCCTCCGGCACACGATCAGGGCTCGCCAAGTCCCCATCAAGACACTGAGAGTCAACATCCCCGGCATTGGTAAACGGGACCTCAAAAGATCAAAGAGGCCTGTAGGTCCATGTATGATCCCTAATACACCACCCTATGAACCTATGGGCCTGGTCAAGCTCCTCGCCCGAATCAACCCAAACTGTCGAAAGATATCTAACAAAGAAATCCCCGTTCTCTGCGGGGTATACCGTCTCCTCCTGGTCTATCCGGTAAGGAATCCCACAACGAACAGGCACTGCGGGCATCTCAAGGCCGAGGGTCTAGGGAATCCTGCTCAGACTCGACCCCCACTTACTCCTCCTTAGAATCCATCGACTCGGCCTCGTCCTCCTGCTCCATGTCCTGCTCCATGGGCTTTGGTTCCGCATCCTCCGAATCCATCGGCTTCAGGTCTGAATCCCCATCCTCCGATGCACGATCAGGGCCCGCCAAGTCCCCATCGAGACACTGAGAGTCAACATCCCCGGCATTGGTAAACGGGACCTCAAAAGATTAAAGAGGCCTGTAGGTCCCTGTATGATCCCTAATACACTACCCTATGAACCTATGGGCCTGGTCAAGCTCCTAGCCCGAATCAACCCAAACTGTCGAAAGATATCTAACAAAGAAATCCCCGTTCCCTGCAGGGTATACCGTCTCCTCCTAGTCTATCCGGTAAGGAATCCCACAACCAACAGGCACTGCGGGCATCTCAAGGCCGAGGGTCTGAAAAATTGGGTTTATACAATAGTGAGGATAAATCTTAGCGAGTAGGTTCCCTAAACCTAAACTAGGCTAACATGCACATCCTGACGAGCACCAAACAACACACAATCCAGAATATAAGTGACTTAGGCCCTCAAGCTTAAATCCAAAGCTTACCTTGGTCCTGCAGGTTAGGCACTTATAATTCACAATAATAACACAGAACCCAATCACGGCACATGCACACATCACTTGGTCACAATGCATGTCATGCATATGCCTATGCTCACACTCGTGCTCATGCCTCATCAATGCACTTCGCACACTTGCACCCTTACACACTTGCAATTTATCAATTCTCCTCCGACCCGCGTAAGACGCATCAGGTCCGACCCGCGTAAAACGCATCAGGCTCATGACACATAACCCGCGTAACACGCATCAGGTTGGTCATCTTCCGGTAGTGAGCATCGTCTCGCGTAACACGCCTTCGGACGGGTTCAATACCCCGCGTAAAATGCATCAGGGTTTTATGTGATCACACATTCACATACACCAGTTATTATCTGAACCCCACGTAAAAACGCATTAGGGTATTTTAAGTGATCACATGTTCATGCCGTTCGTGCACTCACGCATAATGCACATGATATGCCCATACTCAGTATGCACGCACAGGGCCACAATGTCACACTCGGCATTCGTGAATTCCACACTGGGCGCTCAACATGATTTGGTTACATACTTGATTCGCATCTCAATATGCCCAATGAACCAACCAAATCCAATTTAGTCACAACATATAGTTTAGCACCCAAATTCACGTAATTAAACACCAAAACCACACATGTCAATTGTCTACCAAGCATTCCATAAATTGGCCATGCTAAGCATATCACAGAGCATCACACAATCATATTCAAGTCACATTTAATTTAGCATCCTCACGGGCCGTTCATCGTTCCCTAAGCAACTCATCCTAAAATCTCAATAAACCAAATATGGCCCAAATCGACTCGATACCTAATCAGCCATGAACAGTCCCTCTTAGGCCATCAAATTACCACAATAGGCCACAAGATTAACCATAAAAAATAGCCACCAATCGGCCTGCAATTTACACTCGCTAAATCCACAATTTCGCCCGAATCAAGGTGCCTAAGCTCAGCCACCATTCAGCATGCTATAGGCCACTAAACCTCGATTAGATTATCACACTAAGCCTGTAAAATAGCCACCATATCTATCACGCCCCGACTCAAATTTAATACTTTCCACACCTTCCTTCCATGAGTCGAACGGTGCGACATCCCAGGAATACGTCGCCGACTCAATGGTCTCGCATTAGAGTCAATCGTAGTAGAAACGAATAATTAAATCCGGACAATAAATTAGAGAACACCAGAATTAAACTTGCACGCCCAACCGCCAATACTTACAAACCTTACATTATCCACGTATGAACATACTTACACCTTTCCTTTACCAAAAAAAAAAACATACTTACACCTTCCCGATGTTTCTGGGTCCATAAATTTTACGTGCACATCCACTGCGATTACCTTAAAAACCATACATTAAAAAGAGGCAAATTCCTTATCTACCAAAAGCGGTACTACACGAACACTAGCTCATCGCCTCCTCACTAGTCCTTGCGTCCTTGGTACAGCATCCATTTAGGGTGCACTCCACGAAATTATCCTCAGTGTGCATGACTGTACCAAAACATTCTAACGGTGGCGATGGTGACTGATTCTTTGTTCAGGCGGGTTATCTAAAATGGTTTGGTTTATACAACCATGAGACACTTCTCAATAAGTTGCAACCTAAACTGTAACAGCCCGAATTTCGATGTAATTTCTGGGATTAATAAAATGAATGTTATCTCTCATTTCATTTGAGTACGACTCGCCCAGAGCTGATCACTCTTGGGATACTAACCATAGAGGAATGGCTAATTAGGACATTAGTACGTGGACCAGGGACTTAGTCGCGACTCGGGTGCCGATTTGATAAAGAATGAGGGAATATTGTGAACTAGTGAGGGGCCGATCTTAGGAAAAGTGATGGAAATGGTATGGCCAAGGCCAACGATGCACAATTGGGATCGCAGGTGATTCTGCTTAACCGAACGTGCTCGTGGTCAACCAATCCTGAACTCGAGCCAAATGATCGTGACCCCGGGATTAGTAATAAACTCTCTTTCTCTCGATGATCGGAACCGTTGAGACTCGGACAAACCTAAGTCGATACGCGTATTCCTAAACAGCCGCCTGTTGGTGAGAGTTCAGAATAATTGAAATTGAGAGAGAGTTGTTCACGGAATTGAGCCCAGACTTCGGTGTCGGATTTCGGGGACCCGACGGACTTATTTTAAGATTCTGACGCCAGAAAATGTTAGTCACACATATATGGGACGCTTGGGTGCGAAAAATGGAATTTTGGTTCGGAACGGCAAAAAGACGGAATTGCCCTTGGACTATTTAAGCATAATTCCGAATTTTAAAGATTAATTTGGGTTAAACCAAGGTTGGTTAAGTTAACTAGAGTAGTTAAAGGTTGGTTAGGGGCTAAAGACAAAATTGCCCCTCAATAATTCATTTGGAATGATTCATAGCCATTGGATGGAGGGTAGTTTGGTCAAATGGCTTGGATGGTTGACACTTGTCCTCCCCAAAAGTTGAAAGTGACAAGTTTGACCAATTTGGTCTAGTCTTTCTCTCTCTCCTCTATCTCTCTCCTCCCTCACGCCACTCTCTCTCTTCTCCCTCTCTCCCCTCACGTTCGGCCAGCCTCCACCGTCTCCCTCTCTCCCCTTCGTTCTCTCCTCCATTTCGGCCGATCAAACCAGCCACCATCGCCGCCTCCCACAGCAGCTCGCCGGAACTTGTGGCCACGGCAAAGGGAAGCCGTGGAGGGCCGGAGCACCCACCAAGCCGCCGTCTCAGCCGTGTCCTTCTCCTCCCCCTTGGACGTCCCCAATCAGCCGCCCAAGCCACCGTGAGCCACCGTTGGCCGTGGGAACCAGCCACCGCCGGGAGTGCCGTGAGCCGCCGTCCTTGAGCCGGGAGTTTAGATGTACTTGTTTCTTCCGCAAATCGTCCACCCCGATGTGAGTTGAACACCTAAACTTAGATTAGGCCTAATTGTGTCTAGTTGAGTTAGTTTGGATTGATTTGTGGAGTTTGAACTAGATTAGTGTTTATTAGTGGATTGTGTAGTTATGGCTGAAATTATGATGATGTTGAGGGTGAATTCAAGATGGATTTATGGCTGAATTATGTTGGGTTGATGGCTGTCCATGATAAGTTAAATTCGGAGCCCTTGGGTGGTTATGATAGAAATGGTGTTTTTAGGTCCAATTAGGCTTGAATTGCTTAATTAAGATAAGTGCATGCCATATATGATTGAGTGGGACCTTGGCTGAACATTGGAGGCTTAAATGAAGTGTTTAGATTGTGTTTTGGCCATGTTTAAATTTGGGGTTTAGACTTGGCCGAATTTCATGTGTTAGAATACAAATGCTTTAATATGTCCATTGTTTGTAAATGTTGGTAATTGTTGTGGCATTTGTGTTCATTGATATGAAAATGCATGTCACGCACTTGATATGTTGAGATTGATATGTGAAATGGCATTGTGTGATTTTGCGGTGTGACATTGCATTATGTGTGATCACGGTAAACGCCCTGAACTGAGTGGAATTGGGCTAAGATAAAATTGAGATGTGTGATCACCTAGTGGCCTTCGGGTCGTGGCCCTCGGGTCGTTTCGTCCGTTGCGTTTACGCGGGACGATGCCCGGTGAGACCGGAAGACGACCATCCTCATGCACTTTGTAGCAGGCTCTGGTTCGTAGGTGAGCGGTGTTGCGCCTGAGGGCTAGAAGACACCGGGCCGGGGGCGTGTTATATACGCTGGCCATGAAGTGTTGTGGCCTTCGGGTCGGGCCTTCGGGTCGGAAAGTTGTTGGCCTTCGGGTCGGGCCCTATTGTGGGTCGTGAGATTAAGAATAATCTAAACATCGCATTATGTGAATTGCGAATCGTGCAGCATTGTGATGAGATCTTGAGAATAGTGAGCATGTACTGCATGAGACATTCGTGTGGAATGCGGTGATTGAGCGATTTGTACATTTAATGAAGATGAGCACGCGTGTGTGGAGTACGCCTGCAGTATGTACACGTATGTGAGTGTATATATATATATATATATATATATATATATGTTGAATTGCACTAACTTGCAGGGGTTGAATCACGTTGATATACTTTGAGTCTTATGTTGATGGCTTGATTGTTTGGTTTTGGTCTGTAGTGAGACACACTTTAGCCTAGCCTAGGTTTAGGTATTTGATTCACTGAGCTAGTCTCACGGTTGTTGTAAAACCGAAACATTTCAGAGCCTACCCCCTAGGATGTTGGAGCCACCTCCACTTTTTGGGATTCCCAGACAGATTTTGCAGACCGTGGAGCATTTCCCAGCTGGGGAAGGCGAGATGCACGTGAGGTTTAGGTCAGTTGTTTATGTGAATACGGGTGAGGATGAGCATCTGAAGCAAGAATACATAGCCTGGTGTCGTAGAGCCGCGGACGGGACCCTCAGTCGACCTATCCGTACCTTTGACATCCCAGTAGACGCTGATGGTGAGTTAGCGCCGGTGATTGCCGATGGCGAGGTGGTTGACGTTCCTCCACCTGGCGCTCCGCCAGCTGTCGATGCCCAGCCAGGCCCTGGAGTTTGGTATGATGAGTTAGAGCCGGAGCCTATGGATGAGGACGAGGACGACCCCGAGCCAGAGGTGATGGATCAGGATGATGGGGATGGGGAGGTCGATGAGGTAGGAGAGGATGTGAACATAGATGCCGTTGAGGATCAGGCGGATCAGGAGGACTCAGACATGGACGTGGACGAGCCAGAGCAGGGTAGCAGCTCTTCAGAGGAGTTAGCGGAGTCTTCCGACGAGCCCGACGATTCCAGCGATCCAGACTTCGAGCCTTAGAGTAGTTGGACGACGATAGGGATCCCTACCCTTTTTGTTATAGTGATCCTTAGCTCAGACCCACTCACCCGGCCACCGACACTTTTTGGGATTTGTGGCCTTTTGTCTTTGATGTTAGCCTGACCTAGACCGTAGTGGATCTGCCTGTATATATATGTATCTATGACCTTGTATAAACAGTTTGTTGTTATATATATGAGAATGAGGTTTTACCTGATGATGATTTGTTGGTTTGGCTTCCTTGTTCATCTTTAATTGTCGGGGTTGTATTTTGCTTCCGCATGTGTTTTTATACTCTAATATGTTGTTGGGTCGGCGATGTCTCCTGGGGACGTCGCACTCTGATCGACCGAAGTGGTAAGGGGATGCTCGCGTTCCGATGAGGTGAGTTGGGTTCGGGGCGTGACATCCCCGCTTTCGAATTGGTATCAGAGCAAGGTCAGCTCTATCCATGCGGTCGAAGCCTGGAGTGATAAGGAGCGATGACCAAGGGTAGCCAATTAGGTGACCTCGTGTGCTAGGTGTGTCTCTTAATTGCGTTTGTTTGATTGATTGAATGTGTAAGTGATTCAACCCCGAAGGTGCAGGCGCGTCAGGACCTGAGGTGAGTACACATGTTCCCTTGGGTGATGTATTGTGCTCAGTGCTAGATTGCATGTGATTGTTTGGCTGTTGTTTGATACCTGCCTAGGACTTAGACTGGGTTAGTATGGTTTAAGTCTTTGACTCCTTAGTGGGGTTATAGCAGGTAGTTGAGTAGCCAGCTTAGTGAGAGAGATGAGTCGCCGAAGAGGAAAGGAACCCCAAGAGCAACCGAGAGCCGAGCCCAGAGAGGCCAGAGACCCCAGAATGGAGGAAGTTATGGATACCCTTCGTGAGATAGGACATATCATGGGTTTGCAGGCTCAGGAGAGGGCAGCCGCACATGCACAGGCAGCCGAAGCTGCAGAGTTAGCTGGTAATGCGGGTAATCAGGCAGAGCAGGCACAACCAGTTGTACAGAGACAGATGCCCCAGCTAGTTGAGCAATTTCTGAAGCTTAAGCCACCGAAGTTCAATGGTATGGGCGATGCAGAGTTAGCGCCCAAATGGGTTGAGGCGTTGGAAAAGGCGTTTAACGTACTGAAGTGCACCGATACCGAGAGAGTAGACTTAGCAGTGTATCAGTTACAGGACGGTGCCAACGATTGGTGGAACGCGGTAAAGGACGGAATATTCCCTGCAGGTACTGAGTTAGTTTGGACTGTGTTTGTTGAACATTTTTATGAGAAGTATTTCTCTGAGGTAGCGCAGGAAAGGAAGTTGTCGGAATTTATGAGACTGCGCCAGGGACAGATGACGGTAGACCAATATGAAAGGGAGTTTGCGAGATTGGCTAAGTTTGCGCCTACATTGGTGGTGAATCCGAGAGACAAGGCTAGGAGGTTTCGAGATGAATTGAAACCAGACCTCAGGAGCCAGATTTTATCTCATAATCTTAAGGACTACAGGGAGATGTACGAGAGGGCTCAGATCATAGAAAGAGATCAGCAAGAGAGGGCCGCCGCCTCGGGATCACGATTCATGCCTAATAGAGACAATCGCAGGTTGGGAAAAAGGCCAATGACTGGGAATAGACGGTTCGTTCCACCTGTGAGGAGGAACATTGGGAAGCCTAACCAGCCTACGAGTAGGTTCGGAGCATGTTTCAGGTGTGGGAGTTTTGACCACCAGATTAGGTCGTGTCCTCAGATGCGTCCAGCGGGATCGCAAGCACCAGCCCATCCGCCTAGGACGGGGAATCAGGGTGGACATCCCCCAGCGACTAACCCAGGACGACCACCAGCCCAAGGAAGGGTGTACGCTATGGCGCGCAAGGATGCAGAGAAAGCGCCAGGGGTGGTCACAGGTATGATTTCTTTGGGAGACCATGCAGCCTATGCTTTGTTTGATCCGGGGGCAACCCATTCTTTTGTGTCAGAACAATTTATTAGATTGGTTGGGTTTGAGCCTATTTTGCTTGAGACTGTGTTATGCGTATCTACTCCGTTGAATGATAGGATGATAGTCTCTTTTGGATGGCCTGCATGTAAGATAGTGATTAGTGGTGTGGAAAGCCATATCGACTTGGCAGTGTTGGCCATGTTCGATTTTGATGTTATTGTTGGAATGGACTGGTTAGTGCAGCAGAAGGCTGTAGTGGATTGTGATAGTAAAACGATCCAGTTCAATCCAATTGGACAACCTAGGTTTGAATTTCAAGGAAGTCGAGGAGGAACCTCGATTCCTTGGATCTCTTCACTGGAAGTGAATGAGTTGTTGAGCGAAGGATGTGAAGGATATCTGGTCAATGTGGTGGATCCCACTGTACCAGAGTTTCAGTTAGAAGATATTCCGGTAGTATGCAATTTTCCAGAAGTATTTCCACAGGAATTGCCAGGCTTACCACCTGAGCGGGAAGTTGAGTTTGTAATTGAGCTAGCCCCGGGTACAGAACCGATCTCAAAAGCCCCATATCGGATGTCATTGTCTGAGTTAAAGGAGTTGAAAGTCCAAATGCAGGAGTTATTGGACAAGGGTTTTATCCGTCCGAGCGCGTCTCCATGGGGAGCGCCTGTGTTGTTTGTGAAAAAGAAAGACGGAACCCTGAGATTGTGTATCGATTACAGGCAGCTGAATCAGGTGACGGTAAAGAATAAGTACCCACTGCCTAGGATCGACGATTTGTTTGATCAGTTGCAGGGAGCATCGGTATTCTCCAAGATTGACCTACGGACAGGATATCACCAGTTGAGAATCAAGAAGGAGGATATACCTAAGACAGCCTTCAGGACGAGGTATGGGCACTATGAGTTTACAGTTATGCCCTTTGGATTGACGAATGCTCCTGCAGCTTTCATGGATTTAATGAACAGAGTGTTTAAGGAATTTTTGGATCAGTCAGTGATTGTCTTCATTGATGACATATTGATATATTCTAAGAGTCCCGAAGAGCATGAGGTTCACTTGACTGAGGTGCTACGGACGTTAAGAGAGCATGCGCTCTACGCCAAGTTCAGCAAGTGTGAGTTTTGGCTCAGTCGAGTAGCTTTCCTTGGACACATAGTGTCGGGAGAAGGAATATCAGTAGACCCGACCAAGATAGAGGCCGTGACTAAGTGGCCGAGACCGACCTCAGTGACCGAGATCAGAAGTTTCCTTGGATTGGCTGGCTATTACAGACGGTTTGTAGAAGGATTCTCATCCATAGCCATGCCCATGACCAGATTGTTGAAGAAAGAGTCCAAGTTCGAATGGGATGACAAGTGTGAGAAAAGTTTTCAGGAGTTGAAACACAGACTTACGACAGCTCCAGTGTTGACTATTCCATCCGGATCAGGAGGATTCGAGGTGTACAGTGATGCTTCTTTGAGAGGGCTAGGTTGTGTGTTGATGCAGCATGGGAAAGTGGTAGCGTATGCGTCGAGGCAGTTGAGACCTCATGAGATGAATTATCCGACGCACGATTTAGAGTTGGCTGCGATAGTATTTGCCCTTAAGATCTGGAGGCATTATCTTTGTGGAGAAATGTTTCAGATTTACACGGACCATCAGAGTCTCAAGTACCTGTTTTCGCAGAAAGAGCTGAACATGAGGCAGAGAAGGTGGATGGAACTACTGAAAGACTATGATTGCGACATCCTGTATCATCCGGGTAAGGCCAATAGAGTAGCAGATGCTTTAAGTCGCAAGTCTAGTATGGCACTTATGATGGTGAAAGAATGGACATTGTTGGAACGGCTCAGAGATTCAGAGTTTAAGTTCGAAGTGATCCAGATGTCCAGTTTGATGGCAGCCTTGAGGATTGAACCAGAGATCCAGGCAAGGATTAAGGAACTCCAGTCTACGGATCAAGAAATTCAGAAGATCATTGGATTGGATGTTTCTAAAAGGAGACCGGACTTCCAGATGAGCGAGGATGGAACTTTAAAGTTCAGGGGAAGATTGTGTGTACCAGACGATGAAGGTCTGAAGGAGGAAATTTTGAGTGAAGCTCATCGGAGTCAGTATAGTATCCACCCAGGTAGTACGAAGATGTACCAGAACTTAAGGCAACATTATTGGTGGAATGGAATGAAGGCTGATGTGGCGAGACACGTGGCTAAGTGTTTGACGTGGCAACAAGTGAAGGCACAACACTGCAAGCCTGGTGGATTGTTAAGGCCATTAGAGATCCCAGAGTGGAAATGGGAGCATATCACCATGGATTTCGTAACGGGATTGCCAAGAAGCCAGAGAGGGCACGATTCTATATGGGTGATAGTGGATCGTCTGACCAAGTCAGCGCATTTCCTGGCAGTGCGAAAGGACCTTGAACTAGAAAGGTATGCCGAGTTGTATGTACAGCAGATAGTGCGATTGCATGGAGTACCGGTGACCATTACGTCAGATCGCGATCCGAGATTTACGGCCAATTTTTGGAAAAGTTTGCAAGTGGCCTTAGGAACGAAGTTGCAGTTCAGCACGGCTTATCATCCACAGACAGATGGCCAATCAGAGAGAACAATTCAGACTCTGGAGGATATGCTGAGAGCTTGTGTCGTAGATTTTCAGGGCAAATGGGAAGAACAGCTACATTTAGTGGAGTTTGCCTACAATAACAGCTACCAGCAGAGTATTCAGATGGCGCCGTTTGAGGCATTGTATGGTAGAGCGTGCCGAACACCAGTATGTTGGGATGAGGTTGGTGAGCGCAGAATTACCGGGCCAGAGTTAGTACAGCAGACAGTTGAAGCCGTTGAGATTATCAGGGACAGATTGAGAACAGCGCAGAGCCGTCAGAAAAGTTATGCCGACCGGAGACGACGACCCTTAGAGTTTCAAGTGGGAGACCATGTGTTCTTGAAGGTATCGCCGATGAAAGGATTGTCCCGGTTTGGTAAGAAAGGAAAACTCAGTCCCAGGTACGTTGGGCCATTTGAGATATTGGAGAAGATTGGTGATATGGCCTATCGTCTCGCCTTGCCGCCTAACTTGTCGCAGGTACATAATGTATTCCACGTGTCGATGTTGAGAAAGTATGAACCAGATCCGACCCACGTTCTAAGGTACGAGGAGATAGACGTGGACGACAAGGTGTCGTACGTGGAGAGACCAGTCAGGATTGAGGACCGAAGAGATCGAGTGCTCAGGAACAAGACTATCCCGATGGTGAAGGTTGTATGGGAGCACCACGGCACAGAGGGCGCTACTTGGGAAAGTGAAGAGGCCATGCGGCGTCAGCACCCCCAATTGTTTGATTAGATGGGATGGATGTGTAAATTTCGAGGACGAAATGTTTGTAAGGGGGGAAGGATGTAACAGCCCGAATTTCGATGTAATTTCTGGGATTAATAAAATGAATGTTATCTCTCATTTCATTTGAGTACGACTCGCCCAGAGCTGATCACTCTTGGGATACTAACCATAGAGGAATGGCTAATTAGGACATTAGTACGTGGACCAGGGACTTAGTCGCGACTCGGGTGCCGATTTGAGAAAGAATGAGGGAATATTGTGAACCAGTGAGGGGCCGATCTTAGGAAAAGTGATGGAAATGGTATGGCCAAGGCCAACGATGCACAATTGGGATCGCAGGTGATTCTGCTTAACCGAACGTGCTCGTGGTCAACCAATCCTGAACTCGAGCCAAATGATCGTAACCCCGGGATTAGTAATAAACTCTCTTTCTCTCGATGATCGGAACCGTTGAGACTCGGACAAACCTAAGTCGATACGCGTATTCCTAAACAGCCGCCTGTTGGTGAGAGTTCAGAATAATTGAAATTGAGAGAGAGTTGTTCACGGAATTGAGCCCAGACTTCGGTGTCGGATTTCGGGGACCCGACGGACTTATTTTAAGATTCTGACGCCAGAAAATGTTAGTCACACATATATGCTTTAAGCATAATTCCGAATTTTAAAGATTAATTTGGGTTAAACCAAGGTTGGTTAAGTTAACTAGAGTAGTTAAAGGTTGGTTAGGGGCTAAAGACAAAATTGCCCCTCAATAATTCATTTGGAATGATTCATAGCCATTGGATGGAGGGTAGTTTGGTCAAATGGCTTGGATGGTTGACACTTGTCCTCCCCAAAAGTTGAAAGTGACAAGTTTGACCAATTTGGTCTAGTCTTTCTCTCTCTCCTCTATCTCTCTCCTCCCTCACGCCACTCTCTCTCTTCTCCCTCTCTCCCCTCACGTTCGGCCAGCCTCCACCGTCTCCCTCTCTCCCCTTCGTTCTCTCCTCCATTTCGGCCGATCAAACCAGCCACCATCGCCGCCTCCCACAGCAGCTCGCCGGAACTTGTGGCCACGGCAAAGGGAAGCCGTGGAGGGCCGGAGCACCCACCAAGCCGCCGTCTCAGCCGTGTCCTTCTCCTCCCCCTTGGACGTCCCCAATCAGCCGCCCAAGCCACCGTGAGCCACCGTTGGCCGTGGGAACCAGCCACCGCCGGGAGTGCCGTGAGCCGCCGTCCTTGAGCCGGGAGTTTAGATGTACTTGTTTCTTCCGCAAATCGTCCACCCCGATGTGAGTTGAACACCTAAACTTAGATTAGGCCTAATTGTGTCTAGTTGAGTTAGTTTGGATTGATTTGTGGAGTTTGAACTAGATTAGTGTTTATTAGTGGATTGTGTAGTTATGGCTGAAATTATGATGATGTTGAGGGTGAATTCAAGATGGATTTATGGCTGAATTATGTTGGGTTGATGGCTGTCCATGATAAGTTAAATTCGGAGCCCTTGGGTGGTTATGATAGAAATGGTGTTTTTAGGTCCAATTAGGCTTGAATTGCTTAATTAAGATAAGTGCATGCCATATATGATTGAGTGGGACCTTGGCTGAACATTGGAGGCTTAAATGAAGTGTTTAGATTGTGTTTTGGCCATGTTTAAATTTGGGGTTTAGACTTGGCCGAATTTCATGTGTTAGAATACAAATGCTTTAATATGTCCATTGTTTGTAAATGTTGGTAATTGTTGTGGCATTTGTGTTCATTGATATGAAAATGCATGTCACGCACTTGATATGTTGAGATTGATATGTGAAATGGCATTGTGTGATTTTGCGGTGTGACATTGCATTATGTGTGATCACGGTAAACGCCCTGAACTGAGTGGAATTGGGCTAAGATAAAATTGAGATGTGTGATCACCTAGTGGCCTTCGGGTCGTGGCCTTCGGGTCGTTCCGTCCGTTGCGTTTACGCGGGACGATGCCCGGTGAGACCGGAAGACGACCATCCTCATGCACTTTGTAGCAGGCTCTGGTTCGTAGGTGAGCGGTGTTGCGCCTGAGGGCTAGAAGACACCGGGCCGGGGGCGTGTTATATACGCTGGCCATGAAGTGTTGTGGCCTTCGGGTCGGGCCTTCGGGTCGGAAAGTTGTTGGCCTTCGGGTCGGGCCCTATTGTGGGTCGTGAGATTAAGAATAATCTGAACATCGCATTATGTGAATTGCGAATCGTGCAGCATTGTGATGAGATCTTGAGAATAGTGAGCATGTACTGCATGAGACATTCGTGTGGAATGCGGTGATTGAGCGATTTGTACATTTAATGAAGATGAGCACGCGTGTGTGGAGTACGCCTGCAGTATGTACACGTATGTGAGTGTATATATATATATATGTTGAATTGCACTAACTTGCAGGGGTTGAATCACGTTGATATACTTTGAGTCTTATGTTGATGGCTTGATTGTTTGGTTTTGGTCTGTAGTGAGACACACTTTAGCCTAGCCTAGGTTTAGGTATTTGATTCACTGAGCTAGTCTCACGGTTGTTGTAAAACCGAAACATTTCAGAGCCTACCCCCTAGGATGTTGGAGCCACCTCCACTTTTTGGGATTCCCAGACAGATTTTGCAGACCGTGGAGCATTTCCCAGCTGGGGAAGGCGAGATGCACGTGAGGTTTAGGTCAGTTGTTTATGTGAATACGGGTGAGGATGAGCATCTGAAGCAAGAATACATAGCCTGGTGTCGTAGAGCCGCGGACGGGACCCTCAGTCGACCTATCCGTACCTTTGACATCCCAGTAGACGCTGATGGTGAGTTAGCGCCGGTGATTGCCGATGGCGAGGTGGTTGACGTTCCTCCACCTGGCGCTCCGCCAGCTGTCGATGCCCAGCCAGGCCCTGGAGTTTGGTATGATGAGTTAGAGCCGGAGCCTATGGATGAGGACGAGGACGACCCCGAGCCAGAGGTGATGGATCAGGATGATGGGGATGGGGAGGTCGATGAGGTAGGAGAGGATGTGAACATAGATGCCGTTGAGGATCAGGCGGATCAGGAGGACTCAGACATGGACGTGGACGAGCCAGAGCAGGGTAGCAGCTCTTCAGAGGAGTTAGCGGAGTCTTCCGACGAGCCCGACGATTCCAGCGATCCAGACTTCGAGCCTTAGAGTAGTTGGACGACGATAGGGATCCCTACCCTTTTTGTTATAGTGATCCTTAGCTCAGACCCACTCACCCGGCCACCGACACTTTTTGGGATTTGTGGCCTTTTGTCTTTGATGTTAGCCTGACCTAGACCGTAGTGGATCTGCCTGTATATATATGTATCTATGACCTTGTATAAACAGTTTGTTGTTATATATATGAGAATGAGGTTTTACCTGATGATGATTTGTTGGTTTGGCTTCCTTGTTCATCTTTAATTGTCGGGGTTGTATTTTGCTTCCGCATGTGTTTTTATACTCTGATATGTTGTTGGGTCGGCGATGTCTCCTGGGGACGTCGCACTCTGATCGACCGAAGTGGTAAGGGGATGCTCGCGTTCCGATGAGGTGAGTTGGGTTCGGGGCGTGACATAAACCCTACCTAGGCTATCACGTACCTCCAGACAATCACACAAACATACACATTCACACGCATCAAATCATCACATAGTAAGCACATCAGTCACTCTTGCCAGACTCAATCATGCGTTCAACCTGCACTCAATCACAATAACGTCGTATGCAAACACACGCATGTTCAATTCTCATTCCACGTATCCATTTCTTTCTCATTTCCTCTTTCACATTCCCCGCCAGTGACCCGCATTGAAGTACACGCCTCAGGCACACTGCGATCACTCATTACTTCCCACATCACTCGCCAGTGACCCGCGTTGAAGTACACGCCTCAGGCATACTGCGATTACTCATCACTTTCCACATCACTCGCCAGTCACCCACGTTGAAGTACACGCCTCAGGCACACTGCGACCACTCATCACAACACTTCAGGCCCGCGTAAACGTACACGCCTCAGGCCATGTATCTTGCCTGCGTAAACATACACGCCTCAAGCTCAACACTTACCACCTACTGCGCAACTCGCGTTGAAGTACACACTTTAGGCTGGCAGTCTTTCGGTAAAATCGGACATCATCCCGCGTTGAAGTACACGCCTCAGGACGACACAATTTCCACAATCTCACATGGCATGCCACAAACAATCACTTGTTCACTCGCATGTTCAACAATCACATGCCATTCAATTTGCCAGTCACACGTGGCTTGTGCACGCAACAACTCACTAGCATTTTCGTGCTCACACAACATTCGATCTGGCCAATTTCAATAATTAAATCAGTCTAGCCCACACGTGCACATAATCAAGCACATATCAACCCATCAAATCGCGGTTCAATAAACACACAAGGCCACTCATGAGCCCACAAATACAGCCACGTTCATAGGCATAATTTCAATATTTCCAAGCATATTAAACACCACAATCCAGCCATATTACCACACATACCAAACCGACACCATTTGTCCTTAAATTGAGCCCTAAGCTCGCCAATTCCATCCCACAACATCCGACACTTTATTCAGTCTCACTCCAGCCTCGAAACATCCTCATTTCATCCTCAAATCAACTCATATAACACACATTCAAGCCTAAATTTTGGTCACGAGGCATCAACAATTCAATCCCAACACCAACTCCATTCCGCCCATCAAAACAAACATCCAAAGAATCGAGGTAAAACTGGGCAGTTTACACAGTGACCTAAATCCCATCCAAATAAATAGTAAGAGAACTCCAAAAATTCTGAAATTTGGACACGTTACGTAAAACATCTTGCTGAATATTTTCCGTGAAGAACTCGAAACTCAGTTCCAACAAGAAACACCTCTTTTGGTCACTTGAATTCAGACGAAAATCAACTCGCTCCAACAGACCGTTTTGTCCTCAAAATATATTTCTTTCAATACCCAAATCACCTTGAAAAGCCTTGAAATTTTTATATGTCATAGCCACAAATGTCCCCAACAATTTCCGTGAATAAAGTATTTTGAAAATAGGCTTGAAAAAATTTATAAAAATTCGAACAGTCCAAAAGGTCGAGTGAGCAGTAAATCGGGCAGTTTTATTTTGGTCCAAAGATAGACTTCCGAATGGCCTCAAATGATCTCCAAACATTTCCAAATTAAAGTATGTTATACCTCAAGATGTTGGGAACAACTTTCATGAAGAAACCTTCCTCAAATTCGGCACACAAAATTCTCTACAAAAATAACAAGCCGGGCGGGTACAGTAACCGTGAATCCGCGATTCACCCCGAACCTCACGGATTCAAATCCGAACCGATTTCTACCAAATTCTAACTGCCAAAACTCATTTCCCGACGTCTAATCCAACCTGCAACAACCACTAACAGCCATACTCAGCCACCAATAACCATGATCAACACCTTAATCAACCTCTAATCACCCTAAACCGTACCCAAACAAGTCCGAAAAAATACCCGACGTCCTAGGCAAGGTTTAGATTACAACTTACTTGGTTCTAGACTAAAGCGGCTAAAACGTAGCGCGGCGGCGAACGGCGGGGACGGCGGCGCGGCTTGGTGGTGGCGAAAGCAAGCGGCGACGGCGCGGCGGCGATCCGACGATCGACTTGGACGATGATTGGCCCAAAGAGAGAGAGAGAGAGAGTTCATGGTTTGGGGGGTGTGCTGCCGTGGGGGAGGGGAATGAGTGAGGAGAGAGAGAGAAATTTTGACTTAAATAGTCAAATTTGGACCAAAGTGGCAATTTACCAAAATACCCTTTCGCTAATCTTTTTGATCCGACAGTCCAGATTCGATCTTATCCTGAAATCGACAACTCAGATCGAATCTCATCCAAAATATCTAACTGCAATCTTGTAATTTCTCAAAAAGTCCAAGGGTAAAAATATCTTTTCTAAATTTGGGGGTAAAATGACCAAAATGCCCCTTGCCCATAAAACATGCCCTTTAATAATCCTTAGGGGTATTTTGGTCACTTTATCAATTTCTTGCCCAAATTGAATTTTTCTGAAGGATTTGAGCGCACCCAAAATTCGCACGTGTCCCCTGCAACGTCGTCCTAACGTTCCGTCGTGACTTTCTAATTTTTAATTGTCCAATTTGGGCTAAATTCAATAATTAAATTTTATTAAACACAACTCGAGCGTTTCTTAAGCTAACGGGCGGCTTGTTGGGGAAATTCGCAGAATCGACTCATGACTAATACTGAATCGAGTCACATGCAAGTTCGTTCGGTACGTAATGATCTCGGTTGTCATTAAAATCGCAAAGATCAATCACTTGATCCGAGGGGTACGATCGTTTGGTATAGGTTCAGGATTATTCGTCAAGTCGTTTTGTGGTCCAGCGGAATCACCCGCGATCCACTACTATGACAATGGCGAACCGATCCCTAACTATCCTCGGATCGGCCAATAATGGCTCAAAATATAACTTCCGCGATTTAATGGTCGAAATCCATTTACGATCGAATTTTCTTTAGTCGCGTGAATTTGATTTCCCCTATTAGCCTTTCCCTAATGGTTAGCATCCCAGGAATGATCAGTTCCGGGCGAGAACTGACTACGAGTACATTCATAAAATTCAGTATTTTATAAATCCCAA
This sequence comes from Syzygium jambos, assembly GCA_031216235.1. NCBI lineage: Eukaryota > Viridiplantae > Streptophyta > Magnoliopsida > Myrtales > Myrtaceae > Syzygium > Syzygium jambos. The sequence goes on from CM062227.1 coordinate 26,063,952, forward strand.
ATGGATTAATTTTTCAGGATGTCACAATATCAGTCGCTATCGCCCGTCACAATTTAATTCCTAAATTACCCTAATTTAACCCCTAAAACTCTTCTAAAAATGTAAATTAGCCTAATTAGGGTTTAGGGTTGTACTCACTTGGATTCTTAAGCTCCCAACTACGCTGGACAGAAGGCGAGGGCGGCTGAACAGCGACGGGGCAAGCGGCGGCGGCACCGGCGGCGGCGATGGCGGCTCGCTCGGCGACCTCACACGGCCGAGAGGGGGAAGCTCACGGAATAGAGAGGGAGGAGAGGGTGTGGCTGGCTGGTGATGGGAGGAAATGAGAGGAGAGAGAGAGAATGGTGTATATAGTTTGGGCTAAGTGGAGTGGTTCGGAATCGGACTCGATTCGCGGTTGAGTTCTTGGGTCCATGCACCGTTTTTCTAGTTAGCCATTTCTTAATGGTCAGTATCCCAAGAATGATCAGTTCCGGGCGAGACTCACTAAAATAAAATGAGAAATAATCATCTATTTTATTAATCCTGGAAGTGGGTCGAATTCGGGATGTTACAACTCTTCTCCCCTTACAAAAATTTTGTCCTCGAAATTTACAATCCAAACCCAACTACCCAAACAAATGAGGGTGCTGACGTTGTATTACTTCCTCGCTTTCCCAGGTGGCACCTTCCGTCTCATGATGTTCCCAAATAACCTTGACTAACAGGATTGTCTTATTCCTCAAAACCTGCTCCTTCCTGTCCTCGATTCGTACCAGCTTCTCCACGTACGATACCCTATCGTCTACGTCTATTACCTCATGATTCAGCACGTGGGTCGGATCCGGTTCATACTTCCTCAATATTGACACGTGGAAGACGTTATGAACCTGCGACAAATTCGGTGGCAAGGCGAGATAATAGGCCAACGTCCCAATCCTTTTCAAAATCTTGAACGGGCCTATATATCTTGGACTCAGCTTTCCCTTTTTGCCAAACCGAGATAGTCCTCTCATCGGTGAGATCTTAAGGAACACATGGTCGCCAACCTGAAACTCCAACGGCTTACGCCTTCTGTCCACGTAACTTTTCTGATGGCTCTGGGCTGTTCTCAACCTTTCCCGGATAATCTTTACTATTTCCATCGACTGCTGAACCAGCTCTGGACCTGTTATACTTCTTTCTCCTACTTCGTCTCAACACAACGGGGTTCTGCATGCTCTACCATAAAGTGCTTCAAACGGGGCCATTCCGATACTCTGCTAGAAGCTGTTGTTGTAGGCAAATTCCATCAAATGCAACTGCTCTTCCCACTTGCCTTGAAAATCTAGTACGCACGCTCTCAGCATATCGTCTAGGGTATGAATGGTCCTCTCAGATTGGCCATCTGTATGAGGGTGATAGGCCGTACTAAATTGCAACTTGGTTCCCATGCCTGATTGCAAACTTTTCCAAAAATTAGTAGTAAACCGGGGATCACAATCCGAAGTGATTAATACCGGTACTCTATGAAGACGGACTATCTGCCGTACATATAACTCTGTGTACCTTTCCAGCTCAAAGTCCTTCCGCACTGCTAGGAAGTGCGCTGACTTGGTTAGTCTGTCTACGATCACCCAAAATAGAGTCGTGTCCCCTCTGGCTTCTTGGCAATCCCATTACAAAATCCATTGTAATATGCTCCCATTTCCATTCTGGGATTTTCAACGGCCGCAACATACCACTAGGTTTACAATGATGTGCCTTCACTTATTGGCACGTCAGACACTTGGCCACATGTTTGGCCACATCCCCTTTCATTTCATTCCACCAATAGTGTTGTTGAAGGTTCTGGTACATCTTCATGCTGCCCGGGTGAATGCTATAATTGCTCCTGTGAGCCTCCGATAAAATCTCTTCTTTAAGCTCCAAATCATTGGGCACGCACAACCATCCTCGAAACTTAAGTATTCCGTCCTCGGACACTTGGAAGTCCGATTTCCTCTTAGTGTCATCCATACCCAGAATTTTTTGAATCTCAGAGTCCGCAGACTGCAATGCCTTAATCTTGGCTTGCACTTCCAATTCAATCGTTAACGTCGCCATCAGACTGGAGAGGTGTCCGATCTCGAACTTAAATTCTAAGTCTCGCGCTCTTTCCAATAAGGTCTACTCTTGACCAATAAATGCGCAATGCTCGACTTCCGACTTAGGGCGTCCGCTACCCGGTTGGCTTTTCCGAGGTGATATAATATATCACAGTCATAGTCCTTCAATAGTTCCATCCAACGTCTCTGCCTCATATTCAATTCCTTCTGTGAAAACAGATACTTGAGGCTCTGATGGTCCGTATAGATCTGGAACTTTTCTCCACGTAAGTAGTGCCTCCAAATCTTAAGCGCGAAAATAATTGCTGCCAGTTCCAAGTCGTGGGTCGGGTAGTTCATCTCATGAGGCCTTAACTGTCGTGATGCATAAGCAACCACCCTTCCATGTTGCATTAGCACACATCCCAATCCCTTAAGCAAAACATTGCTATAAATCTCATATCCTCCCGGACCTGAAGAGATTGTCAGCACTGGCGCAGTCGTCAGTCTCTGCTTCAACTCCTGAAAACTCTCTTCACACTTTTCCGTCCACTCAAATTTAGTCTCCTTCTTAAGCATCCTTGTCAATGGAGTGGTTATTGCTGAGAATCCTTTCACGAATCGCCGATAATAACCTGCTAGTCCTAAGAAACTCCGAATCTCAGTAACTATCGTCGATCTCAGCCAATCCATTACTGCTTCAATCTTTGCCGGATCCACGGAGATTCCTTCTCAGGAAATTATATGCCCAAAAAATGATACACGGTTCAGCCAAAACTCGCACTTACTAAATTTAGCGTATAGTGCGTGCTCTCTTAGCGTCCTTAGAACCTTTTCCAAGTGTGCCTCATGTTCCTCGGGACTTTTTGAATACACTAGAATATCATCTATAAAGACAATGACGAACTGGTCTAGGAATTCCTTGAATACCCGGTTCATTAAGTCCATAAAGGCAGCAGGGGCATTAGTTAGTCCAAATGGCATTACCGTGAATTCATAGTGCTCATACCTCGTCCTGAATGCGGTCTTTGGGATATCCTTATTTTGGATTCTTAACTAGTGATACCCTATCCTTAGATCAATCTTAGAAAATACCAATGCTCCTTGCAATTGATCGAATAGGTCATCGATCCTTGGAAGGGGATACTTGCTCTTGATTGTCACTTGATTCAGCTGACGGTAGTCAATACACAGCCTCAACGACCTATCCTTCTTCTTGACGAATAATACCAGCGCTTCTCATGGAGACGCACTCGGTCGGATAAAACCTTTATCTAGCAGTTCCTGTATCTGAATCTTTAATTCCTTCAATTCCGACAACGACATCCTATACGGCGGCTTCAAGATTGGCCCAGCCCCAGGTGCCAACTCGATGACGAATTCTACTTCTCTTTCTGATGGCAATCCCGACAATTTCTGAGAAAAGATATCGGGAAAGTTGCACACCACTGCTATATCCTCTAGCCGCACTTCTTCCGTTGTCGAATCAATCACACTTGCTAAATAACCTTGACAGCCCTCATCCAACAACTTAGTTGCTTCTACTAATGAAACCCAAGGGATTGAGATCCCTCCTCGACTTCCTACAAACTCGAATCTAGGATGTCCAGTCGAGCTAAACTGGATTACCCTGCTACTGCAGTCCATTACGGCTTTCTGCTTGACTAACCAATCCATGCCCACAATCAAATCAAAATCATACATTGGCAAAACCGCTAGATCTATCCTGCTTTCTACGCCACCGATTACTATCTCACAATTCGGGCATCCTAACGATATGCATATCCTATCCATCAATAGCATAGTCACATATAACCGTACTTCTAAACAGAACAGGATTTGATCCAGCCAATTCAACAAACTAAGCATATATAAACGAATGTGATGCTCCCGGATCAAATAACGCATACGCAACATGATTGCACAGAAAAATCATACCTGTGACCACCCCTGGCGCATTCTCAACTTCCTTTCGCGCCATGGCGTACACACGTTCTTGTGCCAGCAGCCAGTTCACATTAGCCGGCAGGGGATTCCCAGCCTGATTTCCAATTCGGGGCTGCTGCGCCTAAGCTGGTAGTCCTGTGGGGCGCTGCTGGGGACAATTTCTAATATGGTGTTCCATACTCCCACATTTGAAGCAAGCCCCAAATCTGTTCTGCTGGTGATTCGGCTTTCTAATATTCTTCCTGATCGGTGGGACAAATTGCCTGTTTCCCGCCATCGGTTTCTTCCCAAGACGGCGGTTCTCCTTAACCTGGGCGAACCGCGATCTAGATGCGGCTGCTCTATCTACTTGCTCCCGCTCAATAGCCTGAGCTCTCTCATACAAGTCCTCATAAGTCTTCAAATTCACCGGTATCAGCTGGCTATGAATATCGGCTTTCAGTCCATCCCGAAACCTTCGCATTTTGTCTTCAGGGTGTTCTACCATCCTCGGCGCAAACCTCGACAGTCTCGCAAATTCTACCTCGTACTGATCTACGGTCATCAATCCCTGGTGAAGTCTCATGAATTCTGCCAGTTTTCTCTCCTTGGTGCTCTCAGAAAAGAATTTTCCCAAGAAGTTCTCAAAAAACATGACCCAAGTCTAGGCAATTCTTTCAGGAAATACCCTTCCTATGGTGGCCTTTCACTAATCATTGGCGTTGTCCTGCAGCTGATATACCGCCAATGTCACCTTTTCGGCCTCGGTGCACCCTAACACTTCGAAGGCCTTCTCCAGTTCCTCAACCCAACGGGGTGTGACCTTGGGGTCACCTTTGCCGTTGAACTTTGACGGCTTCAATTTTAAGAACTGCTCTACCAACTTCGACATCAGCCTAATCACATTCGCCAGCCCTAGAACTGGATTCTCTCGATTCCCCTGGTTCCCATTATTTCCATTATTCCCATTGGCCCCAGTGGTAGCAACAACGACGGCTTCAATAGCAGTGGTTATAGTGGCATTCCTCTCATGGGCAAGTCTATCTCCCAGAATTCCAACTTTCTCGAGTGCCCTCAAAATTCCGTCTACTCTTGGATCTCGGCAACTCTCACTTGAGGTTCTATACGGTCTTGTTCATGACCTCGGCCCCTACCTCTACCACGGCCTCGATCTCTACCTCTTCCTTGGCTACTCATCTTCCCAACCTGCACGCTCACCTATCTACTATAATTCACACACAGGAATTAGAGACCTAAACCAAGCTAATCCGGTCTAAGGTCATAGGCAGGGAATTTAAAACAACAGCAGTCAAGCAACTAGCATGCGGTCTTACACAACAGCACAACATCTCAACCAAAGAGATTCGCGTACTTATCTCGGGTCCTGCCGCACCTGTACTTTACGGGCCAATTTAAATAAGTACCTAATCAAAACACAGGCAGCCAGAAGATACACTTAGCACACGAGGTTACCCTACTGGCTACTTAAGGTCATCGCTCCTTATCACTCCAGGCTTCGACCTAATTGGACCGAGCAATCCTTGCTCTGATACCAAATCAATGGAGGATGTCATGCCCCGAGCCCTACGAGCGCGCGATCATCCCTCCGAGGTCTATTCAGTTTGACGTCCCAGAACGCATCACCGACCTAACGCCCAACACGACAAAGATTAAAGCACATGCGGAAGTATTATAGCACCCGTACAGTATAATAACACATGACCAAAGATAGCCACACAACCAACAACATGAACAAATATACACTTGCATTGATATTGGGAACCATATATAACATCCATTTATAGCTTACGCTCCAAAAATCAAAAACGGGTCAATAGCTACTACTAACAAAAGGGGTAAGTGGCTCGGGCGATCAAGGTTACTAAAACTAAAAGGGACTTCGATCAAAAAGGTACTGGCACGATCTATCTAGGGTTAAGGCTAAACCTACGAAACCCAGTCTGAGTCGGATCCCGATAACTCGAAGGAGCTATCAGATAGCTCAACCTCAGAGTCTAGGGAATCCTATTCGGACTCGGCCCCCGTTGACTCCTCCTCATAATCCATCGGCTCGGCCTCGTCCTCCTGCTCTATGTCCTGATCCATGGGCTCTGGTTCCTCATCCTCCGAATCCATCGGCTCTGAATCTGAATCCCCATCCTCCAGCGCACGATCAGGGCTTGCCAAGTCCCCATCGAGACACTGAGAGTCAACATCCCCAACATCGGTAAACGGGACCTCAAAAGATCGAAGAGGCCCGTAGGTCCCTGTATGGTCCCTAATACTCCACCCTATGAACCTGTGGGCCTGGTCAAGCTCCTCGCCCGAATCAACCCAAACTGTCGAAAGATATCTAACAAAGAAATCCCCGTTCCCTGCGGGGTATGGCGTCTCCTCCCGGTCTATCCGGTAAGGAATCCCAAAACGAACAGGCACTGCGGGCATCTCAAGGCCGAGGGTCTAAAAAATTGGGTTTATACAATAGTGAGAATAAATCTCAGCGAGTAAGTTCCCTAAACCTAAACTAGGCTAACATGCACCTCCTGACGAGCACCAAACAACACACAATCCAGAATATGAGTGACTTAGACCCTCGAGCCTAAATCCAAAACTTACGGCAAAAGGACACTATAAGTGCCATAACTTGTGTACGGCGCTCACTTTGGTGCCATAACTTTTTTTCGGATCACTTTGGTGCCAAGTCGGAGGAAAAACGATCACTTAAGTGTCATAACTTTTTTTTGGATCACTTTAGTGCTAAAATTTTTGAAAAACGATCACTTAAGTGCTAAAATTTTTTAAAAACAATCATTTAAGTGCTAAAATTTTTGAAAAACGATCACTTAAGTGCCAATCTCCGGCGAGACTCCGGCGAGACTCCGGCGAGCCACGTCAGTTTCAGAAATTAATAAAAAATTGCCACGTCAGATTTCCGGCGAAAAATTGTGTACGGCACCGGAGTTGGCACTTAAGTGATCGTTTTTCAAAAATTTTAGCACTTAAGTGATCGTTTTTCAAAAATTTTAGCACTAAAGTGATCTAAAAAAAAGTTATGGCACTAAAGTGAGCACCGTACACAAGCTATGGCACTTGTAGTGTACTTTTGCCCAAAACTTACCTTGGCCCTGCAGGTTAGGCACTTATAATTCACAATAATAACACAGAACCCAATCACGGCACATGCACACGTCACTTGGTCACAACGCATGTCATGCATATACCTATGCTCACACTCGTGCTCATGCCTCATCAATGCACTTCACACACTTGCACCCTTGCACACTTGCAATTTATCAATTCTCCTCCGACCCACGTTAAACGCATCAGGTCCGACCCGCGTAAAACGCATCAGGCTCGTGACACATAACCCGTGTAACATGCATCAGGTTAGTCATTTTCCGGTAGTCCAGGCATCGTCCCGCGTATACGCCTCGGGACGGGTTCAATACCCCGCGTAAAATGCATCAGGGCTTTATGTAATCACACATTCACATATACCAATTATTATCTGAATCTCGCGTAAAACGCATCAAGGTATTTTAAGTGATCACATGTTCATGCCGTTCGTGCACTCACGCATAATACACATGATATGCCCATACTCAGTATGCACGCACAGGGCCACAATGTCATACTCGGCATTCGTGAATTCCACATTAGTCGCTCAACATGATTTGGTTACATACTCAATTCACATCTCAATATGCCCAATGAACCAACCAAATCCAATTCAGTCACAACATATATTTTAACACCCAAATTCACGCAATTAAACACCAAAACCACACATGTCAATTGCCTACCAAGCATTTCATAAATTGGCCATGCCAAGCATATCACAGAGCATCACACAATCACATTCAAGTCACATTTAATTTAGCATCCTCACAGGCCGTTCATCGTTCCCTAAGTAATTCGTCCTAAAACCTCGATAAACCAAATATGGCCCGAATCGACCCGATACCTAATCAGCCATGAACAGTCCCTCTTAGGCCATCAAATCACCACAATAGGCCACAAGATTAACCATGAAAATAGACACCACTCGGCCCACAATTTACACTCGCTAAATCCACAATTTCGCCCGAATCAAGGCGCCTAAGCTCAGCCACCATTCAGTATGCTATAGGCCACTAAACCTCGATTAGATTATCACACTAAGCTCGTAAAATAGCTACCATATCAGTCCCTATCGCTCGTCACAATTTAATCCCTAAATTACCGTAATTTAACCTTTAAAACTCATCTAGAAATGTAAATTAGCCTAATTAGGGTTTAGAGTTGTACTCACTTGGATTCCTAAGCTCCCAACTAAGCTGAACAGAAGGCGAGGGTGGCTGAATAGCAACGAGGCAAGTGGCGGCGGCACCGACGGCGGCGATTGCGGCTCGCTCCGGCGACCTCACACAGCCGAGAGGGGGAAGCTCACAGAATGGAGAGGGAGGAGAGGGTGTGGCTAGCTGGTGATGGGAGGAAATGAGAGGAGAGAGAGAGACAAGGGTGTATATGGTTTGGGCTAAGTGGAGTGGTTGACCAACCAACTTATAATGACCATCATGCCCTTCATCTAAGGCCTTGGATTAATCCCACTCAAAATATCTTGGGGTAAAATGGTCCATCATTTCCATCAATAATTGAGGCTTAATTAATCCCATTTAATCTCCCAAAATTCGGAATCCCAACTTAGGGGTACAAAGGCAAACGGTAATTTTTCGGCCCCGGATCAATTTTCAATTTTTGACTCTATCGATCCCAAATATAATTGGCCACCTAAAAATGACGTTGTCCTTGCAAAAATAGTCGCGTACACCCACGAAACTCAACACTGAAGTCCGAATTCAATTCGACGATTGATTTTGCTCAATTTGTAGTTTTAGCGTCTTTCACTAACGGGCGGCTGTTTAGGGGTTACACGTATCGACCTAGGGCTACTCGAGTCGTGGTGGTCCTGATTTCTAGAGAACACGAGGATTTATTACTAGTTCCGGGGGTCACGATCGTTTAGAGTAAGTTCGGGGTCGTTCGCCACACGCGCTCTCGGTCGTGCGAAATCACCCGCAATCCGATCGTACGTCGTTGGCCAAACTGAATCCGTCACTCTCCTTAGATCAGCTCACATTGACACAAAATATTCCCTCGTCGCTTCTCGGAATCGAACTCGATTCACGGTCGAGTTCTTAGGTCCATGCACCGTTTTCCTAGTTAGCCATTCCCTAATTATCAGTATCCTGAGAATGATCAGATCCGGGCGAGACTCACTAAAACGAAATGAGAAATAATCATCTATTTTATTAATCCCGGAAGTGGGTCGAATTTGGGACGTTACATCAAGTCTGTTGCATACTTTGTTTAAAGCCAAAGAAATATGTACCGCACGAGCATGATGAGTCGAATTCATAATTTGAGGGAGAAGAAAAATTTCAACGTGCAATTGTTGGTGTAGTATAAATACTGATAAGCTATGGTCTTGGTAATGAACCAATAATATATGATGTGACGTAAGAAAATGAGCGAAGAAAAGAAAAAGATGTCCCAGATTTTGGAGTAGAATTATGAATGTTATTTTTTTCATTGGCGAGAGAAGAATGTTAGTTTACCATTGTCATGAATGCAATATCTCCGGGAACCAGAAACTTTTGTTATTGTTTAAGTATTTATTATCAGAAATAGAGAAAAATAACCAAGCTTATGTTATCAAATTGAGTGATCAAAAGTATTATTCCACAAAGCCTATACAAGTATTATTTATCTTTTCGTTGAAAATTAATTCCTTTTGTTTCTCTTCTTGTTTCCTTCTAGTCAACATTTTTGTGTGTACTAATATATGATCTTAATAATCAATAACAAGGTTCCTTTCTAGTACTACTAGCAAAACTGTACCCGTGTTGCGCGTATATGAAAAACTATCATTTAAAAGATTTGGCACAATTCCCTTGTTACAAAATATTTGAATTACTGGTGAATCGAAAGATAATATTCATAATAGTATGAAGAATTGTAACCATGTAAATGTGGAAAGATAAAACTTTTACAGGATTTTAACATTTTTATAAGATTATTTATAACTTTTAAGATAGAAATTATTCGACTTTAAAATTGAAATGCACTATCGATAAAGTAGAATTATCAATTTACGGATCTGTCCATTGATTTGAATATTTACAAAATTATTCATTGAAGATATTTAGGCGAAAAGAAGGATGTGTTTACTAAAGAGTATAGATACTAATTTTAGTGAGCTGAGCTGCTGAAGAGTTTCAATTATCATCAACTAAAATAAGTTTTTCTCCTAACCAGACAAGCATATAATTGTTATGTATTAGTACCAAGGTGCTAGGCCTACTTGTAAGTAATATGCCAAAAAATGAATTTAAAAATAAAAAAAATACTACGTTTGTTGCAATTAGTTTACCAAAAAGGTGGTGCTATATTTACACCTTCTTAGTTTAAAAACACCCTTTTTATAGTTAACTTATCAAAATGTCCTTCATTGTTGTATCCGCACTCGCATATATCTTCTTCCTAGTTTGTCTTACAAAAAGGAGAATACTGTAGCTTCGCAACGTTCACGTTGCACTCCAAGCATCATGGCATCGCTGCCCCGATCACAAACAATCCTCACGAGTGAACCCCCACAATGGTAAAGCCCTCAGCCAAATCCAAATATATGTAGATCACGGAACCCGACTCAAGGCTTTTGCTTAGATTTGGTGGAGTCGTGTAGTTTTGAGATGCTCTGTAACAATTAGCCTCCACTGCGAGTAGTTTTCCTTTTCATCTTCCCTTCTTTCAATATCTTTTAGGTTCGCTCAGTTGGATCATCAGAGCCATTACATAACAGTTTTGGACATTGGTAATCAGACGCAGGGCACCACCAGTGCCCGACGTTGCTGAAGACTAGGGAATGATGATGGACAAAAAGTGGAGTCGAATAAAATTCATTGTTGAAACCTTCACCGGATGCATGAACCAATAGAAATTTTTCTGACTGTTGAGATACTGCTACACTTCTGTTCATTCGAAATTAAACGATTTGGTTCAATTTTTCTTATTTAGCTCAACATTACCTAATGTCAGAACAAGCACTTTTGGTAACTGGGCCGGTGCAGGGGGTTTCTCTTTTCCATGTACTTAATTCTTATGGTTTTGGACTCTATTCAAGAATCTGTCTTGAGTGTGTGACAGGATTAGGAATGTAGTGGTGTCTAAACTAGAATGCAAGATAAATTCAAGTAGATAGTTCACACATGAGAATGTTTGCATATAAGTATAGAATATGTTGTGGGACTAATCTGCACTCACATTCTATCAATTCAAATACTAGATTAACCCATGGTTTGCTTAGAACCTCGTTCAACTCTCGTGTATGAACTATTTTTTGCTCATTTGATTGTTGAAAAAGAACGACCTTTTTACCAGACTCATTATTATGATTAAATCACATCATAGGATGACCAGATTCATTGTTATGGCAACCAGGGGAATGATTGGAGCTTTATTTCTGGATCGGAACTTTCTGTAAACCAAAATAAAACACAGAAGATCTGAACAAGGGTATATGCACTTACAGAACTATATCGCAAGTCAACATGCAAAGTGCACATGAAAAGAAAATTTACATAGAACTCTTTTTAATTCATATCTATACATAATGGGAAGCTCTTCTTATCAGAAAAAAAGTATTCAACAGAGCAGGTCTCCATTTTTTTTTTTTAATCTTTTGCAGAAGTTCGCTGAGTTTGATCAAGCAACACATATTGAAGTATGCCCATCAGTTTTTGTTCCTTCCACATTGACACATTAGGAAACTTAAGTATAGAATTGCCGGAGAAGATCCACAAGTTTTCCAACGATTCCAGTTAACCAGATTACCACAATGATGTAAATGAAAAGCCATTAGTTTGTTCAAGCCACTCAGCTCAGCCAATCTGTTCAGTCGGTTGAGTTCATTCAGAATTGCCATCAACTCGGTATGAGTACTCGTTTGCAAATTCTTAATGTACAGTACTCTTTTACAAATTCTGACAGTTTCTTCCATTTTGATAGGCCTATCTATGTCTCATTGACGAGCAATCTCCTATACATATGGATGATCAACTCGAGGGAAGCCTAGGGAGGCATTGCAGACATTCACTAGAAAGTTCAAGTCTCTTGATATTCGAAAGCTGCGCAATATCTAGTGAGAAGGGTTCATTATCGAAGAGGACAACTCTAAAGACTCCAGTTTGTTTAACCTACCGATCCACTGGGGATAGAATCTTCCACAAGCTTTTCAAGTTCTGGGTCAACTGGGTGAAGAGAGTTTTGGCTTTCCCAGGACAAATCTCTCTAGCATTTCAAGTTCGAGCACCCAGAATTACCATAAACTTGGTATGAATATGCAGTCAAAAAGACTTTCTGGGAGCTTTGGTACTTGGTGTATCTCAGAACATGTCATTTTCAAGATCTTACAAGATGAATATCACCAGCTATCATTGGAATATCTATTAGCAAATTTTCACTAAGCTCTGCATCTTCTAGCCTTTCCAGCTTCCATACTGTACTACATATCGATCTTCCATACCAGGCCCTTGTTCAACATATTCAATTCATCAAGTGATTCCAAATTCCAGATTGAGTCTGGTTGCGTCTGATTTACAGTTTCTCAAAGACTAGATAGGGAAGTTAGGTGACTGATTGAAGGTCTTATAGTCACTGAGGAGCAATGGCAAGCACTGAGAATTTGTACTCTTCAATCCTTGAAATTAGGCATTTAAAACATTCCATTTTACCAGGCTCCTTTGTAGAGGTTTGCACAAATTCAAATTTAATAAAACTGAGTGCTGTAACTGACCATTAGACCTATCAATCTGGACCAAGAATTTGCATTTCTCTAGGATCAATCTTTCTAAAGTCACAGATACCTGAAATCTACCATCTGACAGCACCATTTTCACATCGAAAGGTCCACCTGATCTAACTGAATTGAGGCCACACAGTAATCCCTTTTAAGGCAGAAATTCATGTCCCCTTTCCCTTCCACCTTGATGTTTGTTGGTTAAAACCAGCATGCGAATCAGACAAAGTCAATGTCTAGCAAAGTAGTCGACATAACTTTCCCCGAAATCATGCGCCGCTTACCAATTAGTCCGAAGTTCGCACCAGTAGCTCTTACAATATTTTTGCTCGTGTGATGTCCACCGTGAAGTACTAACCGAGATATCCAGTGGTAAATTCATCTGCTAGTAAGGATACGTGATGTACCTTGTTTTAGCTTTCTTATACTTGTTTCATCATTTTATTCAATCATCTCGCTGTTCACGCTGCTCCATGGTTTGTAGCAGCATCATTATTTGGACTGCCCTCTCCAATGAATCTTCCCGCCAGTCAGAGTGGGGGAAATGTATTTTCGTTTCCCGCCGTGGGAATTGAAGCCAGCATTGGCTTGCGCGCGAGCTAGACTGGCAGCTCGAGGATTGGGAGTGGTCCGACTTGGCCTCGCCGCCCAACCCACGATGAGTTGCGATTTTCCCTTTTTGATACACAAAAGAGTAGGAAGGGACGGTTAGTACAAGTGCGCATTCTTGATGTTATCATAAAATAATCGTACCCTCGAATGTTCAATTTGAGTATTGCTTTTCAAGTTGCCCGTATGTGTATGAGCCTGTTATCGTAGTCTCATTGATGTGTTAGAAGTTTGAAAGTCTTTCCATACGAGGTATCAAAGGCCCAAAACACTAGTTGGTCAAAAAATCACTTACGACATGTTTGTCCAGTTTGGCCGACGGTGAGGCGTCCAGCGAAGGTCACCGGCGACCCCACCAACCTTGAAAAAAAAAAGGAAAAATAAGAAAGAAAAAGATAAATGAAAAAGAAAAAGAAAAAAATCAATAAAATAAAATAACATTAAAAAAAATCCACGTCGGATGGAAATTTAATTAAAAAGCCACGTAGGACGATTTGTTGAAAGTGGCACTCAATTGATTTTTTTTTTGCTAGAAGTGACACTCAAGTGATTGTTTTTTGCCAGAAATAGCGCTTAGGTGAGCGAAAAAAAAGTTATGGCATTCAAATGAGCGCCGTACGAAAATTATAGCGTTCCTAGTGTCCTTATCCTAAAGTACATTTATGACTTTTGTTGTTTGAGGTTACAAACTCTTTTGAGTTCACACATAGCCGATGAAAATGCCCGATTTCATATTCTTTTACACAGAAAGTATTCAATCTTCGCGACCATACGAGTTGTATAGGCAATCGTGCAATTATGGGATGACAATGTCATAGACTTTATACGATGGTGATCAGTTCCAAATGTGTTCACGTTATAAATTGTTCGTAAATTTTAGACAAAATGACTTGATTCACTATACTATTGGTACGTCTATCTAAAACAGTATAGAAACTTTTAAATCCGGTTCAATGTAAAGTGTGCTTGCAAATCGATACATAATAGCAAGTTGCCTTTTCGAGCTCTCTCTCAACTCGAGAGAAGTGGCTTCCAGAACTCACAACTAACCTCAATTCACCTGTCACTCAAGTCTAATTACATATTTTTTTCAATTTTAAAGTTATTTGATCTATTTGACCTTGAATTTGAGTATATCTGACTCGAGAAGCTTGCGAGCACAACCGAGTAATTGCGTTTTCATATACCTCCGGAAATATCAAGAAACAGATAAACAATATCAACGTTAATGTTAGTGTATTTTTCAAAATTCTAAGATTGAACCAACTAATTGAACTAAGCTGAGTCAAAGTGCTAATGTGGAGACATCATAAGAACCCCAAATTTGTCCAAAAAGCACGTCTCATTCTCTCGGGCTAAAACACAACAAGAAATCGCCGCGCTGCCTTTCTCAACGTCCCGATTTGAGCAAAACTTCCTTCAGTGCCCTCACGTAAACCACGAAATCACCAAATCTGACACCGAATATGGCCCCCAACAGAAGAAGATCCCGAGGGCAAATCAGGAAAGTTCGTAAAAGTATGGAGTGGAAGAGGTGGCGGTTGAGGGTGATGGTTTTCCTAACATGCTTGATTGCCGCAAGTGGGGTGAGAGGTAATTTCAATTCGCGTTCATGCGTCAGTTGCTGCTCTAATCCTATGAGTTAATTCGGATGGGAGTTTTGACTGTGATAAGGTGCAAATAGACAGGCTCTAGGATTGAGTACGTTGGTTTTGAGCTTGGACAGTTGTATTGTGAATTTGGCGAATTAGGCATTTCAGGGTTGGGGGAAATCGTGGACTATGTTGCGTAGCTGTAGTGCCTGTTTGAATGGGGCAAACTATATCTATGTGATTCCTGTGTTGTACAATTGGATGTTTTCAAAGCATGTAACTGACGAGCATCAAGTTGTATCTGGTTGCTTCTGTTAAGCCGTTAGATTACCGAGTTTGGATCAATGCTACACCTAGAATATGGTCAGATTTATTGAATTTCCTTATATTTGTTCGATACAAATCTCATCCTGCTGTTTCTACTCTGGGGATAAAATATGTTGAGTGCTCACATTGATTGACTATCAGCTATTCAGCTTTTCTCTAGTCGAGTAATGGACCGGAGCTTGTAGGTTTTCAGTGAAGCAAGCTTTATGGGAAAGAGGAGCCATGTGTTGTTTACTTATTCCCCTTTCATCGCATTGCATTGAATTTATAGTTCTTTCTGTTCATGAAGGACTGCCAAAACATGCTGAATATTGTTATGAGTTGATGTTTTCTTAAAGTGCTCCCCCCACTTGATTTGTCAATGTAAAATATGGTCCGAAAAAAAAAAAAAAAAAAAAAGTCATCAGTCAACAAGTCAAAAGAAGAATAGTGATGTTCGGCTCTTTTAAAAAGCCCAAAGAGCACGCACGAAACAGAACAGAAAACAGAGAGGAAAAGGAGAGAAAGGAGAGGAAGAGAAGAAGAAAAAGAAGAAAGGGGGGGATTTTGCGCCGCGCGGACCTCGCCTAGCCGATTCGACTTCGAATCACAACGCTCGGTAAGTACTCGCGCCCCTCGTCCGTTTGATCGGAGAAGTTTTCCGATTTAAAGTTTAAATTCGGAATTTTGGGAAATTCGAGCGGCGAAGTCTGATTTTTGAGTCGTTGAGCTGTGTATTTTTATAGAATTGGTAGTTTACGGTGTTGCGGAGCCATGGGATTTTACGGAACCTGATTTGGACTTACGGTTTGCCGGATATGAATTTTTGAAGTTTAGTACGCGCAGTGAACAGTGCGCGAACAGTGCATGAACAGTGATTTTAGGCCGATTTTTGTTGGTTTTCGGCTCGATTTTGGGGCTGCCAAGTTGGGGTTTTTGTAGTGCTCGGAATAAGCTTTCTCTGGACTATAAGTTTGCTTAGAACGGAGTTTGGTGGAAAAAGTTATGGCGCAATCAAGTTTCGCGCTCAAGTTCCGCGTCGTGGACGAAATTGGATAATTGCTTTGGACGAGTGTTTTAGGAGCGTCTTTTAGTCGTTATATTAGAGTTTAAGCCTAGTTGAGCCGAGTCGTAGTTGAAATATCATTTTACTCGGTTTTGATACCGTTTTTCGGCTTATTGTTAGGTATTCGAGTGCGTTGGCTCGAGGAACCGCTATAAGTTAGTTTTTAACTTTTCAAGGTGAGTGGTACTATTTCTTCTTTGAATTTCTAAACTCATGTTTAGAAAATGATATGTATTAGATATGTTACCATATAAGAAATGGCATTTTTGTTGCATAAAAAAATGGATCGAGCATTTACTGCCGTTTTGTCTGTTTGATGGAAATATTCCTTTTGGTTTCGGTTTGAACTTATGGAATGTAAAAGGGTTTGTGAAACCTTTTGTGAAAGACTTATGAGGAGTTCTTAAGTTTGAATGTGACTTTTAAAGGGTTATATATCCGTTTGCGAAATGATTTTCTTTGAATATTTGGTGATTTTGATTGTGGATTGGATTTGCTGGTATGGAAGGATGTGGATTTTGATGCTCAGTGTCTCTGTGAACCCAAATGAGGGGTTCTGGGTATGCGCATACTAGTCTAGGATATCCTTGTGGGCCGAGCCACCGGCTTATAGTAGGTGGAGACCTTGCCAAGGGGGGAATCTTGGTCGTCTTTCACGGGGCGTTATCCGTGATCATACTTAGATTTCTGAGCATGAGATTGGCCAATGGAATAGACCATTGGCGTGTGCTTTCGACGAGATTGGCCAATGGATTTGACCATTGATTTCTTCTTTAATATTATTAATTTGAATGAGATTTTCTATTGTGAAAATGTGACGTTTAAAGTAGCATATAACTTATTTTGAACATGGAGTTTGTGATATGTTGGAGTTGGATTAATTGAGCTTTCGTTTGGTCTTTAACCGTGTGCATAGTGGGTGCTCGATCTACTTAGAAGAAATGTATTACTCACTGAGCCGTGGTAGCTCATTCCTCTCATCTAACTTGTTTTTCAGGTTCTTCTCCGAGACGCTAGTAGGCGTGAGAGTCCCGGTGTCGGGGAGGGCATTTTGATAGTGGGATCTTTTTGGTATGAGTTCCACATGGATGTGTGGAGTTTTAGTTTTAGCTGGTTGCTGGTTATGCTTTTGGCCTTTTGATGGATTGTAGTTAACTCTGATATTGTAACCAAATAAACTTTATATCATGTATATATGTGGTTGCATATATTTTGATATTATGTGAGTTTTGGTTATGTTTAGGCTGCGTCCTTTTGTGAAAGGATGGCCGTGTCATGCCCTTATTCTTGTTGAGTTTGGGGTGTGACATTTATTGGTATCAGAGCATAGGTTTTGATTTTTGGAGTATAGATATGGGACGTTGTGAGATTGTGTGATAGATTTTTGCGTTAGTCTTTTATATACTAAGTAGTATTTCATTCTTGGATTCAGGCGATCATGAGTTCTGACTCGGAGCCACTTGCTTCACTTCTTAAGAGTAATAAAGGCAAGCGAGTCATTACTTCCGACACTAGAGACACGCCTCAACGTTCTCAAGGTGTGACTTTAAAAAGGAGACTAGAGGATCAATATGAAGTGAGTTCCGACTCACCAGAAGCTAGAGAAGAACCCCAAGAGCCTAATCCCCCGCCTGATTTTACTCAAGCAATGATTCATTGGTATCGTCAGGCAAAGGGATTAAGTGAAGGTGGCACCACCGACTCATGCACCTTTGCGCAATTCAGAAAGGCGGATCCACCTAAGTTTGATGGGAAGTTTGATCCTCTTAAGGCCGATGGTTGGATTAGAAGCATAGAGGAAATCTTTAGAGCAGAAAATGTTCGTGACAATCAAAAGGTTAACTTTGCCACTCGTTATTTGGAAGGTGAAGCTATATGTTGGTGGCAAGGGACTAGACCCGCCCTTGGAGGTACTGATGTAATCATTTCCTGGAAGGACTTCACTGAAGCATTCAATGCCCAATTCTTCCCTGAGTCATTCCAAGCGAAGATGAGGAGTGACTTTGCAAATATATCTCAGGGTAGCTCGTCAGTTATGGAGTATGCAGCCCGCTTTAATCAGCTCAGTAGATTCGAAGAAGGCTTCGTGGCTAGTGAAAAGCGGAGGGCAGAACACTTTCAACGAGGACTTCGACCTGATATTCGCAGTATTCTCACGCCTTTTGTACTGACTACGTACAAAGATGTCTTGGATCGAGCGATTAGGGTGGAGCAAGACATGTTAGAGAGTGGCGCACAGGGTGCACCTCAGTACAAGAGGTTTAAGCCCACTGATTATCATGATAGTCGGACCAGCGGTAGCAAAAAGCGAAGGGATTTCATTCAGCCAGGAAGGCTCAAGATTCAGAGTAATCCAGGTCCTTGTGCTACTTGTGGTAAGCGTCATAGCGGTTCTTGTTACCGCAAGACAGGAGCTTGCTTCCTTTGTGGGAAAATAGGACATATGGCACGTGATTGTCCTACACAGAAGGATACCCCTGGGGATAGTAGAGTGTGTTTTGTTTGTGGGCAGCCTGGGCACCTAGCATCTTCTTGTCCTATGAAGAAAACTGCATCTTCAGCTGGTAGGCCCCAAGGAAATCAGGAAAGGCAAAAGACGACTGGAAAAGTTTTTGCGATAACAAAGGAGGATGCGGCGGCATCCAACGCAGTTGTTGCAGGTAATATTCATATTGCCTCTCAATATGCGTATGCGCTGTTTGATCCGGGTGCTACGCATTCCTTTATTGCCATTGATTTCGCAAGGAAACTAGATGTGTTGCCTGAGCCTCTTGAGTATGAGATGCATGTTGATACTCCTACTGGTGATTTCCTGATTGCTAACCGTGTGTTCAAGAGATGTTTGCTCTGGATTAATGATGCAGTATTACCTATCGATTTGGTGGAGTTAGATATACGGGATTTCGATGTTATTTTGGGAATGGATTGGTTATCCACATATCATGCAACTGTTGATTGTTATTCTAAGAAGGTTGTCTTTCGACTTCCAAATCAACCCGAATTCTCTTTTTCGGGAAGTTGTAAAGGCTCTTTTCCAAGATTGATATCAGCTTTACAAGCGAGGAAGCTTTTAAGGAAGGGTTATTGTGGTTATGTGGCTTGTGTAAAAGACACAAGTAAAGATGTTGTAAAGCTTGAAAATATTCCTATTGTCAGAGAATTTCCAGATGTGTTTCCTGAAGAATTGCCTGGCTTGCCTCCTGATAGAGAGATTGATTTCTGTATTGATTTGATGCCTGGTACTACGCCTATCTCTAAGGCGCCATATCGGATGGCACCGTCTGAATTGAAGGAATTGAAAACACAGCTGCAGGAGTTGTTGGATAAGGGTTTTATTAGACCCAGCATTTCGCCTTGGGGAGCTCCGGTTCTTTTTGTGAAAAAGAAGGATGGTAGTATGCGACTTTGTATCGATTATCGAGAACTTAACAAGGCAACGATAAAAAATAAATACCCTTTGCCCCGGATTGACGATTTGTTTGATCAACTTCAAGGAGCTCAGGTATTTTCTAAGATTGACCTTCGTTCTGGGTATCATCAATTGAAGATAAAGGCAGATGATGTACCAAAAACTGCTTTCAGGACGAGGTATGGCCATTATGAATTTCTTGTCATGCCTTTTGGATTAACAAATGCACCTGCTGCTTTCATGGATTTGATGAATAGGGTGTTCAGGCAGTATCTTGATAAGTTTATCGTGGTGTTCATTGATGATATTTTGGTGTATTCGAAGAGTTTGGAGGAACATAAACAACACTTGAGGTTTGTTTTGCAAACTTTGCGTGAGAAGAAGTTGTTTGCTAAATTCAGTAAGTGCGATTTTTGGCTTGATCATATAGAATTCTTAGGCCATATAATCTCGAAGGATGGCATTTCAGTCGACCCAAAGAAAGTTGAAGCAGTTGTCCAATGGAGTCGCCCTACCAATGTCACTGAAGTGAGAAGTTTTCTTGGTCTAGCTGGATACTATAGGCGGTTTGTGGAGGGATTTTCTAAACTTGCCGGTCCACTTACTCGCCTAACTCAGAAGAGAATTAAATTTGTTTGGTCCAATCAGTGTGAGCATAGTTTCCAAGAGTTGAAGAGACGGTTAGTGTCGGCTCCTATATTGACCTTGCCTTCAGGTACTGGTGGCTTCACAATCTATTGTGATGCATCTAAGGAAGGTTTAGGTTGTGTTCTTATGCAGAATGGAAAAGTTGTAGCCTATGCCTCTAGACAGTTGAAAGTACATGAGAGAAATTATCCCACTCATGATTTGGAATTAGCAGCGGTTGTGTTTGCCTTGAAGATATGGCGGCACTACTTGTATGGTGAGAAATGTGAAGTTTTTACTGATCATAAGAGTTTGAAGTACATCTTTACTCAGAAAGAATTGAACATGAGACAGAGGAGATGGCTAGAGCTCTTGAAGGATTACGACCTGACTATCAATTACCATCCAGGTAAGGCAAATGTAGTAGCCGATGCCCTAAGTCGTAAATTTTATGGAAACATGGCAGCGTTGCTCACTTCTCAGAAGCCTATTCTTGAGGATATGAGGAAGTTGGACTTGGAGGTATTGGTACATAAGCTTGGTGCTCGATTAGCTAATCTTCAAGTACAACCAATGTTGATTGACAGAATTAAGGCTAAGCAGAATGGGGATCCTCAGTTGGGAAAGATTAGAGAAGGAGTAGAAGCTGGGAGACAAGAGGACTTCAGTATCCATGCAGATGGGTCATTGAGGTTTCATGGTCGGCTATGCGTTCCTGATGATTCGAAATTGAAAAAGGAGATATTGCAGGAAGCTCATAGTACGAGATTCTCTATTCATCCGGGAAGCACTAAAATGTACAGGGATGTGAGAGAAAATTTTTGGTGGATCAACATGAAGAAAGATATCGTGAAGTTTGTTGACCAGTGTCTGGTTTGCCAGCAAGTAAAGATTGAGCATCAGAAACCAGGTGGACAGCTACACCCACTTGAAATACCTAAGTGGAAGTGGGAGCATATTACCATGGACTTCATCGTTGGTCTACCGAGGACACCTAGTGGTAAGAACGCTATATGGGTGATTGTCGATCGATTGACTAAATCTGCTCACTTTTTGTCATATCGATTCGGTCTTTCACTTGAGGATATAGCAAAGCGGTATGTTAATGAGATAGTGAAGCTTCATGGGGTTCCAGTGAGCATTGTTTCTGACAGGGATCCCAGGTTTGTGTCTAACTTTTGGAAGAGTTTGCAAGGAGCATTGGGTACTAAACTCAACTTCAGCACAGCTTTTCATCCACAAACAGATGGACAGTCTGAGAGAACGATTCATACATTAGAGGACATGCTAAGATCCTGTGTTATTGACTTTGGCGGTTCGTGGGACGAACACCTTCATTTGGCGGAGTTTTCTTATAATAACAGTTATCATTCTAGCATCAAGATGGCTCCTTTTGAAGCTCTATACGGTCGAAAATGCAGAACTCCCATATGTTGGGATGATGTTGGTGAGAAAAGATTAACTGGCCCAGAGTTTATTCAACAGTCAGAAGAGAAAGTCAGGGTGATTCGAGAGCATTTGAGAATAGCACAAAGCCGTCAGAAAAGCTATGCTGATCTCAAAAGACGCAAGGTAGAGTTTAATGTGGGAGATCATGCATTCCTCAAAGTTTCTCCAATGAAAGGCGTTATGAGATTTGGCACTCGTGGTAAGTTAAGTCCAAGATATGTGGGACCATTCTTAATATTAGAAAAGATTGGTGAAGTTGCTTATAAACTGGCTTTACCACCGGCGTTATCGGGTGTGCATGATGTGTTCCATGTGTCTTTATTGCGAAGATATGTGCCGAATCCTGAACATGTGCTTGACTTTACACCTTTAAGATTAAAGGAAAACCTATCATATGACGAGCAACCAGTACGCATTGTTGATAGAAAAGATCAAGTGCTACGACAACGCACTATTCCTTATGTAAAGATTCAATGGCAAAACCACACCGAGAGGGAGGCTACTTGGGAGCTTGAGGAGGAGGCAAGGCGCAAATACCCTCATTTGTTTGATGATTAAAGCACATCTAAATTTCGAGGGCGAAATTTTTTTAAGGAGGGGAGAATGTAAAATATGGTCCGAAAAAAAAAAAAAAAAAAAAAAAAGTCATCAGTCAACAAGTCAAAAGAAGAATAGTGATGTTCGGCTCTTTTAAAAAGCCCAAAGAGCACGCACGAAACAGAACAGAAAACAGAGAGGAAAAGGAGAGAAAGGAGAGGAAGAGAAGAAGAAAAAGAAGAAAGGGGGGGATTTTGCGCCGCGCGGACCTCGCCTAGCCGATTCGACTTCGAATCACAACGCTCGGTAAGTACTCGCGCCCCTCGTCCGTTTGATCGGAGAAGTTTTCCGATTTAAAGTTTAAATTCGGAATTTTGGGAAATTCGAGCGGCGAAGTCTGATTTTTGAGTCGTTGAGCTGTGTATTTTTATAGAATTGGTAGTTTACGGTGTTGCGGAGCCATGGGATTTTACGGAACCTGATTTGGACTTACGGTTTGCCGGATATGAATTTTTGAAGTTTAGTACGCGCAGTGAACAGTGCGCGAACAGTGCGCGAACAGTGATTTTAGGCCGATTTTTGTTGGTTTTCGGCTCGATTTTGGGGCTGCCAAGTTGGGGTTTTTGTAGTGCTCGGAATAAGCTTTCTCTGGACTATAAGTTTGCTTAGAACGGAGTTTGGTGGAAAAAGTTATGGCGCAATCAAGTTTCGCGCTCAAGTTCCGCGTCGTGGACGAAATTGGATAATTGCTTTGGACGAGTGTTTTAGGAGCGTCTTTTAGTCGTTATATTAGAGTTTAAGCCTAGTTGAGCCGAGTCGTAGTTGAAATATCATTTTACTCGGTTTTGATACCGTTTTTCGGCTTATTGTTAGGTATTCGAGTGCGTTGGCTCGAGGAACCGCTATAAGTTAGTTTTTAACTTTTCAAGGTGAGTGGTACTATTTCTTCTTTGAATTTCTAAACTCATGTTTAGAAAATGATATGTATTAGATATGTTACCATATAAGAAATGGCATTTTTGTTGCATAAAAAAATGGATCGAGCATTTACTGCCGTTTTGTCTGTTTGATGGAAATATTCCTTTTGGTTTCGGTTTGAACTTATGGAATGTAAAAGGGTTTGTGAAACCTTTTGTGAAAGACTTATGAGGAGTTCTTAAGTTTGAATGTGACTTTTAAAGGGTTATATATCCGTTTGCGAAATGATTTTCTTTGAATATTTGGTGATTTTGATTGTGGATTGGATTTGCTGGTATGGAAGGATGTGGATTTTGATGCTCAGTGTCTCTGTGAACCCAAATGAGGGGTTCTGGGTATGCGCATACTAGTCTAGGATATCCTTGTGGGCCGAGCCACCGGCTTATAGTAGGTGGAGACCTTGCCAAGGGGGGAATCTTGGTCGTCTTTCACGGGGCGTTATCCGTGATCATACTTAGATTTCTGAGCATGAGATTGGCCAATGGAATAGACCATTGGCGTGTGCTTTCGACGAGATTGGCCAATGGATTTGACCATTGATTTCTTCTTTAATATTATTAATTTGAATGAGATTTTCTATTGTGAAAATGTGACGTTTAAAGTAGCATATAACTTATTTTGAACATGGAGTTTGTGATATGTTGGAGTTGGATTAATTGAGCTTTCGTTTGGTCTTTAACCGTGTGCATAGTGGGTGCTCGATCTACTTAGAAGAAATGTATTACTCACTGAGCCGTGGTAGCTCATTCCTCTCATCTAACTTGTTTTTCAGGTTCTTCTCCGAGACGCTAGTAGGCGTGAGAGTCCCGGTGTCGGGGAGGGCATTTTGATAGTGGGATCTTTTTGGTATGAGTTCCACATGGATGTGTGGAGTTTTAGTTTTAGCTGGTTGCTGGTTATGCTTTTGGCCTTTTGATGGATTGTAGTTAACTCTGATATTGTAACCAAATAAACTTTATATCATGTATATATGTGGTTGCATATATTTTGATATTATGTGAGTTTTGGTTATGTTTAGGCTGCGTCCTTTTGTGAAAGGATGGCCGTGTCATGCCCTTATTCTTGTTGAGTTTGGGGTGTGACAGTCAAAATAGCTTGTGAGAGACATAAGAAACTTGCTTCATTGTTTGTAATTGAATGAGCTTGTGGCCGCATTTTCTATCTGAAAATTTCTCAACTGGTAAAGGCAAAACTTAGAGTGAGGTCCCAGGCTCATAAAGCTATTTACAATCACACTCTTGCCACGATATTGGTAGAATATGCATCTGCCATAAGTGTTCTTTATAAAGATTTTCGCAGAGCTTGTTGTTATTACCCTTCAGGTTTCCCCATTTCAAAACAATAAAATTGTAATCAGATGTAGTGCTTTTTCCAGTTTTACATGTCAGATTTGACAAAACTTTTTAGTTGGACATGTCCTAGATGTGATCGAAAGACCAAGGAAATTTGATATGTTTTAATATGACAATGTCACTAAGGCCGCGCGAAGAATAGATCCTCAGTACTAAATGGCCAATTCTTGAGATGAGATTTTGTGGGCATATGCTGCCTTGTCTTATGAGCTTCTGAACTGGTTATTGATGCCTTTTTGATACGAAAGCAGGTGTTTGAAGTCATTGAACTGATAGTTGACGTTCAGTACTGCTTACAGGTATATAATTCGTGTTATAGTGGCCTATTTGGATGCTTGTGATGCCTCTATGTCTGAATTGCATCTAATTGTTTGTCTCTATTTCTAAACCATACATACCTGTAGGCATATGTTGGGGTGGCCAAGGACCTTAATGCTATGGTTTTAGCTTTCAGAGGTACTCAAGAACGTAGGTATGCATGTTAACTTTAGCAATTCTTGCGCTTAACAATTGACACGCAAAGGATTTGATGAAAGTTTAAGCTTATAAGAGCAGCCTCCAGTGAATGCGTACACAAGGCGCATGGGTCTACCGTCCATAAAAGGGAGAAGGGCGAATCGTTTCCACCAAGACACGAAAGTTATGTGCTTGTAATTTTAGATGGAGTCATAAGGAGATCACATACTTTACTAATTTTGTTCTATGAAAAATTTTGTCACCTCTCTTTGTCGTTTGAGCTTTTCAGTTATTGCTTACTTCTATTTATGTCTACATCATACAGAATTGGGTTGAAGATCTCTACTAGAAATGGCTCGACATAAACTACCCTGGCATGCCTAGTGCCATGGTGCATTCTAGAGATGATAAGCCTCTTGCAATCTGTGGATACTTCTGATTTGGATTGAGTTACAAACTTACTCTATTGATATTTGCTTAGGTTCATCATGGATTTTATTTTGCTTATCACAATATGACAATTTGACCTGGTTTTTTGCATTCTGTTATAAGAGCCAAGGATTTATACAGAGACATCAACGTCATGGTGACAGGACATTCTATGGGAGGGCCTATGGCATCCTTATGCGGACTTGATCTTGTGGTAAGATAGTTAAAAAACTGTCATGATCGGGACTTGTGAAATTTATTGTTTTTTTTTTCGGATTGTGTTCTTCCAACTATTATTTATAATCTGTTAAGAGTTATCTGGAATTCTCTGCCAAATCAGCCTTGAAGAGTCTAGACTCTTTATGTGGATATCTTGAACTTTCTATGGCTCTCATATTTGTATTTACAATTCGTCATAGACAGCATCTTGTTTTATTTTATTTTTGGTAAATCAACCCACAGACAAAACATGAGCAGAATGGACCTTTACTGGAACCACCAATTGTTGACGCATCTAGTCGTGCAAATTGAGTCTTCAATGTAAGCTATAGAGCTTCAAGTTGGTTGAATGCCTAGATATAGTGAATAAAGACTTCCAACTAATCCTTACAAAGTTTACTCGCTGGAAAATTTATGGGATTGTTGGTATGTTATGATATGGACATATAACTTCTTCAAGCACTTGAAGCTCAAAATTTATGTCATGTAATCTTGAATTGCTAATGCATTTTATGACAGATTATATATCGATCCTAAATTTGTGTTTTATGAGCTGTTGCTGTCCTTGTCTCTCTCTAATCAAAGAAGCAATTGCTTTTCATTCGGACTTTGGGGCCAGAAATGTTGTAGGCTGGAGCCAATTCTAAGATGTCTAAGTTATGCTTTTTGTCTCAGTTTTTTTGGAGAGAGCAACACAGAGTACTTTTCTGGGCACCTGTCGCGGAACCGGTACCAGAAATGGTACACATCCAAAGTCATGTCCCATTGATTCTCTTATCCATGGAAAATGGTGATTTTGAGAGTTGTACTTTATCTTGGACTTTAGATTATGCAAAGGTTCATGTGGCCTGTGATAGTTTCATAGGTTGCAATAACTTTAGAGTTTAGACTGTACCTTTTCTCTAAGTGTTCGCAGCAAGTATGATATCTTGTCCTAACACTTGGATGATTTAAACTTTTATTTTGTTTGCTGGCTTCTTGCTGAAAATTTTTCTGAGCCTATTGTTACATCATACCCATGCGTGTTGGCCCATTTTAAGATTTAGTTCTCCTTCCCTATTTGAGGCAGTAAGTTTTTTGGAGTTCAAGGGGCATTTTCACCATGAACTTGGAATTCTTTCTTTATGCCGTTAGCAGGATGTGACTCCCCTCACCAATATCCAAGTGCTTCTTCTGGAAGCATTTAAATGCGCCTCGGTTGGGGCTGAGGGTTGGTTTTGTTTTGGGTGGATTTTTTTCTTTTTCTTTTTTTTTTGGGGGGGGGGGGGGGGGGGGTTGTGCTGGGGGGTGTCTTAGAGTTGGGAAAAGGAGGGATCTTGACAGAGTAACGATATAGACCTTCAACTCTCATGGGAAGAAAGGGCTGTTCTATTGTTCACCATTGTATGTGAAATGCATATGGTTATTGATGCGTAGTGTTTTTTATCTTGTCCTGAAAGGGCCATTGATCTATTAACATTCAAGTTATTTGGCTGTCCTATTATGTGCGCTGAAGCTTTTTTTCCAGACCAGCATTCGCTTGATTTACTTGTATAACTGGGGACACTTCATTTCCAGGTCCATCATGAAGCACGGAATGTTCAGGTTTTAACATTTGGGCGACATCGTATTGGCAATGCAGTGTTTGTGTCTTACTACAGTGATTGCGTGCGAAATGCAATACATATTGCTGATGGACATGATATTGTGTCTCATTTGCCTCCATACTATTCTGGGTTCCAACAGAAGACATACCATCGCTTCCCTAGAGAGGCATGGCTTTGATCTTGACGGAATATCAAATAAATTATGGGGAATTGTCGTTGACTAAATTTGATGTTTCGCATTTCTTTCAACCTATCTTACCGGTGAAGTCTCATTTATTCCATCAATGTATGTACTCTTTTTCTTTTTTGGCGTATAAATTATGAACTATCTTGTATGTTTATCTTTTAAACAAAGCAGGGCAGCTCGTACTACTCATGACCCTTAAAAGGTATTTGAGTAACTCTCATTCCTGTAAAAGCCATCATGAGTTTTTCATACCAATTCCAAAGTTTAAGACGTGTAATAATGTTTGCTATTTACTCTCTCTCTCTCTCTCTCTCATGGCTGATAACCTAGTCTTATGCTCTGTGCAATTATATGCTATTACACATTTAAATTATTTATGTTTACTAATGCAAATAATCATGGGCGACTAACCCAAAGACAGCTATGGATAAACATATTGATGTGATATAATGCTAAAATTGATTTGATTCCACCTGTTTCTCTGGTGACTAATCGTACTCTTTTCTATTTCAGTGTTCACATGTAATTGGAGCAACTATTTTGTGGATTTATCATGTTAGATGCAATAAGTCACGTGACAGACCAGCTTGTTCTAAATGTCAGTCCTTTGTTACTAGGAATATCTGCAGACAACTGATGTGTGTTTCTGTAGATCGGCAACTGGTAAAAGCATTGCGGACCATTTAGTCTATTATGGTGTGGAATTAATGGCTGAGACATGGCGATTGTGCAAAATCGTCATGGACGCATGATTGAAGGAAAATGGAGGTGAAGATGTCAAAGGAAATCTTATGCTTTCCAGGAATCCTTCTGCTTCTGCATTGAGGCTGCGTTGTCAAAGGAAATCTTCTACATTGAAACTACATTCAGAGTTCGATGCCAATAGTAACTTCAGTTAAAATGCTCCTGGGTCAGCAGCTGGTTTCTCAAAGATCATCAGGGACCTATATGATGTAGTTTGTTCACGAAATGCATTTCATTGATCTGTTGTCCATTTCCATCACAAGATGCATAGGAGCTCCACTCACATTCACTCTGAATGTAATTAGCACGAAGTTGAATGTGTCATCCATGTAAATACAACATGATTTCTATTGGATGTCGCAAGTTTACCTGTCAATCTAATCTTGGGCACGTGACTTTGTTTACCAGACTTAATAAGGATGCGTGGATACTGAGCTGAGCTATTAATAGCTGAATCATGTAGCTGTTTTCCTTTTTTTGGGGGTTGAGCTCGAGTTGAACTTCACAAAATTGGCAGATGTGTGAATTTTGAAACTGTGAGATTTGCACGGTTAGGCAATTAACCGGTTGTATAAGGTGAAACAAAGACTGCCTTGGGAGAGCACATATCATTCTGTGACCTTAACTTCTCCTACAGGCACATTGGCACATAAGACTTCTTGGCAGAGGTACTTACAACTGTTTACTGTCCGGGAGTACTGCAAATGAACATTTAAATCAAGCCATCTTGGAAACAGATGATAACCTTGTCTTGCATCATTTCCACTGGCAACCTCTGCTAAATTTTAACATTTCGGAGGTAAACAATTTATATCATCTGGCGTTGATATGTAACAATGATCTGATCAGCCTTTGGAACGAGCATTGGAAGCTTTTACTTTCTTTTTCTGATATGTATGAATTAACATTAGTGGAAACTTGAAAAACTAAATTTCCTTCGTCATTTCAAAGCATATATTGCCAATTATGACCATTCAAAGCACATTGCGTGCAAGACCAAGTACTTGAGACTGTATGATTAGCTAGAGTATGTACATTACGGAAAAAGCGAGTACAGTACCAAAATGTTGGGAAAGATTTACAGTTTTGCCATCTGACTCATAACTTCCTTTACTTGGTCAGCTGGTTGTCAATTATATGCACTGCCTGAGTTGGCTATAGTTTACCGGCACAGAAAGACTCCATCACTTACTACCAAGAGAAAAAGCTCGGGCTGTCATATAGGAGCTTTGTCGAGGAACAATTCTCCTTGTCAATGTTGAAACCTAAAGTGCCTTTAGGATAATCAAAAGGTGAATGACAGAACTTTTATCACTGATTAAAACCTACACATTTGATTATATCCTTCATTGTTTAAGCTGTAACAAAGTTAATTTTTATAAGACGCGGGCATCGGCTTCAAATTTAAAGTACAGACCAGCAAGTTCCAAGGACCACACATAAATGGCCATCATGTAAATTAACAATATTAATGCACTTGAACGTAATAATACTAGCATTTGTGTATTCAGGGGTTGTAAGAGCTCCAGTTGACGAAAATTGTTTAATTGATTATCTTCAATGATGAACGATGCGAAGAATTTTGAGATCCTTCAGTGCTTAATATTCAGGGATTTCTGTATCGTTGTGCAATCAATCAGGAGTTCCTTTAAAGATTCCAGTTTGCCGAGCTTGTCCAGTAGGTTGCGAAGTTTCCTGCAGTGCTTCACATTTAAGGAAGCTAAGTGCTTCAACAGACCAACGAATCATCAATTTGGACCAAGCTTTCACATAATTGCAGCAGGTCAATCATTCTAAATTAACTTGCAGAGAGAAGTCCGTAGTTTTATTAGAAGTGTTTGCAGCCCGTTAGAACCATGATACTTTGCCATCTGC
Organism: Syzygium jambos; assembly: GCA_031216235.1. Lineage (NCBI taxonomy): Eukaryota > Viridiplantae > Streptophyta > Magnoliopsida > Myrtales > Myrtaceae > Syzygium > Syzygium jambos. The sequence goes on from CM062227.1 coordinate 26,094,180, forward strand.
GACAGAAAGAGCTTGCTAAGATAAGATTTGGATCTAATAGAGATACAACGCAATGTATACTAGATGTTCCACAGCATATATCCCGCATATATCATACCTTGATGTGGCTCCAACCATCCCATTTCTCTGTAACTTTGCTCCATGATAGATTGACAAAGACTATATTCATCACAGAAAATTGGTTATTTTGAATATGAGAAGTGTCATACCCGCCATCACAATTTGGGAAGGAAACGTGACTTCTTCAGGAAAATCTTGTGCCAAAAAAGCCTCATTTGTGCACGGAGGTCTTCCATAAGTTCAACCTGCAAGTTTACACTATCAACTTGAGAGAATCTTGGGTTGGAAAATCTCCAAAAGTCCTGGCGGTATTTGTTGCCGATGGTCAAACTCGAGACAGAGAGCTTTGACTTTGTCGTTCTACCGCCAAAAGGAAAACACATCACTTCCAGTTCATTTTTTTTCAAAGGTTCAGAAAAATCCTCTCATAACTTTACAGGGTGTTAAATATTAGTGTGGTAGATGAGTACGGTGCTAAAGAAATTAGAGTACCAGAAGTGTGTTGCAAAATTAAAGGGGCATATTACTTGTGTTGTTGAACTTGGAAATAGATCATAGCAGAATTTTACCTTGCTTCTCGTCAGCAATTCAAATGATTCTACGAGATTTCACAGCCTACTCTGCTTCTCTATTTCCATGCCACTCTACTTCCAAGCCACCATTTTGACGGGTGATTTCTCTTCCTAGGCCTAGTAGCTGATCATGCATCCACAAAAAAGATCAATAAACAATCTGGTTTGCCTAAATAGCCCTTTTACCCCCAAACACATTACTTACCATGCCCAAATTGCAAAATAAATACCTCTAACCTGCTATGATGATTTCTCTGAAAAAGAGGGCCAACCATCCAATTGAAACTTCAGATCGAGTTCAATAGATTTAATGATTTCATCAATAGGTAATGACTTCCCCTCACTAATCTTCAAGTTTCTGGCTCTCAACAAATGAATGCATATCCACCCACCTAGGCGGCGCTGCTGGAGCGCGCACTCTTCCTCTCGCAAAAGGTTGAGTGTTCGAATCCTGAGCGCCGCAGGGTGACTTAACCGGTGGCACGTGTGTGGTGGCTAGCACGTGTCGCCTCCAGGGTTTACTCCCCGGCTGTCGGCCATGCGGGGGTTCCCTGGGTTATCCAAAAAAAAAAAAAAATGAATGCATAGTTTACCACCCCAAGATTGTGAAAGGGTATACAGTTCACATTAAATGTCATCCTTCATCTTCCTTCATTTGGTCTACATTTGTAAAGCTACCCAAGTAGCCACAGCTCCCTACACCAAAAGAGCTCTATAAGTTTCTCTAACTTTAATTCCTCTCAGCAACATCAGAAAACGACAAAAAGGCAGTTGTTTGAGATGTCTCCCTTAACACTTTTTTTTTTTATAACCCAGGGAACCCCCGCACGGCCGACAGCCGGGAAGTAAATCCTGGGGGCGACACGTGCTAGCCACCATACACGTGCCACCGGTTAAGTCACCCTGCGGCACCCGGGATTCGAATACTCAACCTTTTGCGAGAGGAAGAGTGCGCACTTCAGTAGCGCCACCCAGGCGAGTGGTCCCTTAACACTTCTTGTCAATCTTAAAACCTAAAAAAAATCCTTCAGTATAACTTAAGGAGAATGGAAGGGCTTCTATCACCTAGTCATAACCATTTTTAGAAAATGTAGGCAATAATGGGGAGAATCATAGAAAAGTTCATATATATGATTTTTGACTACAAGTCGGGACTTACCATATGTCCTATGCACCGATAACACTAAAATGTAGCCTTAACTATACGATGATTCATGATACCTCGGAGAAGCTACATGGTTCTCCCCTCCTGTCATAAATGGAAGTTTTGCTGCACTAATTATTAATGCAGCTACCCAAGTGAAATTTCTCTTTCTTCATTTTATAACTTCTCCATAACATTTGCAAATCCACTAAGATGCACACCTGTTCTGGAAATAAACTGATCACAAGCAGATCAATGCGGAGTGCAGGATCCATTAGCTTTTTCCTTTAACTTTATGCTGCACCAAAGAAAAATCTCTGTAAACTGCCTCCAGATCGGCATAGATTTAATTAACAGGACATGAAGCATTGACTTAGAAAATCTCAAATAAAGCACTGGTGAGTTAAGAGGACGCGTCTATTATTGAGATTGTAAAAGCATTATTTCAGACACCAATCCCAAAAAGGTAATTAAAATGTTCATGTGAAACTTCTCCATCCATATATCTGTTAACAATTTGATTGCAAAAAAGGAAAACACTCGTTTTCAGGTAAAATAACTCACGTTAGTTTGTTTAAAGTTCGAACATGAGGGATCAATTTATGGTCGTGGATGAAGAAGCCTTCAAAACCAAGGTGCCCTTCTTCTACGATTTCTCCGAGCAGAACCAAGAATTGCCTCCACATTTAACTTCGTGCTATCTTCTATGTCAATCATTTGCAATTCGTTCAAGCTCGACCCATCGGGCAACTTTTGTAAAGATTCACATTAATGAATCTCCAATTCTTTCAAAGACTATGCCCTCCTTCTACGAATTAAGGTGCCCTTCTTCTACGATTTCTCCGAGCAGAACCATGAATTGCCTTCACATTTAACTTCGTGCTATCATCTATGTCAATCATTTGCCATTTGTTCAAGCTTGACACATCAGGCAACTTTTGTAAAGATTCACATGAATGAATCTCCAATTCTTTCAAAGACTGTGGTAGTTCGCCTTCAATCTCAACCATATTAACACAACTTCGTACATCAAGACTACTTAAGTTGTTTAAATTACTTAGATCAAGTAGTTTCTCCACCTGTCCAAGGTCAAAAATCCGCAAATTTTGTAGGTTCTCCCACAAATTTGCCTGACTTCTCTGGGCAAAAGAAAGAATTGCCTCTACGTTTAATTCCATGCAATCTTCTATGACAATCTTTTGTAGTCTCTTCAAGCTTGACAGATCAGGCAACTTCCGTAAAGATTCACAGGAATAAATCTCCAATTCTTCCAAAGATTGTGGTAGTTTGCCTTGAATCTCAACCAGATTACCACAACTTCATACATCAAGACTACGTAGTTCGTTTAAATCACTTAAATCAGGTAGTATCTTCACTTGTCCAAGGTCTGAAACTTGCAAATTTTGTAGGTTCTCCAAACAATCAAGGCCTCGAATCTCTGAAATTGGACAAGACCAAATCATAAGAGACGATAATTTCTCCAAATTCGATAGATCCATCGAACAAAGTGACATGCAATCGCGTAAAAATAAGGATGATAAACTTGAGGGAAGCCTTGGGAGGCAACGTAGATTAGAGCAGTGGAGGTCAAGTGTCTTGAGTTGAGGAAGGCGACTAATATCTCTTGGTAAGGCGGTCACATAATCACACTCTAGGCCCGGATATTTTAGTTTGCTTAACTTCCCAATCCACCATGGCATCGGATCTTCCACAAGCCCATAAGATTTCACATCATCATTACGTGGGCCAAACCTCATATCCATTCCTTCAAATTAATTAGGTTCGAAAGATCTGGAAACGTCTTCATGTCCAATTTAGACAAATAGAGATCGGTAAGACTTTCGGGAAGCTTCGGTATTGTGTATGTTTGAGCACATTTCAATCTCAAGATCCTCAACGGCGGAACTCTATAAATGCCATTGCCAATTTTCACAAGCAAACACCAGTTATCTGCGGCTTTTATTTCTTCGAGCTTCTCTATTGTCCAAAGGGCATCAGGTATTTTGCTTATGCAACTCCCGGTCATCTTCACTAGTTTCAAATTTTTCAAGTTTCCCATGGAATCAGGTAGTTCTTTGATCCTTGTCCAGGATATACCCAACTCAATTAGAGATTCCCAATTCTTGATTGAATCCGGAAGCCTCTCCAATCATTAAAAATAACAATCAATTAACAAGCAAACAAATTGCAAGAAAAAAAAAATTAGACACACTAAAGCAATCTAATATTTTTTGGGGTTTTCTTTTATCTTAAAATTAAGACTAACCTACATGACACGCAGTTTCTAATTAAGTGAACCTAATACGCAAACTACATGATATGCACATGACGTAGTAATATGACGTAGCAATATGGCATGATCTAAACTACATGACATGCATTGATATTTCTAGTATTTTTATTAAAATTCGTAATTAAAAATTACTAAAATAAAAACTACTCTAAATGAAGGTTATCATATCCGTTCTAGGAAATAATTTAGATTAAATCCTATTTCAATTAGGAAAAACCTTATCGTATCAACTGGATATTATCTAAACATGTATTCTATCTAAATCATGTGATGTTATCTAAATTATTCAATCTATTAAGGAAGTTGACCAAAAAAAAAAAATCTATTAAGGAAAACTTTATTTGAAATATATTCTAATTTTATCATAGAATATTCCCTAACATGCAATCTATTTAAACTAAGCAATGCTATCGAAAAATCCTATCCTAATCTAAATGCAATCTTTTTGTATTTTGTAGATAAGGAAAGCAATCAAAGCTAAAACATTCAAATCAATCAAGATATCATCCACCATAAATGATAAGCATCCAATCAATTAAATAAAGAACATTATCTAATCAACTTGATACTTCCGCAAATTAAATCAATATCCTAATTTGGTCGCGTCATGGATTAAAAAATAAATCATGATCAATAATGCCTATTAGTCAAAATATTTGTTGATAAGCACAAAATAGGCAATAAAATATTCAAATTGATTCTAGATAAGAATTTTACCTATTTCGCCGATAACTTCCAAATTTGAACTTGACGGACAACGGATGTCGAGTGGTGGTGACTGGTGGTGGCTTGTGGCGCTTGATAGTCGATCAAAAGTGGAGGTCGCAGCAAGGGATGCTACCGGTCATCTCGATTATAATGGCCAAGTGAGGGAGTTGGCGAGGCTGGCCGCAGTCACATACGATTGGACTCGGAGCTCTTGGTCGGCGACCGGCTCGAGGCTTTGGTGGTGCGGCAATAGCTCGAAGTGGTGGCTTGATGGAGCTCCTTAGCAAATCCTATAAAATCAGAACAATTCAAGGTTGAAGAAGGACTGCCGATGATGAATGCAGGTCACGGCAGGGCAACAGCTCAGTTGCGGTTCAGGTCGGGATCGGTGGTAAGCAGCCAGGTGCAATCATTAATTGTCGCTGGAGCAGCAGAGTAGCGTCGGCAACACGGGGCAGCAGCTATTCAATGGGTTGGCTTGCGATGCAAGGCAGCAAACGTTGATGCGAGTGGTAGAGCAACAGTAGGCCCTCATAGGTGCAGGTGTAGGCACGACGGATCATGACACAGTATTGCAAGCGATGCACAACAGCTAAAGGCATTTCGACTCAACCAAGGAAGCAGCTTGTCGTCGCAGTCAGGCAAGCATTAGCCGCATGGCCAGGGTCTAGGCCGAGAATTAGGCGCGGCGGTGAGCAGCTCGGAGGACCGTCGTTGGTGCAGCAAATTGCGGCTAGGCAATAAAGGTGGTGGTGAAGGTGGAGTCTCTCTCTCTCTCTCTCTCTCTCTCTCTCTCTCTCTCTCTCTCTCTCTCTCTCTCTCTCTCTCCCTCCCTCTCTCCCTCCCTCCCTCCCTCTCTCTCTCTCTCTCTCTCTCTCTCTCTCTCTCTCTCTCTCTCTCTCTCTCTCTCTCTCTCTCTCTCTCTCTCTCTCTCTCTCTCTCTCTCTCTCTCTCGTATTCTCTCAACATGTTTTGAATTTCTACTTTATCGACCTCGAATTATGAGGCATAACATCTTATTTATAACACAAACCTAGGTTTCGTGCTAGCTTTCAATTTGGCCTTAAAAATTGATGGACTTTAGTTGTAACATCCACATTTCGGACCTCGGATCAACCAAGGGAAATTGATAGGGAATTGGTACGTGGATCAACCCGAGGGTCGGCCATGGATCAAGCTGTTTGGTCAGAACGGGCAACCAAAGGATGGACAGTGAACTGGCTTCCCAATCACGCAAGTAGATCAGAGTGATCGACCACGGATCAACTGTTTGACCATAAGGGTCAATAGTGGGATGATCACGTACCGAGCCGATCGACGGGCAGTCATGGATTGATGCCACACAGACATATGTCGATCGTGGGTGATTCCGCTCGGTCATGCATCGATCGTGGGTGACCATAGACCAACTCTGAGCGGCCATGTGTTGGTCGTGAATCGATTCCATGAAACTACATGAAAATCGAGAGTTAATCATGGATCGTTGATACTCAAACATAGACTGGTCGCGAATTGGCCATGGATCATTACGGTGGATCGGGAAAGGCCATGGAGGAGTCATGGATCAGGCCCTGTGCCAGCCCATGGACCAACCATGCGGCGGTCAAGATTGGCCATGTGCCCTGCCCCATGCCAATCGTGGACCAGTTCTGCGCCGTGCCTCACAGGCCCCCCGCTCGTGCCGTGTGTCGAGTTCAACGCTCGTGTAGGCTAGGCCATGCACCCAACGCAGTGCCCGTCCGTCCTGGCTTTGTGCCCAGTCAGACTTGGCCAAATAGGCCTTGTACCTGGTTATTTCAGATTTTGGTTCGATTGTGTTTGGGTGCTATTTAGCCCCGAACCTCGATTCTAAATATGAGGGTCGATTGTGCATGGCACATAAAACCCCTGATGGTTCTAATTTGTTTAGTAAGTTAAGCATTAGTGAAGTTTAGTGCTCAAAGGAGGATGAACCATTAGAGTTAGTGAGAGCTACCAATTATTGGGAGTTCTTGAGAGAGAAGCACAAGGATCACACGCCCGAAAGACTTCATGGGCAAGAGGACAAATTGGCTTGGCAAGTCAACGGAATTATTGATAACTTCTTTTGTAAGTTGCCCAATAATAGAACTTTGATAACTTCATTTGTAAGTTGCCCACTAATAGAAACTTATCTTGCAAGTTGGCTTGGTTAACTTACCTAGCAAGTTGGCAAGATGACTTCCCTAGCAAGTTGCTTACCAAGCAAATTGGCATGATGACTTCCCTAGCAAGTTGCTTCCCTAATAAGTTGGCAAGAGGTCTATAAATAGAGGCACCACTCCTTCATTTCTCATTCCACCATCACCACTCTCTCTCTCTCCCTCACGCCCTCTCTATCTCAACCGTGCCCTTGCCGCTCCCGTGCTCATGTCTCGCCATGTCCTTGCCGTGCCCCTTATTGCTCGACTTACACCTAGGCCACACACGATCACGACCTTGAAGGGTAGTAGGTAGACTTACTAAACCTTAGCTAAGGTGTTGTGTTACGTTGTTAGGCGAGTTATGTTATTTTTGTGCTTGCGTGAATCTTGTGGTTTGTAATTGCTTGATATAAGCTTGCCACACATATTTATGCATTTGGTAAGGTTTGCTCATGTATTTAATGTCATGTGTGAAAGCACGCTATGGGCCAAGAATGAATCTTGCTTGGTTCGAATTGGCGTCAAGGTATGTCAGAACGAGCCTTGCTTGAAGGGTCGATATTGAGATGTACTAATCCAAGCCTTACTTGGTGTAGGTCGGCGCTATGACCAGTTGGTTCGGGCCACGAGCTTGGTTTTGTGCCCGGAATGACTTAACACTTTAGAGGCAACATGGCATGATACACACTTCGTATGAAGTACTCAAGTTGGTATAATGCTTGTTGGCATGGTCGCACGAGAGAAAAGAATAGCCGTCACTCTTGATTGGGGATGTTGCCAAATGGATTTCGGATGAATAGCCGTCACCCTTAATTAGGAGACGTTGCCCGATTAAGTTCGGATGAAAAGTCGTCACCCTTGGATAAGGGGACGTTGCTCGAAAAATTTCCAAAAGAATCGTACCAATGGTTGACATAATAAATCCCTCATGTGCATGCTTTTGGTTGAGATGTTATTGCTTAAATAGAAAGACAAGTTGATATCATATTATGCACAAAACGAGTGTGTTTAAAACATCTTTGCTATTGATCTGCTATCAATTGATGTGGCTATGACATGTGCTTAGTTCAATGGTGAGGCGTCCTCCTATTCGGAGTTTAGTGAGTTTTACTTACCGAGTCCTTGACTCACTCCGTTATTTTTCAGATTTGTAGACATGGAAGTCTCACACTAGTTTTGGGAGCTGTAGTCATGCTAGAGGAGATAGGAATTTCCCTAAGCCTACGCGGATACATGTAGTATGTTGAAAAGGGAAAAAGGCCCATAGAAAATGGCTTGTAGAATACACTCATGTAATAAATATGTCATCCTGTAAATATAAGATTTGCTCATGTTGTTTGTTTTAACCCCGTTGTTTATTTGATTGTCTTGAGTTTATGCTTCCGCTTGATCGTAATGATAAGATAAACTTGAACGGGACGTCATGCTCTTAATAAGAAAATAAAAGAAACGGGACGTCATGCTCTTAATAAGAAAATAAAAAAAAACGGAACGGCAACACGCTTGAAACGTCGCATTAATATCCCTGAGGTGAGGATGTGACATTTGTAACCTAAGGCCTCCCTCTAATTAGGCTTTTGGTGGGTTGAATTAAGCTGAGGTTAGGCCAACTAAGGGCCCCTCTCCCTTGGATTTTCGGCTGGCTCTTGTTCCCAAAGTGGCCGAAATTTGGCCCCCTTGTGGGCTTGATTATTGAGAGGCTTTAATCTCTTAAGGGCTTGTTCTAATTAAACTCAAAGCATTTTAACTTTATGGGCTAAACCCTACTCGATTAAAGCTCAATACCCCTTATTTCTGGGCTTGCAATTTTGGCCACTGGCCCCGTAATGCTGGCCGAATGCTCACTCCAAGTTCGGGCCAAGTCCACGTGATCAATTCAAGTCCATTCACCATCGCCGGTCTAATGCAATTAAACTATATGATGAGTGCTCCTGAAATTATATGCTATGTAATTTAATTATTTTTGTTTAGAAGCTAAAACTAGTCTCTAATTTTCTATGTAATTAATTCTAAATTATTAGCTAAAATTTAGGTGTCAATAGCCAGTCAATTATATGTATCTGTTTATTGGTGATATTGATGGTTACTTGTATTGATGGAAATTTCTACATGTTGATATGGTCAACTGTGAGCCAGTGTTTTGGTGCGTGTAATACGAATTCCATACTTCTTTCTCTTTTTTTACTTTTTAACGGGGTCTTCACATGTCAAGAACTTATCGATCATACTCTGCCTGTCCTTTTTTAAATTCGTATTCTATATTGACGTTGCTATTTTTCGTTCAATGTGCCCAAATGGCGCCGTTGGTTAACCAGCTCCAATGGTGAGGTAAGGTTTTAATTCTAGTGCCAAATTAGTACACAGCTTGATAACTTACTCTTCTATTTGGCATTGATAAATTCGTCGCTTGCTCAGTCACTAACAAAACTAATTTCCCTGGTCTCTAGGGATTACTCAATACCTTAAAAGTGGAGCTACGTTGGTAAGTTATTAATTTCAATGGTAAACTTACCCTTCCCAACCCTCACCCCCCCCCCCCCCAAAAAAACAGATTTAGCTTAATAGTAAACTCATAAAAAGTTTCATGAGTTACTATTACTTTGATGTCATAAGTCGAGCGGTAAATTAATTACTTTGGAACATAATATTATGATCTTAAAGTCGGAGCTATGTTGGCAAGTTATTAATTTCAGTGGCACCTTACTATGTATACCGCAAAGATTTAGTTTCGAGTGGGTAAATTTACAAAAAGTTTCACAAGTTATTATTACATTGATGCTGTAAGTCTGATTAAATAAATAACTTAATGTAGGGATAACTTCATAATTCATATTACTACCTTAAAACTAGAACTAGTTGATAAGTTGTTGAAGTTAATGGTAACTTCCTATTTACACCGCTAAGAATTAGTTTTGACTGGAATTTATGAGAAGGTTTCGTAAGTTACTATTACATTGACTTCATAAGTAGGATGGTAAATTGATTACTCTAGGTGATAACTCACAATAACTACCTTAAAAGCGTAGCGATTTTGGTGAGTTACTAATTTCAGTGATAGCTTATTATTTGCGTTCCTAAGATTTGGTTTTGAGTAGTAAATTTATAAAAAACTTAAAGAGCTACAATTACATTAATGTCATTAGTCGCATCGTAAATTACTTTGTCTGGTAATAGCTCATCATTATTAATTTAGAGCTATTTTTGCAAGTTATTACTTTGAGCCGTAACTTGCCATCACAATCACTACAAAAAAACATGAAATTTACGACGGAAATCTGCAACGAACATTTTTCCGTCGCAAAATTGCGACGGAATTTGCGACGTATGAAAAATCCGTCGGAAATTTGCGACGGAATTTTCATCCGTCGCAACCGTCGCTAATTCCGTCGTAAATTTGCGACGGAAAAATGTTCGTCTCAAATTACCGACGGAAAAAAAAAACCGTCGCAAAATCAGTCACAAATTTGCGACGGAAAAAAGTTCGTCGCAAATTTGCAACGGAAAATAAATCCGTCGCAAAAAAATTTGTCGCAAATTTCCGACAGAAAAAAAAAACCGTCGCCAAATTCGTTGCAAATTTGTGACGAAAACGAACGTCCGTCGCAAATTTATAGTTTATCAACCCGTGATACTCCAACCCTATCTCTCTCTCTCGCTCTCTCTCGCTCTCTCTCGCTTTTCTCCCTCTTTCATATGTCTAAAATCAGCAAAATCCACGCACGCATATATTAATCTCGGTGAAGCTTTTGTACCGGTAAGTATTATAGCTAGCTTCGTGACTATTCGTCGTTGGATTGTAATTTCTTTTTTTTATATATGTTTATGTTTTTTTTTTCGTATCTGCATTACCGGTTTAACGATCGGTGACCGATGACACCTCGTCGACCTTTGGATGAGGCGGAACGGCCACGCCATTTTGCGACGAATCCTTCCTTCCGTCGCAAATTTGCGACAAATAAATGAAAATTTCATCGCAAATTTGCGACGGAACCAAGGATCCGTCCCAAATTTGCGACGGAACAAAGGATCCATCGCAAATTTTGCGACGGAACCAAGGATCCGTCGCAAATTTTGCGACGGAACCAAGGATCCGTTGCAAATTTGAGATGAAATTCGTCTTCCGTCGCAAATTTGCAACGGAATCAAGTATCCGTCGCAAATTTTGCGACGGAACCAAGGATCCGTCGCAAATTTGCGACGGAATTTTCATTTATTCGTCGCAAATTTGCGATGGATGAATTCCGTTTCCATCGCACATTAAAAATTATTAAAAAATGATTCTTAAGTGATTATTCTTTTTGGGTATGTGCCTAATTGAAGGTCTCGCAATCCAAGTGAACATTGCAATTCTCATCAAATTGATCACTTTCTCCTACCAATATTTCAGTCAAATATTTGGGTAAGTCTTATTTACATGGTAATTTTTTCTATTTTTGCAATTTTATATTAATTGTTGCGTGAATAACAAAAATTATAATTTTCATAATTTTATGGTTTTAATTAAGAACAATAGATATGATATTTTAAATATTTTACCGTAATTTTTTATTTTAATACAGACACAATGCAAAGAGAAAGGGATTGGATGTATAATAAAAACTTACCTGGATGTCGAGGATTGACAGATGAGTTTCGTACTGGATTGGAACTATTTTTAGACTTTGCTAGTAGTAAATATGAGTTTATGGATGAAAATAAGTTAAGGTGTCCGTGTAAAAAGTGCGGTAATGGTAAATTTCTTGTGTGTGATCAAGTTAGAGAACACCTTATTAGATTTGGGTTTACTCCGAACTATTATAATTGGACTTCCCATGGTGAACCATTTATATCTGATGAAGGATATGAAAGAAGTGACCAATTTTTAGTTAGGAAAGAATATGGCTATAATGAGCAATTGAACCCATACAAGAGGATGGTGATTGATGCAGCTAGTTATAATTTTGTCACAGAATCAAATCATGCAAGTACTAGTTTTACTCCTACACGTGAACAAGTGGGTACTAGTCATGCTTCACAATTGAAAGATATAGGAGTAACGGGTTTTGATGAGAATGTCTATAATGAAACTTTTCAATCTAATCAGTTCTGGGATGTGTTGAAAGCAGCAGATGAACCTTTATGGGCAGATTGTGAGGATCACACTAAGTTATCGGTGACAACCCAACTATTAAATATCAAGGCAAAGCATAATGTGTCTGCAGATTGCTTCAACTCTTTTGTTAAAGTAATGCGGGAATCATTGCCTTGTGATAACAACATACCAAGTGATTTTTATGATATGAAAAAGCTAGTGGATAACTTAGGTCTTCCGGTTGTAAAGATTGATGTATGTAGTAGGGGTTGTATGATATATTGGAGAGATGATGAAAATGCAGAATCTTGTAAATTCTGTAGCCAACCTAGGTACAAGATTAAAAGGAGGCCGGGTCGTAATCAGAAGTGTAGACCATGCAAGTAAATGTTTTATCTGCCTTAATCCCCAGATTGCAAAGGCTTTATGCATCTAAAGCCACTGCTGAACACATGACTTGGCATGCAAATCATGAAACAGAAGAGGGTGTAATGTGTCATCCTTCAGATGCGGAGGCATGGCAACATTTTGATAGAACATACCCTGAGTTTGTAATGGAGCCTCGGAACATCAGGTTAGGTCTCTGTGCCGATAGATTTGCTCCATTTGGGAAAACAGGAAAAAGTTATTCATGCTGGCCAGTTATCTTAACGCCGTATAATCTTCCACCTGGTATGTGCATGAAGACACCTTATATATTTTTGACATTGATCGTGACAGGGCCGCAAAATTCGAAAAAGTTGATAGATGTTTATATGCAACCATTGATTGAGGAGTTACAACGGTTATAGGTTGAAGGTGTCCCTATGTATGACGTTTCTACTGAGCAAACATTTGTAATGAAGGCTGCCCTTCTTTGGACGATAAATGACTTTCCAGCTTACGAAATGTTATCTGGATGGAGTACAGCTGAGATCTTAGGATGTCCGATATGTTTGGAGAGGTCAAAGTCATTTAGATTAAAACATGGAAAGAAGCCTAGCTATTTTGACTGTCACAGATAATTTTTACCGTCAAGTCATCCTTTCAGAAAGAATAAGAAAGAGTTCATCAAGAATAGGACTGAAAGAACGCGTCCACCATTGAGGTTGACCGGCGATCAAATTTGGAAGCGTGTGAAGGACTTTCCAACTGTTGTTGAGAACCCGCACGGCACGACTTTTGCGTACGGAAGTACACATAAGTGGACAAAACGCAGTATATTTTGGGATCTACCATATTGAAAGGCCCATCTTATTCATCATAATCTTGACGTCATGCACATAGAAAAGAATATTTTCGACAATGTCATAAATACTGTGATGGATGTCGCCGAAAAAATAAAAGACAACTTGAACGCAAGAAAAGATATGAAAGATATTTGCGATCGGCCAATACTAGTTGTGGATGCAAGCAGCAGAGGACCTAAACCGAAAGCAGTTTATACATTGGATAAGGAGCAGAGGCGAGTTGTTTGTCAATGGTTGAAATCTGTGCGATTTCCTGATGGATATGCTTCGAACCTCGGGAGATGTGTTGATTTGAATGAATGCAAGTTGACAGGTTTGAAGAGTCATGATTGTCACATCCTGATGGAAAGACTAATTCCAATAGCTTTGAAGAAAGTTCTACCGAACTTTGTATGGGGTGCCATTACAGAATTAAGCAATTTCCTCCATGATATTTACTCGACAGTGTTCAAAGCATCGCACATGGAAAAACTAAAGAGAGATATTCCAATTATTCTTTGCAACTTAGAAAGGATATTTCCTCCAGCGTTTTTTGATTCGATGGAGCATCTCTTAGTTCACTTGCCTTATGAGGCCAAAGTTGCAGGTCCCGTCCAATTTCGATGGATGTATCCTTTTAAGAGATAATGTTTTTTTTAAAATACAGTTCAAATTAGTTTATCATATAATATGTTCCGATAAGCTTCTTTCTATTTCAACTAGATTCTTATATCATTTGAAGAAAAAAGTGAAGAATAAGGCATATGTTGAAGCTTCAATTTGTAATGCATATATTGTGGAAGAAGCGACAATATTTGCATCATACTATTTTGAGCCGCACGTTCAGTGCAAGAGGCGGAGAGCAGGCAGAAATGATGAGGGCCCCATTGATCCCAATTGCATGGCATTCTCTATTTTCAATTATCTGGGTCGACCAAGCGGCGCATGTCAGTTTCGTTACTTATCAGGTGAAGAATTTCATGCAGCTCATACTTATATTTTACTGAACTGCCCAGAAGTCGAGCCATACTTCAAGTAAGTGTAAATTTGCAAATATATATTTTGCGTGTCAAATATTTGTTAATAATGATATGGTTTTTAATATTAAGATTTTCCAAACTTCAATGTTTGGACTACATCCAAATGAGTTTGACCGTTTATGCGGTAAACAATTTGCAGCATGGTTCAAGACATATGTAAGTTGCCTATGGATCAAAACCAAGTTATTAAAATTATATACATCATTTAGTAAAATATATATTATTGACTTTGCATGTATAACCTTAGGTTCACAGTAATTATGATGAAATTGGAGGGCAAGGATTGCTATATCATCTATCATGGGGTCCACAGTTAAGAGTTCGAAGTTGGCCAGCATATTTCATAAATAGATATAATTTTCATACTCAAGAATATGGAATGGAAAAATCCACAATGAATAGTGGTGTGTCTGTTCGGTCATCCAATGGTGACAGTTCAAAAGATTATTTTTATGACTTGTTAGATGAAATCATAGAGATAGAGTACCCTAGACCATTAATGATGCTGGTTGTGTTATTTAAGTGCACGTGGTTCGACCCCGTCAAAGGAATGAAGGTGCATATGAAATTCAATTTGGTTGAAATAAATCACAAGAAAAGGTATATGAAGTATGAACCATTTGTCTTGGCACAACAAGCAATTCAAGTATGTTATGCATCATATCCTAGTTTGAAACGCGACAAAGCTGATTGGTGGGCTGTATGTAAAATCAAAGCACGGAGAAAAATCGAGGAACACTGGAAGGATAGAGCCTACCAACAAGAGGAAGTGTATAACACGGTTGAAATTGAGGAATATAACATACCAACTTTACGAGATCCGTGTGAAGCAATGATAGATGTGGATCCAACTGAAATTTGCGAATTAAATGTACAAGAATGTTCAGAATCTGATTTTCAGACAGATGACGAAGACGAAGACGAAGACGAAGATTAAAATTTTTGTCACAAAACACTACATATGTGTAATTATTAATGCTACAAGTGCTATTTTGGTTGTTATCATTATTGTTCTTGTTATTATTGTTATTGTGCTTTTTATTATTGTTATTGTCGATTATTCTTTTTATTTTAATTGATCGTTCGAAATTTTGTCCCTAAATGCTGACAAGTCAAATATTATTAACGTGCCCTAACATTTCCAATATTCTAATTTCCATTGCAAAATTTGGGATGCCAAAATTTTGGACTGAAAAAAAGACATAGCAAATTTAGGACCCAAATAAATGAGATGCTAAATTTTTTACCGAAAAAAATACGTCACAAATTTACAACGTTCATGTAGTATGTGCATATTTGCGACGGAATTTTTACCGTTCGAAATTTGCGACGGATAATTTAATCCATCGCAAATTTGCGATGAAATTTTTTTTACGTCGCAAATTTACGACGGATTTTTATTTCTGCTGGAAATTTTTTGTCGGTCAAAAATTCGCGACGGAAAGTTTTTTTTACATCGCAAATTTACGATGTAAAAAAAATCCATTGCAAATTTGCGACGGACTATATTTATCCGTCGCAAATTTGCGACGGACTCAACCTGTCCGTCACAAATTTGCGACGGAGTCAACTGTCTATCGCAAATTTGCGACGGACCGTAGTTATCCATCGCAAATTTGTGACGGAGTCAACTGTCCGTCGCAAATTTGCGACGAATCGTAGTCGTCCGTCGCAAATTTTGCGAGGGAATTTTTGCAGCTTGAAATTTGCGATGCAAAAAAAATCCATTGCAAATTTGCGACGGACTATATATATCCGTCACAACCTGTCCGTCGCAAATTTGCGACAGACTCAACCGATCCGTCGCAAATTTGCGACGGATATATATAATCTGTCACAAATTTGTGACGGAGTCAAATGTCCGTCGCAAAATTTGCGAGGGAATTTTTATCGCTCGAAATTTACGACGCAAAAAAAATGTATCGTAAATTTGCGACGGACTATATTTATCAGTCGCAAAATTTGCGACGGAATGTAGTTGTCCGTCGCAAATTTGCGACGGACAAATTGAGTCCGTTGCAAAATTTGCGACGGACAGGTGAGTCCGTCGCAACTTTGTGACTGACTGTTGACTCCGTCGCAAATTTGCGAGGGAATTTTTTCGGTTCAAAATTTGCGACGGATTTTTCTTTACGTTGAAAATTTTTGTCGGTGGAAAATTTGCTACGGTCGTAGAGAGTCCGTCGCAAATTTGCGACGGACATTGGAGTTCCGTCGCAAATTTACACATTATTACCCTCTCCCTTTCCTCGATGCCGGCCCCCCCCAATTTGCGCAGCTCCCCCCCCCCCCCGCCGTCTCCATCGCAGCCGTCGCCGCCCATCGCCGGTCACCCCGCAGGCCCCTCCGCCCGTCGCCGATCGCAGGCCAGCCGCCTCGCAGCCCCTCCGCCTGTCTCCCGCCCCCCGCCGGTCGCGCCCTCGCCTCCCCTCGCCGACCCCCCCCGCCGGTCGCACCCTCGCACCCGCCTCGTCGCCCCGCCCCCGCCTCGTCGCCCGCCGCCACCTCGCCCCCAGCCCCCCCATCCGTCGCCCACCCCCCGCCGGTCGCGCCCTCGCCCCCGCCTGGTCGCCCGCCCCCCGCCGGTCGTGTCCCGCCCGACGCCGGAAGCCTCGCCGCCGCCGACCAGCAGACCGACGCCGTCGCCGCCTAGCCTCGCCGCCCTCGCCCGCCCACCAAGAGCCACCCGATGCCGGAGCACAGCCACCGTTACGACCGGCCAGCCTCCGCCGACGCCGTCGTCACCGTCGCCGCAACCCGGCCGTTAGCGCCGGCGTGTCGCCCCCCGGCCCGACGCTGTCGCCCCCGCCCACCGCCGAGCCGCCACCGAGTCGTCGCCCAACGCCGTCGCCGCCGAGCTCCTCCATCGTTCGCCCGGTCGTGGCCGAGCACCTGGCCGATTAGTCACCATTTGGGCCCACGCCCACGCCGGGACCGCCACTGTTCGATTGGCCAGTTTTTGTTGTCCTTGAACCAAGTAAGCAACTCCCTAAACCCTAGTTAGTATAATTAGGTAATTAGTCGGACTTGTTTAAGGATTATTTAGGATCACTTTTCGTTGGCTAAGTTACGGGTCAATTTCAGGATTGCATATGGCTTTAATTGATAGTCGACTGGTTAATTTGTCTATTGTGTGGATGTTAAGCGTTAAATGTCACGCCCCGCGGTTCTTGGCGCGCCACATCCCTCGCAGAGGTCGATTCGTGTGCGACGTCCCAGGACGCGTCGCCGACCCAAAACCCAACACAGAGATTTAAAGCACATGCGGAAGCACTTAAAACTACCCGTACATATATAAACGTATAACCAAGGGTAACCACCGAAATTAACACTTGTACTAATACTGGAATCATTTACAATATCCAAGTACAACCCGAACACCAACAATCAAAAGCGATTCAAGGCCACTACTAACAAAAAGGGGTAAGTGGCTCGGGGTTCAGGCACTACAACTAGCCGGGGGCTCTTCCCAAAAATGCATCGATACTCCTGTCGTCCTCAAGGTCGGGGATCTGAAAAGTCGGTTTTACAATAACCGTGAGAATAAATCTCAGCGAGTAATTCCCTAAACCTAAACTAGGCTAACATGCACCTCCTGACAAGTACTAGACAGACAGCACACAGTCTAAACAGTAAATGACTCAGGCTCTCGGCCCGAATCTAGAAATTACATGACCCTGCAGGTTAGGCATTCCAGGAATAATAGCAATCACACAACAGGACTTAATCATAGTACATCGACACGCATTCCTATGTCACAACACATGTTATGCATATGCCAGTGCTCGCACTCATGCTTATGCCTCATCAATGCATTACCGCATACTTGCACACTAGCACTCAGCCATTTCTCAATTTCTCCTCCGACCCGCGTTAAACGCATCAGGTCCGACCCGCGTAACACGCATCAGGTCTATCACTTCGAGATCGATCTCTAGCCCGCAGGCTCATGCCACACAGCCCGCGTAAAACGCATCAGGCCGGACATCTTCCGGTAATCCGGGCATCGTCCCGCGTAACACGCCTCAGGACGGGTTCACTACCCCGCGTAACACGCATCAGGGTTTATTGTGATCACACATTCACAAACCTCAATTTTATCTGAACCCCGCGTTAGACGCATCAGGGCAATTTAGGTGATCACAATGCACATGTCACTCGGGCACACTTTTAAATGCAAATGCCGTGCCAATGCTTGAGATGTGCACCCATGGCCATAAAGTTCACACTTGGGCATCCACATGCGCGAATTACGAGGTAACACACTCAATTTGTACCGCGCATATTCAAATTCATAAATTCACATGCCCAAGTCAGACAATCAATTTAAATCAGCCATGGCATCAAATCAGCACACTATCCATGTACAAATTCACAAAACCGGGTCAACAAGCATTCGCGCATTCGAGGCCCACCAAACTAATACATTTCTAGCCCCGCTAGACACGCGACAGGACACCATCAAATGAACCACAACCGAGGCTCAATTAGTGTCAGTCAATTACACCAATCAATCATTCCCGGTAATTACACAATTAAACCTCAAAATAATCGCGCCTTGCCTAAATCAAATCAAATCCAGTCCAATCGTGACCAGTCACTAAACCACAAATTCTAGGCCAATTAGTGTCATCACATTACTCCATCATACTCCCCAAATATTATTCTAATTGACCACCACAAAGTTAAAATATGGCGCGCACTATAGTCCACATATTAAATCCAAACAATCCCGAACTCGGCCCGATTTAGTCCAAACCGACCAGCCCATTCATTGCGCCTCTCGGGTCACTAATCCTCCATTAATTCAACCTACTAATCCACCGAATTGACCACAATCATAGTCCCCAAACAATTTCACAATTTAATCCCCTAAATCACCCTAATTAACCCCTAAACCCGTCTAAAAATGCAAATTATCCTAATTAGGGTTTAGGGTCAAACTCACCGGGTGTCCTACGCTTAAAACGGGCCGGATGAACAGTACTCGGCCCCGGGTGAACAGTGCTCATCGGAACAGTAACGCCGGCGATGAACAGTGACCGGCCGGAAAAATGCACAGCGACGGGCCGGAAAATGGACAGCGACGGGAACGGCGGGGCAGGCGGCCAGACCAAGGCGAAGGGCGGCCGAGCTGCAGCACACGGCGGCGACAGGCGGCGTCGAGGCCGGACGGCCGACCGGCGGGCAGCGGGCGAGCTGGAACGGAGAGAGGGACCGTCGAGGTGAGAGAGAGAGAGAGAGAGAGAGACAGGAAGGTTGAGGAGAGGCAGCAGACCGGCAGCGAGGCGGCACGCGGCTGCACGGCGCGGCGGCAGGGCGTAACGACGCGGCGGTGAGGCGAGCTGGCTCGGGTTCGTCGGGGCCGAACCGGGAGGAGGCCGGGGAAGGAAGAGACAAGGGGGAAGGGGTGGCGGCAGCAGACGGCGACGGCGACGGCGACGGGGCGGAGGCGGCGGCTGGACGGCGCATCGGCGGACTGGGCCGGCTCCGGGCCCGAACTGCAGCGGTGGCGAGCTCGCTGCGCTGCTGCGCGCGTCTCGCGGGGGAGGCCGGCGAGGGGCGGTCGGGGCAGCTGGCGGAGGCACGACGGCGGCGGAGCTCGCCGGCGACGGCGTCGGGGCGGCACGGCGCGGCGGCGGCTCGAGCGGCGTCGACCGAGCAGAAGGACGAAGCGGAGCAGACGCGGCCAGAGGAAAACAAACGAAGAAGAAGGAGAAGGGAGGGAAGGAGGAGAGAGAGAAGAGAGGAGAGAGAGAGATGATGTCAGAGAGGGGTGGGGGGCGTCTGCATGTGCAGAACGGGAAGAAGGAAGGGACGTGAGCGTGCATGGGGAAGGGCGCGCGGCAGAGGGGAAAAGAGGAGAGAGAGAGAGAGAGAGAGAGAGAGAGAGAAAGGAAAAAGGAAGAGAGAGAGGGGGACGCGCGCATGGGGGGTTCGGCAGAGAGAGGGAGAGGAGAGAGAAAAGGGGAGAGAGAGAAAAGGTACAAATTCAAACTTTTAAGCGCGAACTAAAGGACACGGTTTAAACTAAAAGTCGATCTATCGGTCCCGATTAAAATTCGGAAAAAGGTCTAACGATCTCCAATAAATCCCATCAACATTCTAGGGCATACGGCCAAAATAAAATAACCCAAACCGCTCTACGAGGGAGGTCTACCAGTCCAAATTCGTACCCGTTTCAAAAATACACTTTTCCATTAATCCTGATAATTTTGACGTTGGCCACATTAATATCGACACCGTCCAATTTATTTCGTCCCGAAACTCCCGGAATTCGGCTACCAAGTTCAGGGTATAAATAACGGCCAAATTCGATCGAGTGCGATTCTAGCAAAATTTCTAATTTTAAAAATAAGAACCCGAGAGTGATCAGTTCCCGGGCGAAATTCCATTATAAGCGCACTGACGAATTACACGTTTTATAATTCCCAAAAATGGGCCAAAATCC
The DNA here is from genome assembly GCA_031216235.1 of Syzygium jambos. Lineage (NCBI taxonomy): Eukaryota > Viridiplantae > Streptophyta > Magnoliopsida > Myrtales > Myrtaceae > Syzygium > Syzygium jambos. The sequence goes on from CM062227.1 coordinate 26,114,889, forward strand.
GGACTGTTACAATTCTTCCCCCCTTACAAAAATTTCGTCCTCGAAATTTATAATCCAACCCGACTACTCAAACAAATGGGGGTATTGGTGTCGCATCACTTCCTCGCTTTCCCATGTGACGTCTTCCGTCCCGTGATGTTCGCAAATGACCTTAACCAACGGTATTGTCTTGTTTCTCAACACTTGTTCCTTTCTGTCCTCGATTCGTACCGGCCTTTCCACGTACGACACTCTGTCGTCCACGTCTATTACCTCATGATTTGGCACGTGGGTCGGATCCGGTTCGTACTTCCTCAACATCGACACGTGGAAGACGTTAGGAACTTGTGACAAATTCGGCGGCAAGGCTAGACGATAGGCTAACGTTCCCATCCTTTCCAAAATCTCAAACGGTCCTATGTACCTCGGACTCAGTTTTCCTTTCTTGCCAAACCGAGACAATCCTCTCAACGGCGAGATCTTGAGAAATACATGATCGCCAACTTGAAACTCCAACGGTCTACGCCTTCTGTCCGCGTAACTTTTCTGACGACTCTGAGCTGTTCTCAACCTTTCCCGGATAATCTTCACCGTTTCCACCGACTGTTGAACCAACTCTGGGCCCGTTAAACTTCGTTCTCCTACCTCATCCCAACACAACGGTGTTCTGCAAGCCCTGCCATATAATGCTTCGAATGGTGCCATTCTGATGCTCTGCTGAAAACTGTTATTGTAGGCAAACTCCACCAAGTGCAACTGTTCTTCCCACTTGCCCTGAAAATCTAGCACACAAGCTCTCAGCATACCTCCAAAGTCTGAATAGTCCTCTCAGACTGGCCATCCGTCTGCGGATGATAGGCTGTACTGAACTGTAACCTAGTTCCCATCGCAGATTGCAGACTTTTCCAAAAATTTGCAGTAAACCTGGGATCACGATCCGAAGTAATTGATACTGGCACCCCATGAAGGCGAACGATCTGCCGTACGTATAATGCTGCCAACCTTTCTAGTTCGAAGTCCTTTCGCACTGCCAGAAAGTGCGCTGACTTGGTCAGTTTGTCCACTATCACCCAAATAGAGTCGTGTCCTCTCTGGCTTCTTGGCAGTCCCGTTACAAAGTCCATTGTGATGTGTTCCCACTTCCATTCTGGGATTTCCAATGGCTGTAACATTCCACCAGGTTTGCAGTGCTGTGCCTTCACCTGCTGACACGTCAAACACTTGGCCACATGCTTGGCCACGTCCACTTTCATTCCATTCCACCAATAGTGCTGACGAAGGTTCTGGTACGTCTTAGTGCTGCCCGGGTGGATACTGTAATTGCTCCTATGAGCCTCCGACAAAACCTCTTCCTTAAGTCTTAAATCATCGGGCACGCACAAGCGTCCTCGAAACTTAAGAATTCCATTCTCGGACACCTGAAAGTCCGATTTCCTCTTAGTGTCGTCCATATTCAAAATTTTCTGGATCCCAAGGTCCGTAGACTGCAACGCCCTAATCTTGGCTTACACTTCCAGCTCAATCTTTAATGTTGCCATCAAACTGGAGAGGTGTCCTATCTCAAACTTAAATTCTGAGTCCCACGCTCCTTCCAATAAAATCCATTCTTTAACCAGCAAATGCGCGATGCTCGATTTCCTGCTCAAGGCATCCGCTACCCGGTTGGCCTTTCCGGGGTGATACAGTATGTCGCAGTCGTAGTCCTTCAACAATTCCATCGAACGCCTCTGCCTCATATTCAGTTTCTTCTTAAGCAACTTCGTCAATGGAGTGGCTATCGCAGAGAATCTTTCCAAAAACCTTCTATACCAACCTGCCAGTTCTAGGAGACTTCGAACCTCAGTAACTGTCATTGGTCTCGGCTAGTCCATTACTGCTTCAATCTTTGCCGGATCCACGGAGACTCCTTCTCTGGAAATTATATGCCCAAGAAATGTAACTCGATTCAATCAAAATTCCCATTTGCTAAACTTAGCACAGGTAGGACCTTTTTCAAGTGTTTCTCATGTTCCTTGGGACTCCTCAAATACACCAAAATACCACATATAAAGACAATGACGAACTGATCCAAAACTCCTTGAATACTCGATTCATTAAGTCCATGAAAGCAGCAGGGGCATTAGTCGGCCCAAATGGTATCATCATAACTCATAGTTCACATATCTCGTCCTAAATGCCATCTTCGGCACATCCTCCTTAATCATCAATTGATGATAATCAGTCTTTAGGTCGATTCTTGAAAATATCGACGCCCCTTGTAACTGATCCAACATATCATCAATCCTTAGCAACGGATACTTATTCTTAATGATCATCCGATTCAACTGTTTGTAGTCGATGTGCAACTTTACAATTCCGTCCTTTTTCCTCACAAATAAGACCGACGCTCCCCATGGAGGCGCACTCGGGTGAATGAAGCCTTTATCCAATACTCCTATATTTAGACCTCCAATTCCTTTAATTTCAACAGTGCCATCCTGTAGGGCTCTCTAGATATCGGCTCTGTTCCAGGGGCCCACTTAATCACAAGAAGATTATCTTTCCATCTCATAGAGACGAAGCTCAATCCATCAATTTTCAAATCCCACGGTCTCCTAAAGCAAGTCACCCCGGTTCTTTACCAAATACGAAATTTTCAAGCGATAACTCGCTCATCCAAATCTTGTCAAAGGATGTCATCAGTAATTCTGAAATCCATAAACTGATTGCGTCTATTCACCATGAGCAATTATGTGTCTCACATGACCATCCAGGTCTATAACTTCAAAAATCACTTCTAATACACCAAATATCATCACACATCGTATTTAGACCCTTAAGACAAATCTTTCACTCCTAACCCAGCCATAGCGCACACCCTTCCTTGTGCCTACAGTCGGTCCTCGTTATTCTGCGGGGCAAGTTCCGCTTGACATGCTACCCGTGGTTGCTGTTAGGGCATTGTCAGCCTAGCTTGTCAATCCGAGCAAATTCTTACTTGGTGACCATGGTGGTCATCTCCGAAACACACTCCAAGTCCACTTGGGCGAGGGCCATTCCCGTGCCTCTTTCCAAAAGACTGACATGCAGCTCTATAATAATAGTCCGGCTTTCCAATTTTCTTTCTTACAAGAGAAACAAACCGCTTATTCCCAGTCATAGGCTTCTTCCCAAAATTGCGATTATCCCTAGCCGATACGTACCATGATCCAGAGGCGGTAGTCCTCCCATTCATATCCTGCTCAACCATTTGAGCCCTCTCGTATAGTTCGTTGAAATCCTTTAAGTTCAATAGCACCAGTTGATTGCGGAGTTCCAGCCTTAGTCCATTGCGGAACCTCCTCTCCCTATCCACAGGGTCTTTGACCATCCTTAGTGTTTACTTAAACCACCTTGAGAACTGAACCTCATTCTAATCCACAGTTATATGATTCTAACAGAGCTTTAGAAATTTTGCCAGTTTCCGCTCTCGTGCAGTCTCAGAGAAGTATTTTCCCCATTGTAGGTCTCAACAAAGGTAATCCAATTTGGGATCGTGCTTATATGGAAAACCTTACCTCGGGCGGCCTCCCACCAACTATTTGCTACTCCTTGAAGTTGGTACATCACTAGGGCCACCTTTTCTTTCTTCATGCACTCCAACAGTGCAAAGGTCTTCTCCAATTCTTAATCTAGAGAGTTGCAACCTCAAAACTACCATATCCTCCAACTTGGGTTACTCAAGTTTTAGAAACTGTTTTACCATGTGATGTATCCGACGATTCCCAATTCCTATCCTTTGATTGCAGTTAACAGTAGCAACAACAGCCTTAGCAGCCAGCAGCAGCTCCTTCTTGAGCCTACTGTCCCACTATGATTACAACTTCTGCAAGTGCCTTCAAAATCCCATCCCCTCTGGGATCCTCTGCAACTCCAGTTTATGGACCTATGCGGCCTCGACCTCGACCTCAACCTCGACTACTCAAGCTCACGCGATCACACCACTCACTTACCTGCTATAATTCCACTCAGGAATTAGAGACCTAAACCAAGCTAAACCGGTCTAAGGTCCTAGGCAAGGAGCTTAACGCTACAGCAATCAATCACTCAGCATGCGATTAAGCAAAAACAGCACAGGACTTCAGTCACAGAACACGTGTACTAACCTCGAGTCCCGACGCACCTGCACTTCACGGGTCAAATAACGCAGCCAAACAATCAAGACACAGACAGTCAGGAGGTACACTTAGCACACGAGGTCACCCTACTGGCTACCCAAGGTCATCGCTCCTTATCACTCCAAGCTTCGATCGAATTGGACCGAGCTGACCTTGCTCTGATACCAAATCAAACGGGGATGTCACGCCCCGCGGTTCTCGGCGCGCCACATCCCTCGCAGAGGTCGATTCGTGTGCGACGTCCCAGGACGCGTCGCCGACCCAAAACCCAACACAGAGATTTAAAGCACATGCGGAAGCACTTAAAACTACCCGTACATATATAAACGTATAACCAAGGGTAACCACCGAAATTAACACTTGTACTAATACTGGAATCATTTACAATATCCAAGTACAACCCGAACACTAACAATCAAAAGCGATTCAAGGCCACTACTAACAAAAAGGGGTAAGTGGCTCGGGGTTCAGGCACTACAACTAGCCGGGGGCTCTTCCCAAAAATGCATCGATACTCCTGTCGTCCTCAAGGTCGGGGATCTGAAAAGTCGGTTTTACAACAACCGTGAGAATAAATCTCAGCGAGTAATTCCCTAAACCTAAACTAGGCTAACATGCACCTCCTGACAAGTACTAGACAGACAGCACACAGTCTAAACAGTAAATGACTCAGGCTCTCGGCCCGAATCTAGAAATTACATGACCCTGCAGGTTAGGCATTCCAGGAATAATAGCAATCACACAACAGGACTTAATCATAGTACATCGACACGCATTCCTATGTCACAACACATGTTATGCATATGCCAGTGCTCGCACTCATGCTTATGCCTCATCAATGCATTACCGCATACTTGCACACTAGCACTCAGCCATTTCTCAATTTCTCCTCCGACCCGCGTTAAACGCATCAGGTCCGACCCGCGTAACACGCATCAGGTCTATCACTTCGAGATCGATCTCTAGCCCGCAGGCTCATGCCACACAGCCCGCGTAAAACGCATCAGGCCGGACATCTTCCGGTAATCCGGGCATCGTCCCGCGTAACACGCCTCAGGACGGGTTCACTACCCCGCGTAACACGCATCAGGGTTTATTGTGATCACACATTCACAAACCTCAATTTTATCTGAACCCCGCGTTAGACGCATCAGGGCAATTTAGGTGATCACAATGCACATGTCACTCGGGCACACTTTTAAATGCAAATGCCGTGCCAATGCTTGAGATGTGCACCCATGGCCATAAAGTTCACACTTGGGCATCCACATGCGCGAATTACGAGGTAACACACTCAATTTGTACCGCGCATATTCAAATTCATAAATTCACATGCCCAAGTCAGACAATCAATTTAAATCAGCCATGGCATCAAATCAGCACACTATCCATGTACAAATTCACAAAACCGGGTCAACAAGCATTCGCGCATTCGAGGCCCACCAAACTAATACATTTCTAGCCCCGCTAGACACGCGACAGGACACCATCAAATGAACCACAACCGAGGCTCAATTAGTGTCAGTCAATTACACCAATCAATCATTCCCGGTAATTACACAATTAAACCTCAAAATAATCGCGCCTTGCCTAAATCAAATCAAATCCAGTCCAATCGTGACCAGTCACTAAACCACAAATTCTAGGCCAATTAGTGTCATCACATTACTCCATCATACTCCCCAAATATTATTCTAATTGACCACCACAAAGTTAAAATATGGCGCGCACTATAGTCCACATATTAAATCCAAACAATCCCGAACTCGGCCCGATTTAGTCCAAACCGACCAGCCCATTCATTGCGCCTCTCGGGTCACTAATCCTCCATTAATTCAACCTACTAATCCACCGAATTGACCACAATCATAGTCCCCAAACAATTTCACAATTTAATCCCCTAAATCACCCTAATTAACCCCTAAACCCGTCTAAAAATGCAAATTATCCTAATTAGGGTTTAGGGTCAAACTCACCGGGTGTCCTACGCTTAAAACGGGCCGGATGAACAGTACTCGGCCCCGGGTGAACAGTGCTCATCGGAACAGTAACGCCGGCGATGAACAGTGACCGGCCGGAAAAATGCACAGCGACGGGCCGGAAAATGGACAGCGACGGGAACGGCGGGGCAGGCGGCCAGACCAAGGCGAAGGGCGGCCGAGCTGCAGCACACGGCGGCGACAGGCGGCGTCGAGGCCGGACGGCCGACCGGCGGGCAGCGGGCGAGCTGGAACGGAGAGAGGGACCGTCGAGGTGAGAGAGAGAGAGAGAGAGAGAGACAGGAAGGTTGAGGAGAGGCAGCAGACCGGCAGCGAGGCGGCACGCGGCTGCACGGCGCGGCGGCAGGGCGTAACGACGCGGCGGTGAGGCGAGCTGGCTCGGGTTCGTCGGGGCCGAACCGGGAGGAGGCCGGGGAAGGAAGAGACAAGGGGGAAGGGGTGGCGGCAGCAGACGGCGACGGCGACGGCGACGGGGCGGAGGCGGCGGCTGGACGGCGCATCGGCGGACTGGGCCGGCTCCGGGCCCGAACTGCAGCGGTGGCGAGCTCGCTGCGCTGCTGCGCGCGTCTCGCGGGGGAGGCCGGCGAGGGGCGGTCGGGGCAGCTGGCGGAGGCACGACGGCGGCGGAGCTCGCCGGCGACGGCGTCGGGGCGGCACGGCGCGGCGGCGGCTCGAGCGGCGTCGACCGAGCAGAAGGACGAAGCGGAGCAGACGCGGCCAGAGGAAAACAAACGAAGAAGAAGGAGAAGGGAGGGAAGGAGGAGAGAGAGAAGAGAGGAGAGAGAGAGATGATGTCAGAGAGGGGTGGGGGGCGTCTGCATGTGCAGAACGGGAAGAAGGAAGGGACGTGAGCGTGCATGGGGAAGGGCGCGCGGCAGAGGGGAAAAGAGGAGAGAGAGAGAGAGAGAGAGAGAGAGAGAGAGAAAGGAAAAAGGAAGAGAGAGAGGGGGACGCGCGCATGGGGGGTTCGGCAGAGAGAGGGAGAGGAGAGAGAAAAGGGGAGAGAGAGAAAAGGTACAAATTCAAACTTTTAAGCGCGAACTAAAGGACACGGTTTAAACTAAAAGTCGATCTATCGGTCCCGATTAAAATTCGGAAAAAGGTCTAACGATCTCCAATAAATCCCATCAACATTCTAGGGCATACGGCCAAAATAAAATAACCCAAACCGCTCTACGAGGGAGGTCTACCAGTCCAAATTCGTACCCGTTTCAAAAAATACACTTTTCCATTAATCCTGATAATTTTGACGTTGGCCACATTAATATCGACACCGTCCAATTTATTTCGTCCCGAAACTCCCGGAATTCGGCTACCAAGTTCAGGGTATAAATAACGGCCAAATTCGATCGAGTGCGATTCTAGCAAAATTTCTAATTTTAAAAATAAGAACCCGAGAGTGATCAGTTCCCGGGCGAAATTCCATTATAAGCGCACTGACGAATTACACGTTTTATAATTCCCAAAAATGGGCCAAAATCCGGACTGTTACAATTCTTCCCCCCTTACAAAAATTTCGTCCTCGAAATTTATAATCCAACCCGACTACTCAAACAAATGGGGGTATTGGTGTCGCATCACTTCCTCGCTTTCCCATGTGACGTCTTCCGTCCCGTGATGTTCGCAAATGACCTTAACCAACGGTATTGTCTTGTTTCTCAACACTTGTTCCTTTCTGTCCTCGATTCGTACCGGCCTTTCCACGTACGACACTCTGTCGTCCACGTCTATTACCTCATGATTTGGCACGTGGGTCGGATCCGGTTCGTACTTCCTCAACATCGACACGTGGAAGACGTTAGGAACTTGTGACAAATTCGGCGGCAAGGCTAGACGATAGGCTAACGTTCCCATCCTTTCCAAAATCTCAAACGGTCCTATGTACCTCGGACTCAGTTTTCCTTTCTTGCCAAACCGAGACAATCCTCTCAACGGCGAGATCTTGAGAAATACATGATCGCCAACTTGAAACTCCAACGGTCTACGCCTTCTGTCCGCGTAACTTTTCTGACGACTCTGAGCTGTTCTCAACCTTTCCCGGATAATCTTCACCGTTTCCACCGACTGTTGAACCAACTCTGGGCCCGTTAAACTTCGTTCTCCTACCTCATCCCAACACAACGGTGTTCTGCAAGCCCTGCCATATAATGCTTCGAATGGTGCCATTCTGATGCTCTGCTGAAAACTGTTATTGTAGGCAAACTCCACCAAGTGCAACTGTTCTTCCCACTTGCCCTGAAAATCTAGCACACAAGCTCTCAGCATACCTCCAAAGTCTGAATAGTCCTCTCAGACTGGCCATCCGTCTGCGGATGATAGGCTGTACTGAACTGTAACCTAGTTCCCATCGCAGATTGCAGACTTTTCCAAAAATTTGCAGTAAACCTGGGATCACGATCCGAAGTAATTGATACTGGCACCCCATGAAGGCGAACGATCTGCCGTACGTATAATGCTGCCAACCTTTCTAGTTCGAAGTCCTTTCGCACTGCCAGAAAGTGCGCTGACTTGGTCAGTTTGTCCACTATCACCCAAATAGAGTCGTGTCCTCTCTGGCTTCTTGGCAGTCCCGTTACAAAGTCCATTGTGATGTGTTCCCACTTCCATTCTGGGATTTCCAATGGCTGTAACATTCCACCAGGTTTGCAGTGCTGTGCCTTCACCTGCTGACACGTCAAACACTTGGCCACATGCTTGGCCACGTCCACTTTCATTCCATTCCACCAATAGTGCTGACGAAGGTTCTGGTACGTCTTAGTGCTGCCCGGGTGGATACTGTAATTGCTCCTATGAGCCTCCGACAAAACCTCTTCCTTAAGTCTTAAATCATCGGGCACGCACAAGCGTCCTCGAAACTTAAGAATTCCATTCTCGGACACCTGAAAGTCCGATTTCCTCTTAGTGTCGTCCATATTCAAAATTTTCTGGATCCCAAGGTCCGTAGACTGCAACGCCCTAATCTTGGCTTACACTTCCAGCTCAATCTTTAATGTTGCCATCAAACTGGAGAGGTGTCCTATCTCAAACTTAAATTCTGAGTCCCACGCTCCTTCCAATAAAATCCATTCTTTAACCAGCAAATGCGCGATGCTCGATTTCCTGCTCAAGGCATCCGCTACCCGGTTGGCCTTTCCGGGGTGATACAGTATGTCGCAGTCGTAGTCCTTCAACAATTCCATCGAACGCCTCTGCCTCATATTCAGTTTCTTCTTAAGCAACTTCGTCAATGGAGTGGCTATCGCAGAGAATCTTTCCAAAAACCTTCTATACCAACCTGCCAGTTCTAGGAGACTTCGAACCTCAGTAACTGTCATTGGTCTCGGCTAGTCCATTACTGCTTCAATCTTTGCCGGATCCACGGAGACTCCTTCTCTGGAAATTATATGCCCAAGAAATGTAACTCGATTCAATCAAAATTCCCATTTGCTAAACTTAGCACAGGTAGGACCTTTTTCAAGTGTTTCTCATGTTCCTTGGGACTCCTCAAATACACCAAAATACCACATATAAAGACAATGACGAACTGATCCAAAACTCCTTGAATACTCGATTCATTAAGTCCATGAAAGCAGCAGGGGCATTAGTCGGCCCAAATGGTATCATCATAACTCATAGTTCACATATCTCGTCCTAAATGCCATCTTCGGCACATCCTCCTTAATCATCAATTGATGATAATCAGTCTTTAGGTCGATTCTTGAAAATATCGACGCCCCTTGTAACTGATCCAACATATCATCAATCCTTAGCAACGGATACTTATTCTTAATGATCATCCGATTCAACTGTTTGTAGTCGATGTGCAACTTTACAATTCCGTCCTTTTTCCTCACAAATAAGACCGACGCTCCCCATGGAGGCGCACTCGGGTGAATGAAGCCTTTATCCAATACTCCTATATTTAGACCTCCAATTCCTTTAATTTCAACAGTGCCATCCTGTAGGGCTCTCTAGATATCGGCTCTGTTCCAGGGGCCCACTTAATCACAAGAAGATTATCTTTCCATCTCATAGAGACGAAGCTCAATCCATCAATTTTCAAATCCCACGGTCTCCTAAAGCAAGTCACCCCGGTTCTTTACCAAATACGAAATTTTCAAGCGATAACTCGCTCATCCAAATCTTGTCAAAGGATGTCATCAGTAATTCTGAAATCCATAAACTGATTGCGTCTATTCACCATGAGCAATTATGTGTCTCACATGACCATCCAGGTCTATAACTTCAAAAATCACTTCTAATACACCAAATATCATCACACATCGTATTTAGACCCTTAAGACAAATCTTTCACTCCTAACCCAGCCATAGCGCACACCCTTCCTTGTGCCTACAGTCGGTCCTCGTTATTCTGCGGGGCAAGTTCCGCTTGACATGCTACCCGTGGTTGCTGTTAGGGCATTGTCAGCCTAGCTTGTCAATCCGAGCAAATTCTTACTTGGTGACCATGGTGGTCATCTCCGAAACACACTCCAAGTCCACTTGGGCGAGGGCCATTCCCGTGCCTCTTTCCAAAAGACTGACATGCAGCTCTATAATAATAGTCCGGCTTTCCAATTTTCTTTCTTACAAGAGAAACAAACCGCTTATTCCCAGTCATAGGCTTCTTCCCAAAATTGCGATTATCCCTAGCCGATACGTACCATGATCCAGAGGCGGTAGTCCTCCCATTCATATCCTGCTCAACCATTTGAGCCCTCTCGTATAGTTCGTTGAAATCCTTTAAGTTCAATAGCACCAGTTGATTGCGGAGTTCCAGCCTTAGTCCATTGCGGAACCTCCTCTCCCTATCCACAGGGTCTTTGACCATCCTTAGTGTTTACTTAAACCACCTTGAGAACTGAACCTCATTCTAATCCACAGTTATATGATTCTAACAGAGCTTTAGAAATTTTGCCAGTTTCCGCTCTCGTGCAGTCTCAGAGAAGTATTTTCCCCATTGTAGGTCTCAACAAAGGTAATCCAATTTGGGATCGTGCTTATATGGAAAACCTTACCTCGGGCGGCCTCCCACCAACTATTTGCTACTCCTTGAAGTTGGTACATCACTAGGGCCACCTTTTCTTTCTTCATGCACTCCAACAGTGCAAAGGTCTTCTCCAATTCTTAATCTAGAGAGTTGCAACCTCAAAACTACCATATCCTCCAACTTGGGTTACTCAAGTTTTAGAAACTGTTTTACCATGTGATGTATCCGACGATTCCCAATTCCTATCCTTTGATTGCAGTTAACAGTAGCAACAACAGCCTTAGCAGCCAGCAGCAGCTCCTTCTTGAGCCTACTGTCCCACTATGATTACAACTTCTGCAAGTGCCTTCAAAATCCCATCCCCTCTGGGATCCTCTGCAACTCCAGTTTATGGACCTATGCGGCCTCGACCTCGACCTCAACCTCGACTACTCAAGCTCACGCGATCACACCACTCACTTACCTGCTATAATTCCACTCAGGAATTAGAGACCTAAACCAAGCTAAACCGGTCTAAGGTCCTAGGCAAGGAGCTTAACGCTACAGCAATCAATCACTCAGCATGCGATTAAGCAAAAACAGCACAGGACTTCAGTCACAGAACACGTGTACTAACCTCGAGTCCCGACGCACCTGCACTTCACGGGTCAAATAACGCAGCCAAACAATCAAGACACAGACAGTCAGGAGGTACACTTAGCACACGAGGTCACCCTACTGGCTACCCAAGGTCATCGCTCCTTATCACTCCAAGCTTCGATCGAATTGGACCGAGCTGACCTTGCTCTGATACCAAATCAAACGGGGATGTCACGCCCCGCGGTTCTCGGCGCGCCACATCCCTCGCAGAGGTCGATTCGTGTGCGACGTCCCAGGACGCGTCGCCGACCCAAAACCCAACACAGAGATTTAAAGCACATGCGGAAGCACTTAAAACTACCCGTACATATATAAACGTATAACCAAGGGTAACCACCGAAATTAACACTTGTACTAATACTGGAATCATTTACAATATCCAAGTACAACCCGAACACTAACAATCAAAAGCGATTCAAGGCCACTACTAACAAAAAGGGGTAAGTGGCTCGGGGTTCAGGCACTACAACTAGCCGGGGGCTCTTCCCAAAAATGCATCGATACTCCTGTCGTCCTCAAGGTCGGGGATCTGAAAAGTCGGTTTTACAACAACCGTGAGAATAAATCTCAGCGAGTAATTCCCTAAACCTAAACTAGGCTAACATGCACCTCCTGACAAGTACTAGACAGACAGCACACAGTCTAAACAGTAAATGACTCAGGCTCTCGGCCCGAATCTAGAAATTACATGACCCTGCAGGTTAGGCATTCCAGGAATAATAGCAATCACACAACAGGACTTAATCATAGTACATCGACACGCATTCCTATGTCACAACACATGTTATGCATATGCCAGTGCTCGCACTCATGCTTATGCCTCATCAATGCATTACCGCATACTTGCACACTAGCACTCAGCCATTTCTCAATTTCTCCTCCGACCCGCGTTAAACGCATCAGGTCCGACCCGCGTAACACGCATCAGGTCTATCACTTCGAGATCGATCTCTAGCCCGCAGGCTCATGCCACACAGCCCGCGTAAAACGCATCAGGCCGGACATCTTCCGGTAATCCGGGCATCGTCCCGCGTAACACGCCTCAGGACGGGTTCACTACCCCGCGTAACACGCATCAGGGTTTATTGTGATCACACATTCACAAACCTCAATTTTATCTGAACCCCGCGTTAGACGCATCAGGGCAATTTAGGTGATCACAATGCACATGTCACTCGGGCACACTTTTAAATGCAAATGCCGTGCCAATGCTTGAGATGTGCACCCATGGCCATAAAGTTCACACTTGGGCATCCACATGCGCGAATTACGAGGTAACACACTCAATTTGTACCGCGCATATTCAAATTCATAAATTCACATGCCCAAGTCAGACAATCAATTTAAATCAGCCATGGCATCAAATCAGCACACTATCCATGTACAAATTCACAAAACCGGGTCAACAAGCATTCGCGCATTCGAGGCCCACCAAACTAATACATTTCTAGCCCCGCTAGACACGCGACAGGACACCATCAAATGAACCACAACCGAGGCTCAATTAGTGTCAGTCAATTACACCAATCAATCATTCCCGGTAATTACACAATTAAACCTCAAAATAATCGCGCCTTGCCTAAATCAAATCAAATCCAGTCCAATCGTGACCAGTCACTAAACCACAAATTCTAGGCCAATTAGTGTCATCACATTACTCCATCATACTCCCCAAATATTATTCTAATTGACCACCACAAAGTTAAAATATGGCGCGCACTATAGTCCACATATTAAATCCAAACAATCCCGAACTCGGCCCGATTTAGTCCAAACCGACCAGCCCATTCATTGCGCCTCTCGGGTCACTAATCCTCCATTAATTCAACCTACTAATCCACCGAATTGACCACAATCATAGTCCCCAAACAATTTCACAATTTAATCCCCTAAATCACCCTAATTAACCCCTAAACCCGTCTAAAAATGCAAATTATCCTAATTAGGGTTTAGGGTCAAACTCACCGGGTGTCCTACGCTTAAAACGGGCCGGATGAACAGTACTCGGCCCCGGGTGAACAGTGCTCATCGGAACAGTAACGCCGGCGATGAACAGTGACCGGCCGGAAAAATGCACAGCGACGGGCCGGAAAATGGACAGCGACGGGAACGGCGGGGCAGGCGGCCAGACCAAGGCGAAGGGCGGCCGAGCTGCAGCACACGGCGGCGACAGGCGGCGTCGAGGCCGGACGGCCGACCGGCGGGCAGCGGGCGAGCTGGAACGGAGAGAGGGACCGTCGAGGTGAGAGAGAGAGAGAGAGAGAGAGACAGGAAGGTTGAGGAGAGGCAGCAGACCGGCAGCGAGGCGGCACGCGGCTGCACGGCGCGGCGGCAGGGCGTAACGACGCGGCGGTGAGGCGAGCTGGCTCGGGTTCGTCGGGGCCGAACCGGGAGGAGACCGGGGAAGGAAGAGACAAGGGGGAAGGGGTGGCGGCAGCAGACGGCGACGGCGACGGCGACGGGGCGGAGGCGGCGGCTGGACGGCGCATCGGCGGACTGGGCCGGCTCCGGGCCCGAACTGCAGCGGTGGCGAGCTCGCTGCGCTGCTGCGCGCGTCTCGCGGGGGAGGCCGGCGAGGGGCGGTCGGGGCAGCTGGCGGAGGCACGACGGCGGCGGAGCTCGCCGGCGACGGCGTCGGGGCGGCACGGCGCGGCGGCGGCTCGAGCGGCGTCGACCGAGCAGAAGGACGAAGCGGAGCAGACGCGGCCAGAGGAAAACAAACGAAGAAGAAGGAGAAGGGAGGGAAGGAGGAGAGAGAGAAGAGAGGAGAGAGAGAGATGATGTCAGAGAGGGGTGGGGGGCGTCTGCATGTGCAGAACGGGAAGAAGGAAGGGACGTGAGCGTGCATGGGGAAGGGCGCGCGGCAGAGGGGAAAAGAGGAGAGAGAGAGAGAGAGAGAGAGAGAGAAAGGAAAAAGGAAGAGAGAGAGGGGGACGCGCGCATGGGGGGTTCGGCAGAGAGAGGGAGAGGAGAGAGAAAAGGGGAGAGAGAGAAAAGGTACAAATTCAAACTTTTAAGCGCGAACTAAAGGACACGGTTTAAACTAAAAGTCGATCTATCGGTCCCGATTAAAATTCGGAAAAAGGTCTAACGATCTCCAATAAATCCCATCAACATTCTAGGGCATACGGCCAAAATAAAATAACCCAAACCGCTCTACGAGGGAGGTCTACCAGTCCAAATTCGTACCCGTTTCAAAAAATACACTTTTCCATTAATCCTGATAATTTTGACGTTGGCCACATTAATATCGACACCGTCCAATTTATTTCGTCCCGAAACTCCCGGAATTCGGCTACCAAGTTCAGGGTATAAATAACGGCCAAATTCGATCGAGTGCGATTCTAGCAAAATTTCTAATTTTAAAAATAAGAACCCGAGAGTGATCAGTTCCCGGGCGAAATTCCATTATAAGCGCACTGACGAATTACACGTTTTATAATTCCCAAAAATGGGCCAAAATCCGGACTGTTACATTAAATGACGATAGGGTGATTGATTAAGCGTTTTCACAGAAAATGTTTGAAAATTGAAAAATTCTATTAAAAATCAAGAAAAATTACGGAAAATTAAAACAACGGTATATGTTGGCAACAAATATGAAATTTTACTGTAAAAGTTTTTTAAAATTTTTAAAAAACTAAAATTTCATAATATCACAAAATGGTAAAAATTAATAGTGACCGCCCATTTTCAGTGAAATTTAGATTTGTTAACGTTCCGGGGAAAAAAATGTTAAAAATTTTAAAATTTCCATAACCTTATAAAATGGCTTAACATAAATGTGGTCACCCATTGTGAGGGAAATTTTTATTTTTTTGGGTGAAAAAAAATTAAAAAAATTTCAAATTTCAAAATTGCACTGAATTGCCTAGAAAACATGTGGCTATCAACTTGCAGTGAAATTTAAATTTATTTAGATGGCCAAAAAAAATTAGAATTTCAAAATTTTCAAAACTTCACAGAATGGCTTATAATACCTGCGGCCACCCACTTTTAGTTATATTTATTTTTTTAACCTGCCCTAAAAATTATTAAAATAAAGAAGGACAAAAATTTTGGAAACTTTACCTAATAGCTTAGACTACCTGTGGCCACCCAATTTTAGTATGGAAAAATTTTTTATTTCACGAAAAAAATTTTATATTAAAAAATAATAATTTAAAAATTTTTAAAATTTTAAAATTTCAAAACTTTACAGAATGTCTTAGAATATCGGTGGCCACCAATTTTTAGGGAAATTTTTCTTTAGGTCCCAAAAAAAATTTAACAATAATAATAATTTTTTTCTTACAAAACTTTACAAAATGACTTAGAATACCTGTGGCTACCCACTTTCAGTGAAATTTAAATTTTTGTACGTGGTCAAAAAAGATTTAATCAAAATGAATGCAATTCATATAGTGATGTTTGATACCTGTGGCCACCCATATCGTGCTCATACATTGATGTTTCATATCAAAATGAATGGGATTCATAGTATATTTGTTTGTAGGAAATTGCACGTCATAAACACTCGACATTGGCTCATTTCAAGGAAACATTTTCTCAGTCTTTCCATCAAAATGGTAAGTTTCGTCATGTACATCATTATGTGTCCGTAATACGTGTCAATAGTTCTTTACATATTTATATAACCTTCCTATTTGTCAGTATAAACGTGGAGGTCACATGCCTAAAAGACAAGCCTCTTCCTCGTCCTCGTCCCCGTCCCTTTCCTCTTCTCTTGTCCCGGCATCTAACCCTCAACTACAATATGGTCCGTCACAATATGGACACGTTGGCCCTTCCTCCAACACTCAACAACATGTTACGGGACTTGGCCACATGCGAACTGAATGTTCTCCAGTTCAATCTCCTTTAGCTCCCTCTCCTTCCGTTCCACCCCATTATTTGGCGGAACAATCGAATATTGACAGAAACAGAGATCAAGAAGATAACCGATTCTTCATATGCCCATTTGGAGATTCGTAAGTACTTCATTTTTTTTAGTATATGTAATATTTAGGGCTTTAGATATTGATGTCAACTGAATTGTCCATGTTGCACAATATCCGTATGAATGCAGATTCACGGATGCTCTGTCTGTTGTGAGGGAATTGAACAAAATAGTAAGAAACTTTTGGATGGGAGAGTATATTACTTACAGAAGTGTTCCACAAGAAGTGAAAGAAATGTGGTGGAATGAGTTCAAAGTAAGTTTTACATATTTTATTTTCTCACCAATTAAGTTTGGTGTAGTATATTGATGGTCAAGAATGATGTAAAGGGACCAGAACAATTCTGTAGTTTTCGATACCTAAAGGACCAGATATTTTCCCCAGACATGAACTTTACAAAATTTGTCTATATTTTTCTGGTGCATGGTTATGGATATGTGATCATCATAATAATTTTCAATTTGTATTTTTATTCATTGCAGCGAAAGTTCATGTGGGAGGAAGCGGAAGACAATGAAGTGAGAAGAATTTTCGATAAGAAAATAAGTGATTTTATGCGAAATGTCATGAATAGAGCGAAGAGAGAGCAAGCAAGCGAAGCCGTCTTTCTTTACAGCTGACAATTAGGAGGCAATTAACAGATTTTGGGCATCTGAACAGAGTCGGCAACTCTATTAGCAGAATAAGAAGAATCAATCTTCTAGTTCTAGTGATGGGTCAACCACATATGCTGGGGGCTCTATCAACATTGCGGAGCATCGCGAACGACTGGTAAGTCTGTCAAATGAGTTATAAGTTAATTTAATTCAATTACTCATGTTTACATTTTGTAGGCAAAAGAATTGGGGACGGAACCGACATTTTCAGCTACATTTGAACGCATATTTCAAAAGTAGGATAAGATATGGATTGGCGATCGAGCAAAAGCTGTTAAGGTATGTAAGGTTATACTTTGGCTTATATGTAAACTATAATGAAAATCGTGAATGCCTTCAATATTTATGGTAGATATATATATAGTGATTTTATTTTCATCTACATTGTTAATGTAACAAAAATATGATGAACTTTTAATAAGCAGTGCTAGTAGTAGTAATGATTGTCCTGAGTCCGGGCTATCAGTTGATAATATGACATTATGGATGGAGGCAACGGGTGGGGTGAAAAAAGAGAAAATATTTGGGATGGGATCGTTGTCAAGGATGTACATGCCGAATAGTCCTGAAAGTTTATCATCCACTACGAGTGGTCGAAGGAGGTAACGACAAGACGAGCAATTGACCCAAGAAGTGCATCGTCTGAATAATTTACTTGTTAAGAAGGATGAACAAATAAATAACTTGGAACAACAAATGAGACTCGTTATGCAACACCTTAACCTCAATCGCTATGATGATCCTCCTATACCTCCAGCCAATCCAATAGGTGATGGGCACAATGATGACCAACACATTGATGCCGAGAATGCTAATGCTGATGATGATGATGATGATGATGATAATGATTTTCTCCCGTCTTTCTAGTTAAAATTCTCAAAATCGGGGGTAAGCTTGCTTCATAATCTTGGTTTTTCATAATTTCACTCATATTCATACGTAAGAACATTTATGTTCGTCCTTAAACGTATTTTTGTTAACCCTCTTGTTATTTTACACCTAGTTCCACATCCATGCATAAACGCTTCTTTTATATTCTGGACTGATTTATGTATCGACATTTCCTCAGGTCTCGATAAAAGTGACTACTTTTAATGTCCTGCCATCGTACCAAAGCCGTATCTTCTTGTGTATGGTTTTTTTGCGTCTTCTATGGTTGTCCCGTCTCTTAGTTCATGTTTTGAATGTATTGTAAGATTGGATATCAAATAACATCATGTCAGACTCTGCAACTTTCCTTCAGTTATTTGTTTCAATTATATGTCATTATGGCTGATTTGTTAGAATCTACGGTTTGTTCATTTTTCTGTTTCAATTATATGTCATTGTCTCCTTTGTTTGATATGGACAAGAATTTCTGGCCGAAATGATGTAAAAATAGCGACGAATATTTTAAGCCGAATTTTGCTATCATTACAGTGCGTCGCTAATTTGCAACGAAATTTGCGACGAATTTTCCAACGATTTTGCGACGAAATTGCGACGAATTCTGCGCAAAATTTGCGACGAATTTTGCGACGGATAGAGTTCGTCGCAAATTTGCGACGAAATTTGCAACAAAATTGCGATGGATTTTGCGACGGATAAAGTTCGTCGCAAATTTGCGATCAAATTTTTGCGACAGATAGAGTTCGTCGCAAATTTGCGACGAAATTGCGATGGATTTTGCGACGAATTTTGCGACGGATATAATTCGTCGCAAATTTGCGACAAAATTGCGATGGATTTTGCGATGAATTTTGCGACGGATAAAGTTCGTCACAAATTTGCGACGAAATTGTGACGGATTTGGCGACGAAGTTTGCGACAGATAGAGTTCGTCGCAAATTTGTGACGAATTTTGCGACGGATTGTATTCGTGGCTAATTTGCGACGAATTTTGCAACGAATTTATTTTCGTCGCAATTTTGCGATGAAATTTTAAATTTTCCGTCGCAAAATTTTGCGACGAGCTAGTAGCGACGGATTTTTTTCCGTCGCAAATCGAATTTGCGACGGATTTTTGCAAATTTTCCGTCGCAAATTTCGTCGCTAATCCGGTATTTTTTTGTAGTGAATGATTTTTTAAGTCGAATCATAAATTAGTTACTTTGGTGCTAACTTACTATTTTTACCTTAAAAGTGAAACCCTGATGCCAAAGGAGTTTAAAATGAAGGATTTGGGAGCAACAAATCAGATTCTTGGGATGTTGATCATGAGAGATAGATCAGAAGGAATTCTAAAGTTGTCTCAAGAAAAATACATCGAGAACTTAAAGAGATTCAAAGTTCAAAATGTAAAGCACTAAAGCCATTACTTCAAGTTCTCAAAGGAGCAGCCACCAAAGGCAGATGAGGAGCCAGAGCACATGGCTAAAGTGCCTTATGTGTCAGTTGTCGGCAGCGTGATGATGTTGTGGTAGGTAGCATATTTATCTCATGCAATGAGCGTTATGAGCAGAAATATGGCTGATCTAGAAATGAAGAAGCTTTGAAGTGGCTACTCAGGTATTTAAGAAGCACTTCAGATATGGCACTTTGTTTTATGAAACACAGTTTGACTTTATAATGCTTTGTCAACGCAGATCTGCAGGATGACATGGTCACTAGGATTAGCATCTCCGGTTATGTTTTTACATTTGGTGACACTGCAATCAGTTGGATGTCTAGGCTTCAAATGTCTATACATCTCAACCACTGAAGCAGAGAATGTTGCTAGATCTAAGCTGACAAGTAAATTATTTAGTTGAAAATTTTTCTGAAGGAGATAGGTAAGGAGCAAGGTAGTCATGTTCTTTTCAATGATAGTTTTAATGCTTTTTGTATTGCAAAGAATAGTATTTCATTCATAAACAAAACACATCTAGTTGAAGTAGCATTATCTTCGTGAGCTGATAGATGATGGGACATTGTCATTGAAAGAATCCTTTGTGCGAAGAATCTGGCAATTAACTTAACCAAGGGTGTCACCACTTAGAAATTGAGGCTATGCATTACTTCGGTTGGCTTCCATGCTCAGTGATAGGGTGATGTCACTGCTCTAATATAATTAGGGTTATAAAGACAAGCGAATACTATAAGAGACTACTGCCGTTTGAAGATTAGCCTCTAAGTGGGAGATTGAGGGAGTAGTGGAGTCTGATAGAGGAACCTTCTGTTAAAGCTGAAGCTGAAAACTGACGGATCCCAAGGTGTAAACATGTAAGTTTCACCGTAGCTTTGTACGCCCTAGACTCCTATTACATATGGGGTGATTTCTCTTGTTACTGTAACTAGATATTATTGATGAAAAGATTGCTTAGTGTGACACCATATTTTTTCGTTTCTGATTTTGAAGGGCTTTTCATGTAAAAAAATTGTGTTTTTCTCTGATTTGTTTCTCTTTTGCGTCAGGTTCTTTAGGTCGTGGTTCGCACTTCATTGTGCACTGTGCACGCTATTTTTTTCTTTTCCTGAATGCATTTTGAGTTGATAGTATTCAACTGCAATTTCGTAAAAACTTTCGAAAGAATATTCTCTCAAAATCCGAAAAGGCCACTGTCTTTCATGTGGCATTTCCAAAACAATGTTCACAGTGCACTAGCTTCGAGCAAAAAAAAAATAGTCTCACCAACATTTCACGTGCTGTGACGCATAAGTTGGTCTCCAAGACCAACCAAGCTCATCCGCTTTGATAAGAGGTTGTCTCTTCTCAGATCTCAAGAACCAAATTGCCCCTTTCTAAAGTTGGTTCTGGAGATTTGGTCCTCCACTCTCCTTTTTAAGTTCATATTTATATGCTGATACACATCCTTTTATTTGATGGGAAAATTATAATAAGAATCCTGCGCTTTAGTGGCTATTTGAATTCTTGCACAAGGTTTTCATTTTGCAGGAAAATCAATGAACTTAGTAAGTACTTCAGCACAGCTTGCTAGCAAGTGTGAGGATTAAGTCGCCGACTGTTATTGGAAGGTTAAACAAGCGGACGGACCAAGGCTAGCAACAATAACTAAGTACTTGAAGTGTAGCATCTAACATAGAAAGGTCCACCTGATCTAACTGAGTTGAGGTCATACAATAATTCTCATTTTGGCTGAAGTCCATGTCGTTTCCCCTTCCATCTTGGTAGTTTGTTGATGTATTTTCCCTTTAAGACAGATTGTTGAGGTTTATGTTAAAACCAGCACGCAAATCGAACAAAATCAATGTTAATCGACGTAACTTTCCACTGAAAATCATTAACCGCTTACCAATTAGTTGGGAGTTCACGCCAGTAGGTTTTCAGTACTTTTTTTTGTGTTTGAAATCCTCCGTAAGTTAGGGTGAGAATAGTAACCATTCTACTTCAGAAATCAAATTCTTGCCAGAAATTGATTTCTGAAATTCTTGCTTGAAATTGATTTTGAAGGATAAATCTGTTTGGTAAAGCATGATTAATTCTGCTCCAGAAATTGATTTCTGGAACAGAAATCTGTTTTGATTTATTGATTTTTTGTGCACCTACAAAAATTTAAATTTTACTTAAAGTGGATGGTTACAAGTATTATAAGACATTCTGTAAAATTTTTTATTTTTTATTTTTTATTTTTTAAATTTTTTTGGGCATCTAAAAAATTAAAATTTCACTCAAAGTGGGTAGACACAAGTATTATAAGCCATTTTGTAAAGTTTTTTTTATTTTTTTGGGCACATCAAAAAATTTAAATTTTACTTAAAGTGGGTTGCTATAGGTATTCTAAACCATTCTGTGAAGTTTTAAAATTATTTATTTATTTTTATTTTTTTGGACACCTCAAAAAATTTAAATTTCACTCAAAGTGAGTGGCCACAGGTATTTTAAGCCATTTTGTGAAGTTTTGAAAATTTTTATTATTTAATTATTTTTCTTTCTTTTGGGCACCTCAAAAAATTTGAATTTCACTTAAAGTAGGTGGCCACATGTATTTTAAGTCATTTTATGAAGTTTTGAAATTTTTGATTTTTTTTTGGGCACCTCAAAAAATTTAAATTTCACTCAAAGTAGGTGGCCACAAGTGTTTTAAGCTATTCTGTAAAGTTTTGAAATTTTTATTTATTTTTTATTTTAAAAAAAATTCACCAAATTTCATATTTTCCCGAAATTGGACTCTTTTTAAGCCATTTTTTGGAAATTTTTATAATTTTTTCTAGAGTTTTTCAATTTTTATTCATTTTCTGAAAAAAAAAAACTTTGTGAGAAAATAGGGAAAATGCATGCCGGAATTAAGAAGTTGCAAAAAGTAGCTTATCTTTTTCTTACCAAAAACTCATTCTAGAATCAAGAATGCATTTTGGAATCAAGTATTTTTAACAAATGTATTTTTTATTCCAGAATGCAAAAATCGCTTCAGAATGCATCCTGGAAATTTTTTAACAAACGTCATTCTGTTCCGGAATGCATTCCATGCGCACTCTTACTAACCGAGATATCGAATGGTGAATTCCTCTACTAGAAAGAACACGTGGCAGAACTTATTTCCTTTTCTTACACTCGTTTCATCACTATACTCGTGTTTGCACCAAAAAATGTCCAATTTTTAGTTATTATCGACTGACAATGTGAAGGAATCAACAAAAATGAATCAATAATCTTAGATGCAACCATCAAGACAATGGAGTTGAAGAAACCGTCAAAGTAGTAGAGTTTACGTAACCATCTATAACCTCTGTTTATAACCATTTGTAACTTTTGTTAATAACCGTTTGAAATCGCCTGTAACCTCTGTTAGTAACCGTTCATAACCTCTCTTTGTAACTATTCGTAACCTCTCTTTGTGACCTTCATTAATAACTATCGATTGTAGGTTTTAAATAGTCACACCGTACTCTTCGGAGACCCCCTCACAAATTAATCAAAATGTTATCTTTCAATTATCTCTACTTTCCTGTAGTGCACTTTATTTTTCATAGCTTTCCAAATTCACGTCATCAATTAAATTCCGGTGTGTATTTCTATCTTGGGTGTGGCGTCGTCAATTAAATTTCCGCGTTACATCTTTGCACGTTCTTAAGCTTTGTCGTCGATTAAATTCCGACACAGTTTGTGTATGCATGTTCCTATGAAAGTGACTGTATTTTCAAGCTTTGTGGTCCATTAAATTTCAACACAGTTTGTACGTACAGTTTGGTTCGAAGTAAAAGTTTGCAATTAGTTCTTGTCTGCTTGGATATTTTTTGTCCATAATTGCCACAGAACCCGTCTCTTCTCATTAAAAGCCGACAAACGACTTTTGGCTAAACATATTTTGTCATGGGAGCAATTCTGGTGAAACAACTCGATCATTTCCCCATTCACGCTACTCCATGGTTTATAGCTGCAGTATTATTTGGACTGCCCTCTTCAGTGATCTCACATGCTCTTGATCTAGTCTTGAAGAAATCTTTGAACAGAACAGCAGAAACAACAATGGCAGCAACTGGCATGTCACGCCCCGAATCTCATCGAGCTCGCAACATCCCTCTTCGGTCGAATTAGTGCGACGCCCCAGGAAACGTCACCGACCCAAACAAACCCATCAAAGTTTGATAGCGGCGAAAACAACAAACATCCAAACAATAATTTATCGGGGGTACTACGGAAAATAAATTGCCAAACCACCAAATCTTATACTATACCTCAAATTAAGTACAATGTCCAATTACAATATAAACTTATGCCACAACCACCACTTACAAACCACAAAGCAAAGTATGTACACTGGACTACTAAACTTCAAACCACCGATATCACAAATAGATTAGTAGCCTGGATAAGCACTACACCAAAAATGGGACACTTCCAAACTCTTCCTCAGTTCCAAACTAATCCCTACGCCCTCTAGATGGCATCCACTCTAACTCACTCTCTTCGAAATCCTCATCCGAATCCTCATCAGGCACATGCTCATCCAACGACTCCGATTCGGCCTCAATCTCAATCGGGTTATCCTGCAACATCGTGATCAGAGTGCATAACAGCCCCAAAACGCTGCGACGGCGGTGGAAGGTTCATGGCTCGGGCGGATGCTCTGAAAGGGTTTGGTTGAAACAACTATGAGACACTTCTCAATAAGTTCACAACCTAAACCTTACATAGGCTACCACGTATTCCAGACAAGTCCAGACACCGAATCAAACAACACACAAACAACGTCCACACAATCGTACTTACCTGATTCTCAATACACGCAACTTGCACGTTAGTCTTACAATAGCACTATTCCACTCACATGCATGTTCTAATGACATTTCATGCATTTGTTCCCGTTTCATCACATTTTTTTCCACAACTCTTGCCAATGACCCGCGTTACGGTATACACTTCAGGTCCACTGCGACCAACTCATCACAACACTCCAGGGCCCGCGTTACAGTACACGCCTCAAGCCATGTTTCTTGCCCGCGTTACCATACACGCCTCAAGCTCAACATCCATTCTCCTAGTGCACAACCCGCGTTGAAGTACACACCTCAAGTTGGCCATGTTCCCCGCACTCTTCGGCCCGCGTTACAGTACACGCCTCAGGCTCAATATCTACCACCTACGGCACAATTCGCGTTGAAGTACACACCTCAGATTGGCCGTCCTCCGATTATACCGGACATCGTCCCGCGTAGTCATACTGCCTAAGGACGAAAATATTTCCCACGATCGTACATGCCACACCATAGACAATCTCTTACTCATTCACATGCTTAACACTCACTTGCCAATTAATTGGCCAATCACACGTGACCCATGCACGCATCAATTCATGCACAATTCCATGCTCAATAAGCATCCAATATAGCCATTTGACAATTAATTCAATTTGGCCCTAGCGTGCACATACCAAAGCACATTTCAATCCATCAAATCACGGTACAATAAACACACAAGGCCACTCACGGACCCACAAACACAACCACGTTCATAGGCATAAATTCGACATTTCTAAGCATATTAAACACTACAATCCAGCCATACTACCACACACCAAACCAACACCATTTGTCCTTAAATCGTGCCCTAAGCTCGCCAATTCCATCCCACAACGTCCGACACTCTATTCAGTCTCACTCCAGCCTCGAAACATCATCATTTCATCCTCAAATCAACTCATATAACACACATTCAAGCATAAATTCCAGTCACGAGGCAGCAACTATTCAACCTCGACACCTCCACCATTTCACTCATAAAAATGAATATCCAAAGAATCAAGGTAAATTTGGGCAGTTTACACGGTAACCGAAATCCCATCAAAATAAATAGTAAACGAACTCCAAAAATTCTAAATTTTGGATATATCATAAAAACATCTTGATAAACATTTCTTATGAAGAATACGAAATCCGGTTCAATCTACAACCACGCCTTTTTGTCCCTCGAAATCAGACCAAAATCAGTTTGCTCTAACAGACTATTTTGTCCTAAAAATACATTTCTTTCAACATCCAAATCACCTTCAAAAGCCTTGAAATTTTTATATGTCATAGAAAAGAAAGTCGCCAACAACTTTTGTAAGGAAGTTTATTGAAAATAGATCTGAAAAATTTTATAAAAATTCAGCAAGACAAGAAGGTCGGGATGAACAGTGTTTCGAGCAGATTTAATAAGGTCTGAAAATGGGTTTTCGTGTGACCCAAATGGCCTCCAAAAATTCCAAATTTAAAATATGTTATACTTCAAGATATTGGGAGCAACTTTCAAGAAGAAAACTTCCTCAAATTCAGCCCACAAAATTCTCCACAAAAATAGCAACCCAGACGGGTACAGTAGTCACGAATCCAAGTTTTGAACTACACAACCAAGATTCAAGTTCTAGTTCACATCCATGGATCTCCAACCCACAAAACTCATTCCTAGATGTCTAATCCAACCTGCAACAGCCACTAACAGCCATGATCAGCCACCAACAACCACGATCAACACCCTAATCAACCCCTTTACTACCCTAAACCGCGTCTAAACGAGTCCAATAATACCCGATGTCCTAGGCAAGGGTTAGATTGCAACTTACCGGTCTCTAGACTAACTCGGATAGAGCGAGAAAATAAGCAGTGATCAGCGGTCCATGCGGCGGCGACGATCAGTGTAGCGGCTTGGCGGCGAGCGGCTCCGGCGGTGATCCTCATGACCGAGCAAAAGGGGAAGATGTTTCGATGAGGGAGAGAGGAGAGGAGGGGGAGCGTTGGCTTGGAGGGGCAGAAATGAGGAGAGAGAGAGAGAGAGAGAGAGATATTGGTATTAAATAGACTTTGACCAACTTTTTCCAAAATGCCCATTTTGCCCCTCTCTCACTTGGTCCACATTAATCCAAACCAAAATATCCAAGGCCGTTCTAGTCTTTCAATCCTTAAATTATTGGGCTGATACTTATCCGCTTAATTTCCCAAAACAATTTTCCAATAATTCCTCCTAAAATTCGAAATAATCAAAATAGGCCTAGGGGCAAAATCGTCATTTTTCGATTTCGGGCCGAATTTCCATTTTTCGACCGTACTGACCCCAAATATCATTGGTCATACTAAAATGACGTCGTCCTCGCAAAATAGTCGCACATGATCCCGAAAATCGACATCCAAGTCCGGATCAACTTTCGCGATTAAAATTGCTCAATTTCAATTTTAGGGTTTCTCACTAACGGGCAGCTGTTTAGGCGTTACGCATATCAACCTAGGGTTACTCGAATCGTGATAGTCTCGATTGTTGAGAAAAACGCGAGGAATTATCGCTAGTTCCATAGGTCACGATTGTTCGAATTTAGTTCGGGATTTGTTCGCCATGCATACTCTTAGTCGTGCAGAATCACCCCGATCCGATCATACGTCATTGGCCAAACTAAGCCCGTCACCTTCCTAGGATCAGCCCACATTGGCCCAAAATATTTCCTCGTCGTTTCTCGGAATTGGTGCTCGATTCGCGATCGGGTCCCTGGTCTACGTACCATTTTCGTAGTTAGCCATTCCCTACTGATCAGTATCCCGTGAAGAATCCATTCCGGGCGAGACTCACAAAATTAATTGAGGAATAATATCAATATCATTGGTCTCGAAAATGGATCGAAATTTGGGATGTTACATGGCACCACACAAGGCAACCTCAACGAGTCAATCATTTTCCGCTAGTACAAGAAACTTGGAAGCTAATTTTGGGAGGTGAATTATGGAATTGCAAAGATAAAGAGTCGGCAAATTAGATCAGCAACAAGTCAATAAACTAGTAGTTTAATATCTTCACGGAGCATGTGCCAAAAAACATTATTTGTTTGTTTGCTAAAAGAAGGTTATTAGCAATAATTCACATGCTCTCTTGCAGAATCATGTCCCCAAGCTCAAGCTCAAAACACTGAATTGGTTTTTGAGGGTTGTATTGAGTTGTGGCATATCGTGCTACTATTTCCTTGATGGTAGAAATTGCACCTGAAAAAATAAAAAGAAACTGTTGATGTTTTGTGTTAAATAAGTTATACTTAAGATTCTAAATATCATGGAAAAGGTTATACTTCCTTTGGAGATTTGATCATGCGGGATATTGTAGGTGAATCCCCGTAACTTAGCATATTGAAGCACACTACACACGTTCCAAATTGTAATGAAGTTGTGCATATACGTGTCACGCCTCCAACCCTACGAGCGCGTGATCATCCCTCCAAGGTCGATGTAGTGCGACGTCCCAGGACGCGTCGCCAACCCGAAATCCAAAACAGAGAACAATGCACAAGCGGAAGCAAACAAACACCCGTACAAATTAAAACCACGTGACCAAGGATAGCAGTAATACCAAAAATACAACTTGCACTAATAACAGGAATTTACAATGTCCATTACAACAGAATAAACATTTAAAAGCCAAAACAGGTCAACAGCCACCAATATCAAAAGGGCGGTACGTGGCTTGGCGATCAAGCACTATATCTAGCCAGGTTCCTCCCAAAACGTATCGGTACGCATGCCATCTTCAAGACTGGGAGTCTGAAAAATTGGGTTTACACAATAGTGAGAATAAATCTTAGTGAGTAGGCCCCCTAAACCTAAACTAGGCTAACATGCACCTCCTGACTAGTATCAAGCAACATGCAATCTAAACCGTAATAACTTAGGTCCTCAGGCCTAAATCTAATACTTAACTGACCCTGCAAGTTAGGCACTTTACAAATAATTGCAATGATGGCACAGAACTCAACCACGGCACATATATGCACATCACTCAGCCACGACGCATGTCATGCATATGCCCGTGCTCACACCCATGCTCATGTCTCATCAATGCATTTTTCGCACACTTGCACTCTTGCACACTTGCAATTTATCAATTCTCCTCCGACCCGCGTAAAACGCATTAGGTCCGACCCACGTAAAATGTATCAGGTTTATCACTTCGAGATCGATCTCTGGCCCGCGTAAAACGCATCATGCTCATGACACAAAACCCGCATAAAACGCCTCAAGTTGGTCATCTTCCGGTAGTCCGGGCATCATCTTGCGTAACAAGCCTCAAGACGGGTTCAATACCCCGCGTAAAACCCCTCAGGGCTTTATGTGATCACACATTCACAATCACCAATTATTATCTAAACCCCGCGTGAAACGCATCAGGGTGTTTCAGGTGATCACACGCTCATGTCATTCGTGCACACTCGCATATGCACATGTTATGTCAATGTTCGAGATGCACACCCATGGCCATAAAGTTCATACTTAGGCATTCGAGAATTTCACAATGAGCATCCAATTGCACAACGCCACACGTTCAATTCACAACACAATATGCTCAATTCAAAACATCACAAGCCCAACTAAACAAATCATCCAGTCCAGCCATAGCACAACTTGGCACACAAAAACACGAAATCAAATCATTAAAATACACAAGTTCATGACCCCCAAGGCTCCCTCACGTCACGGCCACTTAAATACTCAACATGGCATCGAACTACTAACGTAAATTCACATTCAATTCCACCTCCTCATGGTCCGCTCACAAAACACTCAACGATTTCCACTAAGGCCATGATTAATCAAATAGGGCCCGGATCCAATCCACATTAAATCAGCCGTAAACAGCCCACCTTAGGCCACTGAATTCACTTCCAAATCACTGCATTAGATCCCAAGAATCACCATGGAAACAGCCACCACTCGGTCCACAATTTACACCAGCCTAATCCACATTTTTGCCCGAACCAAGGCTCCCATGATCAGCCACCCATCCGGTCATTCTAGGCCATTTATTCCACTCCCAAATCAGCATATTACGCCACTAAATCACCCCATAGTCAGCCACTACTCGGCCCTCATAATGTACCCATAATAATCCACCTATTAGCCCAAATCAAGTCCACATTTAACAACCACCAACCAGCCCATTCTAGGCCCTCAAAACATATTTAAATCATCACCTTAGGTCACTAAAATCACCACATAATCAGCCACTTCACGGCCCAATCATTGCACCCAATATAGCCCGCATTTAGATCATGATTAATTGACACAATAATCCGATCTAGCCTATACTAAACGGTCACCAACCAGATCACCTTAGGCCGCTAAACCTCACTTAAATCATCACGCCAAGTCACTAAATTAGGCACAAGGTCAGCCCTTAACATTCTCCACAAGTTAACCCCTAAATTACCCTAATTAACCCCTAAAACTCATCTAGAAATGTACATTAGCCTAATTAGGGTTTAGAATTGTACTCACTTGGATTCCTAAGTTCCTAATGAAGACTGGACAGGTGGCAAGGTCGGCTGAGCAGTGGCGGCGAGCGGCGGTTCCCGATGGCGCTAACGGCGGCGGTGCACGGCTCCCCGGCGAACGGCGATCCAATGCGGCGAAGGGGAGTGGGTTGCTAGTCGCGGCGAACAGGAGAGAGAGAGAGAGAGAGAGAGAGAGAGAGAGAGAGAGAGAGAGAGAGAGAGATGGTCGGGTTGGTGGTGGTGTAAGGCGGCGGTGGCGGCGCGCCGGCGTGTGGCAGTGGCGACCCTTCGACGGGCGACGCACGGCGGCCGAAAGAGAGGTGGAGAGCTTGCGAGAGAGGGAGAGAGGAGGGGTTGACTGGCTGACTTGTGGAGGAGGAAAAATGAGAAGAGAGAGAGTGAGATCAAGAGTATATAGACTGGGCTTAGTGGGGTTGGTGAACAACTTCTCATAATGCCCATCTTACCCTTAATCCAATGGTTGAGATCCAATCAAGTCCAATAACAGAGGGGCAATTTTGTCCATAATATTTTAAATTATTGGGGCTGATTAGACCATAATTTAAACCCCAAATATCCCCCAAAATTCTGAACACCATAATTTGGCCTAGGGGCAAAATGGTAATTTTTTGGTCTCGGGTCAAATTTTCAATTTTTGACTCTATCGATCCCAAATATAATTGGCCGCATAAAAATGACGTTGTCCTTGCAAAAATAGTCGCGTACGCCCACGAAACTCGACGCCGAAGTCCAGGCTTAATTCCACGATCGATTTAGCTCAATTTACAATTTTAGCGTCTCTCATTAACGGGCGGCTGTTTAGGGGTTACGTATATCGACCTAGGGTACTCGAGTCGTGATGATGTCGATTTCCCAGAGGACACGAGGATTTATCGCTAGTCCTAGGGGTCGCTGTCGTCCGGAATAAGTTCGGGATCGTTCGCCGCGCGTACTCTCAGTCGTGCGGAATCACCCACTATCCAATCATACGTCGTCGATCAAACCAAATCCGTCACTCCCCTTGGACCGGCCTAAGGCGACACAAAATATTCCCTTGTTGCTTCTCGAAATTGGACTCGATTCACGGTCGAGTTCTTGGGTCCACACACCGTTTTTCCTAGTTAGCCATTCTCAAATGGTCAGTATCCCGAGAATGATCAGTTCTGGGCGAGACTCACTAAAACGAAATGAGAAATAATCATCTATTTTATTAATCCCAGACGTGGGTAGAATTCAGGACGTTACAATACGTCTCGATTATATGAAAAGCAGACATTGTTCATTTTTAGATCAACTTTCACGTCAGAATCCATAAAAATAAATGGTTAATATCACAGAAAACCTTAAACTAGAACATTTACGATAAATTTACCCCAAATTAATTTTTTAACCACTAAAAATCCCAAACCAGTACACCTATGGCAAATTCATCATCCATTAATTTTCGTTAAATATTACCGTCAAATTGCTGAGTTTAATGACCGTGACAGTCGACAATTGTACCAATTTGGGGTTTTACCTTTTGTTTGTCACAATCATGTCAGTTTGTGATTTTTCATAGTATAAATCCAGTTCAACGGAAACTAACGGAGAGTAAATTTGCCACAAGTTCTTTTTTTTTTAGTTTGAAATTTTTTGTAGTCAAAATATTAATTTAAAGTAAATTTGTCACAAATAAATCAGATTGGAGTTTTTCGTGGTTTTAACTCATAAGAAAAAGCATGAATTATAACCTAATCAAAACTGGCCCGAACAGTAAGCAGCTCATTAAAAAAGCATTAACTTTTAGATTTGGATCAATTCTGAAGAAAGTATCATGATTTTTTTTTGGGTAAAGAAAATAGTTAAAATGATACAGACAGAGTATCATGATTTTGATATCTTAGAGAAATAAAAAGAGGTCAAACAAACGGTTAAAAGCATTTCATTCCTCCCAAGTCCCAAGTGTTATGTCTTACGACCAAAATGACAAGCATAAGCACTAATTTGGAACTTTAGATGAATCATTCGCAGCCAAATTAGTAGTCACTTCGTCTTCAGAACGTGGGAGAGAAAGAAGAACTGGTCCAACTAATAATTGTCATCAGAACATTATGCGTTTACTTCCTGCTCGTCTTCGTCTTCGTCTTTTGCCTGACTTGGTGGACGTAGAAGGCAAAAATCAACAGTTTTGTGTTGGACTGGACGACACAGTGCGCGTTTTGCTTCCACGTATTCTCCTCAAAAGTTACTGAAAATCAATGCGCATGCGTTTGACATGAGATACGACCATAAGAGTTCGATGCCGAGGTTGACACAACTGGACAATGAAGTCTGTGTAAACAAGGGTCGGCGGTAGGAATATAAGCCGAAACATCTCCGGAAACTGCGCGGCATGATGTAGGGTTAACGCGTATAGAAAGAGTTTCGAATTCAAAGCAAGGCACGCACAGTCAACTCTTTGACAAGATCCAACTTATTTTTATCCAGTTTTCTTCTCTTTAGCAAGACCCCTGATCTTGCCAGTTTGTTTCGTGATTGTGCCGTTCGATTTTTCAACTGTGAAAGTACCCACAGGCCTAGTTCCTGTTCTTTTCTATGTCGTACATCGTTTAATTCGCATTTTAGCAAAAGATGAAGTCGACCAACGAGGCGTGGACATCCCGCTATCGATTTTTCGCTGTACTCACGTTTCGAAGCTCTTGTACTTTGTTTCGCCTTTCTATTTCTCTTCCTCTATGCTCAAACGAGTTTACCACGATGCAGTGTGCTGCAAGATGAGCTGGGTTGATTTGCAGACGCGCACACGCCTCGATTCGGCTCATGTTCTCAGTCTATATATTCACGGGTTTTCCCGAAATTCCCCTCGAAACACCTCTACCATTACCATGCCCGAATTTCCAAGACTGAACTTCACTCTATTACTTGGTCTCCAGAGCATGCCCGAGGAAACTCGGGCCAGAATTTAGCAAGAACAAAGGAAAAGCTTCTTCATTTCCAATACCTAAAACACACAAGCACACCGATAGCAACACAGAAACCTTAACAACCGGCGACGGTGTTCGTCGATTTCCTAGAGGATGTAGCATAGGTTTTCGTTCACCCAGTTTCGAAGCTTGTACGCGCCCCGCAACTTCTTGTACAGTTGGGCGAGTTCGCCCCTGTCCAACTTCTGCACCACCACATCCATGGAGTTACAGACAATTCAAAGACAATCGAAACAGATCGTGTCACTGTGTTTTTGTCTTCATGAGGTGGTAATGTTGAGAGAGACACAGAGAGATCTTACATGGTTATTAGCTCCGCGCTTCCGAAGGCCAAATCTCAACTGCAAGACATAGTGTTCATAGGTGAATACATGCTTGAACTCAAGCACTCAAAAAATCGATTCAGCTTTCCAAAATCGCCTTACAAACTACATGATTATCTTCTAGACCAACTTGCGCGAACCAAGTTTGTACATATTGCCCATGTAATAGGGGTTAAAATCTTTTTGAAGGAGAGGATAGCGCTTCCGCTCCCTCATTAATTCAAACTCGATAAAAGGTAGGTAAACGTTGCTCGTCGGAGGTAATTTTTCCGAAAATGTAAATCCTAGTAGAATATTGAAATTCCTATATCGTAAACCATTTTTTCACACTAGTGCAATCGGATGCTATATCTGTTTGGAATAATCTTGGGGGCCATGCCTGCCACGTTGTGGATTTAGTCTTACCCGTTGCACACCGAGAAGGAGGCGATTTAAATAATACCTCCTAAATTTTGGAAAATCAAGACCACATGTATATGTTTAATTTAATTGAAACTATGATGATTACCTTGCGACGGGGTACATCAGTACTTGGCCTGCTGTCTACTAGGTGTTTGTACTCGTCGCGGCTGAGGATGTAGAAGAAGGTGACCAGCTCATTGAAATCGAGGGTGCCGTTGTCGTCCTTGTCCAGCTTTGCGAAGAGCCATTCATGGTTGTCGCTTCGAAACCCGAAAAGGCTTAGGAAGGAGATGAACTCGTCGATGCTTATGTTGCCGCTCTTGTCCGTGTCCATGGCCTTGAAAAACCTCACGGCCGCCTGCTTCTGGTCCTCCGGCAAGCCCTGGTAGTGAGCCGACGCGGCGTCACGGACCTTTTCTATATCTATCTCTGCCGACACGGCCTCGCCGACCTTTGCTATAATCATCCCTGCCGTGGCAACCACACCTACCATTATTGCCGCGGCCTCGCCAACCTTTTCCATTTCCATCTCGCCCGACGTGACCGCACTAACCATTTTTGACGGAGCATCGCCAACCTTTACTATAGCCATCTCCGCCGACGAGACTGCACCAACCACTTTTGCCGACACGGCCTCGCCAACCTTTTCTATATCCATCTCGGTCAACGTGACCGCACTGATCATTTTTGCCGCGGCCTCGCCGACCTTTTCTATAGCCATCTCCGTCGTCGCAACCACACCAACCATTTTCGCCGACGCGGCCTCCCCGACCTTTTCTATATCCATCTCCGCCGACGAGACCACACCGACCATTTTTGCCAACACGGCCTCGCCGACCTTTTCTATACCCATCTCCGCCGACGCGACCACGCTGGCCACTTTGGCAGACGCAGCCTCGCCGGCCTCTTCTTTATCCATCTTTGCCAACGCGACCTCACCGACCATTTCTGCCGACTTGGCCTCGTGGACCTTCCTTATATCTATCTCTGTCGACCCGGCCACGCAATTTTTTTCCATATCCATCTCTCTCTCTCTCTCCCCTTGGATATGTACAAGCGCCATTGCTACGGAGGTCATAGAAGTACTTATAGAGAATCTCAGTTGAGCCTTCCCTGTGTTACACTCGCACGAGAAAGGAAAACACAAAAAAAAAAAAAATAGCAAAGCGTGAGTGATTATTAGATTGTTACTAGTGTAAAATCAACGTCAATGACAATTCGTGCACTTCAATTAGGACGCGCAAGCCCTTACATTTGTTGAGGGCAATGTCACATGGGCGAAGAAACCTTATTATAACCTTTTTTACCATGTGACGTGCTAAATTTTTTTGTTGAATGTTTAAAGAAACTAATGATCCAATGCATGGATCCCTTCGGTTTCAATTCGATCGAGACTTTCTAGTATTTTTATTGCCACCATCCGGTGGTCCATCGAATAACTTGCTAATCCCATGAGCCGAGGATCATTTTTTTAAGGGCAAATCTAATCTCGAATTTATTGCAAGTTCTAGGTATCCATGCGAATATTAGATGTTGGTAATTCTCGAATTTATGATGATGCTCATTATTTTGATCATAATTGGGAAGTCACGCATCGAGTCGGGACGAATCAAACCGTTTAACCCGTGAATAAGACTAATATATGCGATGGGTTGTTCTATCTCTCCATTTTTCTCAAGAAATCATAATGTTGTTGCTTTCTTCAAATGTGAACGTCGTTAATTGTGCCAGAATTTACCCAAACTTGAAAGATAGTGTTTTCTTATGGGATGCTTTAGAGTTCAGGGCTGTTTTGACCCAAAGGGTTCGTGCCTTTTTGTTGTTGTTGTTGTTATGGAATTTGGCCTTGAAATTGACCTAAAAATGGACACTGCCTACCAACCATATGATCTACACGTACATGGACTTTGATAACTAAATTACTATTTAGGAATGTGTGTAGTGTGCTTCAATGTGCTAAGTTACGTGGGGTTCACCTACAGTGTCTACGTGATCAAATCACCAAAGAAAGTATACTTTTTTTTATGATTTTTAGAAGGGTTAATACCACGAAAAACATCAAATCGGTACACTTATAATAAATTTAACATAAACTAATTTTTTGATCACCAAAAACCCTAAACTAATTTATGATCAAATTACTGAGTTAGATGACATGTGGCAATTGACGAGTGTTCCAGTTTGAGGTTTTGCCTTTTGTTTGTCATAGGTTTATCAATTTGTGATTTTTTGTGGTATTAATCTAATTTAATGGAGGATAAATTTATCACAAGTGTACTAGTTTGGAGTTTTTAGTGGTCAAAAAATTAGTTTTGAGTAAATTTGTCACAGGTGTATTAGTTTGGAGTTTTTCGTGGTATTAACCCTATTTAGAATCTTAAGTATTGATAACTTATTTTACAAAAATTGTAAAGAACTTCCACCTTAAACATAAGTAAAACATGGAGACCTCGACAAATATTGTTTTTTGTGCTTCAATCGCTTGGTTTTGATTTTGCTTGTTCTGGGTTCGAGTCATTACGTCGCCTACTTAGCATAAACTCGGAGCGACAGTCTTGCCACCCTGTGCATGGAGTGGTACTCGATATATGTTGACAGAATGATTTACGTATAATTATGAGATTAGTCAAAAAAGTGAAACAAGTGCGAATATCCCTTTTCATTTATAAGTAAAACTAATGAAAAGAAAACGGAAGATAGACATGCTTAAAAACTTCTCAAGCACTGGGAAGCGATCTGCAAAGATCTTTTCGTCACTCTGTCTTGGTCATCTCCAAAGTACATAAAAGATGGAATGTACAGAACTAATCAAAATATCACAATACGGAAATTTTATGGAAGCATGTGTTCTTTAGTGAGACCCATAGATTTTTAAAATTGTAATTTCCTTTGATTTAATAGAATGTAGCTTATGTTTAAATTGAAGGACCTTTCAAGAACACTATGGTTTGATATAACTTCAACTCCTTGGCGATCTTGATGTTTCCTTTATGCAAGAACTTGTGCAGGTGTTGACTGTTGTGTCCGAAAGGCTTGAGAAACAATTCCATGGAGCCTGTCTGATATTTCACATCACTTCCACCTTTTTCTTGGTCCTTTGTTTAATGTACGTGTCCACGTCTATGTCTATACATCATCTTCTTCACAGCCCGATAATGTCCCCGTGAAGTGTAATCTCATACGGAGCAAGCCACTGAAAATCAACTTATGCTTCATTTCAAGAGATGCATAACCTATCATGTCTAGGAATACTCTTGCCTTGAACCATTATATGTTTCTTCCCGATAGAATCATCTCTTCCTTTGTAAAGACAACCGCCACTTGGTTTAACTGACTCATGTGTTCTTTTGCGTTTGACATACCTATCCATTCATACATTCCTTGCGGCGCTCTAAATACTGTCAATGGGGTCGAGTTTTCTACATTCTCAATTGCTAACATCCATTAAGGTAATAGTCCATTCTCCTTTTTATAGCAACCGTCTTACCGTAGTAATCTCTCTCCTTATAATTATCATTTCTCAAGAGAAAAGACAAGGAACCCAACAATGTCATAACTTTTGTACAATACTCACTTTGGTACCATTACTTTTTTACCGATTACTTAACTGTCATAACTTTTGAAAAAATGTTCACTTAAGTGACCGCAGCAATATATCTTCGATTATGAAGTCTACGTTGATTTAATACAAACATACTCAAGGCAGCTTTTTAGAGATAGTTAAGTCCAAAGTGGAAAAATGACCAAATGTTTTGATTTGGTCCCTTCCAGTCGGCGATGGTGAGACTCAAGAGGCGCTCAAGCCTACATATTGCAAGGGGTATAGTGCCCGGTCATGTAGCCGGTCCGCTTAGCCCTCTCAAAGATGGGATCCTCGGACTCGAACCCGGAGGTTGATGTCAGCGACACAACGGGACTCAGGGTCGCTGCTGATGTTGTACCAGTTACGAGAGCAGTCAAGTTCGGTGTCGGATTTGAGGATGCCGAGGTAGGGCTCATGGAGCGCCGAAGTAGGGCTCATGGAGCGCCGAGCTGAAGGAGAGTAGCATCACATTGACTCAAATTTAGTCATTGCTTATTTTATTTTTTTTATGTCTTATAGTATGCCGCGCATGCCATTGGTGGAACGCCTCTTAAAAATCGATATGTGAAGCTTGCTTTGGAAGGTAAAGGCCGATCGAACTCACAAAGACGATAAGCATGACATTAGTATGCTGATGAGCACAGAATCAAACCATAGGACCGATCAACCAAACAGCATCGATTGCGTATGTTATGTACATCGACAGGTCCACGAAACTAAACCCAACATGATGAGCCATCAGACACCAATTGAAGCGAGAAGGTTTTCCATCCCCAACGCAAGAGCGGGTTAACTTGAGTAGGCCCCTGCATACTTTGGATTGGTAAGAGGGCAAAACTATAATAATCTATTCTCAATCAATTAGAGGGAAGAAAATATACTTTTCGTCCAGGGATTTAAGGTTGAGTACGATGTCAGTCCTCTAAGCTTACTTCAATGCAGTCAAGTCTCTTTCACTTTGTTCAATCACGTCCTTCCATCAATCACGGTTACTTGCGCCATCAAATTGATGACATGGTATTGTTGTTGACGCGAGGCATGTGACGACATGTCGTGATGATCGATCCGGCACCTAATAAGCGCCCTTTAGTAAACATCAAGGACAAAAAATGTGGAGAGAGAGAGAGAGAGAGAGAGATACAGGGGACCTAGACGATGGCAATTGCCAACTATTAATCGACAGGGATCTGAAGATGTCATGGTACCAATTCGATGGTATTAGTAAAAATGATCGATGAAAGGACTCGATTGAACAAAGTGAAAGAGATAAGAGTTCTGATCGCGCATAAATTTATTTAGATGATCAAAGTTGTACTTGACCTTATAAATTTTTATACAAACTATGTAGCCATGTAACTTGTATAGTTTGGTCAATCAAGTCATCTAACTTCGCATGATTCTACTTAGAGGTGACAAATTGATGGATCAAATCAAGTTCGGGCTAAGGTAATAAATGGGTTGCCCAATTTTACCCATTTAACATGTATAAGCATATTTAACTTGTATTGACCCGTATTCAATCCAATCCATAAATATGTAAACCCACCCATGGTTCAACTTTAATCTTACACACGAAAATAACATCAAATTATTTTTACAAATATCATTCTTTCCCAACAATGTGCTCATGAAAAAAATTATGTGACTTCCCATTTTCTGGTCAAAAGAAAAGAAACCCTTATAGACCTACATCTACAGTGGCCAGCAAGCAATCATCAACACCAAAACCTCATTGGGCCATTGGCCCCATTAGATGGTCATTGAGCCGTCGCCAAGTCTCTTGGAACTCCTTTTTTTCTCTCGGCCTAATTCCAAAAAAAAGTACAAATTTTAAGTTGAGTAACAATTCTAACCTCAACTTTTTTTTTATCTCTTAAAAAAGCACCAATTTTAGGTTAAGTGACAATTTTGACTCCAACATTTTTTTGTCTTGTAAAAAAATACCGACTTTCATTTAAATCTCAAATCTGGCTTCTCTTGACTTAGAATTATTGATTATCCAATTTGACTATTCCACCTCAGCAATAAATCCACGTGGCTTGCTGAGTAGATTTAAAGCACTATTCATTATCTTCTTTTTTGAGCCACAGTTTCACTTCACCAGCAAGTCAAAAAGATCTCTAAATTGAATCTCTCTAGTCAGACTTCGTAATTTGAAGTTGTAGACCACCACTTGTCGACAAATGCCATGGACAAGATCCGCCAAGCTCGTGACCATAACTTTTTTTTCTCAAACAAGGATAACTTCAAAAAGAGAGTCAACGGGGGGCTAAATTTGGGATAAGGGTGAAAGTTGGTGATTTTTTATGAGACAAAAAAAACGTTGGAGCCAGAATTGTCATTCGATCTAAAGCTTGTGTTTTTTTATAAGACAAAAAAAAGTAAGGGCCAAAATTGTCACTCGACCAAAAGTTTGTACTTTTTTTTGGAATTAGCCCCTTTCTCTCTCTATCTTAGTTGAATGCGACCTCCATCGACATTCTAGACACGGCCTCACTATATGGTTGAGAGAGAGAGAGAGAGAGAGAGAGAGAGAGAGAGAGAAGGATTTGGTTGAATTGAGAATAGGTTAGGGATAATCACATAAATGGTCTTGAAATTTTGACTAAATGTGCAATGTCGTCCCTGAATTTTTAATTTGTTCAACGTGACTCCTGAATTTTTGGTAAATATTCAATCTAGTCTCTAAACTATATGGGAATATCCAATGTTATCCTTTCATAAATTCAAGTTCAGAGACAACAATGAATATTTTCATATACTTCATGGCCTAAATTAAATATGTACCAAAAGTTTATGGACAACATTGCACTTTGGGCTAAAATTTAGGGTTTACATTGAACAAATTTAAAGTTTAGAGATGATATCATATATCAAGCCAAAATTCAGAGGCCATTTGTATAATTTTTTTCCATAGGTTAATTGAGAAGCCCATCAAAACGCTCTATTATACGCTTCACTTTTTCTCCTACCTAGTTCACCCCATCTTCTATTTTTAATGGTTTTGAGTAAAAGACTGGATAATGGACCATTTGTCTTCTTACACTAACGTGAATGGAAGTGGAACTAATTCATTGGTTTATGTAAAACCTCTTAATCTCTAAGTTAATGCAAATTTACTCAACGCTTCGATGCAATGATGAGTGACATACATTTGGTAGAATGGAGGTCTGATGGGTCCCATTTTCTTAACTATTTGAAGGGCTGACCATAGTCATTTTTTAATATTTCATTAAAATAACGTATCCAAAAATTAAAGTATAGTACTCTCACCGAAATATTAAATGTTTGATCATTCATGTAAAAACAGTTTAAATACAAAAAATTTAAATAAATAATACTCCGAGAAGAAATAGCACATTCTATTTCAACAAACTGTCATAGAAAATTCTTTGAGAAGCCCATGCTTGTTGTTGATATATTATAGTATGTCAACTTATCCGGTAAATATTTTAGATTCCAAGATTGAATTCAAATTTCCCTTGCTGTCAACCATTTAAGTTTCTTTTATAAAATTAATGGGTTAATACCATGAAAAACCCTAAACTAGTACACTTGTGACAATTTTACCCAAAACTATTTTTTTTACCACAAAAAACCCCAAACCGATACACCTGTGATAAATTTACCCCAAACTATTGTTTTAACCACCAAAAACCCCAAACTGGTACACATGTGACAATTTTACCCCGAATTAATTTTTTAATATTATTTTTTTTTCGAATTTTTTATTACTTTTTATATTTTTTCTTTACTTTTTTTTTCCTTTATCTTCAACCTTTGGCCGGTCGCCGGTTCGGCGACTGGCCAGAGGTGGAAGCTGGCAAGGTCGGCCTCGCCGGCTGTTGGCAAGGCTCGACCTCGCCGTTGCAGGGCGAAGCCGACCTCGCCCAAAGCCAGCGAGGTCGAGCCTCACTAGCGGCCGGCGGGGCCTACCTCGCCGGCTTCCACCTCTGCGACGGGCCAGAGGTTGAAGATAAAGGAAAAAAAAAGTAAAGAAAAAATAAAAAAAAATTCAAAAAATAATATTAAAAAATTAATTCCGGGTAAAATTGTTATTTGTATACCAGTTTGGGGTTTTTGATAGTTCAAAAAATAGTTCAGGGTAAATTTATCATAAGTGTAACAATTTGAGATTTTTTGTGGTAAAAAAATAGTTTTGAGTAAAATTATTACAAGTGTACCAGTTTAGGGTTTTTCGTGGTATTAACCCAAAATTAATTCACATCTTTAATTTTTTTTTATCTCTCTCAATGCATTAACTTAAATGCATTTTTATATACATGTGCACGTGTTTTTTTTTGCGAGATTATTTTAAGAGATCTTAATATGTCTTAATAGGTATGACTTTGTATAATTATAGCTATTAAATGTACGTATCAGTAAAATTTAAAATATATGTATTAGTTAATATATTAAATTTTTATTAAATTACATGTAAAATTGAAACTTAAAGAGAACAAGAAAGACTAACTTGGTTGAGGGGGAAATAACTTTTCTTGGCAACCTCTTCCTGATAAAATGGGAAATCAAATTTCAGGAAAATAGTTACTTTTCCTTTGTTTGGTGATACATGACCAAAAATATTTTTCTGGTATTTTGATCACATTTAGAAAATGATTTCAATTTCATGACTTTAGCTCAGGAAAAAAAATCAAATCTTTAAATAATTTTTTTCCTTCTTCCTCCTCCGCCGGTTGCCGGGCTTCCAAGACGGCCGCAACAAGCCACTTATGAGGGTCGACCTAGCTGGCCTCAGGCGAGGTCGGCAAGCTCAAGCCTCACCCGAGGCCGGCCCTTGCCAGCCTGCACTTGTGGCTGGCTATCATCGAGGCTCAGCGACAGGCGAAGGAGAAAGAAGGAAAAGAAAAAATGAAAAAGAAAGATAAAAGATAAAATATTCAAATATTCATGAGGAACAATTTTGGAAAGTGTTATCAGCTTCTTAGATTTAAATATTCACTTTCCTAATTTTATGCACGAATATATTTCTTAACCTGAAAGTATTTTTTATTAACTAATTATTTTTGGCGAAGCAAATGGGTGAAAGTTCGAAAAATTAATTCCGAGAAAACTCTTTTCCTCAAACAAACGCAACCTAAGGCTCCATTCGTTTTATGGAAAATGTTTTCCAGAAAAATGTTTTACGGAAAATATTTTTCATTTTCCATAATTTCTGGTGTCCGGTGGGGCGGAAATTGAGGGGTCAAGAAAAATATTTTCCGATCAATGATAAATACCCTTTGAAAACTGAGGAAAATGATTTCCTCTTCTCACGCCCTCTCCTCCTCTCTCTCCTTTTCCAATCTCGCCTTTTTCCCCATCGTTCCTCTCCTCTCTCTCCTTTTCCCCATCGTTCCTCTCCTTCATACAACCTAGGGTTTTCATCTCTAGAGCTGCTCCTCCTCCGTTACTGCCTTGCGCGTCCTCTCGTCCCACAGCAGGCGAGCTCAAGCGAGGCCGAGCCTAGCCTCGCCTCGCCAAATCAGGTGATGCTCGGCGAAGCTCAAGACCAACGAGGCGAGGCCGCACCTTACCAGATCTAGCGAACGAGGCCTCGCCTCGCCTTGCCTCATCAGATTCGGCGATGCTCAACCGAGCTCGAGATTAGGGAGGCGAGGCCAAGCCTTGCTAGATATGGTGAGGTTGAGCCTCACTTGTAGCCGGTCGCTGGCCACGACGACTAGCAAAGGAAGAAAGTAAGGGAAATATAAAAAGAGAAAAAAAGAAAAGAAATATTAAAATAAAAATTTATTAAAAATAGTGCATGAAGAAAAATATTTTCAATACCGAACGACGGAAAATATTTTCTGAGACTTTTTCAGATTTTAGCCGAACACTGAAAAATTATGTCATTTTCCAGGAAAATGGCTTTCTAGAAAACATTTTCCAAAAACGTAACATTTTTTGCAAAACGAACGAAGCCTAAGTGAAAAAAAAATATTACAAAATGGTGGATATATGTGAATCATGTTCTTATATGGGAATAAGAACACCACAAATGTCATAACTTTTATACGACACTTTCTCATACTTGAATGCCATAACTTTTTTTTCGATCACTTACA
Source organism: Syzygium jambos (assembly GCA_031216235.1). Taxonomy (NCBI): domain Eukaryota; kingdom Viridiplantae; phylum Streptophyta; class Magnoliopsida; order Myrtales; family Myrtaceae; genus Syzygium; species Syzygium jambos. The sequence continues at coordinate 26,158,191 of CM062227.1, forward strand.
TTCCATGACTTCTAAAGAGTGCATCGATCACCTAAGTGTGATGACTTTTATAACACGTTCACCAAAATGTTGAAAATATAACGTAACAAGAAACTTGTAGTGAATAATTTTAAGAAGTTATGGTACTCAAGTGATCGATCGAAATGTTATATGTCACTTAAGTAATTGAAAAAAAATAAGTTACATCACTCAAGTGAACGTTGTAAGAAAATTATAGCACCCAAGTGGTTAAAAAAAGTTATAACACTCGAGCAAGTATTGTATAAAAGTTATGGCATTTGCATTGTCTTTCTCTCCACTTATATGTTAGAACTTATTTATTTTCAGAAATTTAAATTGATACAATAAAAACGTTAAAATAAAAAATAAATCTATGAAAATAAAAAGTAAATTTTACATTGAGATACATTATATAATGGTAGAGGAATATGTGAAAGGCCAATAAAAAAAATAAAAAAAAATGGTGACTAGGTTAAAAAAATCACAGTCCACTCGCAATAATTCCCTAATCTCCGTACTCTACCTCCTATAACTCGAAAAAAAAACCCCTCATTCCATCTTTTTTTTTTCTTAATTAGATGAATGACTAAATTTTATGCGCAAAAGTTCTTGCCCAGTCTCGCCCATTAAATTTACCGATTTTTTTTTGCCGGAAAAGTGCTTCTTTCATTAAGTGTCATGATCAAAACAAGGATGTTCAATATCGAAACACAAAAAAATCCCAAAGGAGTTAGGGGGTTTAGTAATCCAATTAGAGGGGAGGGCATTTCTACGAAGGGCTTTGACGATCCAATTCGCCGCATGATTAGTTTCTCGCGGACAGTGGACCAACGGAGTGCTTTTAAACTGGGCCAAACTCTTTTTGCAATCCTCTGTAACAGCCCGGATGCGCCATCGGCTTCGATAAGTGCCTATTGTAACCTCACATACTGATAAGCTATCACTTTCAATCTCTACCTTCAGATCAGCTTCTTCGTTCAGAGTAAAGTACGATGCCGAGAGAGAGAGAAGCCTTCCTTTAGAGCTAGGGCTACCGATTAAATGATCGGGTTTCGCGTAGGAGCGAGCTCGGGCCCAAAGAGGAAAAAACCTCCATCAAACCCGCCTAATTTGCGGCTCGGACCTCGACCGGAAGTAGCGGGACCGCCAAGCTCACGAAAAAGAAAAAATGTATATCGCTATTTGGGCCGATTGGGCCGTTGGGCCTTCTAGGGTTTTAGCCCACCAAATCGAAGCCGCCCACGTGGAATCTCCATCTCGCTCTCTCTCGTCTTCCATGGCGGGACTCGCCAGTTCCCGTCCCAATTTTTCCAGGCACAGAAAAAATAATTTAAAAAAATAAAAGAATAAAAGAGATAAAAAAGTAAAAGAAGAAGAAGAAGTTGCAAGATCCGAATCGAGTCGAGTCGAGTCGAGCACGAGCACAAATCGCCATTCTCTTCCTCCCACTCAAAGTCCAGCTGGGCCCCACCCGATCCCCCCGGATCGCACGCCGCACGATCCGCCACGTGTCCGCCGCCGCGAGCGTTTGGTTTTTTCAATCGCCGCCTCCCATTTCTTCTTCCTCCCTCCCTCGCGTCGCCGTCGCTATAAGGAAGGCGCTGTCGGGGGAAGCTCATCGGACGACGATCGCCGCATCAGCTCCGAGGAACCGCCGCCGGCCACCGCACTCCATGGCGTCCTCCACCGTGATTCCGCCGCCTTCCTCGGCGTCCTCCTTCGTCGCCGGCAAGGTCAGTCCCCGTGCTGCTCGATCGGCGATGCGCTGTCTTCGATTCGAGCCGGGGCCCTCCGTCTCGTCGTTCGACAATGGACGCCGTGTGGTCTCTCAGTTCCTTTTTGCGTTGTTCTTCTTTGCAGAAAGAGTTTGGCCTCTCCGGATTCCTCGCTTCCCAGCCGTTTTCCTCCGGGAGGTCGCGGAAACCGGCCGCGAAGAAGATCGTCTCCGTCATGGCGCCCCGGCAGACGGAGCGCAAGCCCGCCGCCACCGGCTCGGTTCGGTTTCTTTCGCGATTTCGATGTCCCAATCTTCCGATTGAGCTCGATTAGGAGTTTCCTTTTTTTGTTTGCGAGGGGGATTTCTCTGAGCGGCGCGGGGGGTTTGGTGGTTGTTTTTTTAGGTGAAAAATGCGATGACGATGACAGAGAAGATACTGGCTCGGGCTTCCGAGAAGTCGGAGCTAAGTCCCGGCGAGAATGTCTGGGTCGATGTCGATGTCCTGATGACGCACGATGTTTGCGGGCCCGGTTCTTTCGGTATCTTCAAGAAGGAGTTCGGTGAGAATGCTAAGGTATCGAGCACCGCTGCCACGGCTTCCTTTCGCGATTTTCGAGCTCTTTCGAGTATAATGTGTGGAAGATGTGGTTTGATAAGTGGAATTCCTTCTGAGAATTTGAACGACTGGAGTCTGCTGTTATCTAGTTTTTACTCAGCTTTCGTATTGTGTATTACCATTCGCGTCTTCGAACAGAAGTGCTTGGTGTGCGTCTCTTGCTATGCTATGGATCTATTGACAGCCCTTTCTATGCAACATTCCACTATGTGCCCAGAAAGACCTGGATTCTCCCTTTTTTGTCAGGATTTGTGCTATTTTAAGTAGTTATCCTTTTGATCGATTACGATGACATCAAATGAGTAGAGGTGTGCATTGCTCATGGCGTCCATACTGTCTATTTTAAATTATGCTTTACTTCATTGACTAAATATATTGTCACCCTTAATGTGAACCATTGACAATTGAGAGTATTCATGTTTGTGGTCTTATTTTCCTTGAACTCAAGGTCTGGGATCGCGAAAAGATTGTCATCATTCCTGATCATTATATTTTCACAAGTGATGAACGTGCTAATCGCAATGTGGATATTTTGAGAGATTTTTGCAAAGAGCAGGATATCAAGTACTTCTATGATATCAAAGACCTTAGCGACTTCAAGGTATTCTTGTGTTGTCATTTTTTTATTTCATTCCCTAATCTATATTTTTGCTATATGAAAAGCTTATGATCCTTGTCTGCAATTCCTCTGTTGATCTTAAATTCAAAGGATATCAAACAATTTGCAGGTTAATCCAGACTACAAGGGTGTGTGTCACATTGCTCTAGCCCAAGAAGGTCATTGCAGACCTGGCGAGGTGGATTTTTTTCCTTGAACTATTTTTCGGTATTGTACGAGGTGATGTTTGACAGAATCTTAAACCCTTATCCTGCTCTAGGTTCTGTTAGGTACCGACTCTCACACCTGTACTGCTGGAGCTTTTGGCCAGTTTGCCACTGGTATTGGCAACACAGATGCTGGCTTTGCGTTGGGGACTGGGAAGATCCTGCTCAAGGCATGTATCATATCAATATTTATTTCGGTGTCTACCATCCCTTCATAAAAATGGATATTGGATAGATGGTTGAGGTCCTTGAAATTTAGAATACTTCGCCGTTGGTTTGAGATTAAACTTGAGTCTTGTAAATCTCATCTTAGGATTAAACTGACTTTTTAAGACCATGTTTGGTAGTTTCATTATTATATGATTGGGTATTGACTGTGCTTTCCCTGGGTTATGTTTCCTTCATACTGTCTTATTTGTTGTGTTTTTACCTCAGTGACTGCTAGGTACCAAATGATGGTTTTTATTTTGCTTGGTTTAATCCATCTTGATGTAAGATATCAAGGACGATGAAGAACTATTCTTATTCGCTTAGCTGCTCGTGATGTTATATTCTTTCATTTTATGGTTTAATAGCAGCTAAAAGACTTTAACACGTTTGTCGTTTCTCACTTTTCAGAAGAAAAGTAATAGTTCTAGATTTCAAATACTTGCTGTGCAACTAATCCTAATCTATAAACAATATGCTGGGTTAATAGTCTTTGAGGAGCTTCTTTGCTCCTTTGGGATAGTTAATGGGCAAACACTTCCTCATTCTCAGGTGGCCCTATGCTCTGAATTACCCTAGATGAACCCATTTTTGTGTGCTCGAGCTTTTCCTATGATGAATGAAACTGACAGATTCAAATGTAGGAAAGTTGGTCGCATCCACCTTTTGATTGGTTAACGTGGACTCGTTATTTGTGTTTCCAATATTTACTGCCACATCATTATGCGTAGCATAGCCATTGAGAATTGAACTTCTCCTCTTCTAATTTACCTTCAATCTGCGTCTTTTTGGGAGAGGAAGAAACGAAGGAGGAGTGGAGGGTTGAGGTGCTAGGGAGAAGGAGGGGGGCAATATATATATAATTCTCCTCTTCTAATTTGCCTTCGATCTGCATGGGAAAGGAGGAAAGGAAGGAGGGGCAGGGGGTTGAGGCACTGGGGACACAATAGAGAGAGAGAGAGAGACAGAGAGAGACAGAGAGAGACAGAGACAGAGACAGACAGAGAGGAATTGAACAAGTGTTTGTTAAAGAAGTATAGGCATTGATAGTACACATATGTGTAAATATTTGACGTTTCGTTGAGTGATATTTCCTGAATCGGTGTCAAAGACTTAAATGTTTTTGTGATTTTGTCGGCATAGAATCATGTGTAGAAGTCAAGTGCTAGCAAAAGATAATGTGCTGGCTCATTCATAATTATGTTGTTGTATTTTATCTATTAGGTGTTTCTTATCTTGTTGTGAATCATTGGCCTTTCGTTGACCATGAATTTCAGGTGCCTCCTACATTGAGATTTGTGATGGAGGGCGAAATGCCTGAGTATTTGTTGGCGAAAGATTTGATTTTACAAGTAAGTTCATTGGTCTAAACTGAAACTTGAACTATGTAGGGCCTCAAGGCATCATGTGCTTCTGCTTATTTCTCGATTAATGGTCTTTCTCCTTGCAGATTATTGGAGAAATATCAGTGTCTGGTGCCACCTATAAATCAATGGAATTTGTTGGTTCTACTGTTGAAAGTTTAAATGTAAGTGGACCCATTAATAACTTCACTCTTTTGATTTTATAGCCCTACATCCCTACTAACACTTGTTGGTGTCAGATGGAAGAGAGAATGACATTGTGCAATATGGTTGTGGAAGCCGGGGGTAAGAATGGTGTGGTACCTGCGGATAGCACAACGTTTGAGTACCTTAAGGTTGGGTATTATGACCTTCTCTTATGAGTCATTGGCCTATTCTTTTATTAGCTCTTTAGGAACTCACTTTTCTGACACCTTTTTGCACAGGATAAGACATCAAAGCCCTATGAACCGGTTTACAGTGACGAGAAAGCCAGGTAATTATCTCGATTAATTTCATTTGTCATTTATGTCGCAATCCAGTCTGCACAACTACTGGCATCTGCTAAAGGAGTTGTATCTGCTTGCCTTGGAAGTTTAATGTGCCGTGTTAATTCAAGTGAAAACTGTTTGGTGTGCATTTTCTGGAATATGTTTTAATAAAGTAGGATAATTAAGAATACTTCTCATGTCACCTGCCATGCTCAGCGTCATCAAAATTATTATGTGTGCATTGTATGTAACCATTTATAAGTTGGAGAGACACTGTAATTTGTGCAACATGGTGGACAGAATCTTTTGATGTGCTGGTTGTGAGCAAATATCTTGATCTGTAAATAGAATATATGCCGGAGGAATTAGCTAGCCTTTTTGCACAGAAAAGCAGATGTGGACACATTATGCATTGGAGCATCCGATACTGTTTGCCCTATACTGTGGCCTTCTGCACCAGAGCAGATATAATAAAATTATTAAAGACCACGCAGATGGATATTTATTGGGCATTAAATATCAATTTTGTAGATTGACTAGGGAGTCTGGGTATGATATTATGCATGACCACGTCTGTCTTTCGTTTTTTGCAACTGTGTTTGGACTAGGAAGTACAGGTATTTTTGTATGCCCCTTCGAATTTTGGTTGAACTGAAGAAGAAACTGCACAAAAGGACATCTAGGTGTAGATGTACTTCGTGTCGAATGGAAAAAGAATCGGAAATATCCAGTTCCTCATAAAAAAGATTTCTTTAATGAAACTAAGCTATGCTGCTGACTCATTCTAGAATAAAGATTGTATGTGCTTCTGATTTAGGTTTTTGGAATTATGGAAAATTACTTGCATACATGTTTTGATTTCTTCCAAAGTTGATTCATTAGTTTAGTTTGAGTCGACTCGCTCGATTAAGGGTGTTGCTGTCAGCTGTGTTCCTAAAGATCATAAAAATTTTCTATTTTACATCAAATCTCCTGCAGGTGGACCTGGCCTGCTTGTAAGCCATTTTATACATAAGAAAATACCTATAGCCCCAAATATTCACCTACAGGTACCACAATTGTCACAAAGCTGTTTATGGCAATCGAAGCCTTAGATCTAACAGCTTACAAGAACTTAACCTAAAATTTTTAACATTTGGTTTAACAACTCTGTTGACAACAAAAATGCAGAACACCAACACAATTTCAAAAGTATGGAGGTAAAGGATTTCCCTTTAGTCTGCGGTAGAACCCAACCAAATTCCAATGACCAAGCACAAGGAGTTTGATTAATTTCCACAACTTCTGCCAAATAAGTGCAGAAAACTCGAACAAAAATTCCTTTGTTCTTATCACAAAGCCGATCAGCTTCACCAAGACAACTAGCAAGTAATTGGACTCAGAATGTTCCATTCAGCAAGTCGATCACCAGTAGCCAACTCGTTAGAATCACTAACCAAGCTAGGAAGCACTGCCTTGGTATATGAACAACCTAATGCCCCACCTCGTGAGATCCTCTTAACTCAAATAGCATTCCAGGCCCTGGTAACAGTTGCCATCAGAATTGGGCATTGAAATAGGTTTGTCATGCTGCTGAACATTAGAAAATAGGACACCACATAAAACGGCTTGGATTTGCACAAGACAATCACACCTCTCAGGAGGCCATTTCCATCCATTACAAGAAACTTTACCATCTAGAGGAGAAGAGAATCATAAATGATTCTATGAGAAAACCTGTCAAATAATGGGACTGAAAGGGTGCCATGACTTCAAACATGGAATATAGAATTGTCATCACACGCCCTACATCTCAGCAAGTGCTTGGTGTCATCTCTAAGCGTCAGAATTTTCTTCCAGCAATTGGAAAGAGTTATTGGTGATCATAAGTTCCTCTCCTTTAAATTTGCACTTTAAACGTAATTCCAGAAAAAAGGACACCTGAAAAGATATGTAGAGAATGATTCAACAAAATCCTTCTTAGTGCACCACAGCTCTAATTACCAAACCGACTAAACTGACAATTGAATTCATGACAAATGGTTTTCCCATTCCTGTGCTACGACCCATAGCATATCTGTATCTCTGGCTTAGTAGATGAGGACTGCTATGAATCATTGGTAGCCTCTCTTTCAAATGACTTGTACTTGTAGTTGTTTACTCCATAAATGGGTTGTCCTTCCTCGTTGAATGCACTTTACCTATTTAGATAGATGATAGATCTTGAGAAAAATTCATTCATGCATAATGCCCCTTAAGATCAGTAGATTTAACTTGTACTGGTACAAAACTCGAATTATAGTGCATTTAAAGACTATATCAATAGAACATTGGACAGTGAGCTGTTTTTCATGCGACATCTTGTGTCCTACTAGCATGTGTTGATTACTTGTGATGCCGACTCTTTCACAGAGTACCAAATAGAATGCTGTTCAAACATTCTATGATTTCTAGTCTTGTCCTTGTTTTTGTTTCTTATGCTCCAATAGTTATTGACTAGCTTGATTTGCTGTCTTGAAGATTTCTCTCTGAGTACCGTTTTGACGTCTCAAAGTTGGAGCCCTTGGTTGCAAAGGTGGGTGTTACATTTTTTTCTTGAAAATTCAGTATTCAAATGTTATATATCAGTGTATTTGTTCGTTAAACAGTATTCAGTTCGTGTCCTGTATTTTCATTTCGTGGGTTTATAAAATGCAAGCTCTAAGGTTCATTTTTTCGCAGTACATTTTTTATGTGCAAGAATCTTCTTTTGTAATGAAATCCTTCATTATTTATTCAGAAAAAAGAAGTAAAGAAAGCTCTGTTTTATGCAGCCTCATTCTCCAGATAAGCGTGCCTTAGCCAGAGAATGCAAAGATGTGAAGATAGACAGAGTATACATTGGATCTTGTACTGGGGGTAAAACTGAGGATTTCCTAGCTGCAGCAAAAGTTTTTCTGGCTTCAGTAAGATAAACACTTCCTTTATTTAATTTAAAGGTTGCTCATAAGACATCACGAGTTTGTGCAATTTTAGGGCTTGTTTGTTTAAAATTAAGTCTAAGTTACAAAATTCATTTCTGCTTTTCCCCCAAGATTTAAATATTATCCAGAATCCAAATTATTATGCAAAAAGTAGACGTGAATCTATTTGTCAACATTTGTGTATTGTGAAAGTTTCAAGTGTTTTAGGATTAAAATTGAAATTCATGCGTCACAAGATTTAGATTAAGCAAAAGCAAAATGCTAAAAGCAAAAGTCTATTCAGGCATGCTCTTACTTTAGTATGAAACTTGTGAATCATGGTTACATACGAAGAAATGAGGCCATATAGTCACATTGTGAAAGGAGTCTTGTTCGAAGGAAATGTTAAAGAGATGGTTATGATAAATGGTTGATACCTATAGCTCAATTCCTGTTAATACATTGGGTTTACTGATTATGCACCTGTCTCATCAATAAAGAAAAGTTATCCATCAGACTGTTACTGGTTTTTCCAAACCATTTTGATTAATGATTATGTTTAACTGGGTTTTTGTCAATTATGTTCCTTTATCATTATCATGCTTAATACCATTGAAACATGGAAATGTGGCAAAGATATTTCTGTAACAACTTTTTCTAGATGGCTAAATGAAAACCTTGATGCTTACTTAGACAGAAGAAGAAAACGCTAGAATAGAAGCTACAAGTATGCTATGCTCAAAATAGGTTGCAAGAATCTTTTGTTATATGATGGATTTAACTTTGAATCAATCAAAGAATGCATAAATTGTGTTACTTTTTAGTGAATTTTTAGTGTTCATATTGAATAAGTTTGGCTTCCTATCTGATTTTTTGCTTTTCTACATTGTTGTTCCTTTATGGATGTAAAGCGAAATGACCCTCAAACAATGGAATTAAGTGAAGGTTTCTGGAGAAAAAAGGAAAATGAGACATTAGCAATTTGATCACAATAAAAGTTCTTTTTAAGTTTTCAACATCTTGCTGTCCTTAGTAATGAACTATATAAAAGATGCCATGAGTAGCATGGGCAGACATGCTTGATTGTGCATAAATCTGTAAAGTACAATGTTGATTAGCATTGAACAAATCTTTTTCCTCCCAGAGTTGAAGATTTTAGTTATTGTTAATGTGTTGTGACCTTTATTATCGCTTGTGTACTGCCATTGCAGCACCTTCAGCTTTTGAAGGCGGATTTGGCTGACTCTATCTGTCGTGTTTTTATTTGCTGCATTTAGTAATAAATTAAGGTTAGGACATATCACAAGTGTGATTAGTGCGACCCTTGGATCAGAATATACATCTTGCTAATTTACAATCCTTCAAGATAGTTCTAAACAAGTATGTGTAAGAGATATTGGGTAAGTTGGTGTTTTATCAACGAAATTTCACTTTAGATAAAAGTTACTTCTATGAGGAATATCTCCTGAAATTATGCTTGTTATTGAATGGTAAGTTGTGCAAATTGATTAGAGTTCTGGTAGTAAAGTTTCATCCTGTCTTGCTAGAGAGTAAATTTATTTGTATTGTATCATAGTAAAAATAACCATACCCACCACCCGCCTGGGTGGCGCTGCTGGAGCGCGCACTCTTCCTCTCGCAAAAGGTTGAGTGTTCGAATCCCGGGCGCCGCAGGGTGACTTAACCGGTGGCACGTGTGTGGTGGCTAGCACGTGTCGCCCTCAGGGTTTACTCCCCGGCTGTCGGCCGTGCGGGGATTCCCTGGGTTATCAAAAAAAAAAATTCAAAAAAAATAAAAATAAAAAAATAACCATACCCTTTGTATTCGTCTTCCTGTATACCTATGCATACAACAACTGTTGTATTTACTCTAAGTTGTTTTTCCACAGGGAAAGAAGGTTAAAGTTCCCACATTCGTCGTTCCTGCTACACAGAAGGTTTTTGACACTTAGTAGCTTGTTTAGCTTCAAATTGACTTTCTTTTGGAAGTTATAATTTGGAATTTGCATGGGTGGACATAATTGATATATGATATTACATGTCATAGGTGTGGATGGACGTATATACCCTCCCAGTACCCGGATCTGGTGGCAAAACTTGCTCCCAGATATTTGAAGAGGCAGGTTGTGATACGCCTGGAAGTCCCGGCTGTGGTGCTTGTTTAGGTGGCCCTAGAGACACTTATGCTCGTATGAATGAACCCAAGGCAAGATTTAGTTATTTGTTTATTTCCTTTTCTTTGTCTTGCGATATGTAACTACGACTTAATGAGCTACTTTGCCTTTCGTTCTTAGAAGCCAATGCTGACAAAATATTAATAAAAATTCTCAAATCTTTCAGTTAGTGGCTAGTTTTTGTCTGTTTAGTGGTCCCTAAGCATGCATTGGTTGGGCTTGATATTCTAGAAATAGTTTATTTTAATGGATCTTGCTGGTATCAACCTCTAATTTATTTGCTAAAATAACTTTCAAATCCTAATGATAGTATTTTATCAGTTCAGTTAATTTCACTTTCTGTAGTCTTTAATTTGATTTCTGTATTTGCAAGTTATCATTGCTGTTGTGTTGCATCAGGAATACTAACTGCACTTACTTGTCGCGTATGTTGCAATGCAGGTCTGTGTATCAACAACTAACAGGAACTTCCCTGGGCGTATGGGCCACAAGGAAGGCCAGATTTATCTAGCCTCCCCGTTCACTGCAGCTGCGTCTGCTTTGACCGGTTATGTTACTGATCCCAGAGATTTCTTGCAGTAACCAATGGCAATGATGAAGGAGGCTAATCCATATGTACTGCCGCTCCTTAGGTCATAGGTTAGAATCAGTGCGTATGGTAGCTGGGTTATGTTGTGCATTTCTAAATAAGCTTTTGTACCGAGAGAGGACACTTTCGAGGGATCGATGTCTATGAGCAGTAATGCTTGTATAATACGACTCGATAGGGATGTACGTGGTTTTGTTGCAGATGTGTAATGAGGAAATGTTATTTGGCTTTGAAATGATAAAAAGATCTGAAATTAATCTCATGCTGCTATTGCTTTCTATGAGTGGATGACTGTCTCTGTTTCTATAGTTAATTAAGAAACATACTTCACATGATTGATTAAACGTGTAACCATCCCTCAACTAATGATTACCTGATAATGCCACAATTCATCACCATGATCCATGGCATCAGTCCAAGAGATGGAACTATGGTTGAGAATCATGATAGATTTATCGCTTATAGCAAGACCGACTCTATGCTCTTACCAAAATAATGCGACTTTGGACGAGGGATTTCGCGACTGACCAGAAAGGAGTGTGTCACATGGTTTTTGATTTTGGTCATCGAGATGATCCGATGGAGTGACATAGCATGACTTTGGGACCGTGAGAGCGCATCGTGAGGCCTCGAGAAGTCGCCACTCCCATGTTGCATGTATTGTGCCAGCTTTGCCTGAGAAGATTGATACGGCCATTTTCTCCATCCTAAGGATGTGCAGTGTCAGTTTTTCCGATAGATTATGCAACTAGGTTTTTCCTTCTTCTCTCCCTGGGGATGATTGAAAGAATTGGAGATTATTAATGACGCAAAAGCGAGGGATGCTAATGGACCGAAATGTTTGATTACAGTAAAATTCACACAAGTATGCACTTTTAAGGATGAGCCCCAGGTTCTGTTCAACTTGGAACTGGACTGAATTGGTTTGGATGGATCGCTTTGGTTCCCGGTTCTATGGCTTGGATCAGCCTACGATCGGTTTGGTTCATAGTTCCAAGGCCACAAACGTAGGTTTCAACCGGCGTTGAACCGGTTCTAAATCAGTTTTGCTCCCATCAAGAATTAAACCATGGTCAACATTGTGAAAAAACAACATAACCGCTAGACCAACAAATGTTTTGTAGTTGAATGTTTCAATTTTTATATTTTATTATAAGAATTTGGTGTTTTATCCAAATCATAAAATGGCCGGTTCCTGAGTAGAATCAAGAACTGGCCAATTCAGTTTCCAGTTCCAATTTTTTGGAACTTAAGGTAGAATTGGTTCCCAATCCACTTTGGAATCAATTGCCTCTAGTTTATAGAGTAGCCAAAATCACTTGATTATATACATTCACCGTGTTGTGGGTTACATCAACCTCGGAATGTTGAAATCTTTATGCGAATCGATGTTACAAGGCATAATTGTGGAAATAAATATTTCTTTTATGGCCGAGGAGGTAAATCTGATATTTGTCAGCTTAATTAACGCTACACATACCGAAAAACACTGTAACAATTGCTCCAAAGTTGCGTCGCAGAGGAATGAAAAATGACCTAAGTTCATGCGAATAATACATATGTTCCCTCAACATTGATTCACTGTATAATGTCATCTCTGGATTTTTAATTTGTTTAACGTGGTCCTTGAACTTTTAGCGGAATATATAATGTTATCCTTGAACTTTTAATTTGTTCAATGTGGTCTCTAAAATTTTTATAAATATTCAATCTAGTCCCTAGATTATATAAAAATATACAATGTTATTCTCCCATTAATTCAACTTAACGGAATTTACTGATTTTGCTTTCAATCCGATAAGTTTAAATAGTAAACAAAAAGACAATGTTACAAGTAGATTATCTACGTATGATATTTAGCTCAAATCAGGATATAACAATCCACGTTATCAAATAACATGGATAACCATTTCTTTATGTTGAACAATTTAGACAAATTAAATGATTATTATATTCTAATTTGTGTTGGATATCTTACGTGGATAATCCACATGCAACTTTATTTTTGTCTAGTGTTCAAATGTACTGGATTAGAAGCCAAATATTACAATCCACATTGAACCAATTAAGAATTCAAGAATGACATTGTATATTGGGTCAATATTCATGGACCATTTATGCCATTTTCCCTTTTGAAATGCAAGCAGGTGTTGCGCAATGCATATGGGAAATGATTGCATATGCATTCTTACTTTTATTTTTATTTTAGGTTAATACCACGAAAAATCCTAAACTGATACACTTGTGACAGATTTATTGCAAACTATTTTTTTGACCATAAAAAATCTCAAACTAATACATCTGTGACAGATTTATCCCGAACTATTTTTTTGACCACCAAAAATCCCAAACTGATACACCTATGATAATTTTACCCCGACCTAATTTTTTAATATTATTTTATTTTTCGAATTTTTTTAATTTTTCTTTTCTTTTCTTTTCTTTTCTTTTTCCTTTTCTTTTTTTTTTTTTTTTTGCTTCATCTTCAACCTCTAGTCGATTGCCGGTCCGGCGACCAGTCGGAGGTGGGGGCCGGCAAGGTCAGCCCAGTCGGTCGCTACCGAGGTCGACCTCGACGGCAACTGGCAAGGTCGGCCTTGCCCCACCCTTGGCAAGAGGTCGTCCTCGCCGTCGCTGGCAAGGTTCAACCTCACCGCTTCTGGGCGAGGCTAACCTCGCCAGTTGCGGCGGGGCCAAGCCTCGCCAGCGATGGTGAGGACAACTCCTCGCCGGCAACTGGCAAGGTCAAACCTCACCAGGGGTGGGCAAGGCCGACCTCGCCAGTTGCTGGCGAGATCGACCTCGCCGTCGGCCAGTGGGGTCGACCTCGCCAACCAGAGGTTAAAAATGAAGGAAAAAAAAAAGGAAAGGAAAGGAAAAAGATAAGATAAGAAAAACTAAAAAAATTCGAAAAAAATTCGAAAAAATAATATTAAAATATTAGTTCGGGATAAAATTGTCACAGGTATGCCAGTTTGGGGTTTTTAGTGGTCAAAAAAATAATTCAAGGTAAAATTGTCACAGATGTACTAGTTGAGGGTTTTTTATGGTAAAAAAAAATAGTTTGGGGTAAATCTGTCACAAGTGTATCAGTTTAGAATTTTTTGGTGGTATTAACCCGTTTATTTTTATGTTCATATTTGTTTTTATCTTTTTCCAAAAAAAGAAGGGTTATCATCCACTCTTGAGTACTGCTGTTCTGTAACTTCACTGTTTGTAGCACTTGCTAAAATTATGCAATGAAGACAAAACGTGGGGGAGACGATCTTCATGTTTCGTTTTGCTTTCCAGCTGTTGCGTGCAAAGCGAAATCATGAATATATCCAAATCAATGTTGCATCTTTTGAAACAATACAGAACAATCTCTTATTTTCTGGGCTGAAAACTGTTATGCTGAAAGTTTCTGTTTAGATGATTAATCAATAAGAAGAAATTAGACACTAGCTGAACCCCGAATGGGATGGGTTTTACACAAACGAAAGTGTTCGTACTTGGTCCGGTGAAATCGCATTTAGTTCGTCCAAATAACATAAACACATGAACCCGTTTCAATTTTGGAAAAAGAAACATTCGCGATCGAAATCAGAACCATTTGACTCGGGGGACTTCTGGGGTTGCTCGAGAGACCATTCTCCTACAATGAGGCGTCATACTCAATTACATGTCATCAAAATTTCTCAATATAATGTCGTAGCACATGACTATACCGAAAAAAAAAAAAGATTTTAGGGTCCGTTTGTTTGAAGGCAAACTATTGTTGGGAAATTGTTTTCCGACTTTTCGGTGTTTGGAAGGCAGAAAATTAATCAATCTACGAAAAATATATTCCTTAGACCGAAAATAGTATCCTTCTGGCAAGAAGGAAAACACTTTTCTTAAACCACCAGGCAATGAAAAACTAACTACCATAGCTTTTCTTGAAAATGATTTTCAAGGGAAATATTTCGTTTATCATGAAGTTTTTGGCGAAATAAACGCACCCTTAATAAAGGGTTTGGATCTATTTAATTGTAATTCAACATCCGGTAATCTTGGACCTCAGTAGACCACAAGGTTGATTAGCCTAATGGAGAGCAAATATCGGCACGTTTAGCGTGGCCCTAATTAAGCCAAAAAGGGTTATGAAAATAGAAGAATAATGACAAAGGCAGGGCCAAGCATCAGAGAATCCACTCATGAGATCTTTCATGAGATGGTGTGTAGTTTGTCCATGTCCTTTTGTAATAAAGTTGAAAGCTCAACAGAAAGAAGAATGTAGCATTCATGAAAAAAAAAAAAAAACAAGCCTATGCTACTACTCATATTCAACTGACATGAAATTGCCTGAGACACAATTTTACTAGAGGTTTGCTCGGAATCTGGCTCGAATTTGTAATCTTGCAGAAGCTAGTGTGACCCATTTATTACTGAACTATCACGCCCGAATGGTAAATTTCCTAGCACTATGATTATCATGATTGTCCTGCAACTACGTTGTCTTTTCTCTTGGTTTGGTTTATTTTTCGCAAAGTTGTCCCAATTCCTTTCTGGTTTTTTTCCCTCAAATGATTGATGGTACAAGATCTTGATTTATGGTCCATTCTCTTTCTCGACACCATTTGATCAATCGAAATGAATCAGAATGAGAATTAAGATCGTTTCCGTTTGAAAGTCGAGGGGCACCACCGATTTTTCTGAAAGTTTAATTTACTAAAGGGCGATGTAATTTACATTGTATATTTTTTTAGCCATTTTCCTCATATCCACTAGGGAAAGAACCAAAATGGACCAATTTTCTTAACAAAAGCTCGCTGTTTTCTTGCCCTAAGCATGATATATTAATCAAGGAAAAACAATTGGTTACCCATAAAACAAAAGGAAAAAAAATTTTGTTTGAGATGTTAATTTACATTGATTGGAAATGCTATCCAATTTAAGGCTATGTTTGTTTGAAGAAAAACCGTTTTTAAGAAATTATTTTCTAACATCCCGGTGTTTCAATGATGGAAAAGTTAAAATTAATCAATCTAAGGAAAATATTTTCCCTAAACCACCAAATAAATAAAAATTAACCGTTTTCCTTGAAACTAATTTTCATGAAAAATATTTTTCTTTATTGTGAAGTTTTCAATCAAATAAACATACCCTAAGTATTGCAACTCTTCTCGTCAACCCACTAATTATTAAGCGCGATTGGATGATTAGTAATTTCAACTCTAACGCACTAATTCCACATTAAGCACTTTGTTCTAGTGGAAAAATCGTAATGGATGGTACAATATAAGAATTAACCGTTTTCCTTGAAACTAATTTTCATGAAAAATATTTTTCTTTATTGTGAAGTTTTCAATCAAATAAACATACCCTAAGTATTGCAACTCTTCTCGTCAACCCACTAATTATTAAGCGCGATTGGATGATTAGTAATTTCAACTCTAACGCACTAATTCCACATTAAGCACTTTGTTCTAGTGGAAAAATCGTAATGGATGGTACAATATAAGAAACTCCGTGCACGTTTGTTTAGACTTTTTAGAACCATATGATACATTTTTCTTTTCCACCAAAATTTAGAATCTTAATTAGATGTTAAATAATTATATGTCAACAAACGTGTCGACATTTGTAAATTGTGAAAACCTCAGATATTTCCAATAAAAATACATAAAAGTAAAGGATGAAAAAATTAAAAAAAAATAATTCCGGATATATCAATAGATGATTGTAATTCAATTTTTTTTCGAAATTTATTTCCCTTTACCCAAAAAGTGGCCTAGAAGAAAATGGTAGTGCTCGATGTTGTGTCACTCAAATGTTATGATTTCATACTTTATACGCGTTGTAAAGATGTCCCTTCAACATCGCTTTTCTCAATAAATGGAAAAACAGATGGACGCGACAAGCGTGAGAGCTGCTCCAGCAAGAAAAGTGCTCATCGTCTTTGGCATGTATTCCCATTTACAGTTGTCTTGGTGATTGACTGTTTGACGTGACATTTACTTTCATTTTCGGCAAAAATCATTAAAAATCCTAAAATCTGCTCACTGTGACGACAAAAAATCTTAAACTCTTATTTGTGTAATACATTTACCATTCATCAAAGTCTAGTCAATTAGAACCGTTAAAAACCTATCTACATGGACTCTAAAAAGCAAATAGTGTTGACATTCTGCTCACATGACCTAAGTGAAATAAAAGCGACATTATTTTGAGTGAGAATTATCTAATGAAAGATTGATGGAGGGTTGATATATCACATAGGTATAAGTTCGGAGTTTTGAATGTCACAAGAAAAAGTTTAACATAAATATATCATAGTGGACATAGTTTGGGAAACAAATTCATAGTTAATGTGTCATAGTAGATATAATTTGTGTTTTTTTATGACTTTTTCGTTTTATTTTTTACATTTAAAATTGAAATTTAGAGTTTGAAATTAGATTTTTATAATTGTTGAGTACATCAAATATTTAAGACCACATTAATAGTATCATTTTCTAGGTCTTCTTGATTTTTCTTTTTCTATATGGATATCCACTCGAAACAAGGACGCAATTGTTGTATGCAGTGAAATCGATCTCAATGGGTGGTGATCAAGAACACTTTTACATGGAGGAATCGGCAATTAATAATTGGTCTTGATTTGGCATTTTCATGAGATTTTTTTGCGGGTATGTGATGAAAATAATTAAATTTAGTTAAAAAAATCAGTTTTGCCACAAAATAATTGATTACACGGATTAAAATAATCATCACTAAAAAACAGAGACCAAAAGTTGAGATTGTCTCAGGACTTTTATATATAGGCGTCACGTGTCAATAGTTGGTATTAACCAGGTAGCATTTTCCAATGATTAATAATTTCGACTGTAACGCAGTCCAAAAAATCAGTTCAGTAATTGCATATTAAGTACCTTGTTCTAATGTAAAAATTGCAAGATATGGTACCATATAGAAACTCCAAGCTCGCTTGTTTAGGCTTTCTAAAAGCAAATAATACTTTCTTATTTTGCACCACAATTTAAAACATTAATCAAATGAAAAAAAAAATTTATACGAACCCACATGCAACATTTGTATTTTTTTTTTGTGAAATTTTCAGATGTTTCGAATTACAAAAGGGTTAATGCCACGAAAAATCCAAAACTGGTGCACATGTAAAAAATTTATCCTAAACTAATTTTTTTTACCATAAAAAATCCTAAATTGGTACAACTATGTCAAATTTACCCCAAATTAATTTTTTGACCACCAAAAATCACAAATTGATACATTTGTGACAAATTTACCCTCCGTTAAATTGAATTAATACCACGAAAAATCATAAACTGGTACACATGTGACAAACATAAGATAAAACCCCAAATCAATACACCGTGTCATCCAACTTAGTAATTTGATGGTAAAATTTAACGAAAACTAACGAATGATAAAATTATCACATGTGTTGGTGGTCAAAATATTAGTTTTGGATAAATATGCTATAAGTGTACCAGTTTTGATTTTTTGGTAGTATTAACCCATTACAAAAATGAAAAGACACTGTAAGATATAAAAATAGTAAAAAATAAAGAAAAAAATCATTTTAATTTAATTTTTTTTCTCAACGTAGTTTATTTTCCTCTAATTGAAAAGTGGCCTTGGAGAAAAATTGGAGTGCTCGGGGTTGTGTCACTCAATTGCCATGATTTCATACTTTTTTAAATGCATAATTCAGATGTCCTTTCAATTTCGCTTTCTCAAAAATGGAGAACAGATGGAATCGACAAGCACGAGAGCTTGTCTAACGATAAAAAATCCTGGCAAATTCAATAGTTAGAGTAACATAAAATAGCATCATTTCTAGGTCATCATTTCTAGCCTAAACTCCGACAAGAGCATCCACGATCTGTCCGTTTGACATGCAAAGACAGTAGGCTTCACGGGCGCATTCCTTATTTTAATGTTCAGTGCCTGCACGCATTGCCTCCTCAAGTTTTCCCCCAATTTTTGTCTTCCCGAGAAGAAGGAAATATCTTCTAATTGCTTTACATTGAGGGGATCCTAAAATCCAGACGATGCCCTGGATGATGCAGTTTAAGGACATGCTTAGGTCCACTAAATTTAGTAGTTTTTTTTTAAGAGGACACTTAATTCAATAGTTAGATTTACATGAAATAGCATCATTTCTAGGTCATCTTAATTTTTCCTTTTTCTATTTGGGTTATGCTCAATTGTTGTATAAAGTGGAATTAATCTCAATGGGTGGTGGTGATTAGGCACACCTCTACAAGGAGGAATCGAAAGTTAATAGTTGGTTTGGGTCTGACATTTTCATGAGATTTTGGCGTGGGAATATGATGAAAATAATTAAATTCCGTTAACAAAGATCAGTTTTTGTCTCCAAAATAAATTAGCACGTGGATTAAAAAAGATCATCACTAAAATATGGAGACCGAAAAGTGTGAGAGATTTGTATATACAAGCGTCAAGGGTCAAGTTGGCGCTGATACGGGCAATTTTTGATAATTTTTGTGTACAAATTTAACGAAAGGATCTAAATCATCGTCGGGGGAACAATACGAAGGTTGAGGTTGCGCCGAAAGAAAGTATATGGACGGCCGAAGTTAAATTTTCTCAACACTAGGGAGATCAAAAGGGTGACATACCCAAAAAAGTAAATTATAAAAGAAGGTAATCATGGCAATAAAAGGAAAATAAAAAATTTTATGGCTCGTGTTTTGATGAATTATAATCTGCACTGGAGATTATGATCATTGATCAAGATATGGTACGCTCTTTTGTCTCTGTTCAGGTGCTTTCTTCTCAGTTCTCACGGCAGCAGGTTGCATTGTCACGGACTACTGTTCTTCCATACCCTCACAATAATCACTTATTAATAAATATTTAAAAAATTAATATCACAAAAAATTACAACTTAATACAAATTATCCAAAATTAATTTTTAGATCATAAAAAAATCCAAACTAGTATACCTATGATAAATTTACTCTCCGTTAGTTTCCATTAAATTTTGATGTTAAACTGATGAGTTGGATAACACGTGACAGTTGACGGGTGTAATAATTTAGGATTTTACCTCCGTTTATCATAAGTGTATCAATTTGTGATTTTTTGTAATATTAATCCAATTTACCGGAAACTAAATGGAGGGTAAATTTGTCATAAATATTCCAGTTTTGGATTTTTGGTAGTTAAACAATTAGTTTGGAGTAAATTTAGCATATGCGTACCAGTTTGGGGTTTTTGATAGTCAAAAAATTAATTTTTGGTAAATTTGTCACATATGTATCAATTTTGAGTTTTTCGTGGTATTAACCCAAAAAAACAAACCCATAGAGATTGAATTAGTGACGGAGGAAAGGAAATATGTGATATGCTCAACTTCTCACTTCTCGAATTTCAATATATGCCTTATTTGATTCATGATATTAATTGAATGTTTGATGAATTAGAATTCATATATTTAAATTGAGTTTTTGTATTAATAAAAACCCAAAAAATAGAAAAAAAAGGATGATCAGACTTTCATGGTAGGTTTAAGGCCACTAGGGAAATAATGAACACATGCATGAAATTATTTGTTTTGTTAAGACATAGGTTAAATTATTTACCTCCCCGATATATTGAACATATTAATGAGCACATTATCAAGAGTTTTTTTTTTATCGAACATTATCAAGAGTTTACCTACTAAATTTTCGGTTTACAATTGCCTGATCAAGAGAAGACATAGCAAGGTTTCCCAAGAATAACATCATCACATGCCCTTTCAATTTTCACCCATGAGACTTAACACAGTCCACAGATCCAAACTACGGTCTAAATTTGTAAATCTCGAATGTGTTGGTAACTTTAAAGGGTAATACTGCGAAAAATCCTAAACTGATATGCTTGTACTAATTTTATCCAAAATTATTTTTTTGATCACCAAAAACTCCAAACTGGTACACCTGTGATAAATTTATCCCAAACTAATTTTTTGACCATCAAAAACACTAAACCGGTATATTTGTAACAAATTTCTCCTCCGTTGGTTTCCATTTAATTGGATTAAAACCATGAAAAATCCCAAATAAGTATACTTGTTAAAATCCCAACTGGTATACCTGTTAACTGTTACGTGTCATTCAACTCGGTAATTTAACAGTAAAATTTAATGAAAACTAACGGAGTGTGAATTTATCATAGGTGTACCGGTTTAGGATTTTTGGTGATCAAAAAATTAATTTTTGGTAAAATTATCGCAAGTGTACCGGTTGAAATTTTTGATGGTATTAACCCTATCTTTGAAGAAAGTCACTCTCGAAATTGCCTCAGTGACTTTCTAAATATGTCAACAAAAGTAAATATTCATGACGCTCGACCAACAAGAGACCCGCCAAGATCACATCTTGATGAATTGTTATTTGGTGCTAGAAAGAATTGGTCACCATTTGATGAGTGCTTTCAATAAAGTAATTGGTCTTAGGCTTTCGTAAACCGAGTCTATCGCTCGTTCATCTGATTTTGGGATTATTACGGGCGGGGCGTATCGCATGAGAAAGTCTCTTTAATCGAACCCTTAATGAAAACATAAATCAACAAATTCAAACAATCTCAGCTTCAACCCCAGAGCTTCCATCAGCAAAGGAACAAATATGGATCTCACTAACATTCAACCACAAGGACAAAAGAAAATAGAACAAAGGAAAGAACAAAAACAATCTCCGCAACAAGCAGCATTTCCAAGCTCAAACCCTCTAGATAACCTCAATATTCCCATATTTACAGTATGAGAATCCCAAAAAAAAAAAAACAAAACATTCAGCAAAATATGCAGAGCACCCCATTACTCCACCTATTGGAGAGATTGGAAGGATCAAGATGGAGATGAATCTACCCTTTGAAGACACAAAATAAAAGAAAAGGAAATACAACAAATATAAAGGACAACCGGAGGATGGTCGGCAGGATGTAAAGTGCGAAGATCAGCACAATTCGTCAGGGCGCACTCTCATCGGGTGTATGTAATTGCCTAAATTATACGCTTCCGAGGTATTTGCTTCTTTTGTGTAGTCAGATTTGAAAGGGTGAGAAGACTGATGAGAACGCTATCATATCGGCTTTCTCATTTGCCTCTCGCTCGTTTGTTGGAATCTTGGAGCTGCAAGAAAATTTATGAATCGCATTAAAGAGCAGAAAAAACAAGAAATCGTTCGATTTTGAAGAGAGACTGTTTGATTGAACATTGTCCATACCTATTCCATTCACTTCGGAAGTCCTCATGATTCTAAGTCTCTTGACAGCAGTGAGGAACATCCTATTGAGCAAACAAATACGAGCATTAGGAAACAACATTTAACAAACTCAGAACAAAACTTGAAGTGGTACCGCGCGCCTCTTGTTTATTTAGTTCCAGTACAAGAGACGGCATCAGTCGTTTATCAGAAAAATCTAGTCCAACTTATAAATAGATAAACTATTTCCACTACCGCTAAATCTATTCCTTGCCGGTCCTTGACTGCTAGACAGTTTACATGTTTCCTGGAAAAGTCAAATGCCAATCTAACAAGCCAGAACAATCTCAGGAAAAGATGACGAAGTCAACAAAAATTCACCATTTGGTTGAATTGATTCAAGAAAATAAAATGTGAGTTCATGACTTACCCCCAAGGAACATCTCCAATGAGCATCCAGTCTCCCTCTTTATCTTCATAAGTCAGCACAAACTCAGAACATCCATTGAGAAGCTTCGAGGACTTCTTGACCTGCCTATTTTCTTCAACCCCTAGTAATTTAAAGCCCAAACCATTACTGACCAGAATAAGAAGCAATAGCTCATCCACCTTAACGTCGACTATATGGCTTGTAGCTCGTGATAGCTTTATGATGTCATGTTTCAAATTTATTCCAAATCGTGTCAGCATTCATAATTTAGCCCCTGAGCTTAAGTTATTAATTTACTCTGAGCAGTAAGCAAGTGCCTAGTCATGCTTCCACAAATTCCCAGGTTCAACATATTGTCTGGATTTATATCCAAGATTTCTGTGTAATTTTGTTTTCAAACCCCATCAACTTTCAGGACACAAAGTGAATAGCCCCTGCTCTACCTCTAAAACAGTAAAGATTACGTCAAGAAAAATCATGAATAGAAAAGGGTCAAACCAATTAAATGAAAGGATAAAACTTACCGGTTAAATCAACAGTTTTGGGAGGTCGGAAGAACATGTCTTCCAAAGCTTGAGCTAGAGTCTCATAACAAGCATGAGCATTCAAGTCCACTTTCCTTCCAATGGGAATTCCATCCATGTTCACCTTCACAAACCCGATATGTTTTTGCTCTCTTCCGTCAACATCAGACTTGCCACCGGTACGGGTTTTGTCCTCCGAACCATCCTTTGACTTGCCCTTTTCATTCAGTGATATGTCGTCCTCAGCTCGAGGCGCCTTTGCGAGGTTGACCAGACTGTTCATCCTGTATGCCCTGATAGGTGGCCATCCCACAACCTGACTGCACCCATCAACCGAGTCACAGTATGTATCAGATTGAGGATCATAGAGACAGAGTAATGACATTGCAAAGCTGAAATGGAGATTAGCTTAGGTAGCACGTAGTAGAATCAGTTGTGACTCCACAGGCTACCCAAGTCAGAATCTGCCTTCATGGGAGATTCAAAGAGAGACAACTGGAAATGTTGCCACAGTCGTGTACACTAAATATGAAGCAAACCATGATATAGCCGACAACTGTGACATAGGAGGTGGGACGAGGTGTCGGGTTCAAACCTCCACACCAACATGTGTTTAGATGTTTTTTCCATTTTCCCTAGTTACAATACCAACTGAATACACATGATTATTATGCAGGTATGTAATCATATCCCCACAAACAAATCCTTTAAAAGGGCAACTACAGCATAGATTATATGCTGAGAATTGAACACCAACTCCCTTAGCAACATAACTTTTTCTGTTAATTATTATTCTGCAGTTTCTTTATATTTTTTACCAGGGAAAACAAACGGACTAGTCATAGCAGAAATATGGGAAAATATAAAAGCAAAACTATAGGAAGATTAGGCACAGACAATGGACAAGCTCGCCAAAGGAAGAACATACGCATATCGGAAAACTTAAAAACGAGTCCAAAAACTACACTAAAAAGGGATACCAAACTTTGCCAAGATGAGCAAGGCTCTGTACCTGACTACCTGGTCAAGAACATTATATTGACTAATTAACACTAACGCAGGCATTCGACATGCATGGTGCCTATATTACTTTGCTTCATGAACTCTCTCCAAGTCCAATCCCATGCTGTTCTCCCCGTAACAACCAGAGGATGTCCTAGCAATCCATGACTGATCACATTCGATCTCTTTTCGCACCATTTCCTCCACGACCGGACTCCAAAACCGAACATCCGGTATAAAGAAACTAAAGCTCTGACCTTCCAGAAGTGGGGGATCCGCCGCCAGGTTCCTGCGAGACGGACTCGTCGGCGGCCCTCTTGGTCCCTACCGAGGACGGGAAGTCGCGGGCCGTCAAGATCCTGCCACGCTTGGCTCCGGAGCGCTCGCCGCCGCAGCCGCCGACGCTGAGCCCGAGGCCCAGCTCGAGCTCCGCCTCCTCTCCCGCCGTGTCGAGCTTCGGCCCCGCCGAATCGCGGCCACGAGCAGGTGGGGGTTCCATGAATAAATGACACAAACACTCAGACAAACACAAGCAGAGATGACAAGGGAGAGGCAGAGAGAGTGAGAGAGGGCGTTTGCTTGAAAGGGAGAGAGAGCTCCTTGTTGGGTTGGCGTTTTTGAGGGAAGCTGGGAAAGCGGGAGGAGGAGTTGGTGAGTGGAGTAGAGAGAGAGAGAGGGAGAGGGAGAGAGAGGTGTTTGGTAATGATGATGGTGGAGAAGGAGGAAGGGGAGATGGTGATGATGGTGTTTTGGGGATGGTGGGGCCACCGTGTCCGGCTAGTGCGCTCAGCACTCCCCCCAACTTTGATGTCTCTCCCTCCCTCTCTCTCTCTCTCTCTCTCCTTCTCTCTCTCTATCTCCAGACAGTTATGATGCTCATAGTCATCATCATCTCCATTGCATGCATTTTGCATTCCTCTCTCTCTCTCTGTCTCTCTCTCACTTGCTTCCTTTTTTTTTCTCTTTTCTTTCCCCCTCCCCCTCTTTTCTTTTTGAAGGGTGGAAAAAGAATGGGAAAGGAGAGAAAATTGGAGTTGCGTTTTCTTTCCCCTTTTCCTTTTTCTAGTCCTCCTTTTATTCATTTTCTCTCTTTTCGTGTCCATTGTTCCCCCAAAGGCCTCAAGCTTGGGGAAATTCTCGGGGTTTTGGTCTTTTCCAAGTTGGAAAAGGATTTCACTCTCCGTGTTCCACTTTTTATGATTTGTGTTGGGTTTGGGTAACAAGTCTTGAATTCTTTTGACATGTGTTGTCTAAAGTAAGATCCTCGGGGTAAATTAGTCAAGATATTCGAGAACTTGCTTTAATTCGATTTGCGTATTATTCAAGTTTGATTTGATCGATCATCTGGGTACGAGCGACTTAATTTGAGTCTTGAACTTGAAAGTACTCTACTTTAAGTAGACAAGAGTCTTATCAAGTCGTATTTACTTGTTTGAATGTGTGCTGACAATTATAAACAACTTGAAGAGCAACCTCCATGTTCTATTTTATTTTACGAATTCAAGTTTAACTCGAGCTTTGACTGCAGCTTGACCCAGCGTATGCGCAATTTACGTTAGATTGGGCTAGTGATGCCATTAAAAGTTTTCAAATGATAAATAATTTTCTCGTAAACAAAAAAGCAATTAAATTTTCATTTTTCTTTTGTTTGACAATTGAATAGCTATGATGGTGGAGAGTAGTGCAGAGTGATGGTTAATGGTGGATTTCACTTTTAAGTGCTGAATGATGAAAATAGTCCATGAATTTATACGATATTAATTCAAGTTAATATAATGACCTAGACTTTGAGGTAATTCTGGTCGAGAGATCGAAAGACAACTCCCTTTTATAAAGTTAGTAATAGACCCTAACGCACGCAATTTACACCAGATGGGTTTGTTGGCTCCAATTGAAGTTTTCAAATAATGAACCATTCCCTCATTAGAAGAAAAAAGCAAAACACACGATTTTTTTTTGTGTAACTACATTTGGATGGTGGGTAGTGGCGTTTAATAGTGTTTTTCACTTGTAAGTTTCAAATAACTTGAAGAGCATCCTGGGTGTTATATGTTACATTGCATCTTGCGAATTCAAAGTTTAACTCAAGCTTTGAATAGAGCTTGACCCGACAAGCGTAACGTGTGACTTACATTAGATTGGGCTAGTCTGCCCATTAATTTTTTTTTTTATAATGATAAATAGTTTGCTCATCAAAAAAATACAATCAAATTTCCATTTTTCTTCTTTTTGTTTGACAATTGAATGGTTAATGGTGGTTTTCACTTTTTAAGTGCTAAATGATGAAAATAGTCCACGGAATTTATATGACTTAGACTTTGAGGTAATTCAGGTTAAGAGATCAAAAGACAACTCCATTTTATAAAGTTAGTATTAGACCCTAACGCACGATAAGATTGGTTTGGTGACGTCAATTAAAGTTTCAAATAATGAACCATTCCCTCATTGAAACAAAGAAAAAAAAAAGGAAGAAGCAAAGCACATGATTGTTTTTTTTAACTACATTTGGATAGTGGGTAGTGGCGATTAATGGTGGTGTTCACTTGTAAGTGTCAAATAACGGAAATAACCCATTATCGAGAAGTATCAAATTGTATCGGCTTCAAGCTGATTGGATCACACTAGTTGTTATTTGGAATCTGATTAATCGAGTTACCTAATCCTATGCATTGAGACTAAAGATGTATTTCCATTAGAATGATTTGGACTAATAAATGTGAGGGTTATGACAAAGATAGGTTGGTTCTCTTAAAAGATGGATATATAAATGTAGAGACAAACCAAGTTTAGTTAGATACAAAGCAGAGTTAATTAACTTAACGGTTAATACTATGAAAAATTCTAAATCGGTACATCTGCAACAATTTTACCCCAAACTAATTTTTTTATCACAAAAAACTCCAAACTTATATACATGTCACAGATTTATCTTAAACTAATTTTTTGACCACTAAAAACCCAAACTGATACATTTGTGATAAATTTATCCTCCGTTAGTTTCCGTTAAATTGAATTAATATCACAAAAAATCATAAACCGATACACCTATGACAAATGAAGGGTAAAACATAAAACTGGTTCATCGGTTAACTGTCGCGTGTTATTTAATAAAACAATTTGATAGTAAAATTTAACGAAAACAAACTAAGGGTGAATTTATCACAAGTGTACCAGTTTGGGATTTTTGGTAGTCAAAAAATTAGTTTGGGGTAAAACTATCGTAGCTGTATCAGTTTGAGGTTTTTCGCGGTATTAACCCTTAACTTAATTAATCCAAATTTGTCACAACAGTGAACGTTCTGTTCATCTTTAGAGAAAGAGTGTCTCTTCTCCTTTTCCTTTCTATCACTAACTTTGCTCTCCCTCCTTCCTCCTTTTTTTTTTCCAAACTCACAACAATGGACAAGTCTGCATTCCTTTAAGCTAATACGTTCTTTTGAAAACATTAGATTGATTAATTATGCATAATTGCATAGGCATGCACGCTCTTTGAGAAAAGTTAATACCGTGAAAATTAAAATTCTTTTAATTTAATTGCTTAATAAATTATATGTTCCGTGTGCATTCATCGACAATACAACATAAATATATAAGCACGATACAACATTTTAAAGAACCTTCTGCTCTTTTTCCACAGTAACTTTAGCAAAATTGTAGCTCAAAAATATCTTAAGAAGTTAAAATGAAAACTAAGTTAGATTAATTGTAATATATTCCAACTAGTGAGCAATTGTAGCTTGACCGTGGCTTAAGCTCAATATTAAGTTATTGGTTTTGGTTGGATCTAGTGGATTAAAAAAATGAAAGATAAAGCACCTTTAGCTCTTTTTCCATACTAATTTTTGTTAGATTCTTGATAAACCCATCGAAAAATTCAACAAAAAGATGAAACTAGATCAAAGTCTATCTACTTTAATTATGATTAATTGCAAAAGATACGTTTCTCTTTATATATTTGAGCTGTGAGTCCCTTGCTTTTGCAATTTAAAGCTAGGGTTAAAGTCCAAAGTTTTTGAGTCTTTTCACAAGGAAAAAAAGAAAGGGGGTAATATTGTATTGTTATCTGTTCGCACCTTGTAATTTTGTTCATATTAGCTGTCTACTATTAGCAAGACAAAAGGCACAAAAACCATGTTTTGCAAAGTTGAGACAACATGAGAGGTGGCCCTTTGGCAGTGCATTCTGGGGTCCATTCTGAAAGGCAAGGGAAATGATTAAAGAAAAGGGAAGAATGAAAACAGCAATTTGTGTGTAATTTTCATAGTTTTGTAATGCATGTAATGATTATCATGGAGTACCACCATTTGTATAGTTTTTTTGAGAAAGCTTGATTTTTATCTTGAGAAAATGCAGACCATTTCTTTTATTTATTTATTTATATAGACATATCAAATTGGTGTACTCTCCATTATGATAAATCGCTCCTATAAGCTTTGAGCCCCGAGCTGAGTGAGAGATTTGTTCAAAAAGCAAAAATTGATAAAACAAAAACGGAGGAGGTAAAAATTATTCCATGGAGGGAGGACTACATGACAATACGAATTACTTTTGAAAAATCGAGATGTTTTTCTTTTCTTTTGCCAGAAAAACAGGTGGGATTTAATATTTTGTTTGTCTCAACTTCTCTTTTATATATGCGCATGTCCAGTTTGAGATGGGTTTCTATAATTTTTTAGCATAGAATATGGACCTGAACTGCTCATAAAAAAAATAGGAGATCCACCATGTAATTGTAGGAAGATATTGAATTCTAATTATGAATGATATATGTTGTTCTCTTTATTTTTTTTATACAAAGGTATGGGAGGATGTTTTGTTTGTATAAAAAGTGGACGCCAAATTTTAAAATTGACTTTATATATAGTGTAGATGGCTCACAAATAACCGACGAAAGTGTCACTCGCAATAAACTCGATTATTGAAAATGTGCTCATACAAAGACTCACTCAAGTCATTAACACGAGAGCCAATCGCCAAGAAAGGAAAAAACAAGACATCCAATTTTACATTTGTTTTTTTCTTTTGCCTATCATTCCTTTAACTATTCTCTCACTCTCAGACTTTTGTTCTACCTTTCATAAAACGTAAGAGTCGAATTCCGCACCTGTGATACTAGTGTCCCCACCCCCAATTCCTTTACCAGCAGAGCCGCACGCCTATTGGCCAATTCTACACTAGTTTGGTAGTAAGGTAATTGATCATAGAGTTGATGAATTGGCAACAATGGATGTTGACATACATTGATTATATGATCTCATTGGCGGCGGCGATGTCGACAGCAGTAATTTGAAAAGTTAAGCGGATTTTGAGGAAAATAGAAGTCAATTGCACATATGTTATTAATTAAAGAAAGTATTTTTGACTAATCTATCTCTATATATTGCCAATGTAGGAAAGTACTAGTGATTTGTAACACTTCGACTTGTTGTCATTCTCTCTAAAGATAATCACTTGCGGAAAAATTCTTTTTCTTTTTTTAGGAAGATTGATTTTCTAAATTGATATAAATGGGCGAATAGACCTTAATCGCTGCCAAAATCCAAAGTCATATAGGGTGCGCATGGAATGCATTTCGGAATAAAATTTCTGTTTCGGAATGCATTTTGGAACAGAACGGCGTGTGTTAAAAAATTTCCGGAATGCGTTCTGGAGCGATTTTTGCATTCTGAAATAAAAATGCGTTTGTTAAAAATACTTAATTCCAGAATGCATTTTTGATTCCGGAATGCATTCTCCCTATTTTCCCACAAATTTTTTTTCGGAAAATGCATAAAAATTGAAAAATTCTAGAAAAATTGATAAAACTTTCCAAGAAATAAAAAAAAGTCAGATTTCGGGAAAATATGAAATTTGGTGAATTTTTTTAAAAAAAATTTAAAAAAAAATCAAAAATTTCAAAACTTCATAGAATAGCTTAAAACACATGTGGCCACCCACTTTAAGTGAAATTTAAATTTTTTGAGGTGCCAAAAAAATCAAAAATTTCAAAACTTCACAAAATGGTTTAAAATACCCGTGGCCACCTACTTTGAGTGAAATTTCAAATTTTTGAGGTGCCCAAAAAAAAAGAAAAATAATAAAATAATAAAAATTTTCAAAACTTGACAATATGGCTTAAAATACTTATGGCCACCCACTTTGAGTGAAATTTAAATTTTTTGAGGTGCCCATAAATAAATTAATAAATAATTTCAAAACTTCACAGAATGGCATAAAATACATGTAGCCACCCACTTTGAGTAAAATTTTAATTTTTTGAGGTGCACAAAAAAATAAAAAAATTCAAAACTTCACAAAATGGCTTAGAATACCTATGACCACCCACTTTGAGTGAAATTTAAATTTTTTTAGGTGCCCAAAAAAAATTAAAAAAATCAAAAATTTCAAAACTTTGCAGAATTGTTTATAATACCTGTGACCACCCACTTTGAGTAAAATTTAAATTTTTTTAGGTGCAAAAAAAATCAACAAATCAAAACAGATTTCTGTTCTAGAAATCAATTTTTGGAGCAGAATTAGTCATGTTTTACTAAATAGATTTTTCCTTCAGAAATCAATTTCTGGCAAAAATTCTAGAAATCAATTTTTAGCAATAATTTGATTTCTGAAGCAAAATGGTTACCATTCGCACCCATAGTATATTAAAGGTCTATTAGTAAGTGTTCGGGACAATCGTTACACGTATTTTAATAAATAAATATTCACTTTTTAGAATATCAATTGTGTTTAATTAAATTAATACATTTGAAACTACAATTTTTATTTATTTTTTTAAATAGGTGTCTTGATACACTATATAATTAGAGAAAATTTTAAATAAGGGCTTGAAGTGCCATTATTTTATCAAATAAGGGTTTAAAGTGGACCTTGTTTCAAATAAAGGCTTGAAGTGTCCAGATCAGTCTCAAAGAAGGGTTTGACCTACCTGTTGATCAATGGCATTTTTGTCTTTTTACTTTTTACTTTTTCCTTTTCTTTTTTCCCATTTCTTTTTTTTTTCTTTATCGCCGGCCCGCTAAGGCTTGAGTGGCCACTAGTAAAGGTCGCTGGCAAGGGTCGCAACCTTCACCAATTATAGGCAAGGTGGCCCTTGCCGGTGGCCAACGAGGGTGACCCTCACCCAGGCGAGGTCGGTCAATCCTTGCTTGCGGTCGTTGAGGGTTGCCTCACCGGCCGATGACAGAGAAAAAAAAAAGAAATGGGAAAAAGAAAAGAAAAAATAAAAAAATAAAAGTACGAAATGCATTTATCAACTGGTGAGGTCAAGCCTTTCTTTGAGACTGATATGGCCACTCATGCTCTTATTTAATGCAAAATTCACTTTAGGCCTTTATTTGAGAAAATGATAGCATTTCATGTCATTATTTAAAATTTTCTCTATGTAATTATATAAAAAAAATATCCTGTTATCTAGCTAGCATTATTATTATTATTATTATTAGGAAAAATTTCAAATAAAGACCTGAGTGCTCTTATTTTCTCAAATAAGGGGCCAAAGTAAATTATGTGTCAAATAAGGACCCGAAGTGCTCTTATTTTTTCAAACAAGGGCTGAAAGTGAATCTTGTCTCAAATAAGGATTTGAATTGGTCATCTCAGCCTCAAAAAAGGACTTGACCTCACCGGAGTCAAGAGCATTTTCGTCTTTTAGTTTTTGATTTTTTCCTTTATGTTTTTTTCCATAAAAAACAAACTCAAAAACAAAAAAAAGCTAAAGTTAAAAAAAAAAAAAACAACAAGGGGAGGGCCCTCCTCGCCGGTGGCCGTTGCCCCATCACTGATGGGGTGGTGGCGATGGCCGGCGAGGTTGCCAGCACCTCAGCGGGGGCCAGTGACCCTCACTAGAGCCGGGAGAAGGTGGCAATCCTCTCCTAGATCTGGGCAAGGGTCGCCGGACCTTGCCTCGGTCTCAACAAGGTCGCTCAGGTCTGCGGGAGGGTCGCCAACCCTCGCACAGACTGCGACGAGGTCCGGCAACCCTCGCCCAAATCTGGGAGAGGGTTGTCGACTCTCGTTGAAGCGCTAGCGGGGAGGGCAAGCCTAGCAGCCAGCCCTCCCCTGTTTTTTTTTTAATTTTTAATTTAATTTAACTAAAATTACATGTTAAAATTATTTTTAGACGAAAATATCCTTCGTCGCCTAGAAAATTTAGCAGGTTAGCGAGACGACAGGGTAAAGCCTTTATTTGAAATTGTTATAGCCATTTCAGGTCTTTATTTGAGAAAATAAGGGCACTTCAGGTCTTTATTTAACATAAAATTCATTTCAAGTCTTTATTTAAGAAAACGAAAGCATTTCGAATTTTTATTTGAAATTTTTTCTTATTATTATTAGATAGAAAAAAAGGAGAAATTTTAGCTTCGCCAAAATGGATATTATAGCTAAACAAAAGCTAATATGACTAGGAACTGTCTCTATAGCACGATTACGGTTGCCCACTTTTTACTAAATCAAATCAAATCAAATCGAGCTAAAGATCCTTGGCAGCAAACGTCTAGTGGGTTTTTATTGTCTCAAGGGGCCGACAAGGAGACAAGCGGTGGGGCCCGCCCTTCACGTGGCCCCCGGGGACCCCCTCGACGCGACACGTGTCCTGACAGAGGATGCGGCTGACCGGGGCGACCTGCCCGGGGGCGGGGCCCACCCTGACCTTTTGCTTCGACATTTTCTCGCTGCCCGAGAAAGGCGGGCAGGGGCGAAACCACTGACCAGACAAATGGACTTTTTAAAAAGGTTTTATTGGGTATTTTTTTTTTGTTTTCTGGCCATATTTTAAGGGGGGATCATCTGACACGCCGGTCGTTATTGTGCCCTACCAAATAATTTGTTTTTTTTATAATCTGAGTAAATAAAATAAGGAAAATGTGGAGTTTCCTTTGGAAAAATAAAAAATAGGACGCCTCGGTCGTTTCTCTAGTTAACATGCCCTTTCCATATTATTTTGGATTAATACCATAAAAAACTTCAAATTGATATATTTATAATAATTTTACGCCAAACTTATTTTTTTATCACAAAAAGCCCCAAACTGGTACACATGTGATAAATTTATCCCGAATTATTTTTTTGACAACCAAAAACCCTAAACTGATAAACTTATAACAAATTTATCCGAATTAATTTTTTGACCACCAAAACTCCTAAACTGGTACACTTATGATAAATTTATCCTCCGTTAAATTGGATTAATATCACGAAAAACTACAAATTGATAAACTTATGACAAACAGAAAAGTAAAGCCCTAAATTAGTACACCGGTAACTACCACATATCATCAAATTTAGCAATTTAATAGTAAAATTTAACGGAAACTTACGGAGGTAAATTTGTCACAAATGTACCAGTTTGAAATTTTTTGTAGTCAAAAAATTAGTTCGAGGTAAAATTGTCACATATGTACCAGTTTGAGATATTTGATGGTAAAAAAATTAGCTTGAGGTAAAATTATCATAAGTGTATCAGTTTAGGATTTTTTGTGGTAAAAAAATAGTTTATGGTAAATTTGTCACAGGTGTACCAATTTAGAGTTTTTGGTGGTATTAACCCTATTATTTTTTATTTTGAGTGAAAAACATTGAATACACAAAGATTTTATTCATAAAATCAAAATATTAAGTGATGTGAATGTAAGTTGATACTGGGGAAAATCGTTTAAAAAGTTTTAAACCTATTGCACAACGGCTAATTGAAAAAAAATCAAAAAAATTGTAAAAATTGGCCATGTCAAAGTTGACTATCCGCCGGCCATGCCACGTAAGATGGCCAATGTTCAATCAAACAACGTCAGCGATTTTGGGTTAAAATTAGCCAAAAGAACTAAATTGGCAAATTGTAAAAATGTTTAAAACTATATTGACAAATCGTTAAAATGTTTAAACTAAATATGCACAATTGAAAGGTTTAGGACTGAATTGGCAAATCGTAAAAAATTTTAAGATTACATTGGTATAGTTAAAAGACTTAGGATTAAACTGACTACTATACAATATATTTAAGATTTTTTGGACAATTATTTTGTTGATGTTGTGATAAATTGCAAACTGCTCCCCTCTCTACCTTTTGGCACTCTCCTAGATCAGGTTGGGAAAAAGCCATTAGGCCAAACTAAACCCAAAAAATTAATTTGGCCCACTCTTAGAAAGGTTTCAAATAGGTGCGCTAGATCGGATTTGGGTCTAGTTAAAAATGCGTTAACCCATTTTGATCCACTTAACTTATCCTAAACCCATTTTATCGTGTACTGATCCATATTAGACCCAACGTATCAAGACTCATATCCACCCACTTTTAACTCACCTTAGATTCTTTACATAAATATGCTAGTTTAAGCTTGTCCCATTACACTACACGCGCACACATATACTTCAATATGGCTTTTCTTTTAGCATGAATATATAAATGAATAACGTGCTCGTTGGGGGAAGACGAAATGGCTCTCGAACTGCGATTTCTATTAATCTTTCTTTTCCTCTTTGATATCGAGAGATAATAAACTCTCACTAATTAACTTCATATGTACAGTTTTACACCATTATATATCCTGGCACTTAGCTTGGTCCTTTATATTAATGTTTGAATTGATTTGTCTCAGCATGTTGTTCTATGCTACCATGTATAATTGCCTGTCTATTTTTGTATGACTAAGTTATTACAGTTTAATTTTACATACCATCTTCCATTTTAAATTAAAATAGTATAGTTGAAATATGAGGATTACTACATGAGAGTAATTACATGTCAAGTTTTTAGATTGAACCCTTGCAAAGCACCAAGTAAATGCTTATCCAATAATTTACAGAGAAAGGATAAAAAAAGAGGAGAGTACGAAACATGGTACGACAGGAGCTTCCACTAATACGGAGGGTTTTTTAGCTTAATAGCGTACACAAAAATTGAATGATCTGAAAAGCATTTTTCAAAAGAGGATTACTTGTATCGCTTAAAAAAAATTAATGAACAAAAAATATTTTTATCGATCACAAAAATATTTAGATATAAATTTCTATTAACAATGAAAATATTTTTCATTGACTAATTATTTCAAGCGATACAAATGATCATTTTTTAGAAAATATTTTCAAATCATAAATTTTTCGCGAAACAAACGGAGCCTTATTTCTTATTCACTCTCTATATTGGGTCTTAAAGCTCCTACCACTGGACCATCAAATTCCGTCTCTAGAGATGGAAAAAATGGAAAAATCACAAGAACAAATGGGACCATTCTTTGAGGCCATTTAACCCACGCAACAAAATGGGCCATTGTAAAACACAACAGGTCCAAATGAGGTAAGAGGATCAAAATGGGCCGACCCATTTTTTAACCGACTGAAATCCGTCCTAGCCCACTTGTTTAACACATCTATTATATATGTATTGGGATAATTACAAAAAAAAAAGTTATAAAGCTATTGTATATATGTCAATTTAATTTTAAACTTTTCAATTTGACCAATTTAGTCATAAACATTTCGACGATTTGCTAATGTAGTCCTTCTAGCCACTTTTGGTCGGAAAATCGCTGACGTAGACTCCGACCGTCCTACGTAACACGGCCGACACTGACGTGGCATGTTTATCGATGGCCATGATACAACGACCAATGGCCATGATACAACTATCGACATACAATGGCAATTAGGGGTGAGTAGTTCGAGGATCAGTCAAAGTTCCACTCGGAACCCACTCTATCGGGACCACTTTCCCAATTTTTGAAACTTTAAAACTGCCACGTATATCATGGAACCGGGAATCTACCCTGTCAATCGGTTTCAAGGTCTAATCGGAAACCAGCCAAATTTTTTTTTTGTTTCATTTTTTTCTTCCTTTTTTTGTTTCATTTTAGTCAAGTCAAGCAAAATGAAAGTGTACACAACAATAGAAATCTCCATTTATCAATAGCAACAATCCTTGATTCTACAAAAGTCCGAAGCTTTCATTCTATTGTAAAAAAAAGGAGCAATTACTATTCTTATGCCTATCTGCTCGTGGCCTATATTTACCTCCCGCGTCTCCGCCTTCGGCCCCTGGGGTCTTTGATCCACATAAACCCCAATTACACTCGTACTCTATAGATTTGATAATATCAAAAACGAATCTGAAAATAAGACCCAGTACAAGTATGGTGAAGGATGAGGATGGTGGAATCCAGGTTCCACTTAAGACGGCCTCCCACGATGCAACAAAATTGCCCGAGGTCGAGCATCCTGCACATTACGAATAGTGCTGAATCAATGGATAGACTTGAGGGCATGATGCCCTCGCTTGGATCTTGGCGAGGGCAAGGAGGCCCTTGCCCGTGATAGGTGAGGGTCGCGACATTGTTGCCTGTGGCCAGCAAGGGTGCGATGCCCTCGCCCAGACCAGACAAGGGTCGTTGGCCCTTGTCTATGGTTGGCAATGGTCGGCCGCAACCTCAATCGTCCAATTTTGTAAACAAAAACAAAGAAATAAAAGAAAAGAAAAGAATAACAAAATATTAAAAAAAGTAAAATTTTTCCACATTAGAACCAGTCGTGCTACATAGTACGGCTGGCGTCTATATCAGCGATTTCTAGCCAAAATTGGCTTGATGGACTACATTGGCAAATTATCGAAAGGTTTAGGACTCAATCAGTACAATTGAAACGTTTATGATAAAATTAGCACAAATGTAATAGATTTAAGATTTTATTGGTATTTTTCCCTTCTCTTGTCTTGACGACAATAATAACATTTTGTAAAACTACAACATCCAAAGTACGCACGGTACTTTGTAATTGAATCATGCCGATCACCAGCAAAGTACGCAAAGTTATTTTCGCCAACAATCCACGGAAGGGGAAGAACGTTTGTAATTGAATTAGCCACATCGAGCATTAAAGCTCTCTCTCTCTCTCTCTCTACCAAATGGCTTCATCTTCTTCCATGTTGCTCTCTCTGGGGCTTCTCGCTGTCCTCATCGGCCTACACGGCTGCTCTGCCCACTTCAAGGCAGGCCCGTGGCCGTCAGGCCCACACCTACAGCAGCGGCAGCGGCAGCCAGCTTGATAGGCTAGACCCCCCTTGAGCCCGGCTATAGGGTCGAGGATGAGGTTAGGTTCACCAAGCTCTGGGAAGAGGAGTGTCGCGCCTCTCACGGGTTGGCACTACCTAGATGTTCGGCTAATGGATTATTAAGTCCAAGCTTAACTCGAACCCTCCCAAATCTTATCAATTCGCAACTTAAAGTTCAAGTTATTAATATACAAATTATTTTTATTT
This sequence comes from Syzygium jambos, assembly GCA_031216235.1. Classification (NCBI taxonomy): domain Eukaryota; kingdom Viridiplantae; phylum Streptophyta; class Magnoliopsida; order Myrtales; family Myrtaceae; genus Syzygium; species Syzygium jambos. Next base: position 26,195,471 of record CM062227.1, read on the forward strand.
TGAAGTTGCCACTAATCTATTTACAGTGGGTCGATTAGAAACTCAAATAAAATATAGGGAGACATACTTTATTCTTACGAATCAGAGATTGTGAGTATGGGGACTTTGTTACGCTAGATTATTCTAACGTCCTTTCGGCACATTTTCTTTTCATGGTGGGCAGCTTAGACTCATTCTAACTTAGTCGCTAACATGTGAGATGACCATCCGGGTGTACAAACCATCAAAGCAACACCTAATAATCAAAGGATTAAATAAATTGCAAGATTGGGAAAATTACTTACCTCGAAACAACGTAAGCATATGTACAAAATCACATCAACAATCCTAATATGATTTCTAATTAACAAGCAATTTACTCAATATTATTTAGGGTCTTTGCTTATTTCAATGAAAGTTGATCTATATGCAATGACGTGCGAAAGTATGACACGTGTTTAAATAAACCTAACACGCAAGCTATATGACATGCGATTAAATGACCCAAGTCTAATGACGGGCAAATGATGTATTTTATTATTTTTCCAATAAATTTCGTAATAAAAAAATGCTTAAATTAACATGCAATCTATTCTAGAAAAGATAATTTAACCTATTCTAAAGTGGCTTATTTTTGGTATTTTTTATGAAAATTCGAAATTAAAAATTACCCTAAATAAATCATCAAGATTAGGATAATGTCTAAATTAGACTAGAAAATGAATTACTTTAAATCCTACTTTAAGTTGGAAAATTATCCTATCTTTATAGCATTTCTACGTTATCCTATTCTATTTGAAAAAAATTCATTTAAACACATACTAAAAATGCATCATTATCTTCTAAGAAAACTAGTCAAATTTTAACTAATTATTTTTGGATTTTCTTTTAAAGGAAACAAACTTAAAACACAGATAACCGCCACCATCAAAGTTAATCCACGCAATCCGTAAGATTTGTCTTAATATCTTTAAAGTAGGAAAACGATATAAACCAATGATTATATCATGGATATCGATGGAAGGTTATTTGTTTATATTTAGGAACAAAATAAAATCCATTATTGTATTCAAATGGTTATGGATGGAATGACGATTTTCCGTACCGCCGAGTATCGTATCTCATTGTTGAGATCGGATTGTCGTCTAAGCACGTTGTTAAGTTATGAAAATTTCCTAACTTAGGGAGTTTTAAAATCTTGCGGATATATCACGCATCATTAAAAAATATTAGTTTACCCACCATAGTTATCTAAACCAATCAAATTAGGCAACTAAATATTTAAAACAATATCAGATAATGTTCTTACCTAATTTGCTGATAACTTCTAAGTTTGAACTTGACTCTGATCAGGATTGCGGGTCACGGGACGGCCAACGATGGCGGGCCAGTGGCTGTACTCTGGTATGGACGGTGAGGAGCAGCTCGACTCGCAGTGGTGTTCCGATCAATCTGCAAAATAAAAACACGAACCACGACGATGTGGGGACGCGAAGGCTACAGCTGCGACGGGGAACACCAGGACAGATCGGGTACGGCGCCGGGCGGTGAGCTCGTGCCTGGCCAAGTACAGCAACCGCGGGCGTTCTCGATTGGCCCTTGCGGTGGTTCTCAGTCGGCAAAGCTCAGTGAGGCGTCGGGACAACGATGGCGCGACTCAGGGCATTGGGTCTGGCTTGGTCAGACCGACTGTGAATGCTGATGCGGGATTGGTGGCTGCGGCGGATGTCGTCGAAGCGGCGGGAAGCAGCAGCAGCGTTTGCGGAGGCTCGGTTGGAGTCGACGATGGCAGCGACGTCGGTGTTGGGACAACCAGGATGGTAGCGGCGGCTGGTGGTAGCACGGACATCGGTGTAGCAAGCCGGGACAGCAGCAAGTTTGGCTTGAGGGGTGGGGGGGGAGATGGTAGTGAGCTCAACACCAGTCGCGGGGTAGCAACGCAGCAGAAGTGGCGTGGCCGGCATGGGAGCAACGGCTATCGTTGATCAGGTTGCAGCGGTGACAGCTCGCTAAGGGAAGCAGAGCACAGGGAAGCGATGGCAATGGCGAGGACTTGGCGTCATCGGTTGAGCTCGCGGCTCATGGCCACAAAGTCTGGTCGTGAGAGGGAAGCGGCTGGCGATGGCGACCGCTGGAGGCGTGGCGGACTGAGATCCCACGGCTGAGAAAAGTGGGGTTGGTCATGAGAGACTCGGCCGACTCTCTCCTAGGTTTAACTTGATATTGGGGTTTAATTTAAGTCCATTTTCTACTGTGACGGGCTACAATAGCCGAAGGCTAACTTACAATTAAACTCCAACAAGTTGAATTATAATTAAGTTAGGCTCGTTTAGGTGGCCGAATTATAATCAAATTGAGCTCATTTAGGCCTCTCATGTAATTTTCGGCCCCCTTTCCTACTGCCTAGCCGAGTGTCGCTCAATGTGCGAGTTAGGTATGCACGACTAATTTGAACTTATTTGCCACCGTCGGTCTAATGCCCAATGCAAATTAAAATATATGATTCTAAACTATATGCTATGCGGTTTATTTTTGCTTAGGGATTAAAGCTTAATCCACAATTTTGTATGCAATTAATTTGGTAAAGGTTAGTCAAAATTTAGGTATCAATAAGGAGGATGACCAGTTCGTGAGCTCGGGGTCCACCACGTCATCTGCCACCGCGAGCTCCTCTTCCCCGCCTTCATCGATGCCCCGGGGCTCATGTACGTGGTTCAAGGTGAGGGTTAATGTTATTTATGTGCACTCATCTATGTTTGCTGCACAAAGTGACAATTGTTATCATTGCATGCATTGGTGCATTTTGAGTCTTTGACAATCATTTTTGATATGGAAGAACATTATAAAAATGAACGGCCCATCATATTGTTATAATAGGATTAATATCGCGAAAAATCCTTAACTGATACACATGTGACAATTTTACCCTCTGTTAGTTTTCATTAAATTTTACAGTCAAATTTCTGAGTTGGATGACACATGATAATTGATGGATGTACCAGTTTGGGGTTTTACCCTCCGTCTGTCACAAGTGTGCCATTTTGTGATTTTTTGTGATATTAATCCAATTTAACGGAGGGTGAATTTGTCACAAATGCACTAGTTTAGCATATTTTGGTGATCCAAAAATTAGTTTAGGGTAAATTTATCATAGGTGTACCAGTTTGGGATTTTTTATAGTGAAAAAAATTAATTTGGAATAAATTTGTTACAAGTGTATCGGTTTGATTTTTTCGTGGTATTAACCCTATTGTAATATGGAAAGCGTCTATTCTAATTGAACAATCTAATATTAAAAGCCAGTTGGCAGAGCCTGTCTCAAGCGAATCATATTCGGATTGATCAACCCGCTAGCATGAATATTTCATATTTCATTTTGTTTTTCAACATAAGAAAAAAACATATACGAATCAGAATTGAATCTTCACACATATTTATTCACCAATCAAGCAGCCTAATAAAGGTGGATTTTCATTTGTTAATTGTTCTTAGAGTTGAGCCTTTTTTTCTCCCCAAGATGGTAAAAATAACTCCACAAGGACTAAATTTTTCCCCGGTCGCCGGAAGTGGGCTTCATGGCGTGGTCATTCTGGGTTGCCCTGAGACGAACCAATCGGACAAGTCATCTCGATCTCAGCTCCAAGGCTGAGGCCGAGGCATGAGAGGTGAGGAGAGCGAGCAAAGAGGAGACCAACACTGGAAGGTCCAGTTCATCCGTGATGGCAATGTCGTCGCGTTGCCTGCTGGTGCCACCCGCTGGATCTACAACAGGGTCGGTCCGATCTTGTCTTGGTTTCTGTACTTTACACTGCCAATGGAGAAAACCGGCTCGATGAGAACATCCAGGTAAGAACGTCGTATAGCAATGATTCGGTTAAGTTTGTTGGTATAATAAGTCGAGTCTTTGAACTCAATACATTCGTTAGAATGAATCTCAACCATTAAACTGAATCTCGACCGTCAGATTGGGTAAAACCGTCTTGAATTGTGCAGTGCACTTCATTCTTCACAGACTAATTTCTTCTTAAGCAATTAGAACACTGGCACTTTTCAAAAGAATGCATGTTTCCGAAAAAATACACTAGGAATTGCCATTTTAACTAAGGAAAATGCTCGGACTGGTCTACAGGGACGTGTGACAAATTGTAAAATTGCAAATGAACGTCTAAATCTATGGCTATATTAACTCAGCGCCCTTTAAGGGTATGCCTATTTTCTGAAATCTTTGTACATATCTTAGCATTTCTCTGCTAATTTAGCCACTGGTGACATGATTTCGACTTCCAAACGATCTTTAATTATGTTTTGCACGGGTCATCTAATTTCTCTCCCCAGAAGTTCTTCCTAGCTGGGAATTCACAGCAAGGGGGAGGAGCCGGAGATGGAAAGGCCGACGCCAGAATCGAGGTGGGCAGGGCCAGCAACAACAACAACGCCACCGACGCGGACAACAACAACAGCAACGAGGGAGAGCTTCGGCAACATCTTCAGCGGCTTCAATGATGGCATCCTCAGCGACTCCTTCAATATCGAGAGTGAGCTAGCCCGAAGGCTCAAGGGGCAGGATGACCAGTGGGGGAACGTCGTCACGGTCCAGAGCGAGCTCCAGATCCTCAGCCCAAGGTACGGCAGGGGCGAGGGAGGTGAGCGCGAATGACAGGAGAGGTGCTGGCAAGGCCGCGACGAATGCAACACTAGCAAGGGTGCTAGCGCCAATGGCTCGGAGGAGATACTGTGCACACTCAAAGACAACATAGACAACCATGAGCAGGCGGATATACATAATCCGGCGATGGGCAGCAGTGGCGGCGGCGGCGGCGGCAGCGGTAGCGCCCACCGGCAAGGCCCTACCTGCCTTGCCATTTTCTTTTTTTTTTTCACTTTTTTTAAAAAATAAAATTTTAGCTTTTTTATTAAAATTTTTAATTTAATGAAAATCAGATTTGAAGAAAAAATAATAAAAAATACTACATAGGAGAGAAAATAATTTTAAAATACCACGTCAGCATTTTTCATTAAATAAATTGATGGTGTTAATTGAAAGACTTAATTGCATCAATTTGACAAGTTTTAGGATTTGATTATACTTTTTGAAAGTTTTAGGACTTGATTGCATTTTTGTGATAAGTTTTAGGACTTAATTGTGTTTTTGAAAAGTTTTAGAACTCAATTGCACTTTTACAATAAGTTTTAGGACTTTTAGTGCACTTATCCCTAAAAAAAGTACACATACTACAAAAAAAAAAAATACACAGACCTAGGCCATTGCCGATGGCTGCCATTGTCGTCCATCGCTGGAAAGGGCCAACGGAGGTTGCCTGGGCCTCGCCGATGGACAGTGAACTTGTCACGCTGGATTGAGGTTGCGTGAACGATTGAACTCGTCGTGAAACGGCGGATCTCTTGCAAATGCAAGAGCAAGTTGAGCGAGGGTAAACTCGTATTTCTTAGCAACCTCAACATATTTTTAAGAGGACGGTAGCTGAGAAGGCACTTTGGTCCGCCAAAAGACAGCACAGGATGTGCACAAGAGTCCAAGCGCAAATGGTTGCGAAAAAAGAGTCCAAGCGCAATAGCTTAAACCATAGAATAAAAAAAATTCTGGAAAATCATCCTAATTAAGCCCCTTTGCTCTTTCCCTGTGTCAGATCCATTTGCTTTTCAAGTTTTCAATAGGGAATAGCTAAGATCCTGTTTAGTAATATTTCTGTTTCTCCAATTTTTGTTTCTCGAAATAGGAAAAAAACAGAAATCCGTTTAGTAACGTTAGTTAGGGTGTGTTTGGTAACTTGCCAAATAGTAACTGATTCTATTCTTTTGTTTTGAGGAACAAAATAAGAACAAAAATCCGTTTGGTAGATTTTTTGTTCCTAGGCATAAATTTGTTCCCAAAATTAGTTTTGGACCAGAATCAAGAAGCAAAAAAAGTTGATTATTTATTCTGAGAACAAGAATGAGAAATAGAAAAGATTTTTTTTTTCTTTTTCTTCTTTCTTATTCTTCTTCTTGGCCATGGCCGGGTAGCCGGCAACCGGCGATCGGTGGCTGGCCACAGGCCAGGGTCGGCGAGAGCGTCGTGGGCCTCGCTGGTCACAGGCGAAGGATGGACCCTCGCGGCCTAGGTGAGGGTCGCCCTCGAGGCTTGCGGCCTAGGCTAGAAATGGTCGGCGAGGGCGACCCTCGCCCTTGCTGGCCGGTCGCTAGCCATGGCCAAGAAGGAGAAGAAGAAAAAAAGAAAAAAAAAGAAAGAAATAGTTAAAAATATTATTAGTAAAAAGACATTTTGTTCAATTACCACACGTGTTTCTGTTCGTTTTCTTTTCTAGGAATGAAAATTTTGGGCCATTACCAAAACGCCTTCAAATAATTAGAAATTATTTCCGGGAACATAATAAAAACAAAATCATTTCTAAGGGCACGTTTGGCAACCATACTGTTCCTGAAAATAATTTCTAAGCATTTGAAGGTGTTTGGTAACGGCCCAAAATTTTCATTCTTGGAATAAAAAAAAACATAAATGTATTTGGTAACGATACAAAATTTCTTTTATTAATAATTTTTAAATTTTTTTTCTTTTCTTTTCTTTTCTTTTTTTTTCTTTTTGTCTTCTTCTCCTTCTTAGCCATGGCCGGCGACCGGCCATAGGCCAGAGCCGACGAGGGCATTGCGGGCCTCGCTGGCTCGGGCAAGGGCTAGACCCTCGCAGCCTGGGCAAGGGTTGCCCTCACCGGCCTTTTCCAGCCCTCGCCCGAGCCTGTGAGGGCCACCCTCGAGGATCGGGGCTCGCGGCCTAAGCAAGGGCCGCCCTCACCAATCCTGGCCTGTGGCCAATCACTAGTTGGCTGGCCAGGAAAGAAGAACAACAAGAAAGAAGAATAGAAAATAAGAAAAAGAAAAAAAAATTTCTTTTCTATTTTTTACTTTTGTTCCCAGAATCAAGAAGTAACTTTTTTTTTACTTTTTAAGTTTGCTCCAAAATTGATTCTGGGAACAATTTGTGCTCATGAACAAAAAATTTACCAAACGGATTTTTATTCTTTTTTTGTTCCACGGAACAAAAAAATAAATTCTATCGCTATTTAGTAATCATAAATTGTTTTCGAGGAACAAAATGGTTATCCAACTCACCCTTAGTATTTTTGTTCCCTGGAACAGAAAAGTGATTAGAGAATAGATTTGGAATAGAAATAAGAAATAAAAAAAATCTACTTTTCTGTTTCTCAAACAAAAATCCTAAATCCCAATATATTCTCATACTAAATCCTAAAATCCTAAACCTTAACCCTCAAATCCTAAACTCCAAAAGCTTAAACCTTGATACCCAAACCCTAAAACCCATAAAACTAAAATAAAAAACCATAAACCCTAAATCCTAAAATCCAAATCCCAAACCCAAAATTCGAAACAATAAACCTTAAACCCCAAAATTCCAAATTCGAAACCCTAAAATCTAAACTCTTAAATCATAATTCCAAACCCTAAATTATAAACTGTAGAACCCTGACCCTAAACCTTATATCCGAAATCCCAAACCCCAATACCCAAAACCCGAATTCCTAAAACCCCAAACCCAAAACTCCATAACCTAAACCCCCAACCTAAATGCTAAAATCCAAAATCTAAATCCTAAAACCCCAAACCCTAAACCTCAAAATCGAAATATCCTAAAACCCTAACCCTTAACCCAAAATCCTAAAATCCTTCACCCTAAATTGCAATTTCCATGACCACCACCCAATATTTGCCTTGTCTATAAAGAGTAATTTTCTTTATGATTGTATTAAGGTCATCCAATTCCATATCATTATACATTATTATTCTATTTCTAGTCCAATTTTATTCAGACATGAATTGTTAAGTCCCCTAAATTGCAATTTCCTCGACCACCACCCGGTATTTACTTTATCTATAAGGAGTAATTTTCTTTATGATTGTATTAAGATCATCCAATTCTATATCATAATATATTATTATTCTATTTCTAATCCAATTTTATCCAAATATGAATCGTTAAGTCTCCACTGACAATTTTATAATTAAATGAAAAAAATTAGGATTAGAAAATTTTAGTATCCTACCAAAAACATTTCTGTTCTTTTTCTACTCTGGGAATAGAAATTTTGGGCAATTGCTAAACAAATTTTTTTGCTCAGAAACTCGCCTAGGGAATAAAAATATAAAAAATTATTTCTGAGTAGAAATTGTTTCTGGGAGTATAAATGTTACTAAACAAATTATAAACAGTGAGCACTAAAAATTGAGGGCTTCTAGCTTCTATTGATATGATCGAAAAATTGTTAGTTCTTTGATGTACCTTGGCATGAGATCTGTTAAGACCTGAATTGACACAAATGATATAGGTTTAGGACTTTTTTGGTACTTTTCCATTCTTTTGTCTTGATGACAATAGCAACATTTTGTAAAACTACAATATCAAACTGTAGTCTGCATTAAATCATGCTGATCACCAGCCTAGTACCCAAGTTATTTTCGCCAAAAATCCACAAAAAAGGGAAGAACGTTTGTAATTGAGTTAGGCACATCAAGCATTAAAGCTAACTCAAGACCTCCAATGAATTATCAATTTTGTCCAGCCGAGTTATAGCAACAACACTCCCAACACCTCCTCACTAGCAACTTGAGGAACAACCCCTTGACAAAATTTCAAGCAAATATCCCAATTTGTGACAAATTTACCTTCTGCTAGTTTCTGTTAAATTTTGCTGTTAAATTACTTAGTTAAATGACACATGGCAGTTGATGAATATGCCAGTCTAGGGCATTACCCTCCATTTGTCCTAGGTGTACTAGTTTGTAATTTTTTTTTGTATTAATTCAATTTAATAGAGGATAAATTTGTTATAAATGTACTAGTTTGACCTTTTTGGTGGTCAAAAAATTAGTTTTTGGTAAATTTATCACAGGTGTACAAGTTTGGGATTTTTTATTGTCAAAAAATTAATTTGAGGTAAATTTATCAGATGTGTACCAGTTCGAGGTTTTTCGTGATATTAATCCTAATTGTATTATAGTCTAATGGTACATGTCTAAACTTAAATTGCAAAAAGAGAAGGTCCAATGAAAGGTGAAGATAAGACGGGGGCAGAGGTGTAAGTCAATTTATTGATAATTGCCCACTCAAACACACAAGATGCGTGAGAGCTTACAGAGCTCAAGTACGCCGATTCTAAAAAACAGGCTAATCTTAGCAATTGCGGAGCCGGGTGTAGGCCACTATATATATATATATATATAGTCTTGGACATGTGTGTGTTATTTGGGGTATCTGAGCATGCACTTGGCAACCCCAAATCTAAGTCTGTTTGTAATTAAATCGGTTCGACCCGAAAACTGACTTAGTCATACGACTTCTAGGCTGGTTTCCATGAAACTTAGAATCTAATTAGCTTCGATTAACGATTCCAAACTTTCATTCGTAATTTGTTTTTATTAGAAGAAAAGGAGAAGCTTTGCACCTAACAAGATCTATAAACGTAGGCTCCGACATGAAATATACCCAAATAGCTACTTGATCAAGAGTAATTCTTGTGTGGAAAAAAATAATTTTATTTTATAAAAAGTTATACATGTTAATTGGGATCTGAGATTAACATGGAGAGCGGCACCACTCGTCCCGTGGCATGCGAGATTAACCACATCCTTAATCATATAAAAAAGATGATCAAGATCATACACCCCTCCTTCTGTTTATTTCTCCATTAAATGACAGCATTCTTAGTCGTATATAAAGAGGGTTGTGAAGTCATATTGTCATTTTGACAGTTGGGCAATTTTCTTTTTCTATAGGGTTTGATAAATGGGTGAATTTCTTACCTTTCTATCTTTATTAGTTTATTTTCTTTATGAATCGATAAAAAATTTTCATTGATCATTTTTACGCTTCACCTAAGAAAGTATTATAATTAATAATTTTATTTGCTATATGCCGCTGCACACAGTCAAACCTCATCGTTTAGAGGATATTTAGCGATTCCATAAGTCTACATATTGAAAGCATGAAGCCGATCATTTTAGCTAGTTTGCTTAATTTTCAAGTATCGTTTATAGTGGAGAGGGATTCTAACCCAGTGATTTGACCCTATCGACTAAAAGGCATTAAGAAAAAAGAGAGAAAAGTTTTACAAAACTATTTTCAGCAGATATAAACGGCACCTAAATCCATAAAAAAAATAGCTTAAAGGGAGGTCAATAACAGTAAGAAATGTAGCAACTGCGAAAAAAATCAATGTAAAGAAAGATTTCACATAAACATTGCAATACATTATTGATTTGAGAACCTCAATAACAGTAAGAAACGTATGCGCTCTTTGAAACACCCATTCCTTATGTATGCGATGTTCTTGGTGCCACTGATCGTGTTGAAATGTCGATTTTAAATTTAATATAATGGTTTTAGTCTTATTTATTGCGTTAGTCTTAGTTCCTTAGATGGAGGGATGGACTCCGGCCAGAGGAGGCTCGCCAGCCTCTGACTCTCTCTCTACGTTCTTGGTGGTACGGGGTCGGGAGCTGATGTTGTGCTCAGATCCAATGCCCAGCCGTGCATATTCATTTTTGATTCGATAAATTTTTTTTTCTCCCTTTGTGAACCCCTAGATCTCGCACTATCATCTTTGTTTTGTTTTTGCATTGGGTTAGGGTTTGAAATCATGCATCGTCTGTACTAATTTTTCTTCGTTCCTCTTTCCCTTGTTTGGCTTTCCTCCATTTCAATTCTCGGTCCCAACATCAGCAGTTGTAGGTATGTCCAACAACATTATTTCTTCTTGAGAAGGCTGATTGTCATAGCCCTGAAGAGCCAAAACCCAAAAGCTATTGTTAAGAAGGAGGTTTGCTCCTGCGTTTCCTGAGCCTTGAGGAAGGGTTAGAGTTGTGCATTAGTAACACTAAAAATGAAATGATATAGAGAGGATGTGAGAGGAGGAGCCTTCTAGAGGACTCGAATGCGAGGAACATGGAAGAAATGTCGAGTCACTTGTTATGATGACTACCAAAGTTCAGATGTTCAGAAGTTCCCATTTGAAATGCACAACAAGTGAGTTATTTATAGGGATATGACCCATATGGTAAGTGAGAAAGTGAGTTATTTATAGGGATATGACCCATATGGTAAGTGAGCGAGATATTACCATGTGGCAATCTTATTATATTGAGATCGACGAATGATGCGCCCTCAAATGTCATGAGGACATGGGGTCATTAATAGGTAACCGGACTTCAGAAGGACATAGGCCAGCATCAAACCTAGTAGAAAATATTAGGGATAAACTTCACTAGGCCCTTCCTAACAAGCCTCACTCGATCCCATCAAGCCAATTTCTCTAAGTCATTCCAAGATGATAGGTGTCATGCCCCGGACCCTCAAGCGTGTGGACATCCTTCCTTGGTCGTGGAATTGCGACGTCCCAGGAGGCGATGCCGACCCATTCATTTTAATTTTCAATTAAACGCAAGCGGAAGCAATCATAATCTACCCAATTACAACAAGAGGGATAGTCAGGAAAACACACCTCAATATATACAACATCATCAGTAATATATTGGGTTAACATATTACAAGTCCGCTACGCGGACCTTCCCGATTACAACCACAAAAAGTAGGAGATTAACCTAACTCCTCTATCTACGAGAGCAACCTCAAAAGGTGTTCCCCTCAAAATAACCGGTTCCCATGGAACACAACGTGTACTCATACCTGAGCACTTGAAAAATGATTAACAACAACGAGTGAGATAAATCTCAGTAAGTTAACGATCTAAGTCTCGGTAAAGAAGTCAACTCACCTCGGGCGCTCCCAAACATGCAACAACCTATCGATGGCATATCAATAGCAAAGCAATCCTTGCTTTGCCTTAACTATAAACACAAGCAGGTTACCCAGCCCAGTATAAACAAACGTGCCATTAAACAATCGCAGGTATTCTTACCTTGCCTTAGCACACACACACGTCCTGCACATAATAACCAACATGTGCAATCATAATACAACAAGCACATAATACAATCAGAATATGCTCAGCAATTCTCATGTACAAAGTATCCACATGAGTCTTGATTATAAAGTGAAACTGTTTTGGCCCGTCCCATACCATGCCTCACAATTTTATCTCGTAATTAGGCGCAATACAACATACTCTTTCACACGACTTCCGATTACTACGACCTCATAGGGCCACAGCACAATCCGCGTTACTCGCATCAGGTTGGCCCTCTACTAACCATCATAACTCTGCAATTGCTCCAATGAGCATATAACAAGATCACATGATTGCATAAACCCGATGCATATTATAGTACATAACCAGACACAATATCAATTTGATAATCCAAACACATATAATTATTACTTTCAGGCACAGTGCATTCATCCATGCACGATGCACTCATAATGGTCTAGATTATTAAATGACTACTCAGGGCCACAACCGAACTCCCGTCGGTGTCTTCCAACATAGCTGGGTATCATCTCGCTTCGTCGTGTATGGCAACGTCTGAAACCCCCGCCCAGATGGTATTCCATAAGGAGTATCGGTCCGGCCTCAATCGCGATACAATATCGTCTAGAACCCCCGCCTAGACGACATCCGAACCCCCGCCTAGACGGCATCCAAACCCCCGCCGGACATTGTCTAGAACCCCCGCCTAGACGGACTTTCATGTGACCATGCAGGCATACCATCCACTCAAGCCAATTTTTTATCTTTGAATTTAGCCAATGCAACAGGGTATATGATATGCTATTCTCTTATGCACAATGTCACATATTGCACTCACTTTTCGCATAATGTCACACATTGCATCTCCAGACCCCCGCTGGCTGACAAGTTCCTTTATGTGATCACACAAGCACAATAAACACACAACTCATTTATATCTCAGCATTTAGCCAAATGCAAACGTGGTTCATGCTCACACAATAAATTACTGCAACTTCCACACATAAAAAATGCAATAATAAATTTACACGTGATCACATACACACAATCAACTCATCAAACTTTGCACAATTTCCTTTTTAAACATCCTTGCCCCATTTAACTCATAAAACCGAACAAACAAACCTGACATCTCGGGGTTTTTCACTTATATGTCCTTAAAAACCCTTCTAAAAATTAATAAACAAGGTTTATAAAATGGGCAAGTATTTTTCAAGGCATCACAAGCTTGAAAGCACATAAAGCATGCATAGAATCACGACAATTCACTGTCACTTATCGCCTAATTGCAATAACTCATTAAATAAAAATCGATAACTTATAGATCTCCTTGCGATAACTTATCATCCATTCCTCGATACCCTATCGACGATAGCTTATCACTAAATTCCCGATAGCTTATCACCCCTTTTGGTGATAGCTTATTAATTCTTTTCCCGATAACTTATTGTCCATTTGACGATAGCTTATCACATTTTCTTGTTAACCTATCAAGTTCACTTATCACCTATCGCGATAGCTTATCACTTTTACCTATCACTTATCGCGATAGCTTATCAACTAATCCCTCATTAATTAGCACTAAGCAAGATTAACTTAGTCTAATATAATCCTAAGCGAGTTTAACGTACTAATCAAGGGATTAAAGCATTAACTCATCCGGAAGCGATTCCGACGACACGGGCGTGACGGCGGCAACGAGGGCTATGCGTGGCTCAGTCCGAAAACGACACGAGACAACAACGGACTGCTGGACAGCAGCAAAACAGCACGATGAGGGCTGGTTTTGCTTCGGTGAAGGCGGACAAGCGGCGGAAACGGCCCGAACAAACGGCACATGGCTTTGGGCGATCACGGCGTGCGGCTAGTGGCTCGGTGGTGGTGCTGGCTGACGGTAGACGGTGCTGGTGGTGGTCGGAAGTAGTGAGGCCGAGAGAGAGAGAGAGAGAGAGAGAGAGAGAGAGAGAGAGAGAGAGAGAGAGAGAGAGAGAGAGAGAGGGAGAGAGGGAGAGAGAGAGAGAGAGAGAGAGAGAGAGAGAGAGAGAGAGAGAGAGACCAAAGTGAGAGAACGAGGGAGAGAGAAAAAGTGTCTATCAAGACTCATCCAAAATGGAGGGCCAAAATCACTTCTTGCCCAAGAAGCCAAAATCCAATGGCTAGGAGAGAGAAAAAGTGTCTATCAAGACACATCCAAAATGGAGGGCCAAAATCACTTCTTGCCCAACAAACCAAAATCCAATGGCTAGAAATCAATCTTGCAAAACAAGCCAAGAAGGGTAAGAATGTAATTAAGGAAAGATGAGAGGGACATTTTGGTAATTTCAGCCCTTGGCACTATTCACATGGGCTTGGGCTTGAATGGGCCCAATTTGAAGAAAAATGAACTTGAAAAAGTTAATGGGCTTAAACTTGGGCTAAGCCCATTCTTCTTGGGCCCTATCATTGGGCTTAGTTCATTGCAGGCTTCTCGTCTTGGGCTTTTCTTGCACAAATTCTCAAAACTTCTTAATTTAGGCCCAAAAGGGAAAAATCGCAATTTCCCTTCCATTGAGCCCTCGTGGTCGACTATATAATCCATGCGGCCCATTGGGCTCTTAGAAATTCGTGGGCCCCCTTGTAGGCCCTAATTTCATTTTTCCAAGGTTTCTCGATTTACTGATAAATAGGCGATTCCCAGAATTTTTTCAATAATTGGCTTTTAATCCTCTAGAATCCAATACCTTCAACTAGATTTTAAAATTTGTGGTTAAAATCACTCAAATGCGTGTTTCGCATAATTAGAACAATGGGCGGCTTTTAGGGGTTTTGTGCATTTAACCTGTATTTGATTCCAAATCAATCCACGTTTAAGCATTCTCAATCCATGGATGACCCTTAATTGTCATATAATCATGGGCAAAAGTACACCGCAAGTGCCATAACTTGTGTACGGCGATCACTTTGGTGCCATAACTTTTTTTTGGATCACTTTGGTGCCAAAATCGGAAAAAAAGATCACTTTAGTGCCAATTTGGCCGGAAATCCGACGTGGCATTTTTTATTAATTTTTTACGCCGACGTGGCTCGCCGGAGGCTGAGTCAGCGTGTACAGTCAGCATTTTTTATTTTAAATAATTTTTTTCAACGTGTACAGTCAGCATTTTTAATTTTAAATATTTTTTTCTTTATTTTTTCCTTTTTCTTTTCTTTTCTTTTCTTTTCTTTTTTTTTCTCCGGTGGCCGGTGGCCGGCCGGCCGGCCGGTCGCCGACGAAGCCCGACAAGGGCTGGGCGAGGGCGGCCTTGCCCATGGCCGGCGAGGGGCGGCCGACCCTCGCCGGCGACGGGCGAGGCCGGCCCTCGCCGGCCCAGGCGAGGGTCGCCCTCGCCAGATCCGGCGAGGGCGACCCTCGCCGGCGTTGGGCGAGGCCGGCCCTCGCCGGCCCAGGCGAGGGTCGCCCTCGCCAGATCCGGCGAGGGCGACCCTCGCCGGCGTCGGGCGAGGGTCGCCCGCGCCCGACTCAGGCGAGGGCGACCCTCGCCGGCCCAGGCGAGGGCTGCCCTCGCTCGACGCCGGCGAGGGTCGCCCTCGCCGGATCTGGCGAGGGCAGCCCTCGCCGGCGTCGAGCGAGGGCAGCCCTCGCCTGGGCCGGCGAGGGTCGCCCTCGCCTGAGTCGGGCGCGGGCGACCCTCGCCCGACGCCGGCGAGGGTCGCCCTCGCCGGATCTGGCGAGGGCGACCCTCGCCCAACGCCGGCGAGGGTCGCCCTCGCCTGGGCCGGCGAGGGTCGCCCTCGCCTGAGTCGGGCGCGGGCGACCCTCGCCCGACGCCGGCGAGGGTCGCCCTCGCCGGATCTGGCGAGGGCGACCCTCGCCAACGCCGGCGAGGGTCGCCCTCGCCTGGGCCGGCGAGGGTCGCCCTCGCCTGAGTCGGGCGCGGGCGACCCTCGCCCGACGCCGGCGAGGGTCGCCCTCGCCGGATCTGGCGAGGGCGACCCTCGCCAACGCCGGCGAGGGTCTCCTCGCCTGGGCTGGCGAGGGTCGCCCTCGCCTGAGTCGGGCGCGGGCGACCCTCGCCCGACGCCGGCGAGGGTCGCCCTCGCCGGATCTGGCGAGGGCGACCCTCGCCCAACGCCGGCGAGGGTCGCCCTCGCCTGGGCCGGCGAGGGTCGCCCTCGCCTGAGTCGGGCGCGGGCGACCCTCGCCCGACGCCGGCGAGGGTCGCCCTCGCCGGATCTGGCGAGGGCGACCCTCGCCCAACGCCGGCGAGGGTCTCCTCGCCTGGGCTGGCGAGGGTCGCCCTCGCCTGAGTCGGGCGCGGGCGACCCTCGCCCGACGCCGGCGAGGGTCGCCCTCGCCGGATCTGGCGAGGGCGACCCTCGCCTGGGCCGGCGAGGGCCGGCCTCGCCCAACGCCGGCGAGGGTCGCCCTCGCCGGATCTGGCGAGGGCGACCCTCGCCTGGGCCGGCGAGGGCCGGCCTCGCCCGTCGCCGGCGAGGGTCGGCCGCCCCTCGCCGGCCATGGGCAAGGCCGCCCTCGCCCAGCCCTTGTCGGGCTTCGCCGGCGACCGGCCGGCCGGCCGGCCACCGGCGACCGGCCGGCCACCGGAGAAAAAAAAAAGAAAAGAAAAGAAAAGAAAAGAAAAAGGAAAAAATAAAGAAAAAAATATTTAAAATTAAAAATGCTGACTGTACACGTTGAAAAAAATTATTTAAAATAAAAAATGCTGACTGTACACGCTGACTCAGCCTCCGGCGAGCCACGTCGGCGTAAAAAATTAATAAAAAATGCCACGTCAGATTTCCGGCCAAATTGGCACTAAAGTGATCTTTTTTTTCCGATTTTGGCACCAAAGTGATCCAAAAAAAAGTTATGGCACCAAAGTGATCGCCGTACACAAGTTATGGCACTTGCGGTGTACTTTTGCCTATAATCATGAGGGGTCAATAGCTCGTTTCGAAGCATACGATTATTAGGGATTGGTCTAGTGTCATTCGGAATCAATATAGTAATCATGCAAAATCACCCGCAATTTGATTCTATACTATTGTCGAATCGATCTATAACCATTCCTGGAATGGCTTGAAATGACTTATGGTTGTCCTTCAATAATTCTTATGGTCGAATTGTCAATTCATGATTGAGTGCTTTGGTCGCGCACAACGATGTCTTAATTCACCTTTGCCAAAGCTTGAAGTACCCTTGAATGATTCAAGAATCAATTTAGAACCTAATTCTACTCATTGCTCATTGATGAAATAAACATTCATTACATCCTGAATAGGATCGAAATTTGAGGATGTCACAATAGAGATTATCCAGGATCCTACCACTAATATGGAGTTACCACTAATCCATGAAAAATAGGTTAAAGGGAGGTTAATAGCAGTAAGAAACGCAGCAACTGCTCTGAGCAAGAAAAAAGTTCCATCTATAAAATAGTCTATCAATGTAAAGAAGAAAGAAAAAAATCTAAAGAAAGATTTCACATATACATTAAGAGTGTAGGTGGTTTTAATCGCTAAATCAAGAGTATCTGAATTAAGGGGATAAAGCTGATTGTATCAAATATTCTTTACATGCCCTATTTTTCCATTAAGAGATTATAAGCAGCTGAACCATGCTCCTAAATAGTTTGGACTAATGTATTGGGGGTAGGCTTTTGGGAGGCCTGCATGAGTGAATCCTGCAAAAGTAAGTAGCATCAACGCTCAGCCAGCCTATAACCCCTCCACAAATTTTTGCGCCTAGAAACTCTGGTTTCACATGAGGCGCTGCGATCAGCTTTCACTGCTCGCTTTGTATTCCTTACTCATTAGTTTAAGGCACTTTTTTGTGTTGCTTCACCCTCCCTATTTATCTGACTCAATCCCTCGTGACTTTCTTTTGATAATCAATGTGGGACTTCCATTCCATTTTGCTCGCGCCGATTCAATACAAACCCAAAATTAGTGCATGACACATACAAATAAGATGCCAGAACCAAGAATAGAAAAAACTCCAAAACCCTAGCTTCAAGAAAAAGTCTAAATAATACAGGTAAAGTCTAAAAGAATTAGAACTCTGAATCGGCTTGTTCCCCACAAGTGGTGTTTGATTGCACGCTATGTGAGCAATTGGTGATCATGAAAGGTAGTGACTTTTTTTTGGTTAGAAAAGTAGTGAAAATGTGACGATTTTTTCCTTTGCCATTTGGCCAAAAAATATCAATTTATGAAAACTTAATAATTATCTCTAAACTCTTGGAAATAAGATTTATAAATCTGTCTTCCTCTTATAGTTTGCTCTATTGTAAACTTTGCCACGAAAACTTTGAAAGCTCTTGATAAGGAGGTTTGCTTCCGTGTTTCTTGAGCCTTGAGGAAGGGTTAGCGTCGTGCATGGGTAACACTAAAAACTAAATGATATAGAGAGGGTGTGAGAGGGGATGCCTCCTAGTGGACCGACAGGCAAAGAATGTCAAGTCTCTTGTTGTGATGATGACTAACAAAGTTCAGATGTTCAGATAGTCCAGAAGTCCCCACTTGAAATGCATAACAAGTGAGGTATTTATAGGGATATGGCTCATATGGTAAGTGAGCGAGATATTACCATGTGGCAATCTTATTATATTGAGATCGTCATATGATAAGTGAGCGAGATATTACCATGTGGCAATCTTATTATATTGAGATCGACAAATGATGCACCCTCAAATGTCATGAGGACATGGGGCCATTAAAAGGTAACCAGGCTTCAGAAGGACACGGGCCTGCATCAAACCTATTAGAAAATATTAGGGATAGACTTCAGTAGGCCTTTCTAACGAGCCCCACTCCGACCCCATCAAGCCTATTAGAACATATTGTTTTCATTTGTGGATGAAGGCAAAATAACAATATTATCAATAATTGAATTACAAAGATCATGAGAGGTGGAGGCCACAGTGTGCGGCGAGAGGTGGCGGTGGCAAGCGAGAAGGTGGCGTCAACAAAAAGAAGGCACAAGATTGAGAATTGAAGCGTAGCCTTTCTTTCTCATTGATGTTATTTCTTGTTTTGATTGAAATTTGTTAAAAGATGGATCGGAGTCAAATTAATTTTAGACCCATTTTTAGTTGGTCTTTGTTTGTTACAGCTCAATTTAACCCATTCGTATAATTGGAGTGACCCATTTTAAATCCAGCTCCACGTATATGAGTGGAAAAATGCGTTAGCGGATCCATTTTGCCTCCTCAAGTCTCGATGTCTTTACTTTTGTAAACAAAGACAAACACCACCTTCCTAGAAAGCAATCTCTACTAATGAACTATTCTGAAAGAGAAGACATCCAAATTCTTCCACCTTTTGTAGGAAATAAAAGCTAAAGGCCATATGTTGTTGTTCCTAAAATGAAGAGAAAAATTAGTACTCCATCAGAATTAGAGTTGTATATTTAGGCTGCGCATGACAACGATTCTGTGCCCAGAAACAGATTCTGATCAGAAATGATTCTTTTTTGTTTTGTGCCCGGAATTAATTCTGAGCATTTTAAGACGTTTGTTAACGGCCCAAAATTCCATCCCTGGAATAGAAAAAGAACAGAAATGCGTTTGGTAACGCCACAAAATTTATTTTTATTAATAATATTTTTAAATATTTTAATATTTCTTTCTTTTTTTCTTTTCCTCCTTCTTGGCCATGGCTTGCTCATCGGCCATGACCGGTAAAATATTTTTTTATTAATAATATTTTTATTAAAATTATTTTTTATTTTTTTGGCCATGACCAATAAAATAATTTTTTTTATTAAAAATATATATATTTATTTTTTTTGCCATGGCCGGTAAAATATTTTTTTATTAATAATATTTTTTATTAAAATATTTTTATTAAAAATATACATTTTTATTTTTTTTGGGCCATGGCTTGGTCGCCAGCCATGGCCGGTAAAATATTTTTTTTCTTAATAATATTTTTATTAAAAATATACATTTTTATTTTTTTGGGCCATGGCCTGGTCGTCGGCCATGGCCCGTAAAATATTTTTTTATTAAAAATATATATTTTTATTTTTTTGGCCATGTGGCTGGTAAAATATTTTTTTTCTTTTTTTAGCCATGGCCTGATCACCGATAAAATATTTTTTTATTAAAATATTTTTATTAAAAATATATATTTTCTTTTTTTCCATGGCTTGGTCACCGGCCATGGCAGGTAAAATTTTTTTTATTAATAATATTTTTTTATTAAAAATACATTTTTTTCTTTTTTTTGGCCATGGCCTAGTCGCCGGCAATGGCCAGTAAAATATTTTTTATTTTAATAATATTTTTTATTAAAATATTTTATTCTCGTCAGATCCGGCGAGGGCAATCCTCGAGCCGGACATTAGAAGCGACATTAAAAATCAAGAAAAGAAAGAAGAAAAAAAATTGATTCTCCAAATTGTTCCCAGAATCAAGAAGTTACGTTTTTTTTATTCTTGAAAATTGATTTTGGGAACAATTTTTGACAAAATTGTGTCCAGAATCAAAAAATTAAACAAATGCATTTCTGTTCCCAAACTGATTCTGGGAACGAAAAAACATAATCAAATACTGTTTGGCAAGCTGTCATGCACAGCCTTAATAGCAACATACCAAAGCCTATGGGAAAGGAAAAAAAAGAAGAACACTCGAGAGGAAGGCGCCGAGCAACGTTTTCTTTCTTTCTTTCTTTTTGGGTTGAAAGTGGGTTCTTGGTAGACCCTCAGAACCTCCATTAATTTGCGGTTTGCTCTGTTGAACCCATTACCTCGTATATTTTATATTTTAGGGTAACCATACATCACCCCACCCATTAAATATGAATTAAAATATGGGGCCATGACCCATTTTACCACATCTGGCCACCATTTGATCCAATAGTTTTGACACGACGGGTTTTTTAAATACTTCATGAAGGACATAATTTCATGTAGAGGCGGCAAGGCCAGATTCAACTTGGACAAACGGCGTGGCCCACATGAAAAATAGATCCAATCCAGTGCAAGTTAATTAAGTAAAGTAAACGATCTGTATCCGACATGTTGTGTCCGAAATAACCCAAACCCAAAAATTCCCAGTTGTTCAACCATCAAACCCGACTGAACTCGAAACCAAGTCCTAAGTGAACCCAAACTTGATGTGCCCATGCAAACCAGAAATCTACTCCAAGATATTATAAATCAAAATGACTCGGTATGCGAATGACCCAATATCTAATTTAACCAAATCCAGACTGATATGAACCATCCATTTGCCTCTCCTGTTGAAATCAAAATTGAAATAGACCATATTTGAATTATCCAAAACTCAGCACTTGAGACTAGTAATGACACAAACTAAACCCAAAAAGTAGACAATTCGAACTGTTTTGACTTCGATCTGGTTCAACCTGAAATTTTTGTAATCTGAAATGACATGTATCCTAACAAGAGAGTCGAAATCGAAGTTAGTCCAACCAAAACCGGTCCGGCCCACCCATTTGTTGCCTGTAACTATCATCTCTCAAACCTATGTGATGGTCTTTAAGTATACCTGATCAAAAGGCAGGCGCCTATAGCTCAACATTGGCTGAAAGGTTAGGCCCATTGGATAGGCTTGGGCTAAAAAATGCATGCCCGGTCAGTGGACACTGGGCAAGGCCTAGGCAAGGGTCTTTAAGGCCCGACCTAACCCTATATTTATAAATAAAGGAATATACAATTTTTATTATTAATTCCACCTTGATATTCAAAATTTATAAACGTTATTAAGATCAAATATGTCCGAGGTTCTAATGTAGGAGAGAAACATAGATTAACTAGTAAAACAAAATGCCACAAATGCTAAAATAATTTTCCATTAACTTTCAAATTTACTAATTTTTAGCTGGAATTAAACGATATTGCAAAAGAGTGGCCCGACGGAGGGGCTTGGGCAGTCTGCCCATTGAGCTCTAATGGGACTTGCAATATGACAAAGTATAATGGTAATAATTTAGTGATGAGTTTATAACCAATTGAAAGGACACATTTGGAGTTAAATTGATGAAGTAAACAAATAATCGTGTCAAACAATATTTTAATAAAACAAATTTGGGCAAATTGCAAATGCAAAATAGAAATGGATAGCCGAGTGAATTCCACTGATAGTGAGCTCGTGACCTGATTGTAACTTTTTTAAAGCCTTAAACCCTCAATTGATCAAATAAAAATATTAATTTCTCAATTGATTGATGATCAAAACCAAGTCGTTTTTCTTCACTTGCTCCTATAGTTCGTGATTTTTGAAAGACTTTTTGTTACCCTCAACATATTAGTGGTTTCATAATTTGTCATAAGCAACTTTGACGATACCGAAAAATTTTGTGTGGTCATTCAACGCCTATACATGCTATTCATAAGCATTTCTTTAGAAATAATATTCCTTGAATCATTGTAAAATATTCAATTTAATTCCTCAACCACTTCTTTTGCAATTAAAACCTTAAACTATACAACTTTTTTTTTTGTTCTAATTAGTCCTTTCGTCAAAATTATGAAGGGAAATAGTAATATGACCGTTAAGTTATCGTTACATGCCCACTTTACAATTCCATCCAAAAAATGTCAACAATGTCTCACATGACTTTCAAGAAATAAAAAAATAAAGAGAAGGGGTCCCAGTGCCGAGGCACATCGTTGCCCTCCCCCAATGCCGTTAGGTTGTGCCAATGCAAGCATCGCTTGGCTAGGGTTGCGCAATGCATTGCCGGATTTGATCAAGGTCATATGGCCTTGGTGAATTGCTCGGTTGGGGTCACGCAACCCCGATGATGCTAGATTGAGTGGTGGCTGCATAGCCGCCATTACTTCTCTCTTTGGAAGCGTGTATGTTTGGATCGATGGTGGTGGCTGCAACACTACCACCTCTCTCTCTCTCTCTCTCTCTCTCTCTCTCTCTCTCTCTCTCTCTCTCTCTCTCTCTCTCTCTCTCTCTCTCTCTCTCCGGCAAGGGCTTTGACTCTTGGGCGGGCGCTGCTATGGCCTCCCCCTCCTCCTCCTCCTCCTCCTCCTCTTTCTCCTCCTCTTTCGCTCTCCATGGATTTGATTTGTTTTCTTTTTACCTTATACTATGTTATCCAATCGGCCAAAGAAAAATACATTTGACCATCGATTTGTTAAGCTGATGTGACCCTGATGTGTCAATTCGCGTCAATATTTCTGTTTCCTTTTTAACATAAGAACCAACTCAAACAAAAAAGAAAGTATACGGTAGGAGACTCAATTGCATACAAAATTTGAGGAACGATACTGTACCATTTGCAATAATTCAAGGACCTCTGATACCTTATGCCTAATATTTTTGGACTTTGTTTTTGCTCTATCTCTTAATTAAGAATAAATATGGGCGACTTCAATATTTATAATCTACCAATCAAAACTTTAGTTTGAGAAACTTTGCTCTACCTAAAAATGGAAGTGAACATAACTATTCGATAACACTGATATGAATTGTCCCATAAGAAAAGCCCAGCAAGAAGGCACGCATGGTATTCTATGTAGTTATTGCAAAATGTTCAGCATGATTTAGAACGAGTACACATATATAAACTGGCAAAAGGTTGAAATTAAGATGGAACAAGGGACTAACTCAGAATCATATATTCCCACCAATCTATATCCATCCCCTAGTGATGCATGATCATATATTGATTCAGGTCATTATTCCTCTTTTCTCACTAGGCGGCCACATCCATTCACATGAATCCAACCCAAGTAAAAATGTGTACCATCTACTCCAACAGGTTAATTCAAATAGAAGGAATAACATTCTCGAAACATGTTTTCTCTATGAGCCATCTTGTGTGTGTGTCGCCATAATTTTACCTAGGGAGGTGCATCACTTCCACAAACTATGGAGCATTCCAATCCACAAATGTTACTCACACAGGAGAACAAGCCTACGCCTCCACCCCCATCGGTGTGCCGTCGAGTGTGTCGCTGGCTGCTCGACTTAGTCTTGATGTTGTTGCTGCTCGAATGTAAGCTCGGGAGCTCGCCGTGGTCCCACACCGTCGGGAGCTCCATGCGCCACCTCTCGAGCTTGGACTGCAACCCTTCCACGCTCTCACTCAGGCTCCACTTGTCCACAGCTGAGCTCTCGACGTCCTTTATCTTGTACCTTTCCTTCGCCGCCACTGCTGCCGCGACCTCGGAGGGCGACGGGCCCAACTCGGATTCCGTGATGATTAGCTTAGCCGGCTTGCTTGGGGGAGAGTCGAAATCCAACGCCGTGTTCTTGGCAAAGGGCTTTTGGGTGCTCATGTTCTGCTGGAAAGGAATCATCGCCATGTTCGCGTCGGGCTTTGGATCAAGCCCCACATCAGACCCGGTCTTATGCTTGCCAAGGCCCCCAGCTGGCGATCCATTGACCATGGAACTAGATCTGGAGTTCGATTCCTTCTTCTTCTTCCTCCTCTCTTGGGTCGGCGACCCGTCCTCCGAGCCATTGATGACGGAGTGGGGCCTATTGCGGAACGACACCTTTCTTTTCAATGTCTTAACTTGTCCTGCGCCCATCATCGAACTTGTGTCGCTCTTGGTTCGCCTAAGTTCCGGCTTGGCATTGGGTTTACGTACTTCTTGTTGCTGCTGCTGCTGCTGCTGCTGTTGATGATGATTAGAAGGCAAAAGATTGTTGTTGTTATGGTGATTATACGGATCTTGCTCGCCCATTAGGTCGAGGTAACCGACGGCGGAGGCCTCGAGCTGCTTATACAGCGGCATGCTCCGCATCGAGCTGTCAAGCACCGCGACGCCGATGTTCAATATGCCCTGAGGCCGCCCCGAGGGGCGCCGTACCTGGAGCGCCACGAAGCGCATCCCTATGTGGTGTTGGTGGCGGAACGGGCGCGAGGGCGGGGTCACGAGGTTGCCCACGAGAACCCGCACGGTGCCCACGAGCACGTCCCTGAACCAATGCACGGCGTAGATCTCGATCATGACCCCGGACGTGTCGGACTGGAGGAACTCCTCATCAACGCGGAACACAAACTTGTCGTTCCACGTGGGGCTGTTCCGGCCGTGGGAATCAACCCGGGTCGATAGCTTCCGGTCAGGGTGGACCCACGCGACTGCGTACGTGCGCATGGTGCGCGCGACCATCGCGAGGTCCTGCGCGGAGATGATGTTCAGCTCTAACAATTGGAAGGGATTTAGGATTATCGACGACATTGCCAATACCGAAACCAAGAGATCTTATCGACGGCGATGGAGGTCGGGGCTGGTCCTCTGCTTGCCGCTGCCCGGAAGAAGGACGACGAGAGCGGGGTTCGCATCTAAAGAACAAGGGTCAGATGCCGAGGGAAAAATTTGCTCGGAAGTCGGCAAGGAGGAGATTAAGGACAGAAACGAAAACAGCTGTGTTGAAACATTAGCGCAAGCTTAGGAGATGTTTTTGCCTATTTTTGTGTACCCTCGTTGTCTAAACTATTAATCATTTGGGATCTTGTCAAACTTCCTCGTTAGTTAGTACAGAGAGGTTTTGATGACATTTTATGACCACAGGAATTAGATTTACAAGTCGAATGTGTTCCAAAATGATGTAATTGAACTTAATTAGAGTTTGGAGAATAACACCCTTTACTTCATGCACAAATATTTGTGTGCCAGATAAAAAGTTTGTATGTAAGAAATAAAAAAAAATAAATATGGTGAGAAAAATACTTAAATAGCGTATGAGGGCGATATAATTATATTATTGGATGAGTAATTTGAGGGACATGTGTGGTACATTAAAATTTATCGTGAAAGTGCAATTGAATTCTGAAACTTCCAAAGAATGTAATCAAATCCTAAAACTTGTCAAATTAGTGCAATCGAGTCTTTTCGTTAACATCGTCATTTTGTCTACCATAACGGTGAACATGGCATTTTAAAATTAATTTTTCTTTCCTATGTGACATTTTTAAAAAAATATTTCCTTCCATCTTATTTAAATTACACTGAACAAACTATAACAATTTTAAAAACTGGAAAAAAAGAAAGAAAGAAAAGGGCAAGGACTCATGGCTGGGCACCATCGCCGGCGACCTTTGCCAGCCCTTCCACCACCCATTGTTGAAGGGTCTGGCGAAGGTCGCTGGCCCCTGGCGAAGGCCAACTAAGGCTTACTTGGGGCTAGGGGTGTGCAAAAAACCCAGGACCGCCCGGGACCGCCCGGGACCGGACCGGAACCGGTGGTCCCCAAGGGGACCGGTCCGGTTCCCGGTTCCAATTTTTTGGAACCGGTGGGTATCGGTCCGGTTCCCGGTTCTCGGTGTGGAACCGCCCACCCGTCCACCCGGACCGGACCGGTAATATAATAATAATATATTTATTTTTTAAAATTTTAATTAAAAAATCTGACCCAAAAAAAATTTAAAAAAAAAGGAAAAACGTAACTAGACACTCATAACTCTCTGCTCTCTTATCTCTGGACACTTATTTGATGGGTACCCACTTGATTTATGGATGATGTGGTTAATAGAACCAATTATAGTATAGGAATTGTATGGAAAGTTATGTTCTTTTTTTTTTTGTTCTGTTGATCCGATGTTGGTCCACATATTTTTTTTTATTTGTCTAGGAAAATTTGGTGGGACCGGTTCCATGGACTCGCCCGGGAACCGGACCGGACCGGCGGTCCGGTTCCCGGGCGGGTCCATGGAATCGACGGGCGGTCCTCGGTCCCAAAATTAAGGACCAACACTGTGCGGGTTGGTCCTAGGGTTAGGGGGTGGACCGGCCCAACCCGGACCATGCTCACCCCTACTTGGGGCCAGTGAGGGCGCGCCACCCTCGCTCGTCATAGGCCCGTTTGGCAATGGGTGGTGACAGCAACCCCCCATCGACAAGTCCCCACCCTCTTTTTATCTTTTTTTTTGTCCAGCTTAGTTTAATTATTTTAGCTTATTTTTAAATTTTTTAATATTATATAAATAAGATTTACAGGAGAGAGAAATTAATTTAAAAATACCACGTCAGCATCTTCAGTTAGACAAATTGACGGTGTTAATAAAATGACTTGATTGCACCAATTTGATAGATTTTGGGATTTGATTGTACTTATTGAAAGTTTTAGGACTTTATTACATTTTCATGACAAGTTTTAAGACTTGTAGTGCACGGGTACTGTAATTTTATTACGTTTTAATGACATTTCTAGTATAACAGATGTGATTGTGCTGGGTGGTGCTTTCACCATCTTAAATAAGTAAATGATGATGCTCAATAAATTAGAATAATCCGTGTATTATTTCCGGTACCCTAAAATTGAAAATAGATTATAAATTCGATATACACATACGGTATAAGTTTGTAAGGAAGATTGGTACATCTGTTTAACACAATTATGTGATAAACAGGCATAAATAAAAAAGTAAAACTTTAAGTAAAAAACCAATTGGCATTGTTCAAAGAAAGAGGCCCCATTTATATTTGTTAATTTCTTTGGAGTAAAAAAATAAAAGTAATCTTTTCAAAGGTGAGATCGCGTGGATCTTCTACTGATTAAAAGCATATTATTTTTTCCTGCTTGCATATGAGGTCATATTTATGAAATATAATTACATCATTGGGCAGTGTGTGGGTACTAATAAATTCGATTATTTAAATATGGACAATCTATTTCGACCAAAAGAAATATGGACAATTTATTAAAAGTTAGGAAATACGTGCAGGTAATATTTTAACTATCTTAATTAGCGGGTATATGAATACTCCTCATATTTTTTAATATCAAAAGTTAGTAGGCAAGAAAGACTTATGTGTGTCTAGTAATTACACGATGTGTGTGGGAAGAAGGCATTGTCAAACACGATGGAGATTACTCGATTGCACAAATAGCTCCAGAAACCAATTGATATAAAAAATAAAAAAAATTATGTCCAATTGATATAAAAAATAAAAAAAATTATGTTAATCATATATTTTTAATTACGTTACCATGGGCATAAATGGTCAATACGAAGATACTCCCTAATAAAAAAAATTGTTAATCATATATTTTTCTTAATTATACATGAAATTATTAAGCACAAAACTGACAATTTATTGGTCTTCAACCGATATTTCATTCAATTCGATTTTTGAATGCAGAACCTTTTGGGGGGACTTGCTGGAAATGACATTCTCAGCTGTCCTATTGTCTCATGATCTCAAATTGCAAGGTCCTCTGTGTTCTTTTTGGTGATACATATCACGAGACATGTCTTGATTTGGCTCAACCCCCGGATTGATTGATCGACGGCGCCTTCATCGAGACCTCGGGTTATCATTGCCGACCTTTTCCGGCGCCAATTTTATCTCATTAGAAATTCGGAAGGAACCTCTATCGGATGCAAATCTATCCAGTTCAGAAAGGAATAACTTGAGTCAGTATATCGACTTCAATTCGAATGTGCAATTGTCTTAGCCTTGTCAACAGGTCCAACGCAACAGCAAATCGTAAAAGCTCGTTCCGTCAGTCTTCAGGTCATTCCTTTCTAAAAAATGATGAACATCTTTTTACAGTAACCACTAATATATGATGAGAGATGCCAATCGATCAGCATCGTGTTTTATTCTATAAAAAGCACAATTTTTTTTTATCAGGATCAAAGCAAACATTGGAATATATAAACAGAGTCATGACAGAAACAAGAAATTAATCATATATACTCGAATCAAGTCGATTTTAACAGTATGATCGCTATGCAGGGTACAAAAATGTACTCACTACGGCCTTTTCAACTGCAGACGTATCCTCGGCATAATACCTATATCTTTAGGACACATTCAATAATGTCACATTTTATAGGAACCTAATCACTCAATGAGGCATAAAATAGAATTTCAAGTCAAATACCGCACCTCTTATTTCAGATGACGTCGATGAGTACAGAACTTGGACTCATACAGAAAATTTAGCGCAAAAACCAGGTAATTGTCAATAAATTTCACTCCGAAATGTCGGAGTTTAAACTTGAATTGCAGACTCATACCCTATAAATTAGCAAAAGCCATGTTTGGTACCATTCTTTTTGTCCCATAAACAGTAAATTGGCTCCTATCAGTATTAATTTATGGTCATAAAAATTGATGGAATTGAATGTGATAAGTTCAAAAAGTTCAGCCTCAAAATTTTGTGCTCCCTTTGCTAAGCTTCTACTCTTGTAGGCTTTGCCCGTTCCTCGAATTCTGTTGCCCCAACACACCTCTGTCTTGTCGAGAACTTGGCTTATAGAAACCGTTCCCTCTTGGCTTGTTGTATTCTCTGTCCACACCATTCTGCCCACTTCCCCTGCTAAAATTTCTCCCGCCAAATCGCCCCCTTGAAACCTCTGTTTGGTAGCTACCTCTCCCTCTGCCTCGTCCTGCTTAAGAAGTGTCGATCACTAATAACTGAAGAATAAAGAGGATATTTATAAATAATAGTGACACTGAGACTTATATGCAAGGCTTACTTGCTCGGGATGGAATGTTGCTGTTCGGTCTCCGTTCTTCAATATACACTTGTCGCCCAGCAATCTGTGCACTCCCGGCCTACACAAAATATAGGTCAAATGGTATAAGTCATATGTCCACAAATTATATGGTCATTTACAAGAAAATAGCAATCTCCTCATTGCATGGAAAACAGAAAATTACCCACTAAACATCTGAAACTTACAATTCTCATGAGCACCTTAAAGAAAAGAAAATCTTAAAAAGTCACACACCCACCCAAAAAGTGACTTGATCCAACATTGTTTCGACCAAAAATTCAATGATTAGAAATCCTAATTAACCTCAATCCCAAGCCAACCCAAACTTGACGCAACCTGACTCTCATATAAACCATCCTCAACACAGAACCAATCAAAGACAACAATTAGGCTTACTCAATTCAGTTCCCTAGTGCAATAAAATCTTTATAAATACATTTTGTAATGTAACAGAAATTTTAAAAGGATGCACCATTTTAAGACCATATGAGCTCAGAATTCTCAGTATTGTTTCTTCCTCCAATCATAAATAGATTTAAAGTTGATAATACGAAGCATTACTTTTCACCCATAAATTTCAAGTACTTTAGATCTTTGACTGAACCAATGAAGTTAACCATATAAGCATTCAATTAAAAGAAGGGCACTTCATCCGATAAAAATAGTGACAACAACACTGTCTCTTGTTTCTCAATACAAGCTAAAAGCAATAAATAACGATTAGTGCACTATGCATACTTTCAACCTGCTGCCTATAACTTACTGTCATGCATTCTCCACATTTTTAAACACTTAGCTAAATTGAGCATGCATCACAACAACAATTATTGGTCAATAGGTTAATTATCCATAGGTTGAACCACCAGTTCAACGAGTCCCAGTGGAGTGGTCAAACTGCATACCAACCAATCAAGCGTTAACACACAAGTCCGGGTTCAGAAACACCAAAATAGAAAAATGACAGATTTGCTTTTAATATTACATGAATAACGATCCAATGCAACTACTTACCTTCACCGCACTGTGTACACCATCCATGTCTTCAAATTCGACAAATGCATAGCAAACACCTAAATCCTGTATAACAACACATTTCAGCACAATAAACAAGAGCCAGCGATCTACTTTGAATTTTGCAGTTAGAAAGGATGAGAGCGAAACCTTGCGACCCCGAATGACTACACCGTCCGGCCTGATTTTACCAAACTGCCGAAACTCCTCCTCTATTTCAGATTCAGAAACAGTAGGCGGCAAATTTCGCACATAAACAGATTTGATTTCACCTAAAAGGAAGCAAAAAACAAAAGAAAAAATTCTTTTACAAAATTATAATAGAATTTTTTACACAACTAGAACACTGATGGACTGGAATGCACTCAGAAGAATACTATATGCAGTTCACCACCAATACTTAATGCTGAAGCTTACTTTTACACTTGTTCACAAGACACTTAATCAATGTCCGATAAGGTTGCTGGAAAACTAACCTTCATCATCTACACCTGAAACCTCCTCTCCTCTCTCTGCTCCAGATGATTCATGCACATTAGCTGGTGCAATTGGCTGCTGACCCGTGGACTCTGGAGTATGATCCCACTCTGACACAGCCAAAGAATTTTTGTTCACTGAAGGAGGTGGAGCTACAGATGGTGCAGATTGTCCTTTGGCAACACGCAGCTATTAAGCAAACAAGCAGGAAAAGTTACCATTAGATTTAATCACGAAATCATCAGGTGGGTATCTATGTCGAAATGGTGAAAAGTTAGTAGATGCAGCACGCACAATAGAGGCGTAAGTATGCTTTTGTGGCTCCCCAACAGACTCATCGACAGAAGTCGGTGAGCTATCTTGAGAAGCATTTACGACATTCTGTACGGAACCATTCGACTCTGCCGTCTGATTGGCCTCCAATGTACTTTCCGACTCAGGGTCTGGCTGAGACCTTTCTGGCACTCTATAATTATCGACTGGGCCATTTTCCTTGACATCAGATGTAGGAGCATACTCCCGTGCCTGTACTTCCCCACCCATCATATATGTTGGCACTGTAAAACCCATTGCTTACTCTCAGATTCTTGCCAAAGAAATTATAATTCAGAAGGAAAATTATTTTTGTGCAACAAATATGACTACTCTTCGTTTTCCTTTAGCAGTATCAAATGACTAATCTTAATTCCACCACCATTATCCAATTGAATTCATAATGACCAAACAGTTCCACACTATCATTAGACCATAATTTGCCATACCTGAATTGACAACAACAGACCCAACACAGCGAATCAACCCACTACTTTTCTTTTTTTGGTTGGATTAACCTATTTGAATAAGAGCACCATGAATCATGATCACTGCATTTTACAATTGCTTCCTTCTTCCTCCAAATGACCATGTTAGGTCACCATCACTAATTGCATTGGCGACGAGATGATGTTAGATAATCAACACATGTATTTACCGGGCTCTGGAATTGGGTGAGAAGCAGCGAGTTTGAAAGGATATTTGCTCTGAGCTAATAGAACTGCTGGATGGTGGTGAGTTTGGTCTTCTTCGACAAAATGGAAAATGTCATTAAGAATGAAATAGCCAGTCTCTTGTGGAGCTAGAAAGAATGTTTGGACAAACTTTCTGCTGTGAGTGAAGTTCTTTTGTTGCACAGAACCTGAAATCATCACAAGAACACCGCCATTCCAAGATTCCTGTGCATGTATTGTCTTTATTTCAACTCCAGTGTAACTGACTGACATGACTAGCGTGTGGATTTGCTGCCACAAAGAAAGGAAAATTTAACACAGGCCCTCTTTAGACACATCAATCAGAAAAAAAGTCGCACACTATGGGCAATTAAAGACAGGACTACTGTAATAATACATGGAAACATCGTACTACTCTACAACAGGCAATCAAGCAGAACCGTACATGTCAAATGCTGGGTCATATTAAAAGACAAATATACTGGAATCGTGAATATCATATCTAAAAGGATTTGCATATATTTGCCACATAAATAAAAGTTCCCCTGGTGTGCATCTTCTCTTCGTTTACAGAATGCATAAAGTTCAAGGTTAACAACTAGATCTGATAACAAATAAAATAACAACATTCACTTTGTTTAGGAAGAACTGCACTGAGAAAAACTTTCTGTCGACATCATGTAAGATTCAAACATAGTCAAAAAAGCATTAAACAACTCTATGCCAAATTATTGGGAACAGGAAAGACCCTCTGCCTGGTAGCACCAAACCATTTCTGAGCACATTGCCCCGCCAATTTTACTTTTCAACCTAAAGCCCCTGGCTTGCCACTTTCTGTGACCAGGGAATGCATTTTGGAAAAAAGAGGAAATGGAAGCCATTTAAGATTACAGTCTACATAACTGCAAAGAGCCTGAGTAATTCACTGATATTTCAGCAATAAAGAGAGAAATCTTTTTTTGGCTCCGGGCTCTATTTATAAATGGGTTAGCAGCCCCTTGGTGCCTCATACTGAAATTCTCTTTACTTATATCACCACCTAACATAAATTCCAAAAGGTCTAGATTATAAAATGTCTCTCTAGAACAGACTTTCAAACATTAAAGCTAACCTTTTGGATGATTCACTGTGGAAGTTAACTAATTGATAAATTGCTAAAACAAGCCCCTACATCCATGTTTTCCACAACTCATTTCCATAACAATGGATTCACTTCAAAATTAGTCAGCAGAAGCACAAGGAACAATATCTTGCAATATAGAATTTGACCATCATCGTTTGCAAACAGATAGCTACATAGTACTTAATAAGAATGATAAGATAAGGAGCATGCAAATTTGCTAAAGATTTAAATAATAGATAATATCATTTTTCAAAGACAACATTTATTTGCATATTTGTGCTATAGATACCTCCTCTTCACAGAATATAGGACCCTATGGATCACTGATAATGATACAAACCATAGTCATCCATTTGTACTTTAAACTGTGAACCGCAACCTAAGTTTGAAAATGCCCGCAAACAAGTGCCCAATACTTCTTAACTACAAATACACTTGAAAGACAAGTAAAATAAACTATAATGCGAGTTGTCTTAATCAGATCTACTGATAACATAGTAAACTGAAAGGCAAATTCGAATGTTGTCTGGTTTAATTGCATGCACCATTTTCCTCCAATTGAACCAACCTGTTTTGTAGGGCTGGCAATTTTTGTTTGGGGGGTATGATGGTCTTCATAATTGATGTCGATTAGTGTGAGCATAAATCATCATATATTAGATTCTGTATGCCAAATAATTAAATTATGACGAAAACACGTTATTTTGTGTCAAAACAAATGCAGGGTTAAACATATCGTATCGAGTTGTATTTAGGTTTTTCTATAGTTTGTGGTTTTGCCTCGTGTTGTGTAGTGCAAACAAGTCGTGTCCGATATTGCCATCCCTATCACCATGGGGAGAGTATGATCAGTCCCAAAGAAGTGGGATTGAAACTTATTTTGAATGTCTTCCTTTTTCATTTGTTGTCAAGTTCTGAGACTCAATGTGTCATTTGCTTGCAAAGCAGGCAGGTGCGAATTACAAGTAGAGGTCAATCCAGAAGAACCTGGCCATCTCCTCATCAAATGATTGCTTCCAGGGCTGGATTAGCTCACTTCCCCTTTCCTCTGATTAGAAAGCATATATCGAGAATATTGAGAAATATGCTCGGCATTTCTAAGATGCAAGCGGACAGACGCCACTACTTCAAATGGAAAAGTTCAAAAGGGTGACCTAACATTCGGAGCATCTTACTGTTGAGCGAGATGCCTAGTGGGTGACGTTTTCTCATGCATATGAGGCTCGGGAATTAGTCCAGATAGTAGGTTTAAATCTTATTACTACAAGGGAGATATGCACAGAAACTCACAGTTACACCCAGAGAGAGGTCTTTCATAAAAAGAAAAGTTGAATTGGGCAACCTAAAGAGACAAATAGAAAAGAAACTTGATTTATCACGTATGAGGCTCGGGAATAAGTCCAGATAGTAGGTTTAAATCTAATTACTACAAGGGAGATATGGGCAGAAACTCACAGTTACACCCAGAGAGAGGTCTTTCAGAAAAAGAAAAGTTGAATTGGGTAACCTCAAAAGACAAATAGAAAAGAAACTTGATTTATCATGTATTTTTTTTTAATCATGTATGGTGGACAAGAAAGGTATCATATCAGCTGGAGATGTATATGTAGTAAATGATGAGAAATTATTTGATAGTAACCTTACTAATGTTATGTAATCAATTTATCAAGTATATCTCCTAGTAGTAAGGTCCCTTAGAAAACCTTCAGTGTGTTCCTAATGTTTTACTTCCTAGGATCAATAAGAGTTCAGATGTCGCTTAGTATGACAAGATGTAATGAAAAGGCTCATGCTGGCCTCTTCATTCAAATAACCTGTTGCACTCTACCCTTTGAACAAGAAATGACTTTCTTGATAAACAATTGATACACACTCGATCACAAGTGGTGACACGTAACTCAAATTCCTACACCATAGGTTCGTCAGTACTATAAGTAGTAAAGTGAGCCTAATCAATCGACTTAACAGAAGGAAGTTGCAACACTTGCGCAGAATTGTCATCTTAAATAGCTTCTTTTGTTCAGAAAAGCGAGAGACCTGGGATTGGTCAAAGAAGGGGAAAAAACCATTGATACCACTATCCAACAGCCAAAGTTCATCCGATATTCAGTTCATATACATAAATTTCACATCTCTAAAATAAATCTAAGAGAGATATCAGCAGGAGCATGATCCTGAGAATCAAATTCTGAGAATGAGACCGAGCTGTGAAACAATAGAAACATTTGGCAGCCATCAAACCCATCCTCCAATATTTCGCATAGAAAATTCAGCAGAATGACTATATAAAAGAATGTGTCTCAAGCAATCAAAGTACTTTTCACAAACCTAACTCATTTACCAAACCAATTTTACGGAATCTGATTTTTACGATTAATCCAACATTATCCAGACTCCGAAATATTAGAACGAACATCCTACTGTATGTACCTCTAGAGAACAATTATGTACACTAAGCAGTTATTAGCCAAAGGCAGTTTGTAAGCATGCCAACCTTCAGGTCAACTAACTTTTGTAATTTCAAATCAAAAACTTCCCACAAATAGACTCTTTCGAAGTTTGCACACCTTTCCGGATGAGCTGATTTGTTCATCTCCATCACGAAAATAGCATAGCATATCTCAAGTATCGAGAAGCTACCTCATTACTGGCATGCCATTTAAAATCAGTACTTGAAGCTCAAAAAACAAAACCACACTCCATAATTGATGATTCCAACATCTATTACTTTACTCGCTCATCTCTATAAATAACCTTAACTACCATGACGAGCTCAAGATTCACCAAGAAGATCAAAATTCACAACATTAAATTGATGCTTGTGGTAAGACAATTTAGCTCATCAAGGTGGAAGTGCTTCAAATCTACCTAAGGAAATGCTCCTTCAAAATGATTATTAAAAGAGAACAAAATTTCTGCCGATATTGCTGAGAATAATGCTGTCAATTAAGCAAAGTATTCTCAAGGTCCATATGTATAGTAGGAGCAGTTTGATTCCTTTTTAACTACAATATGACTACAAGCACTCGGAATCGCAACCCTTTTCTGTTCAATCAATTGTAATATCCAAAAGCAATTGAAAACTTGAACGAGAACCAAAACGAAATCTAGAAATTTCAAGCTATTGAAACTGCGCAGAAGAAGCAACATGGAAACCAGTACACTG
Organism: Syzygium jambos; assembly: GCA_031216235.1. NCBI lineage: Eukaryota > Viridiplantae > Streptophyta > Magnoliopsida > Myrtales > Myrtaceae > Syzygium > Syzygium jambos. The sequence continues at coordinate 26,231,594 of CM062227.1, forward strand.
CACACATAACATCATGCCTGGTCCATTGATTTGAGTGGTCCGCACCACAAAATAGCAAAAGGACACTAACAAGGACTGTAATACAAGAAATGCAGATTCAAAATTCGAACACGCTCAAAAGTGGACTAGATAGACTACGAATCAGCTCAAACATTAATAGAGTGCAGACAGAAGAAAACATTTTACCAGCATTGCGGTGGCCGACTCTCTCATGTGGCCGTCGATGCGAAGCATGGTGCTGGCATCCGAATAGAATTGGTGAACAATCTCGGGCTGTTGCTGCAGCACCTGATAGTAGTGCCCCACGAAATAAGTACCCATCTGAACACAACGACCCAAAAAGAAAACACATCATTTACTGTGTAAAAATCGAATCCAGGGGCAAAAGAAACGAAACCCAAAATCGAGAATGCTTCATAGGGTCATGCAGACACTCATGTATGCCCCCATGTGCAAGTAGAGTTGAATTGAAAAGAACCTGAGCAGCAGTGAGGGGGATGGGATAAGCAGTGGCCATTGCTCCAAACCCCTTAAAACCCAGCACAAGAACTCCAATCTCCCAAAAACCCAGATCCAAAAAAACGACCCTCAAGATCTGCACAACCACCAAAACACAAATTCTCACAGAAAATCCATGAACGATAAGGAGATAGATAGCAGCTGCTTAGGGATCTGGGTTTCCAGAGTGCCCAAAGAGCACGCAGCTTTAGAGAGAGAGAGAGAGAGAGAGGGGCAGGCCTACCTCTTGAGGGTGGATGGTATAGATATGGAGATAGACTGCGAGGCAAAAATCTTCTCCACTGGTTTCTGCTGTTGCGTGCTGTTTAGCTCCGGTTTGCTGCGTTCGTGCTGTGCCTGCGGATTCTTGTTCTTTTGTTCGTGTTATGCTTTATTCGCCCTTCTCTGTGTTTTTGGCCATTCCCCACCCAAAAAAAAAACACAAAAAATATAAAAATATATAATAAAAAAATCCACGAGTTCCAAAAAGAAAGGACCTTTTTTCACTCTTTTTTTTTTAATTTTTAAATTTTTGGGTCCAGAAAGAAAATGCGTTAAATTGGAAAAAAAAAGCTGGACAATTAATTATCGGCATTGAAACCCCTTGAGACTTTTGGAATGGTTGCATTGATTTCCTTTCTCATGCTTTTCTTTCCTTTTTCTTGCGTTTGGAACACTAACTCTTTTCTAATTAGTTTGGGAAATTACTAACTAAATTCCGATTCTGGGTTTCACTTTTCTTCATTTAGAAGAAGAGAAAAAAGGAAGGGTCCGTTTGTTTCACAGAAAATAAGTCATTTGAAAAATATTTTTCAAAAAAGATAACTTGTATCAACTAAAATAATTAGTCAACTAAAGATATTTTCATTATCGATAATAATTCATGTCTAAAATTTTTGTAAACGATGAAAAAAAATTCGTTCATTATTTTTGAAAGGGATACAAACGATTGTGTTTTGGAAAATGTTTATTTTCTGCAAAACAAACGCACCCTAATAATCCATAACTTTGGCCATATGCAGTGTCATCTCGGACTTTTAATTCATTCAATATGGTTCTTGAACTTAATCCCTAAATTTTCAATTTGTGTAATCTAATATGTCAACTTTCTAGGACAAAGTCAAGTAGGTAATCCGGTATTATTCACAATTTTCATAAATATACTATTGCCCCAAATTTATAATATCTTTTCATTTCAATCATTTTACTCAATCTAAATACGTTCCTTATTTTTTAGATTGATAAAATCTTCAATCGTTTGTACTTCTGTTTTCTATAAATAAAAAAAGAAAAGGAACGAGATTTGGATTAATTGAAGTATGGATATCTACAGAGAATTAATATCAATTCAAATATTTTTAGAAAAAACAACTAGAGATAAAATTGTAGGAATAACAACCTGGTATAACTTTAAATGATGTTCTACTTTTACTATAATGGAAATTATATAATAAATTCACTTCAAAAGGTTATGGTAATATTTATGAAGACCAACAAGGTAAAAAGATAATAAAAAGATAGCCTATATTCTTTAATTGATTTAGGAAAATGGTTGAAATGAGAAAACATTCTAAAATATTAAAAGAAACTCCTTTTTGCACATTGAGCCAAAATTTATGATCAAGTAACTCCATTTTGTTCATAACTTGATTTTGTTATTTCGATCTGTTCTTTCTGTTTTTTTTTAAATTTTCTGCCTTTCTTGAAGGGTTATTAAAAGGAAAAAAAAATTGCATGCGTAAGCATGGAAAAGCGACCCAATGTCCTTATGTCATTAATGACGTGAGATGTTAGAACGATGTTTCCCCTCGTCTCAATAGAATATGCCCATCATTGGCAGTCGATAATGACTCCTAGGCTGTTCATTACTTATAAGATTATACTTCCTATTTTAATCCCGTATTTCAAACAACCATTAAATATTTGGAGTGATATTCATATTCTGTTTCCTATTTTAAGATTTATTTCGCTATTTCTTATCTCCATTTTTCTTTTTCATTCGTTCCCTTGATTTTGCATAAACTTTTACAGCACGGGACAAGATTCTCCTAACTTTTTTTGGATGGTGTTTATTTAGGTATTCTCTAACCATTAATATTTGGAATTAATTTCTCGTTTAAGTCGAATCGGCATTGTCCTAGAACTTGGATAGTTTTTAGTTAGGTAAATTTCAATGGAGGGTGTTTTCTATTATCTCGTGCTCAAAAGTGCAAATGCGTTTTCATTCAATGGCATTAAAAAACTTAGGAATAAGTGCACCAAAAATCTTAAAATTTGTCATAAAGACGAAATTAAGTCCTAAAATTTTCAAAAAGGTAATTTAACTCTTAAAATTTATCATAAAAGTGCAATTGAGTCCCGAAACTTTCAAAAAGTGTAATCAAGTCCTAAAACTCATCAAGTTTGTGCAATCAAATCTTAAAACTTATTAACATTTTCCGCTTGTCAAGTTAGACGGAGTTAATGAAGGACTTGGTTGCATCAACTTAACAAATTTAGGAATTGATTGTACTTTTTGAAAGTTTTAGAACTCAATTGCATTTTCTTGATAAGTTTTAGGACATGATTGTACTTTTTGAAAAGTTTTAGAATTCAAATTTTAGGACTTTCAATACAATTTTTCCAAAAACTTACTTCACAATGTGAAAAGTTACTAACAAAAAAAAATAAATGGGGAATTACTTTGGTGTATATGAAATTTACTTTGTCATAGAAAAAGTTACTAAGTAAATTAGAAGTAAATTCTACAAAAGTTATTTATTCTCTATTCCAGTTCATTGTAGATAGTAGATACTAAATTTCCAAAGTCCCAAATATGTACCTCTGTCCCAGTTCGTTGTCAATACTAAATTGCCGGTCCAAAAGTATCTCAAAGCCACCATATAATTATTAGTATATTTGATACATCTTGAGAAACATTTCATATAGAAAATAAAGTTTCAGTTGATTATAACATGAAAATGAAAATTGTAAAAATAACACAAACAGTCCCTGAACATTAGTTCAATGTGCAATATAGTCTCTAAACTTTAATTTGTTCATCGTAACCCCTGAACTTTAATCCAATATGCAATGCGGTCCCTAAACTCTTAATTTGTTCAATGTCATCATCGAATTTTTGGTTCATTTTCAATTAATTTAGTCCCTGAATTATGTGAAAATGTTTGATGTAGTCCTTCCATTAAATCGAGTTTAGGGACTACATTGAACATTTTCATATAGTTTAGGGACTATATTGAACATATATCAAAAGTTTAGAACCACTTTAAACAAATTAAAAGTTGAGAGACCACACTGAACATTAGGCTAAAGTTGAATATTAAACTACACTGAACAAATTAAAAATTCATGAATCAAATTGCACATTGAGCTAAAGTTCGGGGATTGTTTGTTATTATCTCATGAAAATTTGCCACATCTGTTGGTAGTCTTCACAATTACAGAACTAAGTTCCCGTCCATAAGTAATTAACAATTTTTTTCTTTTTAATAATATCTTAACTTGGAAGTCATTTAAATATATCAAATATTAATTAGTAACCTATGAGCATCCTAAGTAATTTTAATATCTAACAATAAGCAATATTTGCACTTTGCTTTGTAATTTCCAAAATTACAGATGTAAGTTTTCTATTATTAGTGATTAGTAATTTCGACAAGTAGCTAGTAAATTTTTCATTTCAGAGGTAATTTGTAGCTACTAGTAAAGTTCCCAAGTATTTAGCAATTTCTCAACACTAGATTAATTTTCATAAAATTCGTTTTAAATAACTTTGAATGCGAAGTTACTAACAGCCCACAGGATTATGGAATTTGTTAGTTACTAAACTATGATTTCGGCAACACAATGCAATGCTGAACTTTCATTTCTTTGTAATTGATCTACTTTAGCCATCTTTAGAAAAATTGATTTTCCAACTAAAATATGACATAACATTTTATGTGACTTACCACATATGACATTGTGTTCCCCGCATGGTCCCCCTCAGCAATACTTTAAATAAATAAATAGTAAAGTATTTGAAAAGTTTTAGAAAATTGAAAGAAAATACCGTCATGAGGCCCTCTTCCATTAAATGGCGAGAGCTTGTAAGCTCTTGTCACACTAGTGGCAAAGAGTCTGTGAGCCCTCTATGATGAACCGGATTATGTGAGTCCCATTCATATGAACCGTTGAATAAGGTGAGACCTACATGAGATGCACTAAATCTTGTGGATCATGTGAATTAGCCTTACATGAACCGAGTGTAGACAATACTTGCTCCTCTGTGACATGGGCGTCACGTCAACTGAGCTCTCTCTCTCTAATTGATGTGGCGCCTATGTGGCAGTGGCTACAAGGCACCACATACATGTTAGTCAAAATTGTAAATAATTGTAAAGATTGGCTAATATAGCTTCTTGGAAAACATTTGGAGCGCATCAATTAAAAAAGAAAAGTTGTGCTTATTAGGTGAATAAAATAAGTGTTGAATGTAGTGACCCCTTGATGTAGTGGGCACCACAGATCCCTAAAATACTACACTATTAAGTATTTTACCTGTAAGTAAGTTGGTTACTTTAAATGGAATAATAAAAAAAAACCAGAATTTATATGGGAATTCACCATTAAACTATATTCTTAATCACTAATGTCCAGCAAACCTTTTACTGCTGCTCTCTGGCCAGAAGCTGGAACTGTTTTGACAAAACATGATCAGGATTCAAAGTCACAGTGCCGTTGGCTTGATGGGTCATAAATATCACCAAGCCATCCAGGTGAGATTGTAAGAGTTCAGGCTCATTAGACTGAGAAGTTTCTTTAGCTCATCATCCTAGTAAACAGTGGCACTGAAACTGAAAGTCCATCTGCAAGAAAAGGCTCAAAGTTTCAACCAGTAGAACACTGGATAGACTTTGCCTACTTACTGATTGTCACTGAAAAAAGTCGATCCATGGTCATTTCGAATGCCTCGAATAGTCATTGAATGGATGTTGGGAATATCGGGAAGGATTACTTGACTGATAAATATTTTCATCTTCTGTATGCAAAGAAAAGTAGCGTTCAAATCGACATGTCGTAAATGGCTCGGTACCAGATACAAGGTATTTAGACTGAAAAAGGATGAGTAGCTTCGAAATACCATGTTTCCTGATCCAACCAGACAGTCTGATTTTTCTATTGTCTGATGAAACCATGTTGTGGTCCCCACAGTTACACTAGATTGGTTATTTTCACTATCTAGCTCAACAAAATAGACATCAGCTCGGATTAAAATTGACAATTGCGAGTTAGAGACAAGAAAAGGTGCATTGCTTCACAAAAGGATCATCATAGACGTTTACATCCGCCGAAATTGCACAGCTCAACCAGTATTAGTTATGTACAAAGGTAAGAGGCAAGAAGCGGGGGTAAATATGAAAAGTCTGAGACTCTGTTAAGAGTTAACACTTTATATTTTTTTATATGTAAGCTTAGCCAAGATAATTTAGTCTAGCTATAGACTGAACGTGCTTGGATCCTTGGGAACCATCACAAGTACCGCCGGCCCATATTTGAATAAGTACCGCCACAGAAACAGCAAAACTGCTTGCTTTTCAGTATGTCTCAGATCCTTGGCAAATCAAATTAGCACAAAGCTCGGTTTTTTGGTTTGAGGGCGTGTTCTCTGGCTGGCAGCAACAGCTGTGTTAGCCGGCTCCTTTGTCCGCCTGGACAGAATCTTATCATCAGTGGTCTCCTTGGGTTTTCTTGTGCTCTTAGGCTCATAGTAGACAGCTTCTTTTGAGACATCCTTAGGCTGACCATTTCTCGAACGGAGGGGGTTATTATTCTTCAAAGCTGAAGGCCGCTCTACAATTCTTTTGTTCTTTTTCCCTATCATCACATCATTATCTGTAGATCACATAAACAATAGGTTGAGAGTCACATTACTCGAGAGGCAACAAAAGTTAAATAAACCACACATGGAATTGCAAAAGAGAATCAATGAGTGCTTGAATGGTGCTATTTCCTCCACTATAGAAACTTAACAGTACTGGGGAGAGAGAGAGAGAGCGGCGGGGGTTGGGGGGGTGGGGGTTGTATTTACCAGGACTAGATAACACTGCACGTGGACGAGGCACTGCGCTGGCTCTGATGTTTAGTTTAGAATCTTCATCGGATGTTGATTCGCTCTTCCCTGCCATTGTCAATGAAAGGTTGTCAGATGTACAAAATAATTAAGACATCACAATATGGCCATTTCTAATGGACATGAGCAATTGAAAGGTGGAAAAAAACCTTCAGATACAGGATATTTCAGAGCATTTTCCATGGAACTCTTTTGGACCCTTGCTGTGCATTGTCGAAAAACTTGATGCTCCTGCACTATAATCAGAAAATGTATAATCAAGCAATTGTTTGAAATACACAGAAAAAAAAAGGAAAAAGAAAAAGATCAACCCTATGTCAAGGCATAAAAGCTGATCATATACGAAGAATCAAGCAGCTGTTGGATGTTAGCCACAGCAAAAACCACCTAATTGATCGACAGAGGCATTTGTTTCCAGGCTACATGAACCATAAGAATCTTCTCTGATAAATTGCTAGATAACTAGATGTTAATTGAGTTTTATGATCTCTCTCTCTCTCTCTCAAGCAGACACATCCTCTCATTATAAGTTTCTTATTAGAAAAAGAAGATCCTCATGCATGACAACATATGTATTAGTGGAACTGCAAGTTAGAATAGAAATATTCAGTGGCAAAAGGCTACTTATGCATGACAACATATGTACAAGTGGCCCTGCAACTTAGAATAGAAATACAATGTGTCACAAGGCTACAAAAGATTACATCTCTTTTTGGGAATGAGAAACAAAAACTCTCATAATTTTGCAGTGCCGACCATCTTATGTTGACTTGAGACCCTTAACTTTCAGCAAGAGTCTCATCAAAATCAAATCAGATATTCCAAGCAGCAAGAATCTTCTCACAATTAGGTTAGTACCAGCACCTGCTAGGCTGCTACTATAAGCACAACAAAGCATTTTTTACAGAAAACCTGCTATCCATGGAGTTTGAACAAAAATCTGATGTCGCACAAATGTAAAGCTATTATAGAACCCTAACTAGCTAGAAGACGTGTTTTTTTTAAAAAGTCATACATTGTAAAGCATTTAAATGTGATTGTGTAGTCAATATCCTTACACAGGTCCAGTGACCAACTTACTTTCCCCCCTCTTTCCCCCTCTAGATGTGGGCATTTCTACAGTGCCATGAGCATATAGTAGGCACAGTTGCCGTGTCGCTTGTCAGCCATCTGATTTAGGAGTTTTAATGTCAGTCATATACTCAACATCTCTTGTCAGCCATCTGATCAAAACCTTGTCAACCTAAGCCTTTGGATTGAGCATGGCCGAATTACAGTGCTCAAATTCACAGGACTGTAGAACAGGCCACTAGATCTAACCAAAGTCATTCTCTCATTGATATTCACAATCCAGTGACTAGTGTTGAATTTCAAGCAACCATTTTCGCATAAAAGCCGAGGTGTTAGATGAACAAGCAAGACTGGAGAGTGCCTCTATTTTTACCAACTGGCATTCTCCGAGTAATTTTGCACCTCTGTTTTTTCTACACAATAAAATCGCTTCGCAACAACATCCTTGTTCTGTTTTTTCTCTATTTATCTATGGGCACTTGCCGCTTGCACTCCCTTCAATAGATCAGTGCAAAACAAAGCAGGAATTTCCTCACAACTTTTTCCTTCGCCTAGAGTGACATCTGACATCAGATTCCATTGTATTCTAGCCCAAGTTCTTCGAGGGAAATCAAAACCTACCCTAATTTATCGACCGAAGCTGATCATCTGGAATAACTAAAGTCCCTAAGCAAGGAAAAATCAAAATCAAGAACAGAGTGCTAAAGGCAACTCACATATCAAAATTCAAATTCGAACCAAAGTGAACTCTAGTATCAACCCTTTAAATCACACGAAAGTCCAAGTTTTCTCAAGTCCCAGGAGAGGCACCAACAGCTACTGTCCATTCATAACCAAGAAAAAGAAAATCATCCAGGACTAATCGCAGTCCCCCAAAGCATTCACTAAAACACTAAACCTTCGGTCCTTTGTCAGGGAAACGAGCATCAGATACGATCAACCGGACGCGAAGAAAATAAAGCCAAAGATATTTACCAGGAGTGTCGAAATCGTGCAGAGAGAGGTAGTCGAGAGCTTTCAGTCCTAGCAGTGGACTCTTGGGTACATCACGCTTAACATCATCGCGATCTCCAGAATCGTCCCTCACTTTCACCTTCACCATCACCTTCGGATACACTGCCAAATTCATTCACCAAACAACATATTCACTTCAAAGTCAACTCTCGCTCTCCAACCGAAACAGTAAAACCGGACGTGACAAAAAAAGAAAGAAAAAGGCATCATCTTTGCGACAAGTATGAAGAAATGACCGCGAATCAAGAAGACCCAGATGAGGAAACTCACTCACTCTTCCTCCTGATGAATACCCGAGAACTCCCCCGAGCTGCCGGTTCTCTTATCTTTGCTCCTCCAACAAAAAAAGGGAAAAAAAGAAAGAAAGAAAGAAGCAGCAAACTCGTGGGCTCCGAGTTCTGATCCTCGAGCTTGCAAGCGAAGAAGGCGAGCGACGCTGATGATGACGGAGCAGGAGGAGAACGTGTGGGTCTGGTGATCAGCGAACCGATTCCAGAACCCGAAAAAGAAAGCTACCCAAATCACGTTTCGTAGCCTCTGCCTCTGATTTCGTAAAGGAAGAAAGCAAGAGAAAAACATAAAAGGAAGAAGCCAAAGTCGTGTGTGAATCGAATGGCTTGGCTCTCTGACCGTGTGACTTTGGACAGGCGCATCGTGGAAGGCGACGGGACGCGACACGTAAGAAGGGAGAGTTGCCAATTTTCGAACGAGGATATGATGATTCTCAAGAAACTCGACGTCAACGGTCACTGACGGTGACCGCGGCGGTCCATCTCCTTCCCTTTTTCTTTTTCTCATTTTCTCTTCTTCTTCGCTTCTCTCTCTCCTTGCCGTCCACCTATTCTGACACGAGGATCCCATTGAAAATGTTGGGAAAATTTCAAATAAGATTTGGAAGCGCTGTATGTGAGATTTCATGAGATCGTGTTCTAAACTCTTAAACTATTAGAGAATCCCAATAAAAATGTTGGAAAAATTTAAAATAAAGTCTTGAAGTATTGTATGTGAGATTTTATGAGAGTACTACTAACTATTTTAAAAATTTAAAGTTTATTGAGAGCATTGTCAACTTTAGATTGAGAGACAATTATGGCCTTAACTTTTTTTTATCTCATAAAAAATCATTAATTTTTACCTAAATCCAAAATCTGACATCTTTTGACTTAGAACCATTGATTATTCAACTTGATTATTCCACTTTAGTAATAAATCCACATGGCTTGTTAACTGGATTAAAAGAACTATTCATTATCTTCTTCTTTAAGCCACAGTTTGAAGAATAATAATGAAACTGTTCATCTCTTTCAGTTTACCTGTAAATCAAAAAGATTTTTAGGTTGAATCTCTTTGGTCGGATTTCGTCGTTTTGTCATAATTTGAAGTTGTAGACCATCGTCCGTTGATAGACGTCATAAATGAGATATGCCAAGCTCACGACCATAATTTTTTTTTCTCAAACAAAGGGTGACTCCAGATAGAAAGTCAATGGGGGACTAGATTTGGGATAAAGGGTGAAAGTTGGTAATTTTTATGAGACGAAAAAAGTTTATGCCAGAATTGTCACTTAATCTAAAGTTGATACTTTTTTATGGGACAAAGAAAAGTTTGTGTCAGATTGTTACTTGACCTAAAGTTTGCGTTTTTCTTTGGAATTAGCCCTTTTATTACTCTGTCACCGTGAACCTTATTTCAAATAAGGGTCTGAAGCATATCTTGTTTCAAGTAAGGGTCTGAAATGGTCATATAAGGACCTCACCTCATTGACTGATCAATATTATTTTCATCTTTTAATTTTTTTGATTTTTTTCTTTCTTTTTTTCCTATTATTTTTCTTTCCATAAAAAACAAACTCAAAAAGAAAAAACAAACAAAAAGAAACATAGACCCTCCGCACGTGGCTATCGCCCCATCATCGATGTGGCGAGGGGTGATGGCCAGCAATCCTCGTTGACCAAAGATGCCCTCACTAGAATCGGAAGAGGGCCGTGACCCTCGCTTTGATTTGGGCGATGGTCTTAGGCCTTCGCCCAAGTTGGGGAGGGCTGCCATGAGGGCTGACGACCCTCACCTAGATCTAGAGAGACCCTCTCCCGATAGGTCCTTGCCTCTGGTAAGCAAGGGTCATTGGCTCTCAATAGACCTGTCAAATGGGTGGGTCGGGTTGGGTTTAGATCGGGTCATAAATGGTCCGACTCAAATTGACCCATTAACCCGTTTATGACCCATTTATGCGCAATGCAATTTTGTTGACCCATACCCGACCCGACCCATACCCAACCCATATCCGATTAGACCCATATTGCTAAAATACTTTCATATTTAATTAAATATAGGAAAATTTATACCCAAGCTGAAATGAGAGTGCAGAATGAGTGAGTGCAAGATTGAGTGAGGGTGAGAGAAATGCGTTGAGTTTAAATCAGTTGTAAACTCATTTATGACCCATTTGCGACCCATTTATGACCCATTTAACACTAATATAAGACTTCTACCCATTTATGACCAATTTACTAAATATAACTAATCCATTTATGACCCATTTACTAATAAATGGGTTAAGAAATGGGTTTATGACCCATTTTGACAGGTCTAGCTCTCAACGAGGCGCTAACAACCTTATCGGCCATCTGCCACCCCACCGATGATGGTAGGGGTGAGCGGTTCCAGGTTCCGGGTAGGCTCCGCCCGGAACCTGGAACCTACCATCGGGTACAGGTTCCTCATTTGAGGAACCTGGAACCTACCCGTCAGAACGTGGAACCTGGAACCTACCCTGTCACAGGTTCCAGGGTCGGTTCCAGGTTCCAACAGGTTCTTTTTTTTAATTTCGTTTTTAATTAAACAAAACGAAAATAAACGCAACTAGTTATTGAAAAATAATATTTCGCTTAGTAGAAAGCGGATATTATCTAACAACCTAGATCCATTTATGCAGAATAGAAAACACCAAGAGTTCAGCATCATATAACTTTATTATCAAAAAGCAATAGAGGACAAGAAGTAGGCGATTACCTCTTAGAGAAACGATACATCACGTAGAGAAACGATAATCCGGCGATGAATCTGTCCATCTTCTCCTCGGCCGTGGAAGGCATCGCGTGGAGGGGATGGCTTTACACGGCGTTCATCCTGCACTTCGTGTTCGCTTGCCAGTTTCTCCTCCTTCAGCCCCTCGTCTCCACCCTGGGTACGTCATTCTCTCGCCTTAGATCTGCCAACTCGTTGCCGGATCGAGATTTCGAGGGGTTGCGGCGTGCGCTGATTGCTTGCGTCTTGAGTCACCGATTGGAGAGTGGCGATGAATTGGCAGATCTTTTCTTAGGGATCCTCTTGGATATTGAGATTAGACTGGGGTTTGGTGCAGGAAGGCGATATGAGGTGGAGTGAAGAGTCTTGAAATGTCTATGCTGGATTAAAAATCTAGTTTTTTCGGAGGGATATTTGGCTTTTATATATGATGCATATGTTGCGCGATTGATGAATTCGCCACCAGTGTGGGGACCGGGGAGTTTTATCTAATTCTAGTTCATTGTCTTGAGGGTGGCGGCATTGTGGGGCTTTCCATGGATCGAGATTGTAAGATCATAGAGCAGTTCATGGGGGGTTGATGTGTGTCCGTGATGGGGGGTTGACTAGTTAGGGTTTTTATTTTTTACTAGGAACAGTGTTGGTTCCGGTTCCGGTTCCGATTTTCGATTCCCGGTTCGGAAGAGTGTCGATTCCGGTTCCGATTCCTAAAAAATTGGAACCGAGAACCGGAACCGCCCACCCTAGAACCGGGAACCGAACCTTACCCGCCGGTTCGGTTTTTCGGTTCCCAGTTCTACCCTGGAACCGTGCTCACCTCTAGATGATGGGGCGACAACCACAAGCAGGAGGGTTGGGGCCGACAACGTTAGGCTATTATTTGAAATTATTATAGTCATTTTAGACCCTTATTTGAGAAGATCAGGCATTTCAGACATTTATTTGGAATTTTCCCAAAATGTTCAAATATTATTAGGATAAAACTCCACTTTTTAGCGAAGGTATATTTGACTTTTTTTTAGCTGCAAATGCCTAGTATTTTCAAAACATATGAATATCGATACGTAAAACTTATGTATATTTCTCAATGATCTTTTGCATTTGCATTTATATAATATTGTAAATCTTGAAGAGAAATTATAAAAAAAAATTGCTTTTTACGAAGGCTTGAATTTCAAACAAATGAGTACTGAAATTTGAAGATATTTACCGAAATTCGCATTTTTTAGAAAGAAAATTACGAGTAAAATTTGGAAATCGAAGATGAATTGTCAACGCTTTTACTAATTTTTATGGTTATTTTCGACCAAATGTCAACGAAATTTGCTGACTCAACCCTAAAAAACAACGCAGATGATAAAAGGGTCATCTAACCCTCCTCATCTCAAAGGTTCACCCAAGATTTTTCTGCTTTTTAGGTTGGTCCAACATATACAAATTAAGAAAATAGAAAATTCCCTAGCCAAAAAAAAAAACTCTACAATAAAAAGGTGTAGAATCATCTGGTGAATAGGATATTGCCATCAATTAAAAATGAAATATTGTATTCTGGGTTCGAACGCAAGCACATCTCTTCAATGATTGTTAATTTTATACTAATACCATGTGCTTATGCAAATTTGACCGGGGCCTCCTGCATTAATGACGGGCAACATGCGTTGCTCATGATCTTGTCCGTTGAGCATTATAATAAGAATATATTCACAAGGAGTAATTTGTGGAAATGTGTGGTCGTCGTTATATGGAAATTTGTGCAAAGAGAGACATAGCCTTACTTCCAAATAATGAGTAATTTACTTACTTAACTGGTCATTCGGATGCAATCTTATCGGGCTGCGATCACATAGGATCGATACATAGACCGAAGAGCTAGACAGTCTCATTCTATTGTGTGAAACCTGACTAGGATATCATTTTTAGAAATATATCTAGAGATTCTACTTATTGCACTTGATTCTCCATATATATCAAGATTGTGCATATATATATTCATATATATATATCTTTATTGTGCATATATTGATTAGATTGATGTGGTAATATCTTGTTATCTTAGATAATTATCTTGTAAAGTCTATAGTTATGCTTATGCTTTTCTAGAAATATATAGAAATCACACATTCTTTTTTCTGCATTATTTTTATCATGACATCAAAACACGAGGTTATGAGTTCAATTCTTTTCCAATCCCCTATTTGTCTCCGTTATTATATATTCCCATGCTTAATCTTAAGCCAAAGTCCACGATACGTGTGCATGGATCCTTTGAATATTTACAAATTTGTGTAATTACTGTTTATATTAATAAATAGTACATGAGCCTATTTATAATTTTTATAAAATAATTATCCAAGGTAACAAGATTATATGATAGCAATTATAATTAATCAAGAGAGATATATGCAGATGCACAGTTCTAAGAGATATCGAAAATCAAGGGAAACATCCAAAACTAGAGCTTGGAAAATAGATTCCAAAACCCTTAAAAAAAATACCTAGTGGTTATGCTAAAAAAAGAAATCGCTGACCTGGTGTTGTGTGTTGTCGTGGCTATTGTCGCCATGAGTGTTGCGCAGGGTACGCAGCAATAGGATGCCGTGACCATTGGACAAGATGAACGATTGAAAGAGGGATACTGGTAGTCATTTACAAGGATAATTATCTAAAAAGAGAATGATAAGAGATACGAGGTGTGCACTCACATGTGCTCCAGGTGCGATGTGCGCTCAAAACTTCTTAGGATTGTCTACGTACAATGCGGAAGAGACAATTGTGTATTTTTAGTCTATTTCTGCATATATCATAATGAAGAGAACGTAAACTTATTTATAAATTATACTAGATGACTATATAAGTAACAAGATATTACGGGAGAAATGTGTATCATCGAGGAAAAAATATGCACAATCTTGATAAATATGGAAAATTAAGGGAGATATGTAAAAACTCCTAAGTATATCTTTAACAGTAATAAAAAAAAGTATCATTGAAAAAAGGAAATGGACTTGCTGACGGTGCAAATGAGCAGATTGTAAGATTAGAAGATGTTTTAATACAAAGTCGAGGAGATTTTGATATTAGACAAGGGGTCAAGGATATAAAGGCTGTAACATTCTGAATTTCGATCCATTTCCAGGATTAATGATATAGATATTATTTCTCATTTAATTTTAGTAAGTCTCGCCCGGAATTGATCAATCGCAGGATACTAACCAAAAGGGAATGGCTAATTAGGAAAACGGTACGTGGACTAGGGACCCGATCGCGAATCGGGCATCAAGTCCGAGAAACGATGAGGAAATATTTTGGGCCGATCCTAAAAAGGTGATGGATTTAGTTTGGCTAATGACGTATGATCGGATCGCTGGTGATTCCGCATGACCGAGGGTACGCGTGACGAACAAATCCCGAACTTAAACCGAACGATCGCGACCTCCGGAACTAGCGATAATTTCTCGCGCTCTTCCGATAATCGAGACCGTCATGACTTGAGTAATCCTAGGTCGATACGCATAATCCCTAAACAGCCGCCCGTTAGTGAAAGACCCTAAAATTTTAAATTGAGCAATTTTGATCGCGAAATTGGATTCAGACTTGGATGTTGAATTTCGTGGACGTGCACCACTATTTTGCGAGGGCGACGTCATTTTAGTGTGGCCGAATATATTTGGGATCAGTACGGTCGAAAAATTAGAAATTCGGCCAGAAATTGGAAAATTACGGTTTTGCCCCTAGGCCTATTTTGGGGTATTTCGAATTTTGGAAATTATTGAGGATAAATTTGGGGATTAAATTATGGATAAGCATCAGCCCAATAATTCAGATTTTTGTTGGTCAATTGTGCCCCTCAATTATTGGATAAGGATTAATCTCCACCATTGGCTTGAAGGGCAAGATTGGAATATTGGAAAATTTGGTAAGTAACGTTACTAGAAAAAAATTCAAATCTTGAAATATTTTACTCTTTTAATGTACATACGTCAATAATTTCCATATATTAATTAATAATTCAAATATTTGACGAAAAAAACCGCAAAATCTTCTTACAAGTCATATTTGCATACACGCAACACATGCAATTAATTTCGTGATTGTCCATGTTTCCTTCAAAATAAATCACGATGGCCAATAACCAATGGCCAATTCATGAGAAACTGTTTGATGAATACAATTAACAAACTAAATTGAATTTGAATCTTCAAATTCGATTGATCTCATGTACATCCCCGGATTTGATGGTGTTCTGCAGTATCTGCACCAATGGATTACCAGAATATATGCCTCAAGTGTAAAGAGAAAACTGTTACAGCTGTACCCTTTGACCCTGTTTTAAGCCTTGAAATTACTGTCAGGCAACAAATTATAGTCTATTATAGGCCCATTTGGAGCAAACTCAGCGTATGTACCTTCTTTTTTCTTTCTTTTGAAATAATGATAAGGTAATATCACGAATAAGTTTTCTCATAATAGACTAAGTTTACCTCTCCAATCTAGTTAAAGATCGGCCATCCACGATGAGATTAGATGATTTATCAGCAATTACTTTCTCACGACCCAACCCCAAGTGAGTGTACCAAAAAAGAAACGAACTTGAGACTCCACACTTCTGGAGATGCAACATGACCATCTCCTTGGATTAGTATGTGGTCCAATTTCATGCAAAAAGAGGTTGTTGACATGTGGGCAGAATTTGAAGTCTATATGATCCAGATGCTTGTGGACTTTGATAACTTTGGTTGATTATTATTCAATTTTTTTTCTTGTCTTGGTCATGCATGAGGCCAATTAATTATTAGTTTGCATCACACAAATAAATTCACCATAAACCAACCTACTAGGGTTTGAGTAGTCTGATTCTTTGAATACCATACCTTAACCGTTTTTGTGTTTGAAAAAAAAATGTGTAGTCTGTTCGTTTTAGTTGCCAATGCGTCATTAATTGCTATGTCGATCGATTTAATTTAGGGTGAAACTGTTGGATCATATGAGCATACTTGATTTGAGTTTTAAGTTAATGTATGCTTCGTCTAAATTAGTGATTTTCATTTTAATCAATTGTCAATGCTCGAGCAATGTCAATATCGCTGTGAAAATCGTTGATATGAAACAGATTATGATTGTTCCTTTTAATTAAACTGCTCTGCTTTTCAATCAAACATATAAACATAGGTAGTTAGGAACTAATACCAAAATAAATAAAAAAAATAGTTAATTAACATCGACCGCCACTGACGCTATTTGAATTCTTCATCTGCTCTAAGACAATTCATCTAATTAAGAAGCACGTAATCCCATTGCTTTTTCCTCCGCCAAATACGCTTGGCCTCTTTGCACTCCGCCTTCGCCTGATGGAGAACCTCATTGAAATCCTCTTCCGAGCAAAGTAGCTTGACACGATCACACCCCGAAACAAGCTCGTCTCGAAGCAAATCTTGGAAACTTTGGTATTCCAAGAACTCCAAAGGAACCTCGTAACGTACCTCATCTTCGCCCACATATACGGCAAAGCATCCTCTTGGAGCCAGTTTTGGCGATTTGTGCTTCAACCTTTCGATGATAAAGTGAAGCTTTCTTGTAATTATCGCCATTGAACACTTCCTTTTGTTTTCTTTTCTTCTCAGGAATTGCTTTCTCAGGAGTTGCTGGGAACTTTAGTGCGATCACAATGCAAGAGACTGATGGGATTAAAACGTAAATTGGAAGAGTACTGCCAGGGTTAGGTTTACTTTTCCTAGAAGAACTAGTAAGAAGATTTAAAGAGTAATCTATCGTCTCATCAACTGATACGCTTAAGAAGACATTGGTTGATATATGTCCTATCCAGAATTTGAAATAAATAACAGTCCATGATATGGATAGAAAAACGTGAAGAAAAATGTCATAGAAGCACAATGCTTGCGAAAGAAATAAAATAATGTGTGACGTGGAATTCTTGATCTGATCCAACCCAAGTTGCTAGGGTTAGATTACTCGTGGAGCATTTGATGATTTTCATTTTAAAGATAAGGATATGATGATTGTGATGTAGTCTTTCGTGGTATCCAATACCATTGTAAAGAGTTTTTTCAAATAAATGTTGATTTAAGTTAAACACATGCCTTCTCGTTTTGAAGAAATTCTATTATCCTAATGTGCGACACTCGTGTTAATTCTTTTATTTGGGTAAAATCAAATTCGAGAACCCCTTGCGGTTGCTTCAGTAGTTAAAAGATGGAAATGTGCGTGGATTATAGGAAACTATTTGATGTGTTGGTCGAACAACATAGGTAGTGGGATCGATTAATCACATTGCCCGTCTGATATGCTTGTTGTCCAATTTTAAACACGAAATTTTATGGATAAATAAATTAATTGAAGATTGTAACCTAGGTTTATTACTAATACTAAAAAAACCTAAAGTTATGTGAAGGAAAGATAATAATTACTTAAAATTATCTAGTTTCTTTCATTCATATGGTAGGGGAGGAATCGATGTAGAAATTTTTTCTCAAGGGACAAGCTAGGCCATTCGTTATTTTTTAAAGCTTTGTATCATATGATGGTTAAGGATACATAGTGTTTCCATATTGAAATATAATTTCTGAACTTCAGCAAATTCTATATCTTTTTTTAAATCTTTTTTAAACATAAGTCACGTCTATTGATTTGGATAATTAGTTCGGTAATTCCTAAAAGTGCTATCTACTTAAATCAATGCTAATGAAAGTGAGTTGTCTACGTAAAAGAATAATGAGACCGCAGTGTACTAAAGAAAAACCCAATACTAATTACCCACATTACCTACGGAAATTATTCGATTTCAGGTGGGCTAATAAAAACTGTAGGAAGAGAAAAATTTATGTGGACAAAATATAGCTACAAAACCTTCAAAAGAAATACTAAATATATTATCTATTGACTAAATAAGTCATTACATATCACAAAATTTCCACATATATAGAATAACTTAAACAAAAAGAAAGGAATGAAAAAGAAAAATATCAGTAGTTGTATTCAGATTCAACATCTACCAAAAAATAAATTTATCGAAGTTCTAGCGTGGTCCTAAAACCTTTCTTGTCTGATGTGCACTTAGCCTCTTTACGTTCCGCCTCGACCAAATCGATCACTCTCTCGAGCAACCATTGTAAGCGCGGTAGCTTGATGTGCCTATGCTCCGAATGGATTTGATCTTTAATATTATTAAGCAAAGCTTGGAAAATCTTGCAATCTAAATATGCCAAAGAGACCGAATGACATTTCTCCACTTCATCCACATATTACTCCAAAGTAACCGTTTCAAGCCATCGTTAGCCACTCGACTAATGTCAAACTTTTCAGCATTTTTTTTCCTTTTTGAAAGTAGGGAAATTTCAGTAAGCTCACAAGGCTAGAGAGATTGATTGCAGAAAAATAGAAAAGGTGAATTG
Source organism: Syzygium jambos (assembly GCA_031216235.1). Lineage (NCBI taxonomy): Eukaryota > Viridiplantae > Streptophyta > Magnoliopsida > Myrtales > Myrtaceae > Syzygium > Syzygium jambos. The sequence continues at coordinate 26,250,725 of CM062227.1, forward strand.
TATTTCATCTTGTGTAAGTATATGGATTTGGTTTCCTACAATGTAAGTAGGTTTTACAGTAGAATTAGGATTTGGTTTCCGACAATAACTAGTAAGTATGTGGATCTTGGGATACATAGGTTTTTAGGGTTCCAAAAAAATCTTAAACCTAATGCACTTTCGATCCTAAACCTTTCAATTGTACAAATTTAGTCATAAGTCTTTTCAAAATTTATCAATTGAGTCTTTTTGGTCAATTTTAGCCGGAAATTATTGATGTGGATGTCAGTTGTTCTACATAGCACGGCCAATGTTTTTTTTTTTTGGACGAAAGCAAACTGATTCATTCATAAGACGATGAACTACAAGAGTGGAGGTGACTAATGTCATTACATAATAAGTCCCATAGAGATTGGGGGAGGGGTTTGTGCAACCAGTTAGAGGGGAGAATCCCTTTGCGGTGGGCCTTGGCGATCCAGTCTGCAGCGTGATTGGATTCTCGTGGACAGTGGGCCAGAGAAATGCCTTGCGAATGGGTGAGTAGGAAATTGCAGTCCACAAAAATTCCTCTCAAAGCCCATGGGCTGAGGGACGGCTGCTCAGCATAAGTCACTGAAGCTGCGTTGTCTGTCAAGATGGTCACATTCTCTGCGATTCTACTTCCCTTCTTAGCTTCCTTGCGCAGACAGAGTAAAGCTTCCCTTACAGCTTTACCTTCAATTTCCAGAGAAGAGCAAGCAGCGACTCGTTTTGCAAAACCTGTAATCATCAAGCCCCTGTAGTCTCGGTAGACACCACTCACCGAACCCTCTGTTTTACCTACAATCCACGAACCATCCACTTTGAATTTCCACTGCCTTGTTTCTGGTTGAGTCCAGTTTTCTGGCGAAGGCTTCTCCAGCCAAGCAATGCGATTGGGTTTGTTCTGCATACGGTAGGTTCTGCTCAGATCAATTGCAACGTCCACTAAGTCTCCTAGATTTGGCCTCACCCGCTGGAACACCTGGGCATTTCTGGCCTTCCAGATCTGCCACAGAATTCCTACGATTAACTCTCGAAGGGGCAGACTTACACCAGTGAGTGTTTCATCTAACCACTTGTCGATTCTTGTTAAATTTGTCGGTAAGACTTCCATCTTTAGTCTCTGATCAGACCAGATTTGTTTTGTCTAGTCACAGAGTAAGAAGGTATGCTCCAACGTCTCTGGGGCTTGGCGGCAGAATGGGCAGAACGGGTCAGTGATTGCTTTCCTTTTGTATAAATTCTCCATTGTAGGTAGAGCGTTTTGGCACACACCCCACAAGAAGAAACGAATTTTAGGTTCGGTGTGAAGTTTCCATATCTTAGACCATAGAGATCGGGGCTGCTGGTATGATGTTGAAGCTTGTTTTGTGTTTTGCTTGGTAAGGGAAGCTCTTAGTCTTGAATATCCATCTTTGACAGTGTATTCCCCTGACGTGCTTCCATTCCAAATCTGCCTATCTCTTTCCGGGGCTGGTTGGATTCGAGTGGCAAGAATTTGATTTATGACTTCTTGCTGAAACAACCTTTGCAGCTGATTTTCATTCCAGGTTCTTGTGCTTTGATCGATCAATTCTACTACTGTTTGGGGATCATCCCGATTTGTTGGACCTCCTATTGGGTTTTGACCAATCCATTTGTCCTCTCTGATGTTGATGCTCTCGCCATTCCTGACCATCCATTTTACATCCGGATTGATGGCATCCCTTCCCACTAATAGGCTTTGCCACCCCCACGACGGACGAGAGCCCTTCTTTGCTGTCCATAAACTTCCATTTGGGAAGTAAATTCCTTTTAGAAGTTGGCTCCATAATGCAGTTGGTTCTTGAGCTAGTCTCCATGCTTGCTTGCCTAGCATGGCTTTGTTGAAGGTGACTAGGTCCTTGAAGCCTAATCTGCCATCTATTTTCCTTTCTTTAAGTTTGTCCCACTTTTTCCACTGTATACCTAATTTGGAAGAATTCTGTTTCCACCAGAATGCTGCAATTTTCTGTTCAATGGCTTTGCATACTGAAATTGGGATTTTGAATATGGCCATAGCGTATTGTGGAATTGCCTGTACCACTGTCTTGATTAAAATCTCCTTACCCCCCTTTGATAGTAGCTTCTCCTTCCAACCTTCCAGCTTCATATTTACCCTGGCCAGAATCCACGCGAACATTTGTTTCTTTGAGGGTCCCCATTCAGAAGGAATACCGAGGTATTTCCCGGTTTTCTCCATTAATGGTACTCTCAATTCGATGGCAAGATTGTTTTTAAGGCTTTGGGGATAGCCTACACTGCAGAACAAACCTGATTTGTTCAGGTTGATAGCTTGTCTCGATGCAAAACAGTATTGATTTAAGAGATTTGCTAGATTCTGACATTCTCCAATAGTCCCATCTAGGAAGAATATGGCATCATCAGCAAATAGAAGGTGAGACAAAATGGGGCAGTTTCTGTTCATTTTGATGCCCTTTAGAGTCCCATCCTCCACTGCCTTAGATAGCATGGTAGAGAGCGCATTGGACATGATTATAAATAAGTAAGGAGATAGCGGGTCTCCTTGTCTTATTCCCCTTGATGGCCGGAAGTACTATAAAGGCTCCCTATCTACCTTCACGCTGAATGTAGCCGTAGAGATACACTGGTTCACCAGTGACACCCATTCCTTGCAGAACCCCATTTTTGACATGCTCGCACAAAGAAAGTCCCACTCTACTCTATCATATGCTTTTTGCATATCCAGCTTTAGGATGGCCTGGAATTTTCGTTTTCTTTCCCTGACTCTCAGTTTGTGTAGAATCTCCTGGACTATGAGTATATTATCTTGAATGAGCCGCCCGCTAACAAAAGCGCTTTGTTCTTTAGCAATAAGGTTTGGGAAACAGGGCTTGAGTCGGTTGGCCATCACCTTTGAGATGATTTTGTAGCTAAAATTGCACAGGTTAATGGGTCTAAATTGTGTGATGCTTTATGGGTTAGAGACTTTGGGAATGAGCACTATGTGTGTTTTGTTGAGTTCTGGGTCGAGGTTGCCAGTCTGGAAGGAGCTAACTAGCTTGTGTAGATCGTGTTGTAAAACCTCCCAATGGTGCTGATAAAATTGGCGATTCATCCCGTCGGGTCCCAAGGCTTTTGTTGCTCCAAGTTGGAAGGTCGCCTTCTTTACCTCCTCTATGGTCACTGGTGCCATTAACACCTCGTTCATCCCCTCTGAGACTTGAGAGGGGCATTGGTCCAGCAAAGGCTTGAAGTTTCTGGTTCTCACCGATTCGTACAAGGAGTCATAATAGCTGGCGATGTGTTGCTTCAGCCGAAAGGGTCTAGGCACCACGCATCATCTATTTTCAACATTGAGATTTTGTTCCTTTGTCTTCGTTGAACCGTTGCGGCGTGAAAGTATTTGGTGTTTTTATCTCCGTATTTGATCCAGTTAATCCGCGACCTCATCCCCCAATAAAGCTCTTCCTGCTTCCATAATTTTTGGATTTGCATTTTGATTTGCTGCATTTCTCTTTTGCTTCTCACTCCATTTCTTCTATTTCTGAGGGTCGTTAATCTTTTTTCAAAGACTCAATCTGATTGTCGGCATTGGAGTATTTCTGTTTGCTCCATGAGATCAATACATTGGTAGTTCTTTCCAGTTTGCTAGCGAATGATGCTGGTTCTGGGATGCACCAGGTTTCCTTCACCAGTTTCTTGCATTCAGCATTGCCAAGCCAAAATGCCTCGAACTTAAATTCCTTTTTCCTTTTAGCTCGTCCTGGGAAGAGGGATAGGAGGATTGGGCTGTGGTTTGAGCCTATAGCCGGTAAGGTATAAGCTTCCGCATTTGGGAACTGTACTCTCCAGTTGATGTTGTAAATGACTCTATCTAGCCTCTCACGCACTAGTGCATTACCATCTCTGTTGTTAGCCCACGTGAAGGCGCAATCCTTACTTTCTATGTCCATGAGTGCGCATCTATATAGGCATTCTTGAAACGCTGCAATCCTGTAGTGCTCCGCCCGACCCCCGCCCGACTTTTCCCAATGGTACAAAATTTCATTAAAGTCCCCTACACATATCCAAGGAAGGTGATTGGCTGCGTTTATCACCTGTAGGTGATGCCACAGACGAAGCCTATCCTGGAAGTTAGTTGGGGCATACAGGAACGTTATACGCATAATGTCGCCTCTGCCTTGATCCCTGCACACAATGTTAAAAAGCTCTGTGGACTTGTCATCCACTTCCACTAACACCCCTTCATTCCACAAAATAGCCAACCCCCCTGCAATACCTATTGGGTCAAATGTCTCCATGTTTTGGAATTGAATCCGCCTCCTTACTTTATCGACTACTTCCTTCTTGTTCTTAGTTTCCATCAAAAAGATTAAGTCAGGCCTTTCTTGAGCCACTAAGGCTCTTAGATGCTGGACTGTCAGGGGATTGCCCAGCCCTTGACAGTTCCAGCTCAAAAGTTTCATAAAATCCCTGGTGGCTTATTAGGGCTAGCCACCAAAGCCCATTCATTCTTTCCTTCAACTAAGTGGATTGGAGCGTCGAGGAGTGCCGCCTCATTAAAGGAGGGGCTGAGAATCTCACTAAGCCCAAGGGGGTTGATTTTTTTCTGTTTCCTTGTTGCAGATATTTTCTTGAAAGATTTCGGCACTATCTTTTCCTTCTTCGACTTCTTCACCTGCCCACCCTTAGAGATTGCCACAAAAGGGGTAATTTGGGTCTCAAGATTTTCGGAAGCTGGCTGCAATTGACTCGCCTCTTCTGCTCGTGGGATCCTCTCATTTTGCCTCTCATTCTTACGCTTATCTTCGATCATTTCTATTGCAGCCTTGCCTCTTGAGCTTCTTAACTCTAGCTCTCTTGGGATGCTTTCCCTAGGCATTTCTGGGATGGATTCCTCATCCTCATGGACAGGGAAGTCTTTTCCGTAGAATATCTTCCAGAAAGGGCTAGGTTCTCGTATTTCCGCTCCAGCCATTGCCCATATTTGCCCCTGGCATTTTCATTGAGCCCCGACTCCTCAAAAGGTATTTCTTTGCAATATGACGCGTAATGCCCTATCCTTCTGCAAGAGTAACAGAAGTGTGGAAGTCTTTCATATCTAAAATCCGCCCATATCTTCTTGTACACCAAGTCTACGATTGTTCCCGTTTTCAAGGGGTTGGACAGGTGCATTTGGACTCTTGCTTTGCAACTTTTATTGGGGCCTCCTCCTCTTGAATCAAATTTCACCTCTGACACAGTCCCAATTTTTCCTGCCACCTCTCTAGCCACATCTTCTGATAATCTTCCTCGGGGGATACCTGCTAAGTGAACCCAAAAATCACAATGGGTAAATTTGTAGCAGTGGTCGGGAGTGTCTGGATAACTTTGTTGGAGTACGAGAAGATTGCTAGAGAAGGACCAAGGGCCTGTTTCCAGGGCATGCTTTTTCTCCTCTAGCGAATTAAATGAGAACGAAAGGAACCCCGGCTCAATTAGTTCGCAGTCAACCTAATCTATCTTCCACGCCCTCTTCATTGTACTAAGGAACGCCTGTAAGTTCACATTTGGCTTTGAGTGCAACTTCCCATACAAGGTTAGCTCGCATTCTTGTTGTTTTTCTGTCGGGATGTCTCTTGTTGTCTTCACAATATCATCTTCTGACCACAGGTTTCCCAATTCTTTGCACAGGGCAGCCAATCGGGCATTGTTGTTTTCCTCGCTTTCCATCGAAGGTGCAAACTGGGAGAGACCTACCTTATACTGAGCTTACTACAAAAAAAACTTGACTTCGAGCTAATAGCTCCCTTGCATTTTGATATTGTCTTAGGCAAAACTTTTATAGACAGCAGCTGCATAAGCTACTAGTTTTGATTTTTCCTTGAATGAGAAATATATCTGATTCCTTAGCATACATACGTGAGCAACGGTGGGTGATACCTTTGTTCTTCTTCTACTTTAGCATGAGGGGCTCTGCTACTTCACCTGGATCGATGTCTTCCTGTGTCAGTGGATGGGTAAAGGGATGGAGGTTGGGAAAAGGAGTGGAGAAGGAAGGGGTTGGAATGTGCACTAAGAGGGTGTCACGGTTAATATGGGTGGGAGAGTGCGCTTCTTTAGAGTGGGGGTGGGGGGGGGGGTGTAGCGCGTAGGAAGGGTGGAGAGGCGCAGATGATCGTGATGCTCACTGCTTCTTTAGCTTGGGATTGGTATCTTCCTCTTGTCCTCGAGATGGCAAGCTTCCTAGGCATGAGGTCATCGCACGCCCAATAGCACCATTGACATCGTTTGGGTGGAATTTTGGTTAGGGTATCCTTTTGTGGGGTAATACGGGGATGATGAAAGGGAAAGCGGGATAGGAGTTTTCTTCAGGTTGAGGTGGAGGTCAGAGCTAGGTTGAAGAAGAGGTCGAAGGTGGCTAGGGCTTGGAGGTCAACTATAGCCATGGGGATAGGGGAAGAGCTCCACGAGGGAGAGAAAAAATAGCTATACCACTTGTAGCACGACCAATGTTGATGTGGACAATTTTTCATTATTTTTCTCATTTCATTTTGGCCGGCGAGTTGCGACCCTCGACCGTGGCTGGAAAGGCTGCAAAGGCCTTGGATGAGGGCCTTTGTGCCCTCGCTCGCGGTCGGGAGGCTGCAATGGCCATGGCGCCGTAGGCAAGGGCGTGAAGGCCCTTATTTTGGACCAGAGTCGTTTCACGTTCCTCAGCTCTTATTTTTCACCTACGTGTTCGTTGCAATCTTGGAGTATGGAGATTTCTTCTTTGTCGATTGTGACAACATCAAAATGATGGAGATCTCCATTTTTGTTTATCCTTAAATCCTTCGAGATGTAGATTCAAATTGTCGATGAGATTTCTTTTCGTAAAACAATTAATGAATAACAACAAAGATAGACTTATTAGTTTAATATCATAACTCACTCATGTTATAATCTAATCGTCTTTTACATTTTTAGAACAACTACTGTACTATCAATTTCCTTAAGTGTCAAATCAAGCAGTTCAGTCATTCATTGGGTATCTAATTTGTCCCATGTAATCTGCACTACTCAACTTTCAAGGCATTTTCAAAAAACCACTTTCTTGTGCATGTAAGGTGAAGGTGTTAGTTTTGTCTATTTCTCATGTGAATCATTAAGTTGTATTATCTGCAGAAACCTTCTGAGCAAGGCATCTTAAGCCTGCGCAATTCAATAATTCTACCCAGGTTTATGTTGCTAAAGCAACCATGATAGACAATGAAGTGCTGAATTGAGAGGGGTGACATTCAAGACAAATATCAGTTGTATAGCTCCGATATCTGATCTTTATAGAGAGCCACAACCCTGTCCCTTCTAATTTTCATCGTTGGAGTCATCAGACCACTATCAATCTGGAAACAGAGAGCGGTCTTGGATAAGCAAGCAGCCACATCAGTAGAAGAAAAGCGTCTATAGATTTCCTGGAATTCAAAAGTTACCGTGAGCGGCTCATCCACGACGAGAATTGGTCCAATTTGGAATGTGCACTCCGAAGTCCTGTGTAAAAAAACACACAATATCTCAAGTGATTCTCTTGAAAGAAGAACAAGCCCTCTTGTGATAACAGATGCAATAGGCGCACCGCCATGCGAAGAAACATGACAAGATACATGAGGTGCAAGTTCACTAAACAAGGTAACGTAAAGTAATGTACCCTCAGATCAAGATAAATCCTTCTTTATTCTAGGACTACTTGAAGAAATAATCAGTCAAGAAAGACATAGTTGGAAGTAGTCTAAAAGTCATGTTAGCCAAGATCAATTACTTGCTCTAAAACATATTTACAGAAATTGCAGAATCAATTTCCTATTGTTGGATGTGCTTAATTCAACTTTCCAGATAACGATCGCCCTCAAAGTCATATTTAAAGTAATAAAGATGCCTTACCAGGTTCTCAATTCTTCATGTAGTAGACTGGCCAAATCTTCTTTACTAAGTTCAGAGGCATTGGCATCTACTATAGACATCTCTTTTGCCGCCAGTAGGACCTCATCTTTGTTTGGTACAATTATTGCTCCTAGACGTCGTTGATCCTGTATTTGATAGATTTTTCCCCAGCATAGTGACATTGTAAACGAAAAGTGAGAAAAAGACCAACAGATTATAGAATAATAACAGAAGAAAAGAAGAAGATATCAAGTATAAAGCTTTATTATCACCTGCCCAATAACAACAATTTGTTGAATCAGGCTACTCCTCATTGCAGCTTCTTCAAGCTCTGACGGTTCAACATTTTCACCTATTTTTCCAGAAATTACTTCGATTAGCATGGGACGGGCATGCTGAATAAATAACTGAATGGAATGATATAGATTCAGTTTCAAAAAGCAAGTTTATGCAACAACGTGTGCCAAAACCAGCAAGCTCTCAGATTACCAAAAACATTTAGGTCAAAACCTACATAGGATGCCCCTGAGGATTTAAAAGTTGGTTTCCATCACCCTAACAATCACACAACCATAAATATTAAAGCAGGAGTTATAACCGAGACAGTGGTGAAGTGGATAATAACTATTTGTACAAGACATGTCCATGTCATAGATGATATCGGTGAGTATTTGCCCAATTAGCACGATACCTGTGGAAAGGACTATAGTGTCCTTAGCACGGCCTTCAAAAACAATTGCGCCTCCGCAATGACGGCTTCGCCCTGAAGAGTGGTGAGGTGCAATCCAACCGATATCACCGGTGTTGAGCCAGCCGCTCTCATCCAAGCTTTGACTTGTAGCTAAAGGATTCTAATCCAATGTCAACGACACAGAATTGGTCAAATTATGTACTATAAGGATGATTATCAAACAAAAGGTCCTGCAGATGCAAGGAAAAAAAAGTTTCTTGGTGAAATATGATAAAGACCCGTCTATTTGAGCAGCTGTGCATTGGCCAAAACAAAGTCATCAACCCTGTTCCTTGATATAAACGAAATATTTCTAGAATCTACGCTGTTTTTCAGTGAGAAAGCATGTGTAGTTTTCATCCAAACCTGTACTCTGGTGGCCTACAAAGTTCCAAATGTGAATTATACATTTATACTAAAGAAGTGGCTGCCTATTCCAAAACATGTTGTATTCTCCATGAGATTATGAGACTTTGTTTCATGGGACATCTACATGACTTTCTCAATCTTGTCAAAAGGGGGTCTTACCTTGTGATAACCCTTCATTACTTGCGGCCCCCTCACTTTGATAATTCCTTTTGCACTGGGAGGGAGAGTCTCATCAGTTTCAGGATCTACAATTTTGAGTTCGGTATATCGAATTGGATGTCCACTCGAGCCAAGAACCTTCAACGATCATACTTAACAGTAAATCATACATGCACAAAATCTCATTCCAGTTGCTCAAGTCATTGAAGGTTTGATACATGTTCTTAAATACTCTTATGGTAATAGGTACTCCTATCGTACCATCCAATCTTCTTCTATTTCCTATTATCTATTTCTTCCTTCTCCAAGCGCCTCTAGATAGATGCAAAGCATGGAAAGGCACCATTTAAGGCGAAGCTTCCGTCAAGACTAAAGGTGGACCATGGGAAAAAATAATAAGAATGAAGTTGCTACAAAAAGATACAATGAACAAATCAACTGAAGGTGGTACTGTAGTAGAAAACATTCAAAGTCCAAATTTGTTGTTTGTCACCGAAAATCACTTAGTATTGTTTTAACTAAATGAAAGCAAATCACGAATCTCACTTTAAACAGATGTCTGTCTTACAATGCAGGTAGGTCTTCGACAAGCAGCAACTGGTGAACTTTCTGTCATACCGAACCCATCTTGTATTTTCACACCAATAGTCTGCAAAAGACATGTTTCAAATGAGAGAAAATCTATAGAAAAAAATGTTTTTAAACATATTAACCAAATGAATGTCGGACCTCAAAGAATTTATCCACGAACATAGGCAAATGACTACCTCCACTAATGCCAGCCTGCAAAAATTTCCAGGAAAAAAAGATCATTCACTTGCAAAGTTATGCGCCTTTCCGTAGTAGGACACAGAATGCACTTGTTTAGATTGAATGAAGAAAGATAGCAAACTTAATAACCAAGACAAAACAATATGACTCTATTTTGATGACATTCCTACAGTACTGCAGCAGACCATAGAAGTACTCGCTAGAATAATCTCTACGATGGCTACTCTGTGATGTTGTAACACCAGATTGGAAGAGAAGTACCTTTGATATTCCAATGGCTGAACGAATCTTACTGTAAACTATCATCTCAGCTAACATGTGCAATGGCCATAATATAGCAGCAATAAATCTTGCCCACGAACAATCCAATATTGAAGCAAGCAATGAGGGTTGCTTTGGATCTCTTGTCAGATACCTACCCTGTTAAAAATCCATCTTATACTGAGTCTGAAGCTCAAGTGCAGTTCTTTTCACTCAATATTGATTACTAAAAATTTTATTCGTTCCTTTCATTTTCAACAAGAATTCATAGACTGAATAAAAGTATTTAAAAATTTTCGTCATCTAACTTATTTCCTACATTGTAATGAATCAGGTTCGAAGGCTTAGGAATACCCCTGTACATGAGATTGCTTTTTAAGTGAGCCATTCCTTTTATTGTTTTCGCTTGTAGTATCTAGGAACATAAGGATCTGATGTTAGCAGTACCACCCGAACTAATAGACTTTAGGCTAGGATTTTCATGATAGTAAGTGCTACAATGTGCTTTACAGAGGAAGCTTGCTTCACAATTTTGAAAAGACAATTAACTCCAAGCAACAGAAGTCAGACAAGTTTCTAATTGAAGGTCATGAAGATAGGTCCTAACAGAAAATCTCTTACACTGACAACCGCTGAATTATGAAAGGAGTTAATCTGTGCAGAGACAGTGACAATCAGAGTCATTTAAAAAGAAAAGAGTGCGGAAGAAAGCAATCGCCTTATTAGAAGCAGGGTCCATAGTGAGATTATGGAATTACAAGGGACAAGTACGAAACCTTATAAAAAGATAGCAACATGAATGCATGGATATTGTCTTTAGACAAGGGCTGATAGGAATCCTGATAATTGAACCCAAAATCTTCTTGATACCATACTAAATTAATAAGGGAATATTGACAATTGCCATAAAAACTTAAACTGACAAATGAGAGTGCAGTGTCAAAAGAGATACCTAAACTCTTAGTAAATATTCAATTTGATTTTTGAACTCTAATTTTGGTCTTTCCCCTCATTAATGTGAACCAATTTTGTCCTTTTATTTGACACGGCAATCCAACTCAATTGTGGGACCCGTGTGCTAGTTGACGTGTACAAACACGTCAGCAAAAATTAAAAGAAAAAAAAGAGAACAGCATAGGATGGAGAGAGAGAGAGAGAGAGAGAGAGAGGGGGGGGGGGGGGTGGTGGGGTGTGGTGGCAACACTGCCGCCCCAGTTGCCCTGAAAAGGGCTGGTGAGGCCAATCAGGCCCTCTCCTGCTCACAGCAAGGCTGACTGCTCTCACCGAGGCTTCTTTGAGGGTCTCCGGCACGAGTGGCACCCCCTCTCCCCAGTGCTGTGCTGTTCCCTACTTTTTATAATTTTTTGTTTTTGCTGACACGGCTGTACATGTCAACGCCACGTCCGTGGGCCAATGGCCGAATTAGATTGCCATGTCAGCTAAACGACCAAATTACTTTGAATGAAAGAGTACAAGGACCAATTGGACCAAAATTAAATTTCAAGAACCCATTTGAACATTGACTAAGAGTTTAAGGATCAACTTTGGCATTGTCCCTAGAAAGAAATGAGGTGTTACAGTTTCATCGTTTAAAAACAATCTTCAATTGATAGGATTTAGCGTAGGCCAATGGTTTCCAACCCTAAATTAATCCATGTAGCTCAACATATGAAACGAATATATTATTATGATCTCGACTTGTATAATGTACGTCCATCAGTAAAACATGATCAAGAAGTGACCTCATATATCCTCTTGAAATCCATGAATGCCATGCTGATCCTGATAAATGTCAGAGCTATAAGCTTGCGAGCAGTAGAGCCTGTAGATAACTGTTTTAGAATCCCCCTGTGGCAGCAAAGCAAAAGCGTAGTTAATTATACAATGCAAGGACTTCTTATTTGTTAATATTAATACGAAATGACCAATTATGGCGGGGCCTAATATTCCATCATAAGTAGCATAGAAAACCAAGAAAAAAGAGATAAAATCAAATCGGACAATACGGGATCCAGTGTCTAACATGTGTTCGAATATGTTTAAACAGGATAAAGAACCCAATTCGTACTCAACCCCGTTACTTTTCGCATGTAAATGGAGTAATCCGCGAAGAACAATAAGGAGGGCATATAAATAAGATACCCTGTGATTATGTGCCTTGGGAGTTTCATAAATATATGCATTAAAAGTTTCAATCAACCTGTGACATGCTTGTATCTCTAATTGTATAATTACGACATCGTTATGTTTATGTCCATTGATGAGAGACATTCAGGTCATCTTGAGTCCTCAGAACGCTTCAACACATAACTGATGTCCTTTTTTTTGGCACATTCCTTTGACCAACATGCATTCCTTTTTACTCAGTTATGGAAACTTTACGTTTAATGTTGTTAGAGATGAGAGGCTAGATTCATAGCAAGATTATTATGGAGCAATGCAGCTTCAATGAACTCATATTATCAGACAGATTGCTTCATCCCACTGTTATATCCTGTGGGGGTCCAGAAACGTAAATCGAGACCATGGGCAGAAGCTTGCTGTGCCTAGATAGTGTCCAGATTTGGTGACTGCTTCTAAAAGTCGACAATCAATTTGGGAGGAGAAGGGGGGAGTTGATAACTGAACCAAGAATTTGCTTTCTTTATTATCAATTGAATCACTATTTGCAACCCATAAGCGTGCTACGCTGCTAGTATCCTATAAAACGAGTGAGTAGGGAGATACTAGAAAAAATAGTTATTATACTCCTCCAGAGTGTAGCAACCTACAAGCTGCGATCACTCATATGATAGATAATGTCTGCCCATTCTAATGAACTACCTAAATACTCATTCCAATGGACGAGATACCTGTAGAGTGTCTCATAAACTAGAGGGACAGAGATGAGATAATGTGGTTGATATTGTTGCAAGTCCTCCTATAACAAGGGTAAAATAGAAAATGAGACGAAAGATTCAGTTCCTAGAAAAAGATAGTTTTTCAGGATACTTAATGATTTCAACCCCAGAACTTCAGTATATGAGGTCTAGTGTCACTAACCCAACGTTACAAAGATTAAACAAGCATAAAAAAACATGAATATCTATTCTTTGAATTGTTCAGTTCTGTCTAAACGATGGAAGCAGATATGATACAAATCTACCAGAAAACAGTACCTTCAGGTTCTTCACAGTTGTGTACATTTGCTCAATTCCATGTGTGAAAATGAAGTACTCACAGGAACGTTCATAGATATGCCATGGCGGAAGCACACTCAGAAATCTATCCCCAGGTACAGCAGGCACAATATCCCACAAGTTTCTTATCTAGAAAATAATAAATTATATAAGTGAACCTCCTCAGTGTGCAAGTTACCCTTGCAATGATAGGTAGTATGGGTTGGCCGTGCACACATGCTTAGGTTGCTGAAGTCTCATCGACCTCATCATGCTCAAAAAACAACATTGGAGCTATCCCAAGGCGCACAAACAGATTGGAAGCAAATAGAAGCATAAAGGACAGATCATGTGGAGATCCTATTGTCCTACTCTTTTGTGGCGCTTGAAGGCAGATTGGCTTGGCTGACAGGCCTATATTGATTTTGGGCCAATCGGCATGCCAAAACCCACCAGTGTGAGCATCCGAGGTGAGGCGGTAGAGGCGATACAACCTATTTTCTTTTCACAAAAAGGAGATATAAACTTCTATGAAGCAAAGTTTTCTTTTGTCAATATAGCATAAACCTCAAAAAGGAGGTACAAAAAACTTCCCACAGTTCAAAGCAACTATTGTAGTTGATAAGAGTGCATGTGCTAATGTTTTCCATGATCTTTTCATCTAGAGGCATATCTACAAAAAACATTAGATTAGTGACCACATGGCCTGAGTGGTGCCATGGTGCAAGTAATTAAGATGTTCTGAGGGAAGACATCTTCTAGAATGGGGATTGTAAGAAGAATCAAGATATCCCTAGGACGATGAAGGTACTTCTTAAGAGATGGTAGAGAACCGGAATATTTGCTTATGAAACTGATTGCAGAAATCAACGACCAGTCTGATCACTAAAGAAAGGGAAAATCATATGAAAGGGAGAAAAACAGAGGAGAAGAATGTACCCCGAGAGCACAATAGAGCGAGACAGAAAATAAAGAACTCGAATTGAATTATCATGTGCGTGAGAGAGAGAGAGAGCGAGAGAGAGAGAGAGAGAGAGAGAGAGGAGTTCAAATTTTTTAGCGGAACCTATAAACACCATAGGAGACGCAAAATGTCATGAACATAAATTTGCTGTGGCAGATTCCTTTGACCAACATGCATTCCATTTTACCCTGTACGGAAATTACAAGAATGCATGAATGGACATGGAACTACCGCTTTGACACTATCCATTACATTGAGGAAGTTGCTACTTCTAGGATAGAATCAGACAGATAGTCCAAGGGTTTCATCGTGTATTTTAGATACAAACAATTATGCTGTGTTGTAAGAATTAAACTTTTTTCTGCATAACTAAATTCAAAGAAGAAATGTGCAGCAGTTGGCAGACCTTTTTTCATATAGCATCAAGATCGAGCATATCACATTAATGGTGCCTAAAGAAGAAACAAATTGCCTCAGAGGCTAATAAACCTGATGCAGCAAATTGCTATGCGTTAACATGATGCCCTTTGGGTTTCCAGTTGTCCCACTGGTGTAGATAAGCGTAGCAACATCATCAGAGCTGATGAGTTCATAGTTGCCTTGATTCCCTGCAATTGAACAAGCTTGTTATCAATTTGCCCAAGCCTTTCAGAAAGGAAAATAAAAATTATGTAAAATGTAGCATTCAAGTTTATTTTTTGACGACAAGGTCTTAATTACTGAAATTTTCCTTCACAATATATTCACATGTTGCTAGACCTGTCCGCAACAGTACAGCAAACTATATACTCTCTAAACTCGAGATACCAATCTCACTCATGTTTGAGTGAGACTTAGCCCTTGCTCAACTTGGTCCTAATAACCACCGTTGAAAGCTCTTCCTGCACCTATCCCTTTGTCCTCATTGTTAGAATAAATGGTTCCACCGTCATTAAAGTTCATAATCCACCAGTTGTAGGACATACCTGCAATACTGTGAGCTACTTGCATATGGGGAAAATGGTACAAGTTTGAAAGAGAATGTCAAACAGACTGTAGTCCACTTCTCAATCGTTTCTGGCTTTAATGGTTTGGTGTAACTTACAGTTAACTCGATACATTTGCTTTCTGATACCTGACTCTAATCAATTTGAAACGACTGGAAAAGCTGAGCAGAACAGATAAATTCTGATTCTGAAACATCTTGCCAATATCACAGAATTATTAAAGCAACCTTAGACAACCAATTATTGAGTAATTTGTTTTGACAGAAAAGTAAATTCTCTCTGTAAAGAGACTTCCAAGTAACCTCTGGTCTGCCAGAAATACTGAATACAGTGAAGAAATCAGTAACTTACAGGTGTCCTTGGAGTCAAGCAAAGATTTACGGCTGTCTTGTCCCAGATTTATGATTTCATTGTAGCAAAAGATGGGCATGTCTTCTGTTTCTTCGATAGAAAGGGATGTTTTATCCCCCCATAGTAGAATAAGAAATCTTATAGATGCCTTATCACAGAAAACTTCTGCGATCCGATTGAACAATTCAGGACTATCAATGGCTAGAGCAACACTGTAGTAATTAAAAAAAGGAATTAATAGTGGCCTAGCCTTTCATTCAATTAAGTTAAGAAGAGAAGCAGAGAGCCGCATCTAAAATGATGATCGCACAGTGAGGCAAACATACTCAAAACCCAATAGTGACTCGAGCATTTTTACATCATCTTTGGTCAAAGATGCTGAAATCTGCCCAAGATGGGCTCATTTTGCCATGCAAATATTGGTGCTGACAAAGTTATTCATACTAGAGAGAGATTGAAATGAATGGCAGCGCTACTTGATCAAATTTATTGCCACTCCATTTGAAGCACAGATTTTGCTAGTCATATTTGTCAAAACTGATTAGCATGCAATTCACGTACTATTTTCTTCCTTTTTTTCTTCTTGGAACATCAAGCCTTTGAAAAAACTGACTGATTATCAGACACATTCAGTGCACACCCACTCACACTAGCTACAGGGATAACAATTTCCTGATATTTTTTCTTGAGCTGCTCATCCCATGTTCCCTTGCTTTGGTCATGATGGCTTGAATATCTTCGTATGTTTAAGATTATCAGCAAATGGACATACCATGAAGAGCATAAACAAAAGCAGTATGGTCCTGCTTATTTTAAGAAATTCATTATGAGAACCCAATTCCCAGCTTCCATAGAGATCTTTTGCACAAGATTTTAAATGCTTAAGCTGTTCCACTTGAAAGAATTGTGAGTGATGTTTGATTTATTTGACAATACCTCAATGGATAACAAGCCAGACCAGAGTTATCGCCGTTGAATAGTTGTGCTCATGGGGCCGAACAGCAGAAGAGTTAAAACAGAAAAATATAGAAAAATAAAACATAAACACATACAACTAATGGGCAATCTGTAAAGCTGGCCTAGTTTATTGTGAGAGTGTTAGCACATCACATAACTCTTGACAGAATAATGAAAGCTTTTATGCAAGCTGATGGAAAAATATGTCCTCCTAACCTCTCAGAATGCTGGTATATAAACAATAGCTCCTCAACAGATGACCGCGATCCCCTAACCACATTTATAGCTCCCGTGGCCATTATACCTAGCCAGAATAACATAAAAAATGAGTTTAAACCTGAAGAACATCTACCCATGCCAAAGAATGACATACACATGAAGATTGAGCAAACACCTGGCCCATCCTCTTAGTGTACAATTAGTATAGTAGATTGAAAACATGTTATAAGCTCTTCTGGACAGTCTGAAGTGGGAAAAGTGGACAATGTTTGATTAATCAACAGGCATATGATTGCACAAGGCATCAAGCACCCAATTTAAATGAGATGCTGCATGAAAGAATCTGACTGAGATAATGCTGTTTCATGAGTATCTTTTGGGAACGTGGGCATGAATACCTTATTCATCACAACTTAAAAACAGAAGCCACACAAAACACCAGAAGCACAAGACACCAACCCACCTAGGAGGACAACTTCATTTTATTTGGTAGTAGAGTACTTTCTAGAATAAGCTATTGATAGTATAAAGAAAATCAATTATTAGGAAATGCAAGCTACTTATGTTATTCTACGAAAAAGCTGTCTTATATTCATTCTTTGGCATTGAGATAGGTTTTGTAACCCTGAAAAGCAATAATACATCTCTAGCTAATTAGCAAAGAGTTTTGATCTATGAGGAGTTGATCAAGACTATGAACATGAGGAAAATTACAAGGTTTTTTAGCAAAACAAACTAAATAGGATAAGATGAATGGGCATACTATATCTGAACAGTTGAGGAACAAAATATATGAAAATACAGAAACAAAAAGTTATCAGTGAGCAGGAACTTTTGTTGAAGGAGCAATACACACCAGGCAAATACATGGTAGAGAGGTTGCACTAAAAGGAAATCCATGAGTCATACAGCAGCCTCATGAATTTAATCTTATAACCCGGAATATGAGGAAATCAGAAAAAATATAGTTAGGTCAATCTGATGGATAACAAGATAATTAGGGTGGCTTATTGCCAATAAGTTTGTTTTCCCTGGTAAAGTGAAGAAATAAAAAGATCACGCCACCCTTCCAAACATGTAGCGAAAGAAACAGCAAAAAGTATTGGTAACGAATCTAAAAGATACATTAGTCAATAGTTATCATAAATCAATTGCATAATTGGTACATCAAATAAGAAACTTCAAGAAATAAAGTGAGCAATGCACAGACACATCCAGAAGAGAAGATAATCAGTCTCATATGAAACAATTGCAAAGCGCAAGAGTCAGATTTACTCTTTCTATGAATGGGAAGCACTTCATAAGTTGACTCATTATTTTATGGACAGTTAACTTTATTCATATTCAGAATTGATGAAAAAAGAAAGACCATTTTTCTGTTTAATCCACAAAATAATGCCATAGACAAACAATGGCGTTTATAGATGAATCTTTAACTCGAAAGGAAAAAAAACACTCCAATGGAACTCTGGAAATGGTTAAACATACATCCAACTAGACACATTGATCAAAAAAAGTTCTATTAGAAACAAGGGATGTACAGTCACAGGTTAAGAACGTTTGTGTAGTATTTATGGTTGCCCGACAAGGAGAGTCGGACTGCCACATTACATGCCTTGATCAGCAATTAGCCAACGGCATGAATTATCAGCATAGAGAGCTAATTTTTCATCTGGTTTCACTCCAATGACTCTAAGGCCTTCAGAAAAGTTCAAGATTTCCTGTTCCAGCTGCAAATTTTCAATACATAAGCCAATCAGAATCTGTTCAGAAATCTAACCAACATATTCAACATCACCATATGAACCAAAAAAAAAAATCACTATCAATAATCGGCGGGGTTCTCCATACTTCCGATTGGCTGGGAGAAGGTGAAATGACTTGAATGAAAAGGAAGATCCAGAAAAAGAATCTATTGATGCTACATCCCAGTCCACCACATTTGCATAGTTTGACGTACTTCCTGATTAGTTTTTGTTTGTATACCTTTCTCCACTGAAGAGTGGGATGCATACCTGAACCATGTTCAGGATACAGGAGAGCTTTTAGTTTGTCGAAAATCTAGTTTGTAAATTTATCCATCCAGGACATATATGCAGTTTTACGTGTATTGATGCATATAAATACGTCTACAGGCACGCACGCATGTGCCCACATGCTGAGACAGAGAGAAAGTGAGAGAGAACTACGATAAAATTACAAAGGGAGAAGTGAAATTGTGATATGAGTGGAAAAAGATGGTCAGAGATAACTGAATAAATTAAGAATATGTTAACAACACGCATTAATGATCAACCATACTAAATTGATAATTTGCCGAAAGGCATTGCTCAGATAACATAGAACTTTACACACTGAGTACACAGTAAAAATGTCGCAATCTATATGACTAGCTCTAGAGAGTACTTCACAAAAAATTATGCAGAAGGGTATTAACCAAGAGAATAACTGCTCTAGAATTTCCAGCAAGTAGCCATAAAAGGTCATCCAATGCCAAACTCACGTTTGAGAGTATTAAATGGATAGATGTAGTAGAAGGTATCCACTCGGCTTATTTGGCAATGCTTTCAGGAAAGACATGTTAACACTTCAAATGCATCATTGGATGACTTCTATCTATTACATCTTAGTGAAAAATCCAAATACCTACCTGATTATAAGTGATGTTTGAAGGTGGGTTATGATATGGATCGACAAGTGCAATCTGATCTCCATACGTTTCTGCAGAAGACCTCCAAATGTCGGGAACAGCTTGCCAATCATCGGATCCTAAGCGACCACCACTTGACAGTAAAGTGCCTTCGAGAAATGGTGAATATCGCCTTATCAGCTTTTCCTCTGTCTATACAAATTCAGGGGTATCAGGTACAGATCATGAAATTTTTCCTAGGGGGGCGAACTTGATAATTACATAAGTCCATGAATTCCATTGATTCAAGTAATCAGTGAGTGTAGTAATTCTTTAAATGAAAAATTATATGTTCATCACTATTAAATTGTCTATTTGGATTCGTATGTGGGGGAAAAAATGAAACAAATGTGGAACAATAGGTTCTCCACGAATTTCTTTTAGAAACTTTACGTGGTTGAGCAAAAAATTTGAAAACATTGAATCATGTCTACATTTTACTAATATGCAAGTGGCAGCAATTGCACCCACATTTCACAATGTGGATACATGCACGAGGATTATGTCGAATATTAGAATCCTCCTAATTTAATCACTCTACACGGTGCAGAAAGATCATTGTCTTGAGGATTTAGCAAAAAATAGCAACAGGGTACTTTGAATATGGAGAACTTCCTCAAACTTAATACTTGGAAATACTTTCCAATCGCACCAAATGAAAAGGGTAGGCATGTCTACGCCATTCCCAGAGGTCTACAAAAGCCAAACCAACCCCAGAGAATCCAACTACATTGAGTCTGGGTCTTCAGCATGCCAATTGTCTCAGCATCACAATTTGAGAATAGGAATTCTATGGTTAATATCTCTTTATCTAATCCAATTATCAGAGAGCTGAAACAATAGAGTCCGAGCATCTGAATGAACAAATAAGATCCTCAAAGATTGTCATGTGTATGCCATCACATGGATACGTAACATATATTATAACAAAATTCACATCATTTGCCTATTCTGTAAGACCAATCGAAGAAACCAAAATGACATCTATTATGGCATCTCCCTCGTACAGTGAAAATTGGGTCTGAGAATCTATCAACATGCATTCACTGATCATGAGATATATACAGAGTTAATTAACATTTTTAAACATCATTATACAATAGTTAAGGACTAAAAAACAGAGCAACATAAATCCAACAATTTTCTTCTCCTTGCCATCTCCAGCGCAAACGAAAACGTTCAAACGCAGACTGATCATTGTAACCGTATGAAAGAGACCATCAAAACAAGAGATTCCATGATTAAGCCATCAGAATAGAATTGGAATCTAGAGACCGAGCAGATTAATACCCAGAAGATTAAATTTCCAGAGACTCTGAAAGAAATTACCTGGCAAGAAACTCGAAGCGTCCGCCTAGGAAAAAGCAGGGTTCGGCCTCCCCAGCATCTTCTAGAGCAGAACTTTGCTACGTTCAAGCCGAAACGGCCAGACAAGTAGTAACCATGATCGCAGGGAGCAGTGGAGAAGCTGGACGTCAAAGCGTTCATCGTCATCGTGCTCACAGAAGAAGAAGAAGAAGAAGAAGAAGAAGAAACTGATTGAGATTATTAAAAGATTGACATGGAGAAGCGAACAAAGAAGCCACTATCGAGAGAGAGAATTTGTGTTTGTCTGGGCATGTAATGTATCTCTCGAAGTCTCCGTCGTCGGCCATGGGAGTCTTCGAGCTGAATGTCATCATGCTTGTTTCGCCATTTCCAGGGCTTGCACTGTTTCTCAACTTTGGCGGGAAGGTCGATTCCAATGAAAAGGGATTTTAATTATGGGTTAGTTTTTAATTCCACAAAAAACCCCCCAATTGACACATATGTAACGAATTTACCCCAAATTAGTTTTTTGATCACAAAAAATTCCAAACTAGTACACTTGTAACAAATATACCACAAACTAGTTGTTTTACCGTAAAAAATTCCAAATTGGTACATTTGTGACAAATTTACCCTCCGTTAATTTCCATTAAATTGGATTAATACTACGAAAAATCACAAACCGGTATAAATGAAGGGCAAAACCCCAAATCGGTACACCTGTTAACTGTCACATGTTATCAAACTTAGCAATTTGATGGTAAAATTTAACGAAAATTGACGGACAGTAAATTTGTCATAAATGTATTAGTTTAGGGTTTTTGGTGGTCAAAAAATTAGTTTGTAGTATATTTATCACAAATGTACCAGTATGGGGTTTTTGGTGGTATTAATCCTTTAATTATTGACCAGAATTTAGAATATCTTTTCATTTATATCGATTTCCTAAATCAACAAAAAAAATTATGTTATCTTTTTATCACCTTTTTTGTCTTTATGAGAATTACCATAGTCGCTTATGATGTTCTATAATAGTAAGAGTATAACCTCATTTAGGTTTGTATCGGGTTGATCTTCCTACTGTTTTAAATTTAATTATTTTCATATAGATGTATAGTAATGATATTAATCTAAATGTTCTTTCTAATATTTTAGATAGATAAAATTTTCGAGCTATGGTGTTTTGTGTTTTCATTATTAAATAAAGTTGAATTTATGTGTTTTTATCTATATTTTTGGATCATAATCTGAGCCTAAAAACACAAATTCAACTGAATTTAATTAAGAAAGCACGAAACACAAAAGCTCGAAAATTTTAGGGATATATTCACTAGAAGTCCTAAAATTTATCACTAAAGTGCAATTGAGTCATAAAACTTGTAAAAAGTGCAATCAAGTCCTAAAACTTGTCAACTTGGTTCAATTGAGTCCTAAAGTTAACATCATCAAATTGTTTAATGGAAAATATTGACGTAGCATATTGAAATCAATTTCTCTCTCTTACTTGGCATTTATTATTATTTTCTCATTCAAATCTTATTTAAATTAAATAAAAAATTTAAATTTTTATTTACAAAAACAACAATGAAAAAAAAAAAAAGAAAGGGGAGGCCTTGCCCTTAGGGTGTTGCCACCCATCACTAGAGTGGCTGGCGCTTGCCAGCCCCAGGTTAGGGTCGGCAACCTTTGCTAAGCCAGAGCGAGGCTTGCCCAAATCTAGACAAATTCAGCCATCGCTCAGGCCGGTGAGGCCTAGCGAGCGTCGCTGGCCCTCACTTGGGGCCGGCGAGGGCTGTCGGTCGGCAAGACCTCGCCCGAAGTGGACGATGGTCACCAGTTGTGAGGGCCAACGTTGCCCAGATTTAGGCACCTCAACCCATATCTGGGCAAGCCTTGCCTGGGGCCAGCAAAGGTCGACCACCCTCACCCAGGCTTGGCGATGAGCGGCAGTGGCAACTTCTAGCCATCACCGGAGTGGCTGGCGCTTGCCCACCCCAAGCGAGGGTTGACAACCCTTGCTAAGACTGAGCGAGGCTCGCCTAGATCTGGACAAACCCGGCCGTCGCTCGAGTCAGCGAGGGCTGGCGACGCCTCGCCCAGGCCTGGTGAGGGTTGCCGGTCGGCAAGACCTCGCCCGAGGCAAACGATGGTTGTCGACCACGAGGGCTGACATTGCCTAGATCTGGGCACCTCAACCTAGATCTCGGCGAGCCTCACCTAGGGCCATCAAAGGTTGGCCACCCTCGCCCAAGGCTGGCGATGGGCGGCCGTGGCAGCCTCCGGCGATTGGTGGGGACGGTAGCGGCCTACCGGTGAGGCCTCCCTTTCTTTTTTTTTTCCATTATTATTTTTTTAAATAAAATTTTAGCTTTCTTTACTTTTTTAATCTAATGTAAATAATATTTAAAGAAGAATGATAATAAATGCCACATAAGAGAGAGAAATTGATTTAAAAATATCACGTTAGCATTTTTTGTTTAACAAATTGACATTGTTAACTTTAAGACTCGATTGTACCAACTCGACAAGTTTTATAACTTAATTGCACTTTTTGCAAGTTTTATGACTCAATTGTACTTTGGTGACAAGTTTTATGACTTCTAGTGAATATATCCCAAAATTTTATCTATCTAAAAGATTAAAAACATGATTTACGAGTATCTGTGAATAAATTAATATCATTTTTACTTTTATGAAAACACTTAGTGATGCGGGAGCATCAAGATTCACTGATTAGCTCTCAAACTTAATCATGTTTTGTCAATTGAACCAATCCATTTGTTAATAATGCAAGCAAAAGCCAATTTTAGCTGCAATTTAATTATGTTCATTCAAGTATGAAGTTGCCGATTATGCAGTATAATTATCAATTTACAAGACTTTTTGTCGACTTTGAGGCTCTTAATCGACTACGTAAGAATTGGAAGCTGTTCTGATCGAATTCATTCGCTGTTTGTTCATCTTATAAGTAAAATTATAGGAGTTACCAGGGTTAGGTTTACTATTCCTAGAAAAACTAGTAAGAAGTAAAGAGTGATCTGTCCTCTCATCAACTAATAGGCTTAACAGTCCATGATATGGATATACGCTCTTTCATCTCTCATTGTTATGACAAGACAAACGTGAAGAAAAATGTCATTGAAGAACAATGCTTGCAAAAGAAATAAAACAATGTGTGACGTGGATTTCTATCCAGCCCAAGTAGCTACGTAAAATTACTTATGGAGCATGTGATGATTTTAAAGATAAGTATATGATGATCATGATGTAGTCTTGCATGGCGTCCGATACCATTTTAAAGAGTTTTCTCAAATAAATGACCTGCTTTTTTTTTTGTGTGTAAAAAGTAAGTATTATAAAGCAGATGAAATACGACAGCTTAAGGGCATTTCCTAGCATTATAAATAGAGCTAATAATTCAAAAAGACATTTGAAGGAAGTTTTCATATATTTGCCAATACAATATTTGTCTGGGAATGCCTAATTTTTTGATAGAGTGAAGCTCTATCTCTACCGATCAAAAATAAATAAAAAAAGAATCTCTACCTCTTACAATTTTGTGCACCTTAGCCAAAATGATATGGATGTTAGTTGACTTTGTCACGCCCCAAACCCTAACGAGCTCGCAATACCCCTATGACGGTCATATCGAACGCGACGTCCCAGGACGCGTCGCCGACCTATACGAAACACGCAAAGACGTACGCAAGTAGAAGCGAAATATAATCAACCCGGATAGTAAACAATGACAAAGGGATAGCACTTGCATGAATCAATAAACGTATAACGTAAGCTTGGCAATTACCTATAGGATTCACAAATACACAACATCAAAAGGGAGTGGTGGTTGGGTAGCCTACTTTACTATACAAAATGGGGAGCATCCAAAGATGAAACGAAGCATCAAATGCCCAAGGTCACTCCCGGTTTCTGAACCGCACGTGACCATTATTCGTCACTCCAAACCTGAAAATATTTAACAACGGGGGATGAGATAAATCTCAACAAGTAGACAACCTAAACCCCACATAGGCCAATGCGTACCCAGACGAGTCTCCACATGCAATCTAATAACCGACAAACTAGAATTCATAAAGACATGCTTACCTTGCCTTAGATCACGCGCCAACTCTACATATTAGTCACATCATTTTAATGTTATAATAGCCCAAGAATGTATCACAATTACCCGAGCGCCACACACACGTCCATTCATCCAATTCAACCAAATACATTATACATGCACATCCATCTAACCAAATACATTATACATGCACATCCATCCAACTTTCTTAAGACTCGGGTCAACACCCCTTAGGTCCTTTCTCGCCACCTGTGTCAGCACGCTCCAAGCTGGCAGCCGTTCGATCAATCCGGACTTTGTCCCATGTCAACACGCTTCAGGACCTTTCTCACGACCTGCGTAAACACGCCTCAGGTCAGCCCTCCGATCAATCCGGGCTTTGTCCCGCGTCAACATCCCTCATGACCTTTCTCACGACCCGCGTAAACACGCCTCAGGTCCTTTTTCACAACCCAGGTCAATGCTCCACATGTTGGCAACCCTCTTATCGATCCGGGCTTGGTCAAACAAACACACATGCCACTTAATTCAATCAATTCCCACGTCATTCACATAATCAAACTACGCCATAATATACTCAATCTCCACTCATTTCAATCAATCTATGCGAGTATCAAATTCGTTCCTTAAGGCATCACAAGTTCGCCACATTGCACAACTATCATTCTAACACATTTCGAGTGTCCAATTCCAAGTCATGAACTCACCACAATAGCCCACGATTATGGCATTCAAGCCGTACATAACCGGCCAACAACCCAACATGAATTTGGCCACCCTCGAGTACCGAGATTTACTCACAAACTTCACAATAAATTAACCACGAACAGCCACCAAATTACCTCAAACATCATCGCAATTTAGTCTAAAACCTAGCAACAAACAATCCTCAAACCGGCCCCTAACTTATCCAACAAACCGGCACTAAACAAACCCTAAACAAGTTTGTATAATATCCAAAGTACTAAATAGGGTTTAGAGAGTCACTTACCTTGGTTTTGGCCCAAGGAAAAACTAGCGAGGGACCAAAATGGCTCGGCGGAGCAGTGGCGGGCTCGGCGGAGCAGTGGCGGGCTCGGCATGGCACAAGCACAACGAGCACGGTGGCCGACCATCGCTCAGCATAGCCTTTAACCACGATCGGGCGAGCGGCCTAGGCGGATGGGCAACGGCTGGGCACGACGGACGAGCGGCTGAGACGGCTTGATCACGGCTGGGGCAACGGCCACGCGAGCAGGCGACGGGCTCGGCCACGGCTGGGACAACGGCTAAGCAAGCTAGGCAACTTGGCCCCGGTCGGGGTAGGTAGCCAGCGAGCTTGGCCACGGCCCGGGCAACGGCTAAGCAACACGACCGACAAGCTGGGGTAGCGATTGGACGGCGACGGCGAGCTGGCGATGACGGCGACGACGATAGGCAGCCCGGGCTATGGGTGAGAGGTGGAGTTGGGGTGGTGGTGGAGAGCCGGCGGTGGTGGGGGGCGGCATGGCGGCGTCGCAGGTGGCCGAGGCCGAATGGGCCGATTGGCGACTTAGCAGAGCCGGGCCACGGCGGACGCGGTAGCGAGCTTGCTGGAATAGGGGCGATGGGGGCAAGGGAAGAGGGAGGCGGTCAGGAGTGAGCTGTGAGTAGGAGCAGCGGCGGTCGCTGGGTGGCGGCTGGCGGACGGCGACACTCGGTGGCTGGGCGGCAAGCAAGAAGCATGCATCGGAGGAGAAAGGGGAAGCTCGGCCAAAATAGGGGGGAGAGTCAGCAGCGACTGTGGTGACTGGCAGGTGACCGGCGAGTGGTGGCTCCGGCAGGCGATCGGCGAGCGACAGCCTAGGCAAGACGCGGGGCGACGACGAGCAATGGCGATGGGCTCAGCCAGAAGGGAAACAGGGCCTGTAGGGTTCCTTAAGTACTAACAACGCAGCGAAATTCATAAATCGAAATCTTAGATAGGATCCATGCGTGTATTGAAATCTAAACAGAAGTTCGACATGTATCTTTTTGCAGATGGAAAGTATATTGACAATCGATTGTATATGGATTAGCGCCTCAAATGTTGCGTCTCTATGGATATCTATACACACTAACGAAAGTCTCCAACGATCCAAGTGCTAGCTAAAGATCTTAGACTTCTTTTTCCTGATTGCCTTTGATCTTCGAGACTCTCTCAAAGATCTCTGAATAGATAACGATTCTCTTCGTATTCCATTGGAGGCATTTTTTTTTTCTCTCTTAGGGTTTTTTTGTCACCTACATGCTATATATATATAGCCTCATTATCTACACGAATTAAAAGAAGTGGGGCCGAGTGATTTGGGCCCGCCAAACTGTCCACCTTCAATCGTATATTTAATTATTTTCTCATAACGTGCACGACCGCTTAGATAAGTTGAATAGGAGAATAAATTAAAATCTACTTCTTACTTTAAGTAGATTCCGACGTACAGAAAATATTAACTCAGTTCGCTATTGTGTGATCCTGTAGGTTCACAAACATTAGCAGTGTGCTCAAAACTCTTTTTGGCCCACAAGTCATAAGCGGTCTCTAGCAAGGCATTATGACTACCTAAGTATAGTAAATGTCGGTTTTTCGATACAATCTAATCCACGACTAATATTAGAGTATCAATCTTGATTGATTCCTAGAGTAGATTACTACCAGGACCGCGACGGTGAAGGGGAAGGAGGAAGAAGAAAGAAGAAAGAAAGAGGAAGAAGAAAAGAAGGAGGAGGAGAGAGAGAGAGAGGGGACGTGAGCGTAAGGGGAGGCAGAGAGAGAGAGAGAGAGAGAGAGAGAGAGAGAGAGAGACAAAAGTCAAACACATACTCAAGTGCGATCCAACAGCCCACATTCAAACTCGCGAGTTTGATCTAACGGCCGCGAAAATCCCAAATTTCAAATTAAAATAAAAGACCAGAAGACAGTAAATAAAATACACTTAAGATGGGGAGTCTACTGGTGAAAATCTGCATTCTATCCAAATTTCACTTTTCGATAATTCCGGACAATCTCGAGGCTGGCCACATTAATATCGACACCATCTAATTAAATTCGTCACGAAACTTTGAGAAATTCGACACTCAAGTTCGGGCTCTAAATAACAGTCAAATTCGATCGAATGCGACTTTAGCAAAATTTCAAATTTAAAATAACTCGAGAGTGATCAGTTCTGGGCAAGATTTAACTATAAATGCACTGACGAAATACACGTTTTATAAATCATAAAAATAGGCCGAAATTCGGAATGTCATAGACTTGTTTTGAAATCGTTTGTGGTTGTGCTCCATCCAAATGCAATACATGGTTGCTAGGAAAGATACTTTGAGGAGTCATGCCACCAAATCTTTCCGCTTTGTTGCCTTAATCATTCATTGAAGTTCCTTATTCCATACTCTTAGAGAGCGCCTAATCCCTTGTTGTGCTAGAATATTGCAACATATGTTGCCTATCCACTCACACTGGAAGAATAAGTGTGTTCTTCTATACCAACCATGCAAAAGTTACACTGGCTATCGACTGAAGTCTACCATTGGGCTAGGATCTTTGTTGTCGATGGTCTGTGTCTGCAAACTAGCTAGCCAATGAAATTGTGTTTGGTAATGCCGTTTGTCTAAATTAAGTTATATTACTTTACAATCGGTCCCACATGTCTGAGTTCTTCATAAATATCTCGGCAACAATACCTTGGGCTAGAGATAATCGAGATAAACAGGTTGCAATTTAAGGAGACATCGCTAACTCTAAGCCATACCGCTCTCAATGTCGAGCTGCATAATTGCAGTGCCTCTGCATTTTGTGTTGTGAACTCAAATACTCTAAAGGGATGAGGACAAATGATTGATGAGGTTCCATAGTATGCATCCTAATAATACTTTGCTCTAAATATTCAAATTGAGCAATATTAATCCTCTTTCCCTTTCAAGTGAAGACATGCTTTCTCATTTTAAATAAATTCCATTATTCTAATACGTGACACTTGTTTCCAACTTTCCGGTGTTTAAATGATTCAAAACTAATCGATTTACAGAAAATATTTTCCATGAATTAAAAACAATAAGCTTAGATCGGTGAAAAATGACTTTCTATTCTGGCAAAAAGAAAATAACTTTTCCTTAACCTCCAAATAAATGAAAACTAAGGATTTTCCTTGAAAATGATTTCTATCGAATCATAAAATTTTTGAAGAAACAAACTCACCCCTAGTATATTTAGAGTTTCCAAAAGTAGTTAAGGAAAAATATTTTCTATCATTTTTTCATGGATAATTTCAAATTTAATTGGAGGCAATGTTTACTTAATTACTTGAGGTTTGGTACATGAATAAGCGGTTGTCATCCCCTAAATAATTAAAGATGGAGCTTTTTTCTCCAGAATAACCGAATAATTTGGTAGTGCGTGTGGAATTTGCTTAGGTCTACAAAAAATCCTTTAGAACACTCACAATGTCAATAATTTTCTGCATTTCTATTTTTCCATTTAATATATATATCTAGTCCGATAAATATATATGGCCCTTTACTAATTCTCAAATGGATCGGGTAAAATCAAATAGGATAACTCTTTGGGGCTGCTTCAGTAGTTAAAAGAGACATGTGCGTGGATTATTGAAAACTATTTTATGTAGTGGTCGAACAATTGAGATAGTGGCATCGATCAATCATATTACTCGTCTAATATTTTTTTCGTCCTATATTGAAACAAGAAATTTTATAAATAACCGAAGATTATAACTTTAGGTTTTTACTAATAAAGAAAACCCAAATTTATATAAACGAAGATAATAATGACTAAAAATTATCTAGTTTCTTTCACACATATGGTAAAGGTAGGGATTGATGTAAAAACAGTTTCTCAAGAGATAAGCTAGGCCGTTGATTCTCTTTTAAGCTTTGTCCCGTATGATGGTTAAGTAAGTTTGCTATTTATTTTCCTTTTCCTGTTTGCGAGCTGTATAAATATAATTTCTAAACTTTTGGCAAATTATTTGATTTAAATTTGAATTCTTTTTTTTAACAGAAGTTACGTCTATCGATTTGGATAATTAGCTAGGTAATTCCTGAAAGTACTATCTACTTAAATCAACGACAAAAAAGTGATTTTTCTACATAAAAGAATAATTAGACCGTCCGTGTACTAAAGATAAACCCAACAATAACAAACAAAATCACCTACGGAAATTATTCTATTTCAAGTTGGTAAATAAAAACTTGAGGAAGAGAAAAAATTATCTGGACAAAATATAGCTACAAAATCTTCACAAGATATACTAAATTTATTTTCTATCAACTAAAATATAGCTACAAAATCATGCAATTTGGCCGGCACACTCATCTGCAGCTTATGAAAAAGCTTGTTTTTGACTTCCTTGACCGTATCAGACCTGCAAACCTGAAGAGCAACAGTTTTACCGTTACCGCACTTGACAAATATCTGAAACGGAGAATAGGGAGACACCAATTGTAAGTCAGAGCCATCCGCAAAGCCGTAATAAGTTTGTTGGATATTTCAGCAATTTTGAAATTATTATAATTTATGACTGCCATAAAGTCATCATTTTATAACTGTTTTGCAACGGACATATAACGGCTTTGTAACATTTGATTTAATTCAGAGCCTCCATTATTTTATAACGGTCATATAACAGTCACTTTTTAATAATTACCAATTGTTTTATAACGGTTCTTAACGGCTCTTTTTCTTGTATCTATAAATTATTACTTTGAGCATAATTGAAAAGTAATATATATACATATCAAAACAAGAATATCCTTTGTTCTTTCTTTTATCTATCTTTTCTTTCTTTGCTGGGATATACACACAATGGTGTTCCTGTTTCTTCTAATATTCAGTGCGGAGTATAGAAAAAGGTTTATTGTATAGCCGTTAGAGCCTTACGCACCGAGTTTTATACTCTGAGGGGCAAAATTATCCTTAAGGACAATTATTAGCATGCCTCAGACATTAATATTATTTTTTCATCTTTTTCAATAGATTTCCAAGAATTATTCTTATTTTTCCGTGTTATCTAACATTTTTCCAACAAAGTTAAGGTCATGTGATCCTCAAGCTGCTTCCCCTAATAGACCATATGCAAACTCATGACCTGCACAGACATCTTTGCTATGGCCAAAGCTTTCACATGACTCATAGTGTACCAAAATTCAGATCCTTATGTGACTTTGCGACCGGACATGTCCACAATAATTGACACATCATCTTTGGAATGGAAAATGAAATATAATGTCGGCTCTTGCAGTAAGTGGAATGAGGAGAGTGTTCTGTCCTCCGCAAGCACCTTTCGCTTGAATACCTGATCGAACTCATCCAGAAAAATTGCTTCCTTGGCTTGAATCATCAATTTAACACAGTATCCCGATTCCTTGCTTTACCCCCAGTTTTTTAGCTAGTCCAACATTTTTTAGGTTCTGCAGCTCAAATCACTCGTGCCGTCTGTACTAGAAGTCTAGCCTTTCAAATCGAAAGTTGGTTGACGTGACACGAACATGGCCCGCTCTAGGCGCGCCCTCACTGAGGTGGCATTGAGCACATCGGCTTTGGTGGCGGGCCGCACAGCTAAAGCACAGGATCCAAGGACAACAGCACCCTTTTCTGCCTGTGATCCGAGGGTAGATACGAAAGGCAAATGATGGACTCAAGATTCTTCCGAGGGTCTCGTTTGTTGACACTTGAAAAGTCAGTTTTCAGGCAGAAGGAAAAACCAAAATAAAGTGACCAGCAAGTTTTTTTGAGTTGATAAGATTTGACATTTACTTCATCCTAGCCAAGTCCTGAGAATGTATGCGTTTTGTTGGTAGTAGATGATGCTATGAAGTGTATCATAACAGTTGTTTCATGCATGCCTTTTGTAATTACAGTTGATCCCGTGAAGATGCAAGTTTTGCAAAGTTTTGCAATCATGTGTAGAGTTAATGCTATTGAGCATGAGGGGAGGAGACTCCGAGAGAAACTAAGGAGACTAATGAGGATCCTTAGAAAGAAACTCTAAATAGAGAAGCTTTGGAATTCTAATGCTTTTGTGAGAATGAGATGTACAAATGAGGGGAAGAGACTCCTTTATATATAAGTACAGGATCAATCATATCCATAGATCTTTTCTTGATCTAACGGTAAAGATCGCACCTCCCCAACTACCATCTACCTCCATTTATTACATGAGGGTACAATTACAATATTACTCACCCTTAGAGTATTCTAGAACATACAAGAAAATCCTATGACTTAGAATTCTCGAGGTCTGCTCGCTCATTCATGGATTAGACATGGTCTTTCGTTCAGAATTACTTGAGAGCGATCCAATTCTCTGGGCCATGACATTCTGCCCTCACCTAATTGGGCGACACCCTCATCGCGTCTTCAGCATGGAATGCATCGATTTGCTTCTCGAACTGCCAAAGAGATTCCGTGGGCTCCCAACTTGCTCCACTCTCCGAAAGACCCTTCCATCAAATCATATATTCTCGCTTCAACGCATGGTATCACTTTCGTTTAACTTGATCTGCCGTGATGAAGTCGACGTCTCGATCATACAAGGTTTTCACCCCAAGCGGCTCCCGACTCCCCACGATCTAGGTCTTTTTTGTCTTTATGGAAAGGTTTAAGCATATTAACATTGGATAAATTTGTCATAGGTTACTAGTTTGGAGTTTTTTGTAGTAAAAAAATTAGTTTGGATAAATTTATCACAAGTGTACCAGTTTAGGTTTTTCGTAATATTATCTCAAAGTTAAAAGATTGTGCTTTTGTTTGAAAATTGAAAAGATTGTAAAAGGTTGTGGTATTTGTAGATGTTCTAAAGATTTTGTTAAAATCCTTGCAAGTGTAGAGTATTGTGTTCTTGGGGATTTGACTCCTTTTTTTTTTTTTTTAATTTGACTAGTGATGTTACGACAGACTACCGTTCCAAAAGAAAAAAGAGGTCAAAAAATTATATAATTTTTATTCAACAACAAAACTTTTGCTGTTACTCCGAATCTATATTAAACCAAAAAAATAATTAAAGATGTTTTTTCATTGAATAGCTACATCTCATCCAATAAATATATATTGGGCCCTTTACTAACTCTAAAATGGATTGGGTATAATCACATAGAACTCCTTGCGGTTGCCTAGTAGTTGAAAGACGGACACGTGCGTGGATTATAGAAAATTATTTTATGTGTTGGTCGAACAATGAGGTAGCGGGGTCCACCAATCATATTAACCGTACGATATGCTTGTCGTCCTACGTTAAAACACGAAATTTTGTGAATAAATATAATAACCGAAGATTATAACCTAAGTTTGTAACTAATTTTAAAAAAAACCTAAATTTATGTGAAAGAAAGATTATAACCTAGGTTTCTTTCATACATACGTTTGACGATGATGATATGCAATTTGGTTCAAATTTTGAACCTTGAAATGTGTTTATTAATCTCCAATTATTATTCTCACATAATCCTACATTTATTCATGATAGGCATGATTATTAACTACTCAATTATCGGTTATTTGAAAAACCTGATAACGCATATTTTGCCAAAAAAAAAATCACTTGCAAGGGCGCCTTGAATAAGATGAAGGCATGGAGTTCACTTTATTAGAAAAGAAATAGAAAACAAAACTCGAAACCCTAGTTGCGCGGCTTATGGTGAATTTATTTGTGTGATGGGAATTAATGATTAATTGGTCTCATAAATGACCCAGACAAGAAAAAAAAATGGAGAATAATCAACCAAAAATTATAAAAGTACCAAGCATTGCTATCAGATAGACGTCAAAATCTTCCCGCATGTTAACAACCTCTTTTTGCATGAAATTAAACCACATGCTAACCAGCGGAGATAGTCATCTGGAATCTCAAATGTAGAGTCTCAAGTTCGTTTCTTGCTCGGTGCACTCACATGGAGTTAGGTTATAACAAAGTAATTTCTTATGACTCCTCTAGTCTCGTCATGGATGGTCTGTTTTTTTACTAGATTGGAGAGATAGACTTAGTCTAATGCGTAAAAACTAATTCGAGATATTATTTGACCGCTATTTCAAAAGGAGGTGAGAAAGGCTGCGCCGCCCAAGTTTGCTCCAAATTGGCCTAAAGATATAGTAGAGTTTGCCATGAGAGTAATCTCAAGGCTATACAGGGTTAAAAAGTATAGCTGTAAAAGTCTTTTCTTTGCCATTCAGGAACATCTAGTAAGGTAACTCATCGGTGCAGAACAGTAAAATCCGTTGGGATGTTTGTGGGATCAATCAAATGAAAGATTCAGACTTAGTTTAGTGTGTAAATTATGTTCACCAAATAATTTCTAATGAATTGGCGATTGGCTATTGTGATTAATTTTAAAGGAAGCATGGTATCTTAAACAAAAAAGTTTGAGTTTGACAAGGAAGCTTTGAGTTTTCTATATATACGAGCAAAAGTGCATATGTTGCGTCTATGCAAATTTAACATGTAAAAGACATTGCGCTTAATTATGAGGTTTTTGAATTACTAAATAGTATAAAGTAATTATTGACACATGTATGTGAAAAGAGAAAATATTTCAAGATTGGAAAATTTGTTCTTTAAACTTTTATATTAGATAAAAAAAGATTCAAATTTTAAAACTGGAGTACGTTAGAGATAAAACAAAAAAAATATTAATTTACTCTTGTATGTCGATAGAATATTCATAAAATAACTAATTGAGGATATTTTGGGAAAGAAAAAAAATATTGTGATCCCTTAAAAGTTTGAGATCCTCTTTGCGCTACACAATAGTAAGAAGATGGAAATAAGCAATCTTACAAATTCTATACACTAATATAGTGAATGAAATTGTCATTACTAAAAAATAGAAAACTATATATGTGGTAACTATTTTGTACTCTTGTTGTAATGTGATATCTTGCGCTGCATAAGAATGGCACCCAAGGAAGAATTCGTCAAATTTTCTATTAATTTTTCTTTAAATTATGGGATCAGCACATTAGAAGCCTTAAAACTTATTAGGAAATTGCAAGTAAATTCTAAAAGTTTCAAAAAGTGCAATCAATTCGTAAAACTTTCAAAAAGTGCAATGAAGTCTTAAAACTTATCACGAAAAATGTAATCGAATCATAAAACTTTCAAAAAGTGCAATCAATGTCAAATTAGTCCAATCAAGTCCTTTGGTTGATTGCACTTTTAGAAAATTTTAGAACTCGATTGCATTTTTGTAAAAAGTTTGTCGCGACCTCCCCGAACTGGCATCGCTGCCTAAGAGGTTTGGCTAATGGATTACTAAGTTAAACCTAGCTCGAACTCTCCCAAGACCATACCAATTCGCGACTTAAGTTTAAGTTGTTAACATGCAAATCAATTTCATTTAGGAGTCGCCATTAATCAGTTTTTGGTGGATTGATTAGACACCCAAGTGAAGCACGAGAGAAATGATTCACTTTTACGAACCAGAGATTCAATGGATACGGAGACTTGATTACACTAATTGACCAATTAGTGCCATTTCGGTACATAACCTTGTTCAATTACTGGCTAACCTGTTCACACTAATCGGAAGTCTCAAAATTTCATTCCTAACTAAGCTAAGGAATGCAACAATTAATATCTAAACCTAACATGCATAATCGACCACATGCAAAGTTAAATCAAACGCGCAATTCGAAATGTGTGAACCAAGCGATGTGTAATTAAACATGACACTACTCACACAATAGGACAAGAAAAACCAATTCCAAAGTCCAAATAAAACTTTTGATTTTTCGAAATTTTTTTTAATATTAAAATAATTATAAAAATATTATAAAATCAGATCCGGGTCGGATCCCCACATCCGACCCGGATCGGGTCTGACCCGGGCACGCCGGCCTGGGTCCGCCGCGAGGCGGGCTCGACGAAGGCCCACTTCAGAAAAAAATATAACCCAAAAAACAATTAATTAAAAAAACCTAGGCCCAGCCCACTATGAATAAAAACCTAAATAACACTTCAACCCAATTTTCAAGCTCGGCCCATCCACGAAAGGCCCAAGACCTAATAAAACCCACTCTAATAACTAAAAGGCCCAAAACATTAAAACGCCAAATAAACATAAAATCGGCCCAAATACTAACAAAACCCTATCCGGTTTCGACCCATCCGCCCGACCCGGTTCGTGGCCGCGGACCCGAATAGACGGAAACCCTACCCGGCCACGGGCTGCCGATCCCTTTTTCTTTTCTGATTTTTTTTTATTTCTTCTATTTTCCTTCTTTTCTTTTACTTTTTTTCTTCTCTCCTGTTTTTTCTTTTCTTTTCTATTTTTTTTTCTCCCCTTTTCCCTTGGACGCCTTCTCCTCTTGACTTTTCCTCCCCCTTTTTTCTTCTGTTTCTTTTCTCCTTTTTGTTCCTTTTTCTTCACGTGGTCTATCCCCTTCTGCACATTCCTCTCTGACTTTTCCTGTTCTTTCTTTTTTTTCGTTTCTTTTCTTCTTTTCTATTCTTTTTCTTAACTTGGTTTTTCTTCTCTGCATGCCCAGATCGCCTTCTTCGCTGGGACTTCTTCACCGAAGGCTTCCCCACACGCGAACTTCTACCGTGACTACGCCAGGGGACGCCCAACGTTGGCCGTCGGCCATCGGCTCGGGCCGCCGGCACCGACGCCGTCACCGCCGGCCGATGCTCCGGCGATGACACCGGTGGCTGAAAACGACCATATCTCCGCGCTTTCCGACGAACCAATATTCGACTCCAACCCGAACACACAAGCATGCACGCACAAAGTAAAGCGTATAGAAACTAACACGGTGGGATTCTAAACCAAGGCGTTGCTGGGAACGAACAGCGACTTCAACTCATGTGCTCGTCCATGGCCGATGTCGGGGAAACGATTTTCATGCCACGAAATCACACAAAAACATGGATAGCTTGAAGTCTACAACAATACTAGAACGAATCAAGCATGTAACCGAGTGCTAGAGTGTCGATTTCACAAAAACATATTCGGAGCTCTCTTGAGCATTTTGTCAAATACGTGGAGTGCGGTTCGCGACTGACTGGGAACAAGAGCAGAACCGATTAAGGTTCAAACCCATAACCATAATCAACATAAAACAAAAGGCAGCACACAACAATAGCCGGGGAAGGCTCGCCGACGCTCGAAACCGCGTACGGTCGGGTTCCGGCGAGTCAATCCCAGTCAGCCGAGACCCAAGAACAGGATGCGATTCAGGCGAAATAAGGGGAATCGACGGAGCTCCCTGCCCGGCTCGGCGGCGGTGAATGACAGATTGGACTATGCCCGGTCACCTCCCGCGCTTTCGAGCTGAGATCCTCGGAAAGCGATCCCCCAAATCACAACACACAACCCGAGAAGGGCTTCGGACCGGGACCTACCGTGAGGGACGGGATGCACCGGAGGGTCGCCGGCCACGGTTGAGGCGTGGCGGTCATCGACAGGAGACCGTTCGCCCCTCGGATCTCGCTCTCCGACGCTCTCGAACTCCCTTTCTCTCCGGAACTCTCTCTCCTCGGGTCTTTCTCTCTCCCGGGAGCTCTCGGTCTCCGGAAAGCAATCCCCCCCTCTTTTAACGTCGAGAGAAGGAGGAGGATCTCCCCCTCTCGGCTTCCCCCCCGGCGACGCTCGCCTACTATTTCGAGCTCGAAGACACCCTCGATCAGAGCGTCCTCTCCCGTTTCATCATACGCCTGCTGCGGCCGATCCTCCCCTCAGGACCAAATCTCGTCCATCTTTAGCTAAAACGGCTACAAATCTGTTCAACGCAGATCGGAAGCACTGCGCCGTCCTCGATGCGCCCCCCGTTCTCTCGCTTTGTCGCTTTCGGTTGTCCGCTCCTTATCGTTTCTGCTTCTGCCGCTGCCATCCTTCGTGCTGCTCTTTCTTCCCCTTTCCAGAA
This sequence comes from Syzygium jambos, assembly GCA_031216235.1. Lineage (NCBI taxonomy): Eukaryota > Viridiplantae > Streptophyta > Magnoliopsida > Myrtales > Myrtaceae > Syzygium > Syzygium jambos. Next base: position 26,288,477 of record CM062227.1, read on the forward strand.
GCGTTGAACAATGCTGGGGGAAGATCCACGCGTGACTAGCGTTGAATAACGCTGGTCTCTTCCTTTTTTTTTTTTTTTTTTTTAAATTTTTAATTTAATTTAAATTTTTTATGATAGTGGTGCTGTGCTGGCCAGCATTGAATAATGCTCGTGCCCCCTTTTTTTTGAAATTTTTTTTAATTTTTTTAAAAAAATATTATAAATTTTTAATTTTTTTTCAAATGTTTTTAACTAATTTTTTTTGAATTTAAACAAGGAAAACATATTCTAATATGCCTTATTAATGTAAATGCACCTAAAGTCTATATGCCAATTAGTTTAATGAAAATATTTTTGCTTAGGGGTTAAAAATTAATCCCTAATTTTCTATGCAATTAAACCCTAAATGACTAGGTAAAATTTAGGTGTCAACAAAATTTTAGGTCTTGATTGAATCTTTTTGAAATTTTAAGACTTAATTGTATTTTTTTGATAAGTTTTAGGACTTATAATGCACTTATCGTTATAATTAATGATTATTAGTCAACGAAAGAGCTTAAGCATATCACAGACACTGACGCGGTTTCAAATTCCTAGTAAGACTACTTATGACCTCATCTTTCAAACCTTTAAAAGCTACCTATCCCAAGATGCATATACTTACTAGTTATTATAGGAAAACAAATCCTAATTCTACTGCAAACCCTACTTACATTGTCAGCAATCTATATATACTTACACTAGATGAATTGCAATTCGCCTTTTTCTAGTTTTCCGCAATCAATCTCTCTAGCCTAGTGAGCTTACTGAAATTCCTCAGCATTCAAATAGGAAAAAAAATGCTGAAAAGTTTGAGATTAGTTGAGTGGTTAACAATGGCTCGAAAGGGATACTTTCAAGTATATGTGGATGAAGAGGAGAAACGTTATTCGGTCCCTTTGGCATATTTAGATTGCAAGATCTTCGGAGCTTTGCTTAATAATTTTGAAGATCGGATCCAATCGGAGGATAGGCGCATCAAGCTACCGTGCTCGCAATGGTTGTTCGAGAGAGTGATCGATCTGGCCGAGGCGGAACGTAAAGAGGCTAAGCGCATGTCACACAAGAAAAGGTTTCAGGACCATGCTAGAATTTTCGATGAATTTATTTTTTTGTAGATGTAGAATCTGAATATAATTACTAATATATTTCTTTTTCATTCTTTTCTTTTTGTTTAAGTTATTCTATATATGTGGAGATTTATGGATATGTAAGGAGTAATTTAGTAGATAGAAAATATATTCAGTATTTCTCATGAAGGTTTTGTAGCTATATTTTGTCCAAATAATCTTCCTTTTATTTGCCCACCTAAAATCAAATAATTTTTGTGAGGGGTAATCGATTCCTTATCCAGTCCGGTCTAATAGCAAAATAGTTTGATTGAAAGAAACAATCTTAAGTTTGTCTGGTTTCGGGATGTTTGCAGCGACATCAAGCTATCGTCAAAGTTCAAGCATATTTGAGCAATGACAATTGTTTAGATGAAAATTACCAATTTAAACCCTACACATATTAACTTAAACCCTAACCAAGTAATCTCACGCAATCCAACAGTTTTGTCATATATTAAGTCGATGAACACGATAATTGAAGAGGCACTAGCAACCATGCGAGGTAAAATATGGAAAAGAAAATTCAAACAGCAATAGCTCGGGTCATATTAAATTCATTTGCATTATGCGAAGTAAATTTTTAATTAGACGGCCAAAAACACAAGTGTTCAGATGGCATCATATGACCAAGAGAAAACTTTACAAGAAGAAGATTCACACGATTAAAATTGTAGCCCAAAAAAAAAATCAAATCATGTCCATCTAATGAAGCTTATGGATCAGATCGACTTCAAAATCTTCCCACATGTTGACAATTTCTTTTCGGCAAGAAATTAAAACGAGCACTGACCTAACTGACGGTAAATGGATTTGGAATGTTGCGCATCATAAAAACCGTGAGGTCTTAAGTTCACTTTGGCGCAATTCATTGGGGTCAGATTACGAGAAAGCAATTTCCTGTGAATCCCTTTATCTATAGTGTGAATGACCTGACCAATTCGACACCTAATTTTTTTTTCCGAAGGTCCTTCTTGTATATTTTCAAAATGGGAAAAATACCAAAAAAATGCTAAACTTATTACATTTGTACCAATTCAGTCCTAAATTTTTTAATTGGATTAATTTAGTCCAAACATTTTCATATTAGTACCAATTCAGTCCATCCGTTGAATTTAGACTGAAAATTGCTACGTGGACGCCAACCGTCTTACATGACACAGTCATCGCTTACATGAACATTTTTGTAATTTTTTAATAAATTTTTTGAATTTTTTTCCATTTTTTCCTTTCCTTTTTTGCTTTCCCTTTTCTTTAACCGATGGCCAGTGAGGGTTGCCCTTGTGCGGCCGCACTTAGGCACGGCGAGCGCCGACAAGGCCCCCCTCAGTGCACCTAGCTGGGCCTAGCTTGGGCGAGGCCAAGGCCCAATGACCCTGACCCTTGCTAAGGCGGGGGTTGCCGAGCCTTGCCCTCGCCTAGGCAAGGGTTGCCCTTGCTAGATTTGGCTTGGGGAGCCTCATTGGCACTCGCCCTCGCCCAAGTATTGCCTGGTAGCGATTTCTGATCTAAATTGACCGGATAGACTAAATTGGTACTAATGTGAAAATGTTCATGACTAAATTAATCAAATTGAAAGGTTTAGGATGAAGTAATACCAACGTAATAGGCCTCAGACCTTTTTGATAGATTTTCCTTTCAAAAGAGTTAACTAAAATTATATTTCATTTTTGGGCATTGTAATCTTGCATTTCATATTTAGGTAGTGTTTAGAGTTACCGAGCATTTGTGCATAAAATTGAGTTCGGAGATATTAAAGTCAATTCTTCCAACGCATTACTCATTGCATGCATTGCCTTTTACATATAATCTTAATAATGGCATCTGTGTCATTCTGCACACGCATTTGGGGGTTGAAGATGCATTCCACGAATTCGAAGCAGGATAGAGAAAATGAGTGGAGAGATGGAACAATCTTGCTAGTTAATTTAGTTCTATTTTAGCAAGTTGTTCTTACTTTAAAAAAAATTGTGATAGGTCTCTCGACTCATTTTTCGATAAAAAAAGATAATTATCCTTTGAAATATATTTAGAAAAAGAATAAACCGACAAATACTTTTCGTCCTCGACAACATTCATGTAGTGCATGACTTGCATGGTTCATTGGATGAGGTTGTACAACGTTCTCTATCGGTGCTTAATAAGGTAGCGCATGATAACCATCCTGATTCTGTTCAAAACTGATTTTCTATTCCCAGAAACATCTTTGGACTAGAAACTCGTTTGGTAACGCAATTTCATTTTTCTATTTCTGGAACAACTTTTTGTTCCAGAACCGATTCTAAACTAGAAATCAAAACAAAAAAAGTAGGTTTTCTATTTCTAGACAAAAAATGAGAATCATTTCTGAGAGAACTCTTTCTTCAAAACACATGTTCATTTAGAAGTCACGATCTTTAAGGTGGGAAAAAAAAGCAAAAAATAAAAAATTTCAAAACTTCACAGAATGGTTTAGAATCTATAGCTACCTACTTTGAACGAAATTTAAATTTTTTTAGGTGCCTAAAAAAAAATTTACAAAATGTCTTAGAATACCTCTGGCCACTCACTTTGAGCGAAATTTAATTTTTTTTAGATGCCAAAAAAAATATAAAATAATCAAAAATTTAAAATTTAAAAACTTCACAGAATGTCTTAGAATACCTGTGGCCACTCAATTTGAGCGAAATTTAATTTTTTTAGGTGCCGAAAAAAATTTAAAAAAGCAAAAAATAAAAAATTTTAAAACTTCACATAATGGCTTAAAATACCTGTGGCTATCTACTTTATGCCAAATTTAAATTTTTTTAGGTGCCGAAAGAAATAAAAAAAATTTCAAAACTTTACATAATGACTTAGAATATCTGTGGCCACCCACTTTGAACAAATTTTAATATTTTTTAGATGCCAAAAAAATAAAAATAAGAAAAAAAGAAAAAATTTCAAAACTTCACATAATAGCTTAAAATACCCGTGGCCACCCATTTTGAGCGAAATTTTATTTTTTTAGGTGCCTAAAAAAATAAAAAAGCAAAAAATTAAAAATTTTAAAACTTCACAGAATGGCTTAGAATACCTGTGGCCATCCACTTTGAGGGAAATTTAAATTTTTTTAGGTGCAGAAAAAAATAAAAAAAATAAAAAACATCAAAACTTCACAGAATTGCTTAAAATACCTATGGCCACCCACTTTGAGTGAAATTTAATTTTTTTAGGTGCCGAAAAAAATAAAAATAAGCAAATAAGAAAAAATTTCAAAATTTCACAGAATGGCTTAGAGTACCTATGGCCACCAACTTTGAATGAAATTTTATTTTTTTAGGTGCCGAAAAAAAGAAAAAAAAGCAAAAAATCAAAAATTTCAAAACTTCATAGAATGGCTTAGAATACACGTGGCCATCCACTTTGAGTGAAATTTTATTTTTTTAGGTGCCGAAAAAAAGAAAAAAAGCAAAAAATCAAAAATTTCAAAACTTCATAGAATGGCTTAGAATGCACGTGGCTATCCACTTTGAGTGAAATTTAATTTTCTTTAGATGCCGAAAAAAATTTAAAAATAAAAAAATCAAAAATACCATTTGGGCACCTAAAAAAATTAAATTTCACTCAAAGTGGGTGGCTAGAGGCATTCTAAGTCATTCTGTGAAGTTTTAAATTTTTTTATTTTTTATGTTTTTATTTTTTTTTCGGCACCTAAAAAAATTAAATTTCACTTAAAGTGGGTGGCCACAGATATTCTAAGTCATTCTGTGAAGTTTTGAAAATTTTTATTTTTTTGCATTTTTTTCACCTCAAAAAATTAAAATTTCACTCAAAGTGTGTGGCCACATGTATTCTAAACAAATTTGTGAAGTTTTTAAATTTTAAATTTTTCGATTTTTTTTGGGCACCTAAAAATTTTAAATTTCACTAAAAGTGGGTGGCCACACATATTTTAAGCCATTCTATGAAGTTTTGAAATTTTTGATTTTTTGATTTTTTTGAAAAAATTCAATAAATTTCCTATTTTCCCAAAATCTGAATTTTTTTATTTTTTGGAAATTGTGATGAATTTTTCTAGAATTTTTCAATTTTTTTTGGATTTTTTGAATTTTTTTGAGATTTTTAGGAATTTTTTGGATTTTCTAATTATTTTTATTCCATTTCTAAAAAATGGATTTTTGTTCCTGGAAATAGATTTTTGTGTTGTTTATCAAACGGATTTTTGTTTCAGGAAATAGAAATTTTGTGCTATGATCAAATGGATTTCTGATCCAGAAATAGAAATTTTTTGTCGTTGTCAAACGGGTTTCTTTTTTCAGAAAATTATCTTGGAACCAAAAATAGAAAAATCTATTTTTATTTCAGGAACTCATTCTAGAACAGAATGGTTATCATTTGCTACCTAAGTGTCTATTTTGTTTGGTTAGTCCGTTTTTATAGGGTCGATATAATATTTATTTTTATTTTATATATATTTTAAAAAACCCTAGGATCTATAACCCTGGGTTGGAATATCCATAGAGCCACGCCTACAAAATAAAGAAAAATCCCACGTGGCCGCATCCTACAATTTCTTCGAGCGAATTTAAAAAAAAATATCAATTTTACCTTGAGCGATAATTCTGATCCGAACCTTTTTTTTTATCTTAATGAAAAACATCAACTTTTACTCGAATTTCAAATTTTGAGCTTTTATTTGAGACGTTTGGAAAATCGTGCTAAATTGTCTCAAGCGCAAAATGCTGTGGTTTTTTAGGGATTTGACCTTTTTTATGATTTGACTAGTGATATTCGAAGAGACTTCCGATTTTAAAAGGAAAAAAAGTGAAAGATTATAAACTATGTGCTTTTTATTCGAGAGCAAAACTTATGCTATATTACTCTGAAAATATACTAAACTCATTTATTCATTGACAACTTTAATTTTTGTAGTACCTACGGATTCTTAATTACATTAATATTTATTGATATGCACAACACTACGTCGGCATATCACATGATATAAATATAGATTAATACTACGAAAAACTTCAAACTAGTATATTTGTGACAAATTTATCTCAAACTAATTTTTTGACAATGAAAAATCTTAAACTGGTACACCTATGACAAATTTACCCCAAACTAATTTTTTGATCATCAAAAACTCTAAACTGGTACATTTGTAACAAATTTACTCTCCGTTAAATTGAACTAATACCACGAAAAATCACAAATTTTATAAACTTGTGATAAATGGAGGGGTAAAACCCTAAACAGGTACACCTGTTAGCTATCACGTGTCATCCAACTGAGCAATTTGGTAGTAAAATTTAATGAAAACTAATAGAGGGTAAATTTACCACAGGTGTAACAATTTCTGATTTTTGTTGGTCAAAAAATTAGTTTATAGTAAATTTATTACAGGTGTACCAGTTTGAGATTTTTCGTGGTATTAGCCCTATAAATATTACATTTTTGAGAAAATTTTGTATTGATATGATAATTTATTGACTACATCACGGTCATCGCACGTATCTTTAAAGGAAAACGATCATCATGTCCCTCGTGAGTTATCTAACGAATCTAGGTTGGATCAAATCAAGAATCAACATCACACCCGCTGATCTTCTTTATTTGGCAAGCAACTATATCTGTTTTCTTATTATCTAATGGAAGATACATGGAAGATTGTATACACGCATATCGTGGATGGTTATTTCATTCAAATTCTAAATAGAGTACACATAGCCGCTGTATCTTTTCGTTTAGGCCCGAAGATTATCAACTGAAAAACCACTTCTTCTTTACTAGTTCTTTTAGGAATAGTAGACCTATCTAATTCCACTAGTACATAGACTTACATCGTTACTCTCGAATGTTTACATATATAATTCACACACTAAAAATCTTATCATCTCAAATCACCCTAATTAAGTTCTTTCCATTAGTCTCTACTATGATGATTTCACGAGGAAAAAAGAAGTTCAATGGTGACAATGATCGTGAGGAAAAAGAAGTTCAATGACTCGATGATCAGAAGGTTGAAACACAAAGAGTCGAGGGTGGCTCCTAGAGGATGCTTTGCTACATATATGGGTGAAGAGGAGACGCATTACGTCGTTCCTTTGGAATATTTGAAATGCCAAAAATTACAAGAATTGCTTCAAAACCAAATTATCTCGACGGATAACCGCATCAAGCTACTCTGTGCCCGCAAGAGGTTCTATGAGGCTGTGGATCAGGCCAAGGCGGAGCTCGAAGAGGCTAAACACATGTCACAGAGGAAAAAGCAATGGAATTACGTTCTTCTTAATTCAGCTGCCGATTAGCTTTGGATATTAATCAACTTTTAATTTTGTTTTGTTCTAATTCAACTATTAGTTTTGGGCCTCAGTTCATGCAGGGGGTAGTTTAATTTGAAATGAACAATCTTTAGTAAATATTTTGTTCTCGAGATTTATGTGATGATGATAAGGTCATTTCAAGGTTCGACGATGTCGACGAAATAAAAAAATCATGACACTCTGATATGCAATTAGTATCTTTTATTGGATATAGTAATATAGATACAGCCACGGAAATCACTAATTCAAATCATGAGATGCATACGTTAATCTCCAACTGAGTATTCGCTCATAATCCTATAGTTATTTCAGAGGTTTAATCGAAGTATTCAATGTTGACGATCATTAACTACTCACTTAAAATTATCGGGTACTCGAAGAACCCGACTACCCATTTATCTAATAACACAACTAGTCACTTGCAAGGGGCCTTAAATAAGGTGAAGGCATGGTGTTCAATCGATTAGAAAAGAAATAGAAAACAAAACTCAAACCCTTGTATCTTGGTTTGTGGTAAATTTAGTTGTGTGATGCGAATTAATGATTAATTGGCCTCATATATGTCCAAGACAAGAAAAAAAATGAAGAATAATCAGCCGAAGTTATAAAAGTCCACAACCATATGCAAGACTTCAAATTCTTCCCACATTTTAACAACACCTCTATGCATGAAATTAAACCACATGCTAATCCAAGGAGATGGTTGGTTTGCATTGAAAAAAGGGTTAATACCAAAAAATAAAAATTCAAAACCAGTAAACCTATGACAAATTTATCTTAAATTAATTTTTTGACCACCAAAAATCTCAAACTGGTAAAATTGCTGAGTTGGATGGTACATGATAGTTGATGGCTGTATCAGTTTGAGGTCTTACTTTTTGATTGTCACTGATGTACCGATTTATGATTTTTCCTTATATATATCCAATTTAATAAAAATTAACGAAGAGTAAATTTGTCACAAATGTACTAGTTTTGGATTTTTTGTGGTAAAAAAATTCGTTTGGAGTAAATTTATCATAAATTTACCAGTTTAGGGCTTTTGGTAATCAAAAAATTAGTTTGAAATAAATTTGTCACAGGTATACCAGTTTGGGATTTTTCGTGATCAGAAAAATTACATTTCGATTTACTGCAACTTCACATGATCATATGGCTGCTATTCTCAATGAAAAGGATCCAATTATCCTCCTCCCTGCTTTTGTTTTTAGTGATGGTTTACATTTTTTCCTCGATCATGGAGTTTATGCAACTTCCCCCAGCCTAATATATCGTTTGCAATCTTGGATTGTATGACACTTTGAGCATTCTTCCTCTTTTTGAAGTTCCAGAGTGATTAACTCTAGCGGCATTGATATTCCTCTTTTTGAGATTTTTGCTGCCAATTGGTGTTTGTAGCAGCTTGTATGTTCTCTTTCAATTTTCTTCACTTATTTTCTTTTGTTAATAGTCAAAGAACATTACAATGATGTGATCTTTATATCAAAGCTCCTACGCTTGAATTGATACACCATCTCTAGATGTTCAATGCCATTATAGGGGTAGAGCGAGATGGCCAAGAAGAGCAAGAAAATTATTTAACTATAGGCATTCTTCACTAAGGAATATCATTTAGAGATTATTTGCGGCATTAAAGAATCGCTTCTTCATTTTGAGACACATGCCTTCATCTACAATTTGAATGCAAGCACATATTGTAATTGCATGTTGTATTATTCATAATTACATCCGTGATCAAGATAAGAGGAATAAGAAATTTTTTCTATATGGAGATCTGGAGTACCCATTTTGACCTACACAAGATGAGGTTATAGGCAATTCATCGATCGATGAGTGAACTGAGACGAACATGCTTAGGAAAAGTATTGCCAATAAAATAGCAATGGATCATAATATGACGGAGATTCCATGAAATTGTGTTTTCGACTTTTGTAATGTATTTCCATCATTTATATTTGAGGATTTCCTATCTTGGCTCTTGTAATGTGATGCTCCACTTGGCTCGAGGGGATATAGCTCAGTTGGTAGAGCTCTCCGCTCTTGCAATGGGGTTGTTGCGACGTTGTAAATGAGGATTTCCATTATTTGTATTTGAGGATTTCCTATTAGTTTTAAAAGATCATCATTTGCGGCATTAAAGGAAAAATCCGCTTGTCTACCATATTTTTGCGACATAAGGAGAACATACTGTGGAAACAAAATTTTGGAAATAGAATTTTTGTACTATTATCAAACGAATTTCGTTAAGGGAACATAAATTTTGTATCGTCATCAAATGTGTTTCTCTGCTTAGAAACTTATCTAAGGAATAAATTATTCCTAGGAACAAAATGGTTATCATTTGTGCCATGAGAAACTTGTTTATCTTGTTATATTATAGCTGTACAAACTTATTCTTATAACTTAAATGCATTTCCTTTTAGAGCAAATAAACACTAGGGAAAGTTTTATGGTTGTCCATTCATCGAAATCTCTTGTATAATCAATATTTTGAAAGTTTTAAATATATTTTACTAAATTTTATATATATAAACAAATTCTCTTAAGCAAACTCTGCACTGCCAACCAAGCCCCATATGGATCACTTGCGCTCACCAAATTTACACATCTACCAGTGGCAAAATCGCACGGATGGCAGGGTATTTACATAACTTCACGTTGTCCGTGGAGCTTCCAATGATAAATCGGGAAACAAAATAAAAAAAAAGAGGGAAAAAAGACGAAATACAACATTAAGAAAAGAAATTCAAATATTAATGTTATCCCAATCAGCAAAAATGTCGTCACTGTGTAGAAAAAGAGCGTCACAAGAAACCTAAAAAAAGGCAAAACCGTTGAGAGGGCTCGATTTGTCTGCTCTCTCCGTTGGGTAAAAATGTAAACATGGCCATGTCAAAGGTGATTCTAATTCTAATCATTTTCATTAAGAGTGGGACTATACTAAGATACCCTAATAATTTTTTTAAAAAAGTGAAGCTAAATCTAAATTGATTTTATCAACTATAGCACAAGCTAATTAGAGCTTAAGTTTGCTAATTGACTAGCTAAGAAATCTAAATTAAAACGCCATGGACATCGGTTGATCATGGCCATTGTTTGAGAATGTCATGGCTTAGAGAATTAGATCGATCTCAAGGGTTTTTGCATGAAGGATCTTGACTGATCCATGAACCAGTGGGCGGACCTCAAGGGTTTCAAATCTAGAGTTTTTTTGTATGTTCTAGAATACTCTTGGGAGCGGGCAATATTGTAATTGTACCCTCCTGTGATAAATGGATGTAGATGGTAGTTGGGAATGTGCGATCTCTACCGTTAAATCGATGAGAGATCTACGGATATGATTGAGCATGTACTTATATATAATGGGTCCTCTCCTCCTCATCTATACATCCCCTTCTCACAAGAGCAATAGAAATCCACAGCTTTCTCTCAAGAGTTTCTCTCTGGCGGTGGTCGTTCGATATCCACGCCGGTCTTAATCTTTTTGTAACAAACTTTAGTTAAGATTTTTAGCTAGTCGATTAGCAAACTTAGGCTCTAATTAGCAAAATCAATTTAGACTTAGCTTCACTTTTAAAATAAATAATTAGAATTAGAATCACCTTTGATAGGTTCTAGCTATCAAGGGATCATGTCTCCTATAACATATGTCAGGGTTCTCTTTCATGCACACATAGTGGACACAAACAGAATCAAGACAATACTCTCGTCGACCCCTAATGGGCTAGTTCGGGTCGCGACATCCTTGGACGTGACATCCTTCTCCCTCCCACCCACCTCACCGAAAACCCTCGCTTTCCCTAAACTAAGGTTGCGTTTGGTCATCCGGATTTCTAAACTGGATAGGACTGGAAAGGATAGGATAAGAAATCATAAAATTTCTTCATATCCCGTCCATTGTTTGGTGAACTACGGATTTAAAGTCGGATAGGATAATTTTTATTTATTTTTTTGCTATTCACGGGTTCGGAGGAGTTGGTGAAGGAAAAAAAAGCCGAGAAATTTTTTTGGTGAAAGCGCACAAGGTGTGGGGATGAAGATAACGGTGAGTGGAGCGTAGGGTTTCTGGAAAAATATGCATTAGAAATCCTGTCCGGGTCTATCCCACCCCCAGATTTTTTTATTCGAGCTATATCCGGTCTATCTCTGACCTTATCTTATCCTAGACCACCACAAAATACAGGATCAGATAAAATATATCCTATTCTGGCTTTTATCCGGTCGACTAAACGCAGTCTAAGGGTGAGCAAAAGGAGGCTCGCTGACCTTAGATGGAGGGAGGGACTCTAGGTAGAGGAGGCGCAACGGTGAAGAAACAAGGGGATATATTTTTGAACTTTCGGGATGGGATTTTTCTTAAAATGTTTTTGTGCTTGATTTTTTTTTTTGATGTTCTTTTGTGATTAGTTGAGCGAAACAAAATATATTAATTTCATGAAATTATGCAAAAACCCAACTAACTAGTTGATTACCGCATAGCGTTTTAAAACCCCCAAAAAAAAATTAGTAACTACGGCATTTTCACTCGATTACAAATAAATATCCTACTGTCGTGATCTGTACCAAAAAAAAAAATATCCTACCGTCGTGAGATTAAAAAAAAATCGCGTTTTGCGACATTTTGTAAAAGTTAAGCCTTTTCATTAAATATAAAATGTATTTCTGTTTATTTTAAGATATCTTATGAATGCCTAAATGATTTTATTACAATCAAAAGAGAAATGCCGTTGATTGTGAATTTTTATTTCGTGATATTTTACAAAGGATTGCAAGGTTTTGATGTAAATATAAAAAAACTATACTTAAGAATTTTGTGTACTAATCAATATATTCGTGATTAAAAAGAAAATTATATTTAAATTTAAGGGCCTAATCTATATTTAGCCCATCAGATTGGGTGAATCATGACCCTTCTTTTTATGGAACCTTCTGGTGAACAATTTATGGCATCAGATTTCAACGGCCCATGATCTTCTAAAGTTAGGCCAATTGCCAAATTATGGGTACTTTCTCAACCAATAATTTCTGATGATTAAGTCAAAAATTGGAAATTTTGTTTTATGGCAATTTCTGAAAAGTTCACAAAGTCAACTCTGTGCATCTGCTAGAAATGATTGCTGGCTTGTTGATTTTTTTTCTGAGAATAGGGTCTGCATGACATTTTGTTTGCAAATCAAAGAAAAATTATCATGTATAAACTCAAAACTATACCAAAAAGGAGAAAAAAGAATAATGTAATTTGAGTTCCACTCTTAGAATCTTAAAATGATGGGCCAACAAAATCACGTTGGCCAAGCCTTTTCACTCCTAGTTGATTTCTGAAAAGTCCATACATTCTTCTAGCAATTTAATATAATTTCCTACTCTAACTTAGATCACATTGTTTTCTTTCTTTATTTGTAAAGTTTCATTTTTCTACGCAAATTGAAAATGCGAAGCAACATCCTATGCTTAGTATCATATCCACGTAATCAGAACTCTATCATTTTTTAAAAAGTAATCTATTCTTCCTTTTCAAGTTAACTTATAACTCAATGAATGTCTTTCGTGAACATTAACATAAACTTACATATTTCGATTAGATTCAATGAAAAAACTTTAAAAGGTTGTGAAATCATTTTTTTAGGGAACTCTCTTGTAAAAAGTCCCTCCAAATACTTTTAGCAATTATGATTGCGTCATGTCAGTCGTGTTCCTATTACATAAAATCCGTTTTCATGTGTAGGATACCAAATTCCACCCAAATACATAATGCATTGAATATTAATTAATTGTTGATCTACAAGATTTCATCACGGTCATATAGCGAAAAAAATCTAATTTTCATAATGTAAGTATTCTTAAACTTGAGAAGTTTCATAAAGAAATTATGTTGGTAGATAGAGATTTCACCCTTTAACATTGTTTTTAAGATAAAGAGGCAAATTGTGCATCTTATGCACTCAGACAAACCTTGGACTTTACTTTTCATCTCTATCTGTATTCCTAATCATCCCAAATTAGACTCCATTTCTTTTTAATAATCTAAGGGAATGAGTGTAAGGATCCGGTTACTCGGATGCTTATGAAATACTCTGCAGACACCATTGATCTAAGCATGTGGCCCTAATCACAGAGCAATTTGCAGTGACCATGGATTAAGCGGATCGGGATACAGTTTTAATTTTCATGTGCCTCTTTTATTTTTCCCCTAATCAGGAACTTCTTTTCAAAATTTGACCTGAACCAATTACAAATTGCCACGTCAAAATTGCTACCCTGACGGTACAACAAGAATTTTTTATAATATCTCGTCTTCCCGGTGGCTGATTTTACTCCCCATTTCTCCTCCATGCTCTCTTTCTCTCTTTCTACAGTGTGGTAAGAGCAGCCGTGTCGTTCAGAGGGGTAAGCTCTGTTTTCACTGATTCTTCTGGTTATGTTTGCTTTGCTCTCTTCGCTACGTGGATTTCTCTTGTTAGATCTAGTCCGTTTGCTTTTTCAAATCTGTAAGCTGCTCTTGGTTTCGTTTTGTCTGGGTTTTGCTTTGGTTTGAACATCTTTTGTTGGGCAAAATTGTTTTAGCTTGGAATAGCTTTCTTTCTTCAGAAGAAGAGATTCCCTTTTTAGTAGGATGGAAGGTGTCTTTAAATTGAAGGGCTCTTGTGTTGTTTATCTCATCATCGTTAGCTATTTAATGTTCTTGTTCACTTTGTCTGCGTTAACCCGTAAAAGCTGAAATAAGAAGCCGTGAAAGCTGGGACGGTTGTTGCTAGAACCATCAGTAAGACGATTTCTACGCATTTGCATCTACATTGGTATAGACTTATCTTTCAGGATTGTGGTCTTGTTAAAATTATAAGGATGATATTTCGGTATCTTGTTTTTTTTTCTTTTGTTAAATGGTTATTGTAGAGGGTAAAAACTGAAAATCTCTGTTGATCAGACAAGTCTGGAATGGGTGTTGAGGAACACAGCAAAACCACTTATCTGGAACTGCAGAGAAGAAGGTTCACTGCTTTGTGATTTTTAAGATCCATGAGAAGAAAAAAGAGGTTGTGGTTGAGAAGACTGGAGGTCCAGCTGAAAGATATGAAGATTGCACCTCCTCTTTGCCAGAGAATGACTGCCGATATGCTGTCTATGACTTCGACTTTGTAACTTCTGCAAAATGTCAAAAGAGCAAGATCTTTTTCATTGCATGGTGAGTCTCTTTCTTATGTCCCTCTGCTTATTTGAAATGTTGCGGATGGACTACTTACTAAATTTCCATGACCGTGCGTTCACTGTGTTACCCTTCCAGCCGTTCTCCGGGCCACAATCACAATACATGGTTTTAGGTTGTTGTCATTGGTTTTTTTGACAGAAAGTGCCGAAAATTCGTGCGCATGTTCATTCCTGCGTGGGTTATCTAAGCATGTAAATCATTGTCTCTCGAGCATTTTTCTGGTCTGCATTTATGCTCATATGCTGGTCTGCTTTGTGCCTGCATTGGTGTTAGAGATTTCAAATTTTTTGCTCAATCAAATCGTGTTTATCAGCCAGCGCATCTTAATTGGTGTAAATTTCTTTCAGGCAATGTTCTGCGTGTGGAAGAAATTATTTGGATTTGCAATCTCATTCAATTTTTGTTGCTTGCTATGTAAGATAAATTCTTGTCAAACAAATATAATTTATCAGTCTCGATTTGTATGGGTCTGGCGCTAGCTTTTTCTTGTCAAACAATGTTCTGCCATTTTAAAGAGACTAGTGCACCATCCATGTGGTTTAGTGAAAATTTGAAAGAATGGTTTCATAACACAAGATAGTAAAGTTTGGTAGTCCTTTGCAATAACGTGCACCGTCTTAATTCCATACATAAGTATAAAGTTGACTATGGTGAAATACGAAAAGCATATGTTAAAGAAATTACGTGGGAGAACTTATTATTACCATGTTTTCAATAACATTTGGAGTAGCTGGTAGAATTATCTCATTTCCGGATCAAGATAACCACATAGAATAGTTGATGAACGTCCCGCTGCATATTTCAATGCGTTGACTAATACATTTAAGCATGGTTTTGATTTTTGATACCATAAGTGAAAGGTCAATGTTGCGTACTCGATAATGCTCAAATGACTTCACATATTTCCTATTTTGACAGGGCGAGGGTGGCGAAGTCGAAGAACCACACCGCTTACAACCAGTCCTACAAGGCCTACAAGAACAGCATCAGCAAACGATGTGATCTACTTGTAAGAGACTTTTGTTTTTCCCCACAAACAAGATTCTTTACCCCTTAAGCACAGTAACAAGAATTCGTCCATTTGACCTAGGCAAAGAAAAATCCATGATATCTAGTAGGACTAATGGAAAGCACCCTAGTAAAGTAACTCCCTCTCATTAGATTACTCTACCAATGCTCATAGAACCCACAACGACAATAGCCATAAAGATTAATCTCAATTCAAGAGCATTATATGGTCTTGGAAGCCTTTAGGGTGCAAACCAGAGCAGTAGATATTGTCGATGATTTAGCCAAAAGTTAAGAGCGGATAAATGATATTGATTTAAAAAATTTGTTGTTGAAGAAATTTTAGCATTGGACCGGACCTCCCTGGCTCAGTCACCAACTGCTAGACCCCACACAAATTACTGATATCACTTAAGATCTAGCCAGCATTAATTCATCAATCCCATCATAATTTAAGGAGTAAGGCCAGAGATGCAATTACAAATTTAATACAGTATGCAGCCAGCTCCCTTAGGTCAAAACTGAAGGTCAATACAAGGCTCCTACAATGCTTGCCAAATTGACTTCCATGGCAATTGCCACAAAGACAGACTTAACTGAATCCTTTTAAGGAATACAACACTAGTGGACTTTAGCACCGTTGTAAGAAAATATACAAGGCTTGTATCCATTCACATATCCAGTTTTGAGTTTGGGTTATCACACTCAATTTGGAAAGGGTAACATCGACCCAACTTCTATAAGCTCTTCAGATAAAATTACTAAACCAACAACCACAGATAAGAATGATGCAAACAATAACCCAACCACTGCTGCTCGCTAGAGAAAGTGTTAGCAAAACACATTAAAAAAACATGATGCTGCTCAGGAACTCAAAATGAACTGGCCAATTGCTTTTCTACTTTGTGAACTTACCATATACAACAAAATTAACTTGCTTGAACACAATTGAAATCATAAGAGAGGAATTCAGAGCAAATAGAGAGAAGTTTAAAAAGTAAATCTAGTTATGAGAGCATTTGCAAAAGATTGGCACATGTCTTAAGCGGACAAATATAGTTAACTTTTTTATCACCTTCACGCTTCCTTCTCTCTAATCTTTCCTTGTCTTGTTAGCATCGTCACAGGATCAGCCTTATCGCACTGTAATTACAAAAGGCATGTATGAAACAACTATTATGATACACTTCATAGCATCATCTACTACCAACAAAATGCATACATGATAAAGTAGTGTCTTCTGTTGCGCCTTTAAGATGGTGTCAGCAAAGCGACTCTTTAACATTGCAGCAAGCAGGGCCTTTTTAGGTGATAGTTGTATGTCAAGGAGAGAAGCACTCCACCCTCATATAGTATCATTATGGCTCATTCTCCTGCTTTCCTGAATGGCCAAAATATATCTCAACCTACGATTCACAGCATACTAACCTTCCCCACATGTGGCATCTGTAGATGGAGTTGCAAGGTGGGAACTAATATAGACATTTCTATCGCCCATAGCACTTACATCTCCTTTGAGTATTTCCAGAACCAAATTGAATGATCGTTGTAACATTGAACTTCAAACATCACAAATCCGAAAGATGCACTTACCATCAGAATCTGGATTAGATTTAATGGTCTGTAATCTGCACTATAGACGAGTTCTTGGCCTAAAATTGCAAGTTCAGGCAGCAATTTTCAGCACCAAATCAAATGGCATACGAGCAGAACTATTCAACTTATCAAAAAGAAATACTTTAAAATTTAGATATACCAGTTTTGGAGCATCAATAGTACATTCATGATCTCAACCCTTCTTTGAAAGTAAATCCAAAAAGCCAACAAACATATAATCAGTACTCCATAGATACCAAAATAACAGCTCCTTAAATAGAGACAGAAAAGGAAGATTATTTACCCATTGAAGATGCACTAGGCAGTCCAGCAACGCTGCATCAGCATGCTGTATTGCCACATGCATTACACTTGGAGCGGCAAGTATGTCCACTAACTCCATCAGTGCCTATAAGACAGTGGCAATTAGATCTAGAAGAGAGCTACTAGAGCAGAAATTATACTCTGCCACTTCATTACCTTTGTCGTTATTTCCTAATGACTTGGTTGTGCAACTCTTTACAACTTAGTTAACCACAAATTAATATATTTCTGATACAATAGATGCAAACCTCGATCGACAAAATCTAAACAACAAATATAATCTGCTGGTAAGAATACTGGCTAATGTTTTCCAATTGAATTAAATTTAGGAAAATAATAACATCCCAAACATCTACTCCTGCAGTGAACAATGCTCACCTTTTAACAAAGTGGCAACACGGTTCTTCTTTACCATCTCTCCAGTTTGCACCCTGTTTTGAGGCAAACTCGTGCACTGAGGAGGTGTCTTGGGACCGTTTTGTCCCACAGCACTGGTTTCTCGACTTCGTCTACTCAACGTGGAGCCCTTCACTATTCTAGCGTCTCCATTGCTCCACTTTGCCTCAAAAAAGCTTTCCATCCCGTCTCAAAGATCTTATTCAACTTATCTGCCATTACATAGCACTTGATTGACGGCGGATTGTAGGACATGGCATTTGAAAAGGTCAACCTGATATCAGCAGCAAATTCTTCTGTTCCATGATACACATTTTTCTCGAGCTTAGATTTTATTGTCCCTTAACTCCATTGGCTCTGATATGATTAAGAAGTAATCTGGTACGTTTAGCTTTACTGGATCGATGGTGCATTAGCCTCTTTAAAATGGCAGAACATTGTTGCGTAACAGCTCGATCCATCCTTCGTCTCTTCTTTGCAACTTCAAGCTCTCATCTACTCGAGAGGTCCACGCTTATTAGCACCAGAGAAGGCAAATTGCCATTCTTTCTCCTTTCCATTAACAGTGCCGCCCCCAGAGGTCCAATCATCAACAAGTGGCTTCTGCTGCCCCCATATCCACATGATCCGGATTGGGGTGGTTCTGCTCCGATTCTTCTTCCAGAAAACTTTATCTTCGCCTTCTTTACAACCGCACTTTCTGTTGCTATCATCGTGACGCGCTAGGAAACCAACAAGTGCTGCTCTGCTCTGCTCAGAATGAGGTGTTGGACATGCCTACAACTGCTGACGCCAGGATCGAGAACATGCACACAAATCTCGAAAACAAAGATGCTGATGCTGTTCTTGTGGTCCTTGTAGGACTGGTTGTGAGCAGTGTGGTTCTTCGTCTTCGCCATCCCTGCCCTGTCAAAATTGGAAATTACGCATTGGAATATGCAGGGGATGTCCATCAACTATCCTACGTGGTTATCTTGATCCAGGTATGAGATAATTCTACCAGCCCCCCAAACGTTATTGAAAACATATTAATAATAACTTTATATTTATGGCATTATATTCCTTAAATGCACAGGAAAATCAGTAGTTTTAGGCACTTCTAAAGAAATCTGAAGAGGAGGAGAAAAGAACTGCAAACGAAAATAGACGATGAATAAATATTGTACCTCAAATGGAACTTTGGTTATGGGATTCAGATCGCCTTGCGCAATAGCTATTGCCACTTGTTGCTGCATCAATGTATTTCCAGTTAAGGTTTTGTCTTAGTGTACATCATCCATAACAATCTATTTTAATAAGTTGAACATCCAAATTAGTTCCATGAAAAGGATATGGTCCTAGGAACTCCATATCATCATGAACATCATTTGGTAAATGGGATAGGTGTACAATGTCTCTTTTGATAGGATCATAGACCCTTTGATGCTGAAAAGTCAACAGGGCCTTTCGGATTGAGCCTTCATAAGTTGGCGGAACTACAGCCTTGGTAGTTCTTATCTCGTTCTCAATCACCTGTATCCAAAGAATGCCGGAGTTACAAAGAAATAAAGAGACACAAAAAATTATTTGATGATTGAAATCCCGTTCTATAAAGGTGTATAACTAAATGTATACTGACTTTATCATAAGTTTTGTGTTTTTTGATTGCTTTACGCGCGTCTTCCAGTGGAAGGTTATGCTGTGATGTGAAATAGTCGCACCCACTCAGTACACTCATCTCCAGAACCATTTGCTCTGTAAATCCTTCAAAGGCTTTGTGGTTCTGTAGTAGAGTCGAGTACTTGAATTCCTCCCCTTCCCCAGACTGTTGTATTGAGAAGATTATCTGAAAAATTAAAAAATATACAGCCACAGAAAACACTCAATAAAGTGGGTCGAAAAGGCTATAGATTGCTTAGGGGTTGCATGTGTAATGGATAAGATGTAGCAAGAAGAAGCTACAGGATAACTCACTCTGGGACAGCCAAACAATATCAGATCCATGTCATCTGTGATCACGGCATGAACCCGTTCATTTTTTGCTAAGAATGCGAGTTGTGCGTCGGCCTCATAAGGGGCGACGATGTAAGAAATGTTCCCCTCCTTTAAGATCTTCCGCATGCAACCGTACCAATCAAAATGCAATAAAATCATCAGGATGGAATGATACTTTAACTTTAACCACACATTGCACGAGCATGAGTATTTTTCATACCTTTATAAGCTCGTATGCCATGAATGGTGTGACTTCTATGGCGCTTTATCAGTTTTTCCCTCTGACTCAAGCTTAAGAGCATTAGCAAGGTTTTTCTCTCTCTAACCTGTGTAAGCAAGGTTGTTAGTCTTTCAGTGACTACACATGATTGCAAACTTAGAAACATCTAAGAATTTGCTCAAAGCCAATAAGATAAGTGGACAAGGATAAGTGGACAAGTGAATGCACTAAAGATTTGGAAGAACAACTGAAAATTTTGGGTTTGAGTTCAATAGTAAGTGATTCTGCTGATGAGTTATAAAAACATACCTTGCACGCTTTTTCTTTTCAGCAGAATCACTTACTATTGAACTCAAACCCAAAATTTTCAGTTGTCCTTCCAAATCTTTAGTGCATTCACTTGTCCACTTATCCTTGTCCACTTATCTTATTGGCTTTGAGCAAATTCTTAGATGTTTCTAAGTTTGCAATCATGTGTAGTCACTGAAAGACTAACAACCTTGCTTACACAGGTTGAGAGAGAAAAACCTTGCTAATGCTCTTAAGCTTGAGTCAGAGGGAAAAACTGATAAAGCGCCATAGAAGTCACACCATTCATGGCATACGAGCTTATAAAGGTATGAAAAATACTCATGCTCGTGCAATGTGTGGTTAAAGTTAAAGTATCATTCCATCCTGATGATTTTATTGCATTTTGATTGGTACAGTTGCATGCGGAAGATCTTAAAGGAGGGGAACATTTCTTACATCGTCGCCCCTTATGAGGCCGACGCACAACTCGCATTCTTAGCAAAAAATGAACGGGTTCATGCCGTGATCACAGATGACATGGATCTGATATTGTTTGGCTGTCCCAGAGTGAGTTATCCTGTAGCTTCTTCTTGCTACATCTTATCCATTACACATGCAACCCCTAAGCAATCTATAGCCTTTTTGACCCACTTTATTGAGTGTTTTCTGTGGTTGTATATTTTTTAATTTTTCAGATAATCTTCTCAATACAACAGTCTGGGGAAGGGGAGGAATTCAAGTACTCGACTCTGCTACAGAACCACAAAGCCTTTGAAGGATTTACAGAGCAAATGGTTCTGGAGATGAGTGTACTGAGTGGGTGCGACTATTTCACATCACAGCATAACCTTCCACTGGAAGACGCGCGTAAAGCAATCAAAAAACACAAAACTTATGATAAAGTCAGTATACATTTAGTTATACACCCTTATAGAACGGGATTTCAATCATCAAATAATTTTTTGTGTCTCTTTATTTCTTTGTAACTCCGGCATTCTTTGGAAACAGGTGATTGAGAACGAGATAAGAACTACCAAGGCTGCAGTTCCGCCAACTTATGAAGGCTCAATCCGAAAGGCCCTTTTGACTTTTCAGCATCAAAGGGTCTATGATCCTATCAGAAGAGACATTGTACACCTATCCCATTTACCAAATGATGTTCATGATGATATGGAGTTCCTAGGACCATATCCTTTTCATGGAACTAATTTGGATGTTCAACTTATTAAAATAGATTGTTATGGATGATATACACTAAGACAAAACCTTAACTGGAAATACATTGATGCAGCAACAAGTGGCAATAGCTATTGCGCAAGGCGATCTGAATCCCATAACCAAAGTTCCATTTGAGGTACAATATTTATTCATCGTCTATTTTCGTTTGCAGTTCTTTTCTCCTCCTCTTCAGATTTCTTTAGAAGTGCCTAAAACTACTGATTTTCCTGTGCATTTAAGGAATATAATGCCATAAATATAAAGTTATTATTAATATGTTTTCAATAACGTTTGGAGGGGCTGGTAGAATTATCTCATACCTGGATCAAGATAATCACGTAGGATAGTTGATGGACATCCCCCTGCATATTCCAATGCGTAATTTCCAATTTTGACAGGGCAGGGATGGCGAAGACGAAGAACCACACCGCTCACAACCAGTCCTACAAGGACCACAAGAATAGCATCAGCAAACAATGTGACACAGCTCTTTTCCATCTGAATGCAGAATTAAACAGTTTCACGTGCATCAGTGTTGAATACAAATACTTTTCAGTTTTGACCACCCATGAAGAAACAAGTTGAAGAGTAAAACCTTTTGAAGTGCAATTCGAGCAGCTTCCCTGTCTCTCTCCCTTTGCTTTCTGGCTTCAGCCTCTGCTCTCATTCAGCATATATGACAGAAATGATAAGCTAAGAAATAACTGAGAAGGATACACTTGAATGGCCATTTCTTAGTGTTTTGCAAAGACATTGTTGACGAATATCAATAATCTGATGCACCAAAAAAACAGGAATAAGCTAAAAAGCAGGAAATGTAGCATGACCACAGCAACATCAAGAATTTACTGCATTCCTTAGAGATGTAGGCTCTTATCAACCGGTCATATGTACAATATGCATTAAAATGCTAAATGACAGATGCCATATATTATGTATCAAGAGAACTTCATGCAAAAATTCTCATCAACCATAATGGACACTGTCTTATCAGCATTTGTACCTTTATCTCGCCACCATCATCTGCTGCAGCAAGGAATGACTTCGAGATGCAGACAATCTGCACAAGGCAACACACACCTGTGTTATTTTAAAGGTTTAGCACAAAATACCCATTTAAGAGGAGTAAACAACATGCTATAAGAATCAGAGATGCTTATTATGAAGAGTCAAAGATCAAACTTCAGCCATCTCAAGCAAATTTGCAAGTAAAGTCTCATAAGTTAACGACAACAGTCAAAAACAATAGATTTCCTTCTTTCAATTAATTGGATTCTCTTCATAAATGTTGGGCGTACGATCATATCTTTAATTCTCAAACGGAAAAATTGAACCGTATTGATTTGTAAAGAAGCACTTAAGTATTTTGATGGCCCTAAAGCATGAGAAACATAATGAAATGCATTTAGAAAGATCACTATAACTAAATAATGCCCATTATATACCGACATAAGGTCAGTTAAGATCAAGAGAAACCGCAACTATCAACCTGGTTTATTTCTTCTTTGTTGTAATCATAACACTCCAATGGCGTCCATGAGGTACCCTTCAGCGTAAATGAAGGAGCCGATTGTTAACAACATTGATGCAGTAACAGGGGTTCAAGATAGGGCAAAGGTGAATATAATACAGGGAAAATAACGAGATGTAAATTGCAAGACCGACATTACCAGACGAACATTGAAGCACTTGACTTCCTTTCCGGACGAAACATATATAACATCTTCATTACCTATCAAAGCCCAAAATTTTTAAATCACAATGAGTTCAGCTAACACTGGAAATTACTAGTTTCAACATAACTGCATGTACAATCGTGGGCACCATATTAACTTCAAACGATCCTTTTGTTCGGAAATTAAAGGAAGAGACAATTTCCAAACAGAAGACTACCAAGCAGCAAAAACAAAACACAGAGAGAGGGAACTGACCAGGCTTAAAACACAGGGACGAAACATATATTACTTTGCCGGAAGTGGCGACGAGGCCAGGGCGGTCGCGGGAGGCGATGCAGCACGTGGCCGTCGCCATGTGGCCCCTCAGCCGTCGTGGCTCCGTCGCGGAGCTCATATCTTCTTCTTCTTCGCAGTTTTCTCGTTCTGTGCTGCGAAAGGGGCAGCGGGGGTTTCTCCCTGGTTCAGACAAACTGGAAAACAGAGTGGGCTGGGCTGGGCTGGCATAGGCTTATGAGATTTACTGAACATGGGCTTGAAGTACTTGCTTGACTTATGGCCGGAGTTATCCATGGAAAGAATTTAGGCTAAATATGACCAAAAACCCCAATCTATGCCACCTATGATAGATTTATCTTGAACTTTTTTTTGTAATATGAAAAATCCCAAACTATGTTATCTGTAACAAATTTACTCTGAAGTTCTTTTTGTGACACGAAAAATTCCAAACTATGCCACATGTAACACATTTACCCCATAATATTTTGGCCATGGGGCATTTTCGTCATTTTCCTTTTTCTTTTTTTTTTCTCTCTTCGTTGGCAAGGGCAACCCTCGCCAGCGCCGGGCGAGCGATGGTCGCCCTCACCAGATCCGGCAAGGGCAGCCCTCACTTGAGTCAGGCAAAGTTGCCCTCGCCCGACACCGAATCCGGCGAGGGCAACCCTTACTGGCATTGGGCAAGTCTGCCCTCGCTCGACGCCAGCGAGGGTCGCCCTTGCCAGATCCGACGAAGGTAACCCTTGCCGGGAAGAGAGAAAAAAAAACATAATAAGAAAAAAGACGAAAATGTCCATGGGCCAAAATATTGTGGAGTAAATTTGTCATACTCAACGGCATTTCTCTTTTGATTGTAACAAAATCATTTAGGCCTTCATAAGATATCTTAAAATAAACAGAAATACATTTTACATTTAATGAAAAGGCTTAACTTTTACAAAACATCGCAAAACTTGATTTTTTTTAATCTCACAACGGTAGGATTTTTATTTGTAATCTAGTGAAAATGCCATAGATACTGATTTTTTTTGGGGTTTTAAAACGCTATGTGATAATCAACTAGTTAGTTGGGTTTTTACATAATTTCATGAAATTAATATATTTTGTTTCGCTCAACCAATCACAAAAGAATATAAAAAAAATCGAGCTCCTTTTGCTCACCCTTAGTTTAGGGTAAGCGAGGGTTTTCAGTTGGGTGGCTGGGTGGGAGGGAGGAGGATGTTGCGACCCGAACTAGCCCATTAGGGGTCAGCGAGAGTATTGTCTCGATTCTGTTTTTGTCCACTAAGTGAGCATGAAGGAGAACCTTGACACATGTTATAAGAGACCTGTCCTCGATAGCTAGAACCTATCAAAGGTGATTCCAATTCTAATTATTTATTTTAAAAGTGATGTTACTCTAAATTGATTTTGCTGATTCTAATTTTAATTATTTATTTTAAAAGTGAAGCTAAGTCTAAATTGATTTTGCTAATTAGAGCCTAAGTTTGCTAATTGACTAGCTAAAAATCTTAACTAAAGTTTGTTACAAAAAGATTAAGATTGGCATGGATATCGGTCGACCACCGCCAGAGAGAAACTCTAGAGAGAAAACTGTGGAATTTTATTGCTCTTGTGAGAATGAGATGTATAAATGAGGAAGAGGAGACCCCTTATATATAAGTACATGCTCAATCATATCCGTAGATCTCTCCTCGATTTAACGGTGGAGATCGCACATTCCCAACTACTATCTACATCCATTTATCACAGGAGGGTACAATTACAATATTGCCCTCTCCTAAGAGTATTCTAGAGCATACAAGAAAACTCTAGAATTTGAAATCCTCGAGGCCCACCCACTCGTTCATGGAACAATCATGATCCTTCGTTTAGAAACCCTTGAGAGTGATCCAATTCTCTAAGCCGTGACATTCTTAGACAATGGCGGTGATCGACCGATGTCCATGCCGTTTTTATTTAGATTTCTTAGCTAGTCAATTAGCAAACTTAAGCTCTAATTAGCTTATGCTATAGTTGATAAAATCAATTTAGATTTGGCTTCACTTTTAAAAAAAATTATTAGGCTATCTTACTATAGTCCCACTCTTAATGAAAATGATTAGAATTAGAATCACCTTTGACATGGCCATGTTTACATTTTTACCCAACGGAGAGAGCAGACAAATCGAGCCCTCTCAAGGGTTTTGCCTTTTTTTAGGTTTCTTGTTGCGCTCTTTTTCTACACAGTGACGATATTTTTGCTAATTGGGATAATGTTAATATTTGAATTTCTTTTCTTAATGTTGCATTTCGTCTTTTTTCACTCTTTCTTTTAATTTGTTTCCCGATTTATCATTGGAAGCTCCACGGACAATGTGAAGTTATGCAAATACCCTGCCGTTCGTGCAATTTTGCCCAGGGTAGATGTGTAAATTTGGTGAGCGCAAGTGATCCGTATGGGGCTTGGTTGGCAGTGCGGAGTTCGCTTAATAGAATTTCTTTATATACATAAAATTTAGTAAAATATATTTAAAACTTTCAAAATATTGATTATACAAGAGATTTCGATGAATTAAAAACCATAAAACTTTCCCTAGTGTTTATTTGCTCTAAAAGGAAATGCATTTAAGTTATAAGAATAAGTTTGTACAACTATAATGTAACAAGATAAACAAGTTTCTCATGGCACAAATGATAACCATTTTGTTCCTAAGAACAACTTATTCCTTAGATAAGTTACTAAGCAGAGTAACACATTTGATGACGACACAAAATTTATGTTCTCTTAATGAAATTCGTTTGATAACAGCACAAAAATTCTATTTCCAAAATTTTGTTTCCACATTATGTTCTCCTTATGTCGCAAAAACAGGGTAGACAAGCGGATTTTTCCTTTAATGCCGCAAATGATGATCTTTTAAAACTGATAGGAAATCCTCAAATACAAATAATGGAAATCCTCATTTACAACGTTGCAACGAACCAATTGCAAGAGCGAAGCTCTACCAACTGAGCTATATCCCCCCGAGCCAAGTGGAGCATCACATTACAAGAGCCAAGATAGGAAATCCTCAAATATAAATGATGGAAATACATTACAAAAGTCGAAAACACAATTTCATGGAATCTCTGGCAAATTATGATCCCTTGCTATTTTATTAGCAATACTTTTCCTAAGCATGTTCGTCTCAGTTTCCTCATCGGTCGATAAATCATCCATAACCTCATCTTGTGTAGATCAAAATGGGTACTCTGGATCTCCATAAAGAAAAAATTTCTTATCTCTCTTATCTTGATCACGGATGTAATTATGAATAACACAAAATGCAATTACAATATGTGCTTGCTTTCAAATTATAGATGAAGACATGTGTCTCAAAATGAGAAGCGATTCTTTAATGCTGCAAATGATCTCTAAATGACATTTCTTAGTGAAGAATACCTATAGTTGAATAATTTTCTTGCTCTTCTTGGCCATCTCGCTCAACCCCTATAATGGCACTGAACATCTAAAGATGGTGTATCAAGCGCAGGAGCTTTGATATAAACATCGAATCAATCACTACAAAAAAACTGGATTTTTGCCACGAAAATTTGCGACGAAAAAATTTTCGTCGCAAATTTGCGACAAATTTTCCAACGAAAAGAAAATTCGTTGGAAATTTCCGACGAAAACTTTTTTGTTGCAAAATTCGTTGGAAATTTCCAACGAAAAATTTTTCATGGGAAAATTCGTTGGAAATTTCCAGCGAAAAAATTTTCGTCCCAAAATTCATTGGAAATTTCCAACGAAAAAAAATTCGTGAGAAATTTCCAACGAATTTTCCAATGAATTTCAATTTTCCGGGCAATTATTTTAGTGTGTACAATTTTCGTTGGAAAATTCGTTGGAAATTTCCAACGAATTTTCCAACGAATTTCAATTTTCCGGCAATTATTTTAGTGTGTACAATTTTCGTTGGAAATTTCCAACGAAAAAAAATTTGTTGGAAATTTCCAACGAATTTAAATTTTCCGGGAAATTATTTTAGTGTGTACAATTTTCGTTGGAAAATTCGTTGGAAATTTCCAACGAATCCAACTAATTTCAATTTTCCGGGTAATTATTTTAGTGTGTACAATTGTCGTTGGAAAATTCGTTGAAAATTTCCAACGAATTCAAAAAAACCTGGTACTGTTCGGTGTTTTTTTATATTCGTTGGAAAATTCGTTGGAAATTTCCAACAAATTTTCCAACGAATTTCAATTTTCCGGGCAATTATTTTAGTGTGGATAATTTTCATTGCAAAATTCGTAGGAAATTTCCCACGAATTTTGCAACGAAAACCCTACTTCTTCCTTATTCAACATTTTCGCGCCCATTCTCTCAATTTCCACATTCTCTCACACACACACACACTCTCTCTCTCTCTCTCTCTCTCTCTCCTTTGCAATCCCCGACCTTCACCTTCTCCCTCTGCCTCCCCCTCCGCCTCCTTCCTTGCCGTTCCCCTTCCTCCTCCGGCTCCGGCTCCGGCGCCATGGACACCAAGATCGGTCATCCAGGGTCATCCGCGGTGGTCGGCGCCTCCAACGCCAACATGGGCCGCCCCCGACGCCACCAAGCCTCGTCACCGGCAAGGGCCGAGCTCGCCCAGATCTAGGCAAGCTCGAGCTCGTCGCCGGCAAGGGCCGAGCTCGCCCAGATCTGGGCGAGCTCGAGCTCGTCGCCGGCAAGGGCCGAGCTCGCCTAGATCTGGGCAAGCTCGAGCTCATCGCCGGTGAGGCCGCCACCCATCCCGCCTCACCGCCACCGTCCAACCGACCTGATCTCTCTCTTCCTTTCTCGGCCGCGTGGGCTGCTTGGAACCGCTGCTCGCCGGTCCGCGGGCCTCACCGGCCATGGCAAGGGCCGAGCTCGCCATGGCTGGCGAGCTCAAGCTCGCCATGGCTGGCGAGCTCAAGCTCGCCCAGATCTGGGCAAGCTCGGCCCTCGCCGGCGACGAGCTCGAGCTCACCCAGATCTGGGTGAGCTCGGCCCTCGCCAGCGACGAGGCTGGCCCTCACCGGCCATGGCGAGGGCCGAGCTCGCCATGGTTGGCGAGCTCGGCCCTCGCTGGCGATGGGGGTGGCCTTCGCCGGCGGCGAGGGCGAATTTTCGACAAATTTTTTTTTTTTTCGATGGAAAAATAATTTCCACGATTTTTCGATAAAATTTTTTTTTTTTATGGAAAAAAAATTTTCACGATTTTTCGACCAAAAAAAATTTGTAGTTTCCAACGAAAAAAAATTCGTCGGAAAAAAAAATTCGTTTCCAACGAATTTAGCCACAAGTTTTCCAACGAAATTTCCAACGAAAAAAAATTCGTCGCAAATTTCCAACGAAAATTGAAATTTTTCGTTGGAAAAATTTGCGACGACGAATTACCAACGAATTTTTTTTCGTTGGAAAATTCGTTGGAAATTCGTTTTCCAACAAATTTTTCCAAATTTTTCGTTGGAAATTTCGTCGGAAAAAACATGTTTTTTTGTAGTGAATGTAGTGTTCTTTGACTGTTAATAAAAGAAAATAAGTGAAGAAAATTGAGAGAGAACATACAAGCTGCTAAAAACACCAATTGGTAGCAAAAATCTCAAAAAGAGAAATATCAATGCCGCTAGAGTTAAGCATTGTGGAACTTGAAAAAGAGGAAGAATGCTCAAAGTGTCATACAATCCAAGATTGCAAACGATATATTAGGCTGAGGGAAGTTGCATAAACTCCATGATCGAGGAAAAAATCACTACAAAAAAACTGATTTTTTCCGACAAAATTTCCAACGAAAAATTTGGAAAAATTCGTTGGAAAACGAATTTCCAACGAATTTTCCAACGAAAAAAATTCGTTGGTAATAGGTCGTCGGAAATTTTTCCAACGAAAAATTTCAATTTTCGTTGGAAATTTGCGACGAATTTTATTTCGTTGGAAAACTCGTGGCTAAATTCGTTGGAAAAATTACAAAATTTTTTTTTTGGTCGAAAAATCGTGGAAATTTTTTTTCCAACGAAAACTTTTTCGTTGGACAAATTACAAATGTTTTTTTTTGGTCGGTCAATCGTGTAAATTTTTTTTCCAATGAAAAAAATTACAAATGTTTTTTTTTGTCGAAAAATCGTGGAAATTTTTTTTCCAACGAATTTTTTTTTTCAAAAAATTGCCCTCGCCGCCGGCAAGGGCTAGCCTCGTCGTTGGCGAGGGCCGAGCTCGCCCAGATCTGGGCGAGCTCGAGCTCGCCAGCCATGGCGAGCTCGGCCCTCGCCATGGCCGGCGAGGGCCAGCCTCGTCGCCGACGAGGGCCGAGCTCGCCCAGATCTGGGCGAGCTTGAGCTCACCGGCAACGGCGATGAGGTGGTTGAGGCGGCGGGCGAGGTGGCGGCCCATGGTGGCGTCGGGGGCGCCGACCGCCGCGGGGGCCTGGCCCTAGATGGCCGCGGCGGCGAGGGAGCCGACGTCGCCCAGATCTGGCCGTGCAGGAGTTGAGGGCCCCGATCTTGGTGTCCATGACGCCGGAGCCGGAGCCGGAGCCGGAGGACGAGGGGGGGCGGCGGGGGAGGAGGTGGAGCGGGAGGCAGAGGGAGAAGGTGAAGGCTAGCGATTGCAAAGGGGAGAGAGAGAGAGAGAGAGAGAGAGAGAGAGAGAGAGAGAGAGAGAGAGAATTCGAATGTGGAAATATTGCAGAATTGAGCGCGAAAATATGAATAAGGAAATTTCCCACGAATTTTGCAACGAAAATTGTACACACTAAAATAATTGCCCGGAAATTGAAATTCGTTGGAAATTTTCAACGAATTTCATTGGAAATTTCCAACGAATTTTCCAATGAAAATTTTACACACTAAAAAAATTCCCCGGAAATCGAAATTCGTTGGAAAATTCGTTGGAAATTTCCAACGAATTTTCCAACGAATATAAAAAATGCTGAATGGTACCGGGTTTTTTTTTTAATTCGTTGGAAAATTCATTGGAAATTTCCAACGAATTTTCCAACGAATATAAAAAATGCCGACTAGTACCAGGTTTTTTTGATTTCCAACGAAAAGTTTACACAATGAAAAAATTCCCCGGAAATTAAAATTCGTTGGAAAATTCGTTGGAAATTTCCAACGAATTTTCCAACGAATATAAAAAATGCTGAATAGTACCGAGTTTTTTTGGAATTCGTTGGAAAATTCGTTGGAAATTTCCAACGAATTTTCCAACGAAAATTTTACACACTGAAAAAATTCCCCGGAAATTAAAATTCGTTGGAAAATTCATTGGAAATTTCCAACGAATTTTTCAACGAATATAAAAAATACCGAATAGTACCGGGTTTTTTTGAAATTCGTTAGAAAATTCGTTGGAAATTTCCAACGAATTTTTTTCATTGGAAATTTCCAACGAAATTTCCAACGAATTTTTTTCATTGGAAATTTCCAACGAATTTTCCAACGAAAATTTTACGCACTGAAAAAATTCCCCGGATATTGAAATTCGTTGAAAAATTCGTTGGAAATTTCCAACGAATATAAAAAATGTCGAAAAATACCGGATTTTTTTGAATTCGTCGCAAAATTCGTTGGAAATTTCCAACGAATTTTCCGGCGAATTTTTTTTCGTTGGAAATTTCCAATGATTTTTGCGACTAATTTTTTTTCGTTGGAAATTTTCGACGATTTTTGTGATGAAAAATTTTTCGTTGGAAATTTCCAATGAATTTTATTTTTCGTTGGAAAATTTGTCGCAAATTTTCCAACGAAAATTTTTCGTCGCAAATTTTCGTGGCAAAAATCCCGTTTTTTTGTAGTGAATGTAAACCATCACAAAAAAAAAGCAAGGAGGAGGATAATTGGATCATTTTCATTGAGAATAGCAGCCATATGATCATGTGAAGTTGCAATAAATTGGAATGTAAATTTTTTGACTATGAAAAATCCCAAACTGGTATATCTGTTATAAATTTACTCTAAACTAATTTTTTGATTATCGAAAATCATAAACTGATAAATCTATGACAATTTTACCCTAAACGAATTTTTTGACCACAAAAAACCCCAAATTAATACATTCGTGACAAACTTTCTCTCCATTAATTTTTGTTAAATTTGATATATACCAAGAAAAATCACAAACTGGTACATCAGTGACAATCAAAAAGTAAGGCCTCAAACTGATACACCCATCAACTGCCATGTACCATCCAATTCAACAATTTTACCAGTTTGGGATTTTTGGTGGTCAAAAAATTAATTTGAGATAAATTTGTCATAGGTTTACTGGTTTTGAATTTTTTTTTTGGTTTTAACCCTTTTTTAAATGCAAACCAACCATCTCCTTGGATTAGCATGTGGTTTAATTTCATGCATAAAGGTGTTGTTAAAATGTGGGAAGAATTTGAAGTCTTGCATATGGTTGTGGACTTTTATAACTTCGGCTGATTATTCTTCATTTTTTTTCTTGTCTTGGACATATATGAGGCCAATTAATCATTAATTCGCATCACACAACTAAATTTCCCACAAACCAAGATACTAGGGTTTGAGTTTTGTTTTCTATTTCTTTTCTAATCGATTGAACACCATGCCTTCACCTTATTTAAGGCGCCCTTGCAAGTGACTAGCTGTGTTATTAGATAAATGGGTAGTCGGGTTCTTCGAGTACCCGATAATTTTAAGTGAGTAGTTAATGATCGTCAACATTGAATACTTAGATTAAACCTCTGAAATAACTATAGGATTATGAGCGAATACTCAGTTGGAGATTAACGTATGCATCTCATGATTTGAATTAGTGATTTCCGCGGCTGTATCTATATCTATATCCAAAAAAAAGATACAAATTGCATATCAGAGTGTCATGATTTTCTTATTTTGTCGACGTTGTCGAACCTTGAAATGACCTTATCATCATCACATAAATCTCGAGAACAAAATATTTACCAAAGATTGTTCATTTCAAATTAAACTACCCCTTACATGAACTGAGGCCCAAAACTAATAGTTGAATTAGAACAAAACAAAATGAAAAGTTGATTAATATCCAAAGCTAATTGGCAACTGAATTAACAAGAACGTAATTTCATTGCTTTTTCCTCTGTGACATGTGCTTAGCCTCTTCGAGCTCCGCCTTTATGCGGTTATGCATCGAGATAATTTGGTTTTGAAGCAATTCTTGTAACTTTTGGGATTTCAAATATTCCAAAGGATCGACGTAATGCGTCTCCTCTTCACCCATATATATAGCAAAGCATCCTCTGGGAGCCACCCTCGACTCTTTGTGTTTCAACCTTTTGATCATCGAGTCATTGAACTTCTTTTTTCCTCACGATCATTGTCGCCATTGAACTTCTTTTTTCTTCGTGAAATCATCACGGTAGAGACTAATGGAAAGAACCTAATGAGGGTGATTTTGAGATGATAAGATTTTGAGTGTGTGAATTATATATGTAAACATTCGAGAGTAGTGATGTAAGTCTATGTACTAGTGGGATTAGAAAGTTCTACTAATCCTAAAAGAACTAGTAAAGAAGAAGTGGTTTTTCAGTTGATAATTTCCGGGCCTAAACGAAAAGATACAGCGGCTATGTGTACTCTATTTAGAATTTGAGTTAAATAACCATCCACGATATGCGTGTATGCAATCTTCCATTTATCTTCTATTAGATAATAAGAAAAAGATATAGTTGCTTGCCAAGCAAAGAAGATCAGCAGGTGTGATGTTGATTCGTGATTCGATCCAACCTAGATTCGTTAGATAACTCACGAGGGACACGATGATCGTTTTCCTTTAAAGATACGTGCGATGACCATGATGTAGTCAATAAATTATCATATCAATGCAAAATTTTTTCAAAAACGTAATATTTATAGGGCTAATATCACAAAAAACGCCAAACCGGTACACTTGTGATAAATTTATCATAGACTAATTTTTTGACCAACAAAAATCCGAAACTGGTACACTTGTGATAAATTTAAGCTCCGTTAGTTTTCGTTAAATTTTACTATCAAATTTCTAGGTTGGATGACACGTGGTAGTTGACAGGTATACCGGTTTAGGGTTTTACCCCTCCATTTGTCATAGGTTTACAAATTTGTGATTTTTTGCGGTATTAATTTAATTTAACGGATGGTAAATTTGTCACAAATGTACCAGTTTGAGGTTTTTGGTAGTCAAAAAATTATTTTAGGATAAATTTGTCATAGATGTACCAGTTTGAGGTTTTTCGTGATCAAAAAATTAGTTTGGGATAAATTTGTCACAAATATACCAGTTTGAGGTTTTTTGTAGTATTAGCCTATATTTATATCATGTGATATGCCGACGTGGTTTTGTACATATCAATAATTATTAATGTAATTAAGAATCCATAGGTACTACAAAAATTAAAGTTGTCAATGAATAAATGAGTTTAGTAATTTTTTGGGTTTAGTATATTTTCAGAGTAATATAGCATAAGTTTTGTTGTCGAATAAAAAGCACATAGTTTATGATCTTTGACTTTTTTTTCTTTTAAAATCGTAAGTCTCTCCAAATATCACTAGTCAAATCATAAAAAAGGCCAAATCTCTGAAAAACCACAATATTTTACACCCGAAACAATTTAGCACGATTTTTCAAACGTCTCAAATAAAAGCATGACCTTTTAAATTTAAGATTTGAGATTCGAGTAAAAGTTAGCGCTTTTTATTGAGACAAAAGAAAATATTCGGGCTACAATTGTTGCTCAATGTAAAATTGATATTTTTTTTTAAATTCACCCGAAAAAATTAGGGGATGCGGCCACCTGGGATTTTTCTTTATTTTGGAGGCGTGGCTCTATGGACATTCCCACCCAGGGTTACAGATCCTAGGGTTTTTTTGAAAAAATATATAAAATAAAAACAAATATTATATAGACCCTATAAAAAGGGACTAACCAAACAAAATGGACACTTATTAAGCACCGATAGAGAACATTGTACGACCTGATCCAATGAACCAAGCAAGTCATGCACTACATGAACGTTGTCGAGGACAAAAAGTATTTGTCGGTTTATTCTTTTTCTAAATATATTTCTTAGGATAATTATCTTTTTTATCGAAAAATGAGTCGAGAGACCTATCACAATTTTTTTTAAAGTAAGAACAACTTGCTAAAATAGAACTAAATTAACTAGCAAGATTGTTCGCATCTCTCCACCCGTTTTCTCTATCCTGCCACGAATTCGTAGAATGCATCTTCAACCCCCAAATGCGTGTGCAGAATGACAAAGATGCCATTATTAAGATTATATGTAAAAGGCAATGCATGCAATGAGTAATGCGTTAGAAGAAATGACTTTAATATCTCCGAACTCAATTTTATGCACAAATGCTCAGTAACTCTAAACACTACCTAAATATGAAATGCAAGATTGCAATGCACAATAAAGAAATATATTTTTAGGGAACTATTTTGAAAGGAAAAACTATTAAAAAAGTCTAAAGTCTAGTATATTTGCACCAATTCAGCCATAAACCTTTCAATTAGATTAAATTGGTCCTAAACCTTTTTTACATTTGCTTACGTGGACATTGATCATTCTACATGACATGGCCAGTGAGGACATGGACATTTTTTATATCTTTTAATAATTTTTTTCTTTTTTTTTTCCTTTTCTTTTTGCCAGTGGCCGGTCATCGACCACAGGCGAGGGTCGGCCTCACCAGGCAACACCTAGGCGAGGGTGAGTGTCGACGAGGCCCCCCTCGCTAGATTTGGAGAGGCCCAACTGTTGACACCTAAATTTTGCCCAACTCATTTAGGGCTTTATCGCATAAAAATTTTAGGGTTTAATTCTTTAAACCACTAAACAAAAATATTTTCATTAAATTGCATGGCATATAGATATTAGGCGCATTTGCATTAATAGATTTAGTGAATCATATTTTCACTTTATTTTACTTCTTTTTATTTATTTAAAATTATTACAAAAAAATTTTTTAAAAAAAAAGAGAGAGAAAAGACAAACGGGAGCCCTTCCCCGTGACTCTCTCTCTGGCACTTTCACAAAAGAAGGAAAAAGGTTCGGACCAAAGAAAGAGAGCGAGAAGGCAGAAGCCAGAACAGAGACGTCTAGAGGAGAACAAAAAGGAGAGAGGGGGAACAGAGAGAAGGGGGTCGGATCAGAGCAGAGAGAGAGAGATCGAGGGGAGAGCAGAGAGGAAGAGAAAGGAGAAACCGGGAGAGAGAGAGAGGAACCGAGAGAGAATCCAGAGAGAGAGAGGGAGTCTGAGAGCTAAAGAGAGTGAGATCGAGACTGAAGGGCCGTTCGTCGGCAATCGCCGCGCCTCAACCGCAGCCGACGACCCCCTTCTCACGGTAGGTCTCGACCCCAAGCCCTCGTTGGGTCTTGTTTCGTGCGATCCGGGGGCGATCTCCCGAGGATTTCGGTTCGGTGGTGTGCGAGGCGACCGGACATAGTCCGATCTATCTCACTCGCCCTCGTTCGTCGTCGCCGAGCCGGATAGAGAGCGCCGCAACGGCACCCCCCCTCCCTTGTTTTTCTCCTTCTCTTTATGTTCTGGTTTTTGGGGGGCTCACCGGCCGGAGCTTGCGGCTGTCCGGTCGGCGCGAGTTCCGGCCGGTGACACCTCGAACTTGGTCCTGCTTGCCTGGTTTTGTCGTGTGGGAGTCTCAGACATAGTTGAGTCTCGGTCGAACTTCAAATCCTTCGTTTTTGTCGCGCACGCCAACTGCCCGATGTTTTGCCCGAACCAAATCCTTCTCTTTTTGCCTTTGTTTGATCTGTTCTGGGGGTGTCGGGCGGTCCCGGCGCAGCCCCGGCGACCACAGTGGTCTCCATGTACCGCCGGTGGCCGCGGCTGTCCGGTGTGACCGCGGGAGGAGGCAGCCTGCCAGTCCCTCGCCGGGACTCGGCCGATCCACGCCTGCCCAATCCCTCGTCGGGGCGGCGGCGTGGGCCAAGGAGGAGTGACGGCCGCGGAGGCTGAGGCTCGAGGAAACCGCCGTCCACGCCTGCTGGAGAGTCTCGGCCGTGAAGGCCAAGCACGCGCTCCGCGCCGGAGCGGTGGCCGGCGTCCAAGCGAGCCCCGAGGTGCGGTGTGGCGGCCGCGAGTCGGGTCGCGAACCGGGTAGGGTTTCCCGCGACCGGGTCGGAGAGTCGGGTCGTGACCGGGTAGGGTTTCGCCGAGTCGGGTCGAGAACCGGGTCGGGCGAGCGGGTCCAACCGGGTAGGATTCCAATTCGGTGTTGCGCTCGGTTTTAGGCCCATTAGGTTTATTAAGTTTCGGGCTTTTCTTTTTATTTCTTTTTAGGTTTTGGGCCATTTCGCGCGTGGGCCGATTTGTTCTTTTTTATTAGTTTTCTGGTCGGGCTATTGGGCCCTTGTTGTTTTAAAAAATTTAGACCGGGCTCAACAAATGAGCCCGGTTCGCTCGCGGACCCGGGCCGGCGCGCCCGGGTCAGTCCCGATCCGGGTCGGATGTGGAGATCCGACCCGGATCCGATTTTATTTTATTTTATTTTAATATTCTATTATTTTGATATAAAAAATTTTAATATAATTTTTTTTATAAAAAAAGCTCGAATTTTAGTTTACTATTATTTTTTTTTTCGAAAACAAAAAAATTTCAAAAAAAAATTCAAAAATTTTTTAAAAAAATTCCGAAAAAAAAAATTTCAAAAATTCCGAAAAAAAATTTTAAAAAAATTTTTAAAAAAATTAAATTTTTTTTTTGGTTTTTGAAATTAGCTTATCTCGCCCTTTTCGCATGTTTAGTGCTATATTTAATCCCACGTCGCTCGGTTCACACACTTTAAGTTGCACATTTAAATTAACCTCGCATGTAGTTGATTATGCATGTTTAGGTTTAGATATTAATTGTTGCTTCCCTTAGCCTAGTTAGGAGCGGAATTTTGAGACTCCCGATTAGCGAGAGCACGTTAGGTGGTGAATTGAACAAGATTAGGTACCGAAAGGGCACTAATTAGTCGATTAGTGTAATCAAGTCCCCGTACCCGTTGAATCTCTGGGTCGTAGAAGTGAAGCTTTTCTCTCGTGCTTCGCTTAGGTGTCTAATCGACCTTTCAGAAACTGATTAGTGGCGACTCCTAGTTAAAATCGATTTACATGTTAATAACTTAAATTTAAGTCGCGAATTGGTGTGGGTTTGGGAGAGCTCGAGCTAGGTTTAACTTAGTAATCCATTTGCCTAACCCCTCAGGCCTCAGGGCTGGTTCGGGTAGGTCGCGACAGCTTGGCGACTCCGCTGGGGACTTCTATGGAATTAGGCCGTTTATCTTGTTCGAATACATCCCTAACGTAAATGTTCTTGGCACTGACCCCTTATTTTGCAGGTTTGAGATTTGGGGAATAAATGTTCATTTTTTTGGGCGCTTGAAGTGTTGTTTGCTTATAAATTGTTATGCATGCGTTAGATGTTTTAGCACTACACTATGGCACACACAACCATACTGCCGGACTCGGGTCGTGATAGGACGCTTTAGGATGGTGTTAAGAAAGATACAACCTCGAACGCGAGACCGCGATGTAGAGGTTGCCTTTCTTTTCCCCGAAAGTTTTTTTCCTGGTGTCGTAAGTGTTTATCCTTGTCCGCGAGACCGCACGACTATAGGGTATCTCTTTCGACTGAGCCGGAGTTAAGAGGACCTAACACCAACGCGAGACTGCGACGGTCGGATCACCCTCTTAGCTTCACCTTGTTAAACTGTCTAGATAGAAAACGAACCTCACGAGTGCATATGCGTGTCTTTGTGTCTTTTTTTTTTTAAAAAAAAGAAAGAAAAAGAAAAAACGATCGTCACTCACTGTAAGTATGATTCCTCTCGTTATTAGCTCACTTTGGATTGAAATTTTCATTTTTGAAATTCGCGGAAATCAATCAAGTGTCCTAGGTGATTTGAGCTCATAATTGAAAATTTTAGACAATCATTCTTGACAGTGAACCTTGAGCATAAATCACAAACACCTGTGATTTGGCCCCACCAAAACAGATGATTTTGTCTAAAACTTTCAGTTATAGGCTTAAAATCACATTTTTTGTGCAGAAATTCTTTCAAGTCAAGATTGCATCTCGGGGCATAAAATTGAAATAACATTTTCAATAAAATTCTTTTTTTTGTTTTGTTCACATTTCGGAATCGAAATTCAAATAACTTTTTGTGTATTAATTTTTTAAAATAGGAATCACCTCATTTTTGCCAAAATGAAACCGCAAATCAGTCTTTCAAGTTTGATATACTGCATTTTGCGATGAAACTTTTGGAATAAAAAGGGCGCTCGATTGATAGACGCAATTCGATCTTTTAATGATGTCTCCACTTACGATGAAATCTTGGTGAAATACTAAATGCCCACAAATAGGAACCATGGGGGCATGTATTGTTGCCTCGCTTTCGTCATAAGAGGCGGCATCAGTGAAAGACCACTTTTTCATTCACGTACTAACATTGTCATTCTTTCACAGGTTATACATGACGACCGCTCCTTGGCATTCACTCGCTTGATCATGCAAAAAAAATGAATTTAAAACTAGGATGAGAATTGTGGTCATTACACTTTTCTATGCAATAACTCCTTGTACTTTGTCCTTGTTATTATTCATATTAGGAATTGTGTTTTGTGTTTGGGGTTTCGATTGCGGACCCAATCGAACGCTTTGTAAATTGTGTAATACTCATTTTTTAGTAATGAGGTTTGGTTCCATAAGAATCATCTTTCTTTAAAAGCACTTGAAGTGTTTCAAACTAACGTGTTGGGTTGGACTTTCTTACCTTACCTTTTTTTTTTAAAAAAAAAAAATTTCGAAAACGAGTTTCAAAAAGACTCGCATAAACTTGCATCTCTTCACCTGACTAATTTCGCAGGTTAATTTGCAAAACGACACCGTGAGATGGTAAATATGTAATTGTTCCAATTAGAACTTCTTGTACAACAATTGACTTGTTCATTCATTTTTGTCAAAACAGGTAAAGGGGCGAAAGAATGTGTTTGACCATAGCAATAATGCTTCCAGTTAGAAAGACATGACGAGGCCAAACCGTCCATCCCATGGTGACAAATGAAAGGTTGCGTCATAATGGGGCAAAATAGTGCATTTGAAGAACTTTTGTCCATCAAACTAAGGACATGTGAAAATAGTCAGGGGCACGAATAGTCAAGATGATCAAAAGTGGAAGACCCAAGCAAAGAACAATGAAAATCAAACAAGTTTCTGTAAGAAGGCATAAAAGAGTATTGAACATACTGAAGTCTCCGGAAGAGAAAGCATATGACTGGGGCGAGTGTCATCTAGCTGGGGCAAATAGCTTTAGTATAATCAAGTCTGTGAGTAAGTTCCTTCTCCTCCAACAAGTGGATGGATGCAAAAGAGACATATACCGAACAG
The DNA here is from genome assembly GCA_031216235.1 of Syzygium jambos. Taxonomy (NCBI): domain Eukaryota; kingdom Viridiplantae; phylum Streptophyta; class Magnoliopsida; order Myrtales; family Myrtaceae; genus Syzygium; species Syzygium jambos. Next base: position 26,328,449 of record CM062227.1, read on the forward strand.
ATAAATGTAGGGCAGGTCAGGTTGTGGACGGTGCCTCCGAACACTTAAGAGGGAATATCAAGCAACTTTGAGGAAGGAGTTGCAAAGGAAAAGCTCAAGCGACGAGATTGCACGAAGAGGACAACTTAGTCCAGAATTGAGCTATCCCCAAAACAAAAGGGTGTATATTGTTCCTGAATTAGCTCAGCCAAGAATGGAAATGACTTGGGTCATCTCTCATTTTGCAGATAGAGGAATGTATCGGGGAAAGCATCCATGAAGTAATGCCCTCAAACGTCGAAGCAGGGAGTATCCCTCTCCTTCAGTCTCTAACGTTCACTGGGACTTAGTGAATTCGATGGCAGTAGAAAGGCCAAGGTGGAAGAAAGCGGATGAAGGGAGTTGCCAAACATACAAGGAAGCAAATTCAAATGAAGGGAGTCATCAAAGACTTAAAGGACAAATGCAAACGAGAGGAAATATTGTATCGTTCACAATTTTTCAATCCTTAAAGGGTCTTTAACTAACACATTCTTTTTTGTTCTTTATAGGTTTACCAAGTCGCCATGACACAGGTAAGTACCCTTCTCCCAAAATTCAAATGGAAATCAAATGGATAATTTTCGTCACAAAGAAAAAAAGTCTTTGATGGTTTTAAAAAAAAAAGGCACTAAAGTGGAGACTGAAAAAGCAAGCTCTTCACAAAAATTTTGAATGTCATCCTTATTAAAAAATTGTCTTTGTGCTTGACGGATCATTCATTTGGAATCAAAATTCCCTGTGAAGATTAATCAATTCGTGATGATCTCAACAAAATGAAAGGGAGATGTTAATAATACCAAGTGAGAAATACTTAGAATGAGGAAAGGCAAGCCATTCCCAAACACATCCCATAAACACTTTGAGAGTTGAGTGGAAGAGAAAATTAGTGTTGTTTAAGAGCAAGAGATTCATTCGCAAGTAGTACATGGATCGAAATGAAATGAGGCATTTCCTTCTTCTATCCTATACACTACAGGTGATCATAGTTAGCCTCTTGGAGCCATTAAATGTGAAGAGTTTGCAAAATACCCCTGTCAAGAACCACCCTACAACGGGGCAAATTTGGAGATTTTGGTTGACATGCTTTGGAGGAAAAGATGAGAAAGACCTCTTTGCCCTTACTTGCATTAATCTTTTTGTGGTAACTTCAGGTGAGTCCTTATGGAAGCTTAAAACATCCCAAAATGAAGAAGAGCATTCATTTCTCTATCTAAACACTCATACCATTTGCTTAGCCAAGTTGAGCCTGAATATTCATTTCTAAAGCCCGAATGGTGATTGTCTTCCCACCTTGGAGAAAGGCACATGATTTGCCATGGCAATTGGTGCTTATGTCACAATAAGTAAAAAATCTCGAAGGTCCTAAGAGCTCAAAAGATTTAAATGAGCAAAAGTCAAATGAAAACTAGGGGGCATGAAAAAGCAGTGTGCCTGGTAAAAGCAAGGCCAATGCCCGTTGTAAAAAAAAAAGAGAATAAAAAGCTGCATCAAGAGAAAAGCTCTCATGTGAAAAAAAGATATCAAAAGAAAAATGTTGGAAAAAAAAAAGAAAAATCATTACAAATACAACAGTCATTAGAGAAAGGAGCGAAGCTCTTGTGATGAAAGGATTAGTCAATGGACTTTCGAGACAAACTGAATCTCAAATTTTGAATGCCTTCGAAAAGATTGGATGATATGGTAATGATGCCATGATGATCACTAACTCCTAAATCCCATTTGAGAATTTCTAAGCCTTTCGAGCCTTTACCCAAGCCAATGATACAACCTTCTTCAAAGCCTCTTCTGATTGGGATGGTTTGAGTAGAAATTTGGATTCCCAAACAAGCTATCGCTTGAAGAAGTGGGGGCAAGGTTATCTTATCTCATCTTAAGGTTTCTTGACTTGTAAACCTGGCAGAGATGCTGATCCCTAATAATTGCATTCCCTAGCCGATAATACTCATCCATTGTTGAAACCGTGACCTAACCTACATTGCGCCCCTTTAAAAGACCTCTTAGATTGGTTAATGTGTACTTATTGCAAATGATTCTCGAAACCTTCGACACTGGTAGTGTGAGGTATATAGAGAGATCATGTTTACTTCCCACATCAATGGATGGGATCAAACAGCCTTTTTGAGAGTATATGAGAAGTCCTTTCAGACTAAAGAATTCTTGTTTGGCATTCCTAACGGGCCCTCTTCGTAAGTTAACATCATTTTGATAAAGACTTTCTCCTAAGGGAATTTGATGACCAATAACGTCTTTCATGCATAAAGGCAATTTTCCAATATTGAAGGATGTTGAATGCTTTCCAAACAATTGAATCGATTTGAATTGCTCGTACAATCAACACTCTCTCAATAATGATGTTCTTCGCTATCAGGGAGTTTGTTAAGACACATTTTGTGCAGTGGTCACTTCGGTAGCTTGCGAATCAACAAGTGTGATGAGCTTTAACAGCTTGGAATCATTGCAATACAATAAATTCTCCTGGTAAAATCGACAGGCATCGAGCTTCAACAGTTGCTTGAAGCACTTTTTCTACATAAAGCATCGCCATGGCTCGTAATATCTCTCTTGACCTGTTCATCGTGGAGATTTCTCACATTTTGCTAGGAAATAGTGTTCATTCGGGGTCTTATTCCCTTTACCGTTCATAGGGTTTTAGTCCCTAGGCACTCTTTTAAGGCATTGTTCATATTGCAGTTCATAGGGTTTCAGTCCCTAGCCAGAGCCTTAACTGTTCATAGGGTTTTTAGTCCCTAAACAGAATTCCTACCGTTCATAGGGTTTTAGTCCCTAATCAGAATCTTAGTCGTTCATAGGGTTTTAATCCCTAGGCACTCCTTTTGGGTTTTATTCCCTTTGCTGTTCAACAGGGTTTTAGTCCCTAGACAGAATTCTCGTCGTTCATAGGGTTTTAGTCCCTAGGCGTACTTGCTGGGTTTTAGTCCCTAAACAGAATCTCTGACGTTCATAGGGTTTTAGTCCCTAGGCATTCATTTTGGGTTTTATTCCCTTTGCCGTTCACTAGGGTTTTAGCCCCTAGGCAGAATCTTAGAAGTTCATAGGGTTTTATTCCCTAGGCGTTCCTCTAAGGTGTTGTTCCTATTGCCGTTCATAGGGTTTTAGTCCCTAGGCGGGATCTTAGCTGCTCATAAGGTTTTACTCCCTAAGTGAAATTTCTGATGTTTACAGGGTTTTAGTCCCTAAATGTCATCAGAGTTCCTCTTTCCTTGCCCGCGAGCTTTCGCAGCCCGAAGCACCTCATCGACCTGGCGAGCTTTCGCAGCCCAGAGTCTTTCTCTTTCCTTGCACGGCGAGCTTTCGCAGCCCGGAGCCCCTTATTGACCTGGCGAGCTTTCGCAGCCCAGAGTCTTTCTCTTTCTTGCCTGGCGAGCTCTCGTAGCCCAGAGTCCCTTTCTTTACATAATAGGATTTCATGTGGCCAAAAGCCCGTTTTTACATGGTATGGCTCCCTCTTCATTCAGTCACAGGCCCGTTAATCATCTCTCATGCATCTTCTCATGCCCTCCATGAACAAAATTTAAGTGTCTATTATCTTTGAAAGGAACCTCTCCGAGCTCTCCTTCAAAGAGGGGCAACTGTTGACACCTAAATTTTGCCCAACTCATTTAGGGATTTGTCGCATAAAAATTTTAGGGTTTAATTCCTTAAACCACTAAAAAAAAATATTTTCATTAAATTGCATGGCATATAGATATTAGGCGCATTTGCATTAATAGATTTAGTGAATCATATTTTCATTTTATTTTACTTCATTTTATTTATTTAAAATTATTACAAAAAAATTTTTAAAAAAAAAAGAGAGAGAAAAGACAAACAGGAGCCCTTCCCCGTGACTCTCTCTCTGGCACTTTCACAAAAGAAGGAAAAAGGTTCGGACCAGAGAAAGAGAGCGAGAAGGCAGAAGCCAGAACAGAGACGTCTAGAGGAGAACAAAAAGGAGAGAGGGGGAACAGAGAGAAGGGGGTCAGATCAGAGCAGAGAGAGAGAGATCGAGGGGAGAGCAGAGAGGAAGAGAAAGGAGAAACCGGGAGAGAGAGAGAGGAACCGAGAGAGAATCCAGAGAGAGAGAGGGAGTCTGAGAGCTAAAGAGAGCGAGATCGAGACTGAAGGGCCGTTCGTCGGCAATTGCCGCGCCTCAACCGCAGCCGACGACCCCCTTCTCACGGTAGGTCTCGACCCCAAGCCCTCGTTGGGTCTTGTTTCGTGCGATCCGGGGGCGATCTCCCGAGGATTTCGGTTCGGTGGTGTGCGAGGCGACCGGACATAGTCCGATCTATCTCACTCGCCCTCGTTCGTCGTTGCCGAGCCGGATAGGGAGCGCCGCAACGGCACCCCCCTCCCCTGTTTTTCTCCTTCTCTTTATGTTCTGGTTTTTGGGGGGCTCACCGGCCGGAGCTTGCGGCTGTCCGGCCGGCGCAAGTTCCGGCCGGTGACACCTCGAACTTGGTCCTGCTTGCCTGGTTTTGTCGTGTGGGAGTCTCAGACATAGTTGAGTCTCGGTCGAACTTCAAATCCTTCGTTTTTGTCGCGCACGCCAACTGCCCGATGTTTTGCCCGAACCAAATCCTTCTCTTTTTGCCTTTGTTTGGTCTGTTCTGGGGGTGTCGGGCGGTCCCGGCGCAGCCCCGGCGACCACAGTGGTCTCCATGTACCGCCGGTGGCCGCGGCTGTCCGGCGTGACCGCGGGAGGAGGCGGCCTGCCAGTCCCTCACCGGGACTCGGCCGATCCACGCCTGCCCAGTCCCTCGTCGGGGCGGCGGCGTGGGCTAAGGAGGAGTGACGGCCGCGGAGGCTGAGGCTCGAGGAAACCGCCGTCCACGCCTGCTGGAGAGTCTCGGCCGTGAAGGCCAAGCACTCGCTCCGCGCCGGAGCGGTGGCCGGCGTCCAAGCGAGCCCCAAGGTGCGGTGTGGCGGCCGCGAGTCGGGTCGCGGACCGGGTAGGGTTTCCCGCGACCGGGTCGGAGAGTCGGGTCGTGACCGGGTAGGGTTTCGCCAAGTCGGGTCGAGAACCGGGTCGGGCGAGCGGGTCCAACCGGGTAGGATTCCAATTCGGTGTTGGGCTCGGTTTTAGGGCCATTAGGTTTATTAAGTTTCGGGCTTTTCTTTTTATTTCTTTTTAGGTTTTGGGCCATTTCGCGCGTGGGCCGATTTGTTCTTTTTTATTAGTTTTCTGGTCGGGCTATTGGGCCCTTGTTGTTTTAAAAAATTTAGACCGGGCTCAACAAATGAGCCCGGTTCGCTCGCGGACCCGGGCCGGCGCGCCCGGGTCAGTCCCGATCCGGGTCGGATGTGGAGATCCGACCCGGATCCGATTTTATTTTATTTTATTTTAATATTCTATTATTTTTATATAAAAATTTTTAATATAATTTTTTTTAAAAAGCTCGAATTTTAGTTTATTATTATTTTTTTTTCAAAAAAATTTCAAAAAAAAATTCAAAAAATTTTTAAAAAAATTCCGAAAATTTTTTTTTCAGAAATTCCGAAATTTTTTTTTTTTTGGTTTTTGAAATTAGCTTATCTCGCCCTTTTCGCATGTTTAGTGCTATATTTAATCCCACGTCGCTCGGTTCACGCACTTTAAGTTGCATATTTAAATTAACCTTGCATGTAGTTGATTATGCATGTTTAGGCTTAGATATTAGGGAAAAAGCCACCAAAAACCTCAAACTTTCCCCTTTGTGACACATTTACCCCCAACTTTTTTTTGTGACACCAAAAACCCCAAACTTTCTTATTTGTGACACATGTACCCCAATGTACATTGTCCATGGGCATTTTCGTCTTTTCCGCTTTTTCTTTTTCTTTTTATTTTTTTTTCAGAGATGGTGAGGGGGGCCTCGCCGGCGTCCGGCGGCCCTCGCCTGGGCGAGCGAGGGCGAGGCTCGCCCTCGCCTGGATCTGGCGAGGGCGACCTCGCCGGCGTCGGGTGAGGGCCGCCCTCGCCTGGGCGAGCCTCGCCCGACGCCGGCGAGGCTCGCCCGACGCCGGCGAGGCTCGCCCTCGCCTGGATCTGGCGAGGGCGACCTCGCCGGCGTCGGGCGAGGTCGCCCTCGCCTGGGCGAGCCTCGCCCGACGCCGGCGAGGCTCGCCCTCGCCCGACGCCGGCGAGGTCGCCCTCGCCAGATCCAGGCGAGGGCGAGCCTCGCCGGCGTCGGGCGGCCGCCGGCGAGGGGCCGCCTGACGCCGGCGAGGCCCCCCTCCCCGATCTGAAAAAAAAATAAAAAAAAAGAAAAAGCGAAAAAGACGAAAATGCCCATGGACAATGTACATTGGGGTAAATGTGTCACAAATAAGAAAGTTTGGGATTTTTGGTGTCACAAAAAAAGTTGGGGGTAAATGTGTCACAGAGGGGAAAGTTTGGGGTTTTTGGTGGCTTTTTCCCTAGATATTAGTTGTTGCTTCCCTTAGCCTAGTTAGGAGCGGAATTTTGAGACTCCCGATTAGCGAGAGCACGTTAGGTGGTGAATTGAACAAGATTAGGTACCGAAAGGGCACTAATTAGTCGATTAGTGTAATCAAGTCCCCGTATCCGTTGAATCTCTGGTTCGTAGAAGTGAAGCTTTTCTCTCGTGCTTCGCTTAGGTGTCTAATCGACCTTTCAGAAACTGATTAGTGGCGACTCCTAGTTAAAATCGATTTGCATGTTAATAACTTAAATTTAAGTCGCGAATTGGTATAGGTTTGGGAAAGCTCGAGTTAGGTTTAACTTAGTAATCCATTTGCCTAACCCCTCAGGCCTCAGGGCCGGTTCGGGTAGGTCGCGACACCAACAACCACCACCTGGGTAAGGGCGAGGGTGGGCCTTGCCAAATCTGGCGAAGGGGGCCTCGTCGGCACTTGCCTCGCCCAAGCGTGGCCTAGCGAGGGTGATCCTTGATGGCCACCGGCTAAAGAAAATGGAAAGCAAAAAAAGAAAAAAAGGAAAAAAAATCAAAAAATAATTAAATAAATACAAAAATATTCACGTCAGCATTGGCTGTGCCATTTAGGACGGTCGGCGTCTATGTAGCAGTTTCTAGCCTAAATTCACCGGATGGACTGAATTGGTACTAATATGAAAATGTTTAGGACTAAATTGATCAAATTGAAAGGTTTAGGACTGAATTGGTACAAATGCAATAGGTTTAGGACTTTTTTGGTATTTTTTCCATTTTGAAAATATACAAGAAGGACCTTCGGAAAAATAATTAGGTTTCAAATTAGGCAGGTCATTCACACTCCATCACAAAAAATAGCTTTTCTCATAATCTGACCCCGAAGAATTGCGCCAAAGTGAACTCATGACCTCAGTCACGGTTCTTAAGACCTCAGTCATGAACTCATGACCGATTCCATTTACAAATTCACCATCGGTTAGGTCAGTGTTCGTTTTAATTTCTTGCGAAAGGAAATTGTCAACATGTGGGAAGATTTTGAAGTCGATCTGATCCATATGCTTAATTAGATGGACATCATTTGATTTTTTGTTTTTGGGCTACAATTTTAATTATGTGAATCTTCTTCTCGTAAAGTTTTCTCTTGGTTATTTGATGTCATCTGAACACTTATATTTTTGGCCGTCTAATTAAAAATTTACTTTTTACTGGGGTTTATCTTAGTTGAAACCGTTCCTACTTGGGAAGGGAGAGGTGAGGAGTTCGATTTCTCACCTTCTCAAGGAGGTTAGGGGTTGAGATGTTTAACTGCAGATATAGATTTCGACTCCCACGCTTTGCAAAGAAGCTGGACAAAAGTTTGGGAGTGAGTTGAGAGATTGAGTAAGACAGACCAAAGAAAAAAAATTAAAATTTACTTCGCATAATGCAAATGAATTTAATATGACCCGAGCCATTGCGGTTTGAATTTTCTTTTCCATATTTTGCATCGCATAGGTTCTAGTGCCTCTTCAATTATCATGTTCATCGACTTAATATATGATAAAACTGTTGGATTATGTGAGATTTCTCGGTTAGGGTTTAAGTTAATATGTGTAGGGTTTAAATCAGTGATTTTCATCTAAACAATTGTCATTGCTCAAATATGCTCGAACCTTGACAATAGCCTAATGTCGCTGCAAACATCCTGAAACCAGACAGACTTAAGATTGTTTCTTTCAATCAAACTACTTTGCTATTAGACCGGACCGGACCAAGAATCGATCACCTTGCACAAAAATTATTTGATTTCAGGTGGGAAAATAAAAGGAAGAGAAAATTTTATTTGGACAAAATATAGCTACAAAACCTTCATGAGAAACACTAAATATATTTTCTTTCTACTAAATTACTCCGTACATATCCATAAATCTCCACATATATAGAATAACTTAAACAAAAAGAAAGGAATGAAAAAGAAATATATTAGTAATTATATTCAGATTCTACATCTACAAAAAAAATAAATTCATAAAAAATTCTAGCATGGTCCCGAAACCTTTCTTGTGTGACATGTGCTTAGCCTCTTTGCGTTCCGCCTCGGCCAGATCGATCACTGTCTCGGACAACCATTGCGAGCACGGCAGCCTGATCTGCCTATTCTCCAAATGGATCCGATATTCAAAATTATCAAGCAAAGCTCCAAAGATCTTGCAATCTACGTACGCCAAAGGGACTTAATAACATTTCTCCTCTTCATCCACGTATACTTGAAAGTATCCCTTTCGAGCCATCGTTAACCACTCAACTAATTTCAAACTTTTCAGCATTTTTTTTTCCTATTTGAATGCTGAGAAATTTCAGCAAGCTCACTAGGCTAGAGAGATTGATTGCGGAAAACTAGAAAAAAGGCGAATTGCAATTCATCTAGTGTAAGTATATATAGATTGCTGACAATGTAAGTAGGGTTTGCAGTAGAATTAGGATTTGGTTTCCTATAATAACTAGTAAGTACATGCATCTTGGGATAGGTAGCCTTTGAAGGTTTGAAAGATGAGGTCATAATCTACTCTTACTAGGAATTTGAAACCACGTCAATGTCTATGATATGCTTAAGCTCTTTCGTTGACTAATAATCATTAATTTATGGGATAAGTACATTAGAAATTCTAAAACTTATCACAAAAATGCAATTGAGTTCAAAAACTTTGAAAAAGTACAATCAAGACTTAAAACTTGTTACAAAAAGTGTAATCGAGTCCTAAAATTTTCAAAAAATGCAATCAATCGAAGGACTTGATTCCTAAAATTTTCAAAAGGTGCAATCAACCGAAGGATTTGGTTGGACCAATTTGACATTGATTGCACTTTTTGAAAGTTTTAGGACTTCATTGCACTTTTTGAATGTTTTAGAATTTCATTATATTTTCATAACAAGTTTTAGAACTTCCAATGCGCTAATCCCATGATTTAAGAAAAATGAATAGAAAATTTGACGAATTCTTCCTTGGGTGCAATCCTTATGTAGCGCTAGATTTTACATTACAACAAGAGTACAAAATAGTCACCACATATATAATTTTTTCATTTTTAGTAATAACAATTTCATTCACTATATATATATTTTTGGTAACTGAGGATTCGCCACCATTCCCCGAGACAAGCCCACACAGGTAATCGAGGCGCCTATACCTCGGAGAAGACTAGCCCAGCAACCCACCGCCAAGGTCCCCCACTTAAATTACGGAACCGAGCGGGGATTCGAACCCAGAACTTCTAAGGAGGGAAGGAAAGCGTCCACCAACTCGGCCATGCGCAAGTGGGTAATTTCATTCACTATATTGCTCCGTTCGTTTGACGGAAAATATTCTTTTTTTAGAAAATATTTTTTCGGAAGTCATTTTTCTGGAAAATGTTTTCCCGGAACATAATTTTCTAGTGTTCGGCGATCAATATGAAAAAGTTTCAGAAAATATTTTTCGCCGGTAGCCGGTGATCGGTAGCGGCGGCCGGCGACCTTAGTGAAGAAGAAGAAGCTCCGGAAAATGATTTCCGCTTTTGAAGAAGCGGAAGTCATTTTCCATAGACTTAAGCTATTTTGTGAGGGGGGAAGGAAAATATTTTCCCACAGAAAACGTTTTTCGCCCCCCGAACACCGGAAAACCCGGAAAATATTTTCCGGGAGAATATTTTCCGCCAAACAAATAGAGCCTTAGCGTATAGAATTTGTAAGATTGCTTATTTCCATCATCTTACTATTGAATACCGCAAAGAGGATTTCAAACTTTTGCGGGACTACAATATTTTTTCTTTCTTTCCCAAAATATCCTCAATTAGTTATTTTATGAATACTCTATCAACGGACAAGCGTAAATTAATATTTTTTGTTTTATCTCTAACGTACTCACAGTTATAAAATCTTTTTTATCTAATAGAAAAGTTCAAAGAAAAATTTTTCCAATCTTGAAATATTTTCTCTTTTCAGATACATGTGTCAATAATTACTTTATACTAATTAGTAATTCGAAAATCTCATAATAATTAATATCTTTTACATGTTAAATTTGCATAGACGCAACATTGGCACTTTTGCTCGTATATATAGTAAACTCAGAGGTTCCTTTTCAAACTCAAACTTTTTTATTTAAGATACCATGCTTCCTTTAAAATTAATCACAATAGCCAATAGCCAATTCATTAGAAATTATTTGGTGAACATAATTTACACACTAAACTAAATCTGAATCTTTCATTTAATTGATCCCACAAACATCCCAACGGATTTTAGTGTTCTGCACCTATGAGTTACCATAATATATAGGGTTAATATCATTAAAAACCCCAAACTGGTACATCTGTAACAATTTTACCCCAAACTAATTTTTTGACAATAAAAAACCCCAAACTGATACACTTGTGACAAATTTACCATTAGTTTATTTTCGTTAAATTTTACTGTCAAATTGCTTTGTTAAATGACACACGGTAGTTGTCTGATGTGCTAGTTTTATGTTTTACCCTCCGTTTATCCAATTTGTGATTTTTTGTGGCATAAATCCAATTTAACGGAAACTAACGGAGGGTAAATTTGTCACAAATGTACAAGTTTGGAGTTTTTAGTGGTCAAAATATTAGTTTTTGGTAAAATTATCACAGGTGTACCAGTTTGGAGTTTTTTGTTATCAAAAAATTAGTTTGGGGTAAAATTATCAGAGTTGTACCAGTTTAGGATTTTTCCTGGTATTAAACCTAAATATTCGTGAATGGCAAAGAAAAGACTTTTACAGTTATACTTTTAAACCCTGTATAGCCTTGAGATTACTCTCATGGCAAACTCTACTATATCTTAGGCCAATTTGGAGCAAACTTGGGCGGCGCAGCTTTTTTCACCTTCTTTTGAAATAGCAGTCAAATAATATCTCGAATTAGTTTTCATGCATTAGACTAAGTCTATCTCTCCAATCTAGTAAAAAAACAGGCCATCCACGACGAGACTAGAGGATTCATAAGACATTACTTTCATATAACCTGACTCCATGTGAGTGCACTATGCAAGAAACGAAATTGAGACTCCACATTTGAGATTCAAGATGACTATCTCTGCGGGTTAGCACGCGGAGAGATCCATGTGGTTTAATTTCATGCAAAAAGAGGTTGTTAACACGCGGGAAGATTTTGACGTCTATCTGATAGAAATGCTTTGTACTTTTATAATTTTTGGTTGATTATTCTTCATTTTTTTCTTGTCTTGGTCGCATATGAGGCCAATTAATCATTAATTCGCATCACCCAAATAAATTCACCATAAGCCGAGCTACAAGGGTTTCGAGTTTTGTTTTCTATTTCTTTTCTAATAAATTGAACGCCATGCCTTCATCTTATTCAAGGCGCCCTTGCAAGTGATTTTTTTTTTGGCAAAATATGCGTTATCAGGTTTTTCAAATAACCGATAATTGAGTAGTTAATAATCATGCCTATCGAATACTTAGATTAATCCTCATGAATAAATGTAGGATTATGTGAGAATACTAATTTGAGATTAATAAACACATTTCAAGGTTCAAAATTTGAACCAAATTGCATATCATCATTGTCAAACGTTGAAATTACCTTATCATCGTTGCAAAAATCTTTACAACAAAATATATACTAAAGATTATTTTTTTTCCTGGTTTAAGTTAGAGATTATCTTCTAAACAATTGTATTGCGTCGAACCTTGAAAATAGCATGACGTCGCTCCAAAAATTGTTGAAACAAAACGGATTAAAATTGTTACTTTAAATCATCCTACTGTTTGATCAAAAGAAAAATCATATTACTCTGCTATTCAATCAAACAGATTAATATAAGTACTTAGGAACTAACATCACATAAAAAATAATTGATTTACATGGACCGACGCTATTGGATTACTCATATGCCCTAAAACAATTCATTTAATTAAGAAGGACGTAATCCCATTGCTTTTTTCTCCGCGACATACGCTTGGCCTCTTCACGCTCCGCCTTCACTAGATCGAGAATCTCGGTGAAATCCTCTTGCGAGCAAAGTAGCTTGACATGATCACACTCCGAAACCATCTCGTCTCGAAGCAAATCTTGTAAACTTTGGCATTCCAAGAATTCAAAAGGAATCTCGTAACGTGCCTCCTCTTCGCCCACATATATGGCAAAGCATCCTTTTGGAGCCAATCTTGGCGATTTGTGCTTCAACCTTTCGATGATCAAGAGCAGCTTTCTTGTAATTCTCGCCATTGAACACTTCTTTCTGTATTTTTTTTCTTCTTAGGAATTGCTGGAAAGTTCAGTGCAATCACATCGCAAGAGATTAATTGAATTAAACGTGTGTGTGTATATATATAGAGTAATATAATAAGAGTAATACTAGGATTAGGCTTAAGAAGATAAGTTGATATATCCTATCTATATTATGAAATAAATAGCGGGCCATGATATGGGTTTACGCTGTTTTATCCCTCATCTTTATGACAGGAAAAACGTGAAGAAAAGTGTCATGGAAGAACATTGCTTGCAAAAGAAATACAACCATGTGTGACGTGGGATTATCGATCTGATATAACTCAAGTAGCTAGGTTAGATTACTCATGGAGCAGTTGATGATTTTAATTTATTTTAAAGATACATGATACCATCGCAAAGAATTCTCTCAAATAAATGTCATGCTCTCTCAATTTAAAGAAATTCTATTAGTCTCAATCTTTTCAGCATTTTTTTCCCATTTTGAATGTTGGGAAATTTCAGAAAGCTTATAGGCTAGAGAGTGGAAGACTAAAAAAGGTGAATTGTAATTCTTGTAGTGTTAAGTATATTTTGATTGCTTTCAATGCAAGTAGTGTTTCTAGTAGTATTAGGATTTGTTTCCTATAATGACTAGTAAGTATATGCATAAGCTCTTCCATTGACTAATAGTTAATAACTTGAAGAAAGATTAATAAGAAATTCGATAAATTCTTCCTTGGGTTCAGTCCTCATGCAACGCAAGAAAATAAACAAAGAGTTCAAACAGTCACTCACTACAAAAAAACATATTTTTTCCGACGAAATTTTCCAATGAATTTCATTTTAGCCGAACAACAAAAACTTTTTAAAATTCGTTGGAAAAGTCATTGGAAATTTCCAACGAATTTTCCAACAAATTTTTAAAAAACAGAACAAATGGGAATTTTGAATTTCGTTGCAAAATTCGTTGAAAATTCCAACGAATTTTCCAACAAAGTTAGTGCAAACAAAAATTATTGCACCAAAAATCGAAATTCGTTGCAAAATTCGTTGGAACTTTCCAGCGAATTTTGCAACGAATTTCCAATATGCCGAACAATTATGTCTTTTTTGAATTCGTTGTAAAATTCGTTGGAAATTTCCAATGAAAAATATTTTTATCACATCCTGATTTTTGGGCCTAGGAAGCCGCAAGTAAATGGTAATATCCTCAATTTCAGTCCCTAGGAAATGGCTATGGGTTAAGTTTAATCAGAACTAAATTGTTTTCTTTTGTTTTGGAAAACCCAGTTTCGAATCCTTTGTACCCCTTTATTTTGTTATTTTTGGGGAGACTTTTGTGATTCGAATTTCTAAACACTTTCTTCTTGAAAGTTGTTCCAAACATCTTGAAGTTTTACATATTTTAATTTCAGAATTTTTGGAATTGATATGTGTGGTACGATGGCCTGATTTTCGGACTATGTGAAACTGCCAGAATTGGTATTTCGGTGATGTTTACACCGTCTTTATTTTCTACAAGCTTTTTTGGGCCGATTTTAGAAAGGTTTCATTCACAAAAGTTGTTGAGAACTTCCTTTTCTATAACGTGTACAAAGTTGGGAATTTTCTGAGATGATTTGGATTCTGGACAGAGCTTAATTTGAGAAACAAGAATGCTGTTCCAATGAACTATTTTTAGTCTGTATTTGAGCTACTAAAAATGGTGTTTACAGAGAGATTCCGATTTTATGTTCTTCACAAGAAATGTTTGTTAAAGTCTTGTTTATGACATATCCGAATTTGAGAATTTTTGGAGTCCATTTACTATATTTTCAAGCTCAATTTCGTGAACAGTGCAAAGCTGTTCGGTTTTATACAATTTCAAAGATTTATCAATTGTTATATGAAAAACGTTGGAATCTCGACTTGATGTCTTTTGGTGATATTTGAGGACATATCCGCGCCGAACCTCGGGTTGAATGAGATTTTTATACGTGTTTTGTCGTGGAAAACCCTCGGGAAAAGTTTAAGAATTATTATGATGCGGGGTTCGTTTTGGTCGTTACGTGCATATTTTCGCGAGATCCGTTTGATCCGAACAAATTGGGATGGAAATCAGCCAAATTGAGAAAATCCTAGAAAGTTTGACTCAGTCAAACCTTATCTATATCATCATTACTCTCATTTATTGCTTGGCCTTCATTTTCAACTAGTCATTATGATCAATTATGAAGCCATTTATGAAGTCTTGGCCATCAAGTATTGACCAAGAAAGGGAGAGGAAGCCACGGCAAGGAGGGAGAGAGAGAGACCCACGACCAAGCTTGAGGAGAGAGAGAGAGAGAGATTTATTATGACCTTTTGACCTAGGCCATTAATAGGTGGATGACATGCGCGCTTACCTCATTGCCCCGATGACACGCGCGCTTACCTCATCCAAACTTTGGCCTCAAGTTTTGCCTATAAATAGAAACAAGGCCATTCGGCCAAGGAGAAATAGAGAGAGAGAGAAGCCAAGAAATAGAGAGAGGGAGAACCTCACGTGAAGCCCCCCTTCCTCTCCCTCACGCCATTTCCACGCCCCGAGAGCTCCGGCCAACCTTCTTTCTTATTTCTTGCGTTGTAGTCATGATCGAGAAAGAGAGAAAAAGAAAGAAAAAAAGAGAGAAAAAGCTTACTGACTAGCCTGTGTCTCTCTTGTGGTTTGATCAAGTGAGGAAGCCTTATGCAAGGCCCAAGTGTTCGTGTTCAAGCCCGAGAACCACCAAAAATCGCCCAAGAATTGCCGAGACTCACGTGTCCTTCACACGCTTCGTTTTCTCTAGTTCTTGTTTAACTGATGGGTAAGTGAATTCCCTAATACCGAGTAAGGATGTTGAGATGCGTTGTGACGTGGTTTGTTGGACCGTTTCTCCGTTATTTGGTTGGTCGTAGTTGGTTCATTTCTCGATTTGATCATGTTTCATGTTTGATGTTGTTTTGAGATAGAACCGAGCCTTGGTTGGTAAAGTGTGCATGATGTGGCCATGCGTGATGTTCTCTTGTTTGAACTTTGCTATTGATCTGCCATCGATGCGGGTGCGGTAAGGCCGACTTATGTTAACGGCAATCAATATATCCTAACTTGATATTAGTGTTTTCACTTGCTGAGTCTCCCCGACTTATCCCCGTTTTTCCCACTCTCAGGTCCATAGGATGGTCGAACGGACGGTGGCGACAGGAGGAGTTCGAGGCATGTTGGAGTTCAGGGAAAGCTAGGAGCTGTGAATCCAAAGTAGTGGGCTTAGGACACCCAAGCCACTTGTTATTGTTGTGTTGTCGCGACCGACCTCCGGATCGAGCGGTAGTGTCGTACCCGGTACGCGCTAAGTCTAGGTTTGGGACTTAACTCGGGCTCTCCCAAGCCCATACAGTATCGCGACTTAGGGTTTAAGTTTTTAACATGTAGGTGATTTAAATGCAGGAGTCGCCACTAATCGATTTGGGGTGGGTCGATTAGAAACCCAAATAAGGTGACGGGAGAATCACCCTATTCCTACGAACCAGAGATTAACTGGGTTCGGGGACTTGGTTACACTAGTTGGATAACTAATGCCCTTTCGGTACCTTTCTACCCTGTTCATTTTTTGGAAACATTTGTCAAGCAGTTTGGATTGATTTTAGGACCTTTCTCCTAACAGTGAGGTGATCAAGCGAGTGCATAATCAAAAACGATTAGCAGTCATGCAGATATGCGGCCTTAGGGTTCTAATCCTAAGTAAGTCAGATGACATTCAAAATACAACAAACCAAGCTATTGTATTAAAAACATGCATAATAACAACTCTACGGTAATGACATAAACACTACCGCACAACCTCAAGCTTGTCAAATTTAAATAAGACAACACATGCATAATTATAAAGGATTAAAACACTCAGATAAGTCACAAAAAAAATTTTTTTTTTGATTTTTTTTTTTCAAAAAAAAACGAAAATATTATTATTTTCTGAAAATATTATTTTTTTTATTTTTGATTAAAAAAGGGAAAATAAAAAGGAAAATAAAAACCTTTTTTTTATTTTTTTGATTTTTTAAAAAAAAAAATTTTTTTGAATTTTTTTTAAATAAAATAAAATAAAATAAAATAAAAAACCGGTCGGGTCGGGTCGGATCTGGGTCGGTCGGAACCGACCCGGGTCAACAGATCCGACCCGGAAGTTGACCGGGTCGGATCGGATGATCCGAATCGAGTCGGATCCGACCCGGGTCAACGGATCCGGCCCGGGAGTTGACCCGGGTCGGATCTGTTGACCTGAGTCAACGGATCCGACCCAGATCTACAGACCCGCGGAGAGGGAAACACCGGCGGGGCCAAAATCGGCCGTCCGCCGGCCGACCCAAACCGGCGCCGCTCCCAAATCGACTCCCTGACACCAGTACCAAGCCTCTCCACCCTCCGGCGTCGTCGTCCGACCGCCGTTTGCCGGCCGGCGACCAAAACAAAAACCGGCTTCATTGAGGACTTGTGTCGAACAGATGGGGGGCGACAAAAAAACTGGGAATCTTGACCTCCTCCGGTTAACCAGTCGGTTCCGGGGGCTTACCTCATCTACAACGGCGACACACAGACGGCGAGGGACGGCGGCACGGGCCAGGACTCGTGCGAAACGGACGGCGCGGGTCCCGGCCAAACCAAGCAGGGAAACAGGGCAGAACAGAGGAAGTTCGGGCCGGGAGGAGAGCTCACCGTCGACGGCGCGTGTGGGGGCTTCCGGCTTCGGGGAAGGCGACGGCGACGCTACTGGAACCTGCAAAAACAACGAACTCCCTCTTTTTCTCTCTTAGTATCACTGCTCTGTTTTCTCTCTCTCTCTGTTTTTCTGTAAAATTTTTGCCGACCGGCGGTGTTTCCAGGGGTTGCCGGTCGGCTTGCTCGAGACGGCGAGACCGGCTGGGCCGGCGAGACGCTCCCAGGCTCCTCTCTCCTCTCTGCTTCGCACTCTTTCTCTCCCTCTTCTCTCTCTCTGTTCTCTGAAAAAATGGCCGACCGGGCTTTCTCTCTCTCCCTTTTGCTTTTATATCCGGCGACGACGCGTCTTCTCTGCCCATCTGCGTTGGCGTGACGATGGCCTGCACCGGCCTACTTGCCTCGCGACTTTCGCGGCCATGGCAGGCCGGTGCAGAGCAGGACAGAACAGGGCAGGGGGGCCGAGAAGGAGGAGGAGCCACGGGAGCTGGGGAATGGGGAAGACGGGACTGGCCATTAATGCCAGTCCCGTTGGCGTGTTCGTCCGAGCCTCCCCTGGGCTGCTGACGACGATGACGAGGGGCGGCGCCGCCGTGCGTCATGCCTCCGTCGCGAAGCAGAGATGAATAGGGGCGAGAGAGCGACGGTCGCGCGTGGGGAGGAAGGAAAGAGAAGAAAGGAGGAGCTGGGCTGGGCCCGGGCCAGGCCCAGCCGCGCGGGAAAAGAAGAGGAAAAAGGCGGAGCGGGCTGGGCCGGCGCAAAGGGGAGAAAAAAGAAAAAGAAGGGGAACGGGCCGGAGGCCCGCGCGTGGGAGGAAAAGAGAAACGGGCCGGGTCGGCCCGGTCCCGACCTGGCCCGAATCGATTTTTTTTCTTCTTTTTTTTTTCTTTTCTTTTTTAATTAATTAATTAATGACTTTTTAATTAATTAATAATTTTTTTGAATTTTTTTTTGGTTACTCTAATAGTCCCTATTAATGCAAAATGTGCCTAATTTTTATATGCAGTGCATTTAAATTGAAATATTTTTTTGTTTTAGGAACTAGCAAATTAATTCCTAAATTTTGTATAATTAAATTTGGGCAAGTTAAAAATAGGTGTCAACATGTGTAAATGGCTAAAATCGGCTAAGTTGGCTTGTAAAATATGTTTGCGTGTCCTGTAAATATAAGGTTTGCTCATGATGCTATTTGTCTTAATCCCGCTATTATTTTTAATGTGATTGTCCCGAGATATGCTTCCGCTTGTGTGTAATAAAAGATAATAATGAACGGGACGTCATGTTAATGACCCAGAGGTGGGGGTGTCACAATTTTAGTCGCAAATGTCCGACGAATTTTGCGTTGCTAAATTTGTCGTTGCTAATTTCCGACGAATTTTGCGACGAACAATTTTTCGTCGTTAATTTCTGACGGATTTTGTGACGAAAAATTCTTCGTCGCTAATTTGCGGCGACTTTTGCGGCGACAAATTTTTCGTCGCTAATTTCCGACGAATTTTTAGATTCGTTGGAAAAGTTGTCGCAAATTTGCGATGAAAATTTTTTCGTCGCAAATTTTCGTGGCAAAAAACCGGTTTTTTTGTAGTGACTATTATATATTTTTTCATTTTTTTATTTACAATTTCATATATTCTATTAGTATATAGTATTGGTACTTTAGGATTGCTCATTTCCATAAACTACACTATTATATAATGCAGAAAGGATCTCTCAAACTTTTAAGAGATCACAATCTCTTTTTCTCTTTCCCAAAATATCTTCAATTAGATATTTTATGGATATTATATCAAAGGACAAGCATAAATTAATATTTTTATTTTATCTCTCACATACTCCAATTCTAAATTTTGAACCTTTTCCATCTTATAAAGAATGTTACCGAAAAACTTTCAAATCTTGAAATATTTTACTCTTTTCACATACATATGTCCATGATTACTTCATATTAATTAATAATTCAAATATTTCATAATAAAAGCGCAAAATCTTTTACTTATTAAATCTGCATACATTCAACACCTGCAATTTTGCTTGTATATATAGCAAATGAGAGGTTGTTTCCAACTACAAACTTTTTTTGTTTAAGAAATTTCGTGATTTCCTATGTTTCCTTCAAAATAAATCACAATAGCTAATAACCAACAGTCAATTCAGGAAAAATTGTTTGATGAATATATTTAATACACAAAACCGAATTTGAGTCTTCAAATGTGATTGATCCCACGTGCATCCCACCGGAGCCGATTGTATTATGCACTGATGGATTACCAGAGTATATGGCTCGAGGACAAAGAAAAAACTTTTACAGTTGTACCTTTTGCCTTGATTTAAAGCCTTGAAATTACTCCCAGGCAACAAAATCTACTCTATCTTAGGTCCATTTGCAGCAAACTTAACGCGTGTACTTTTTGCTTTTTCTCTTTTGAAATAGCGACAGGGTGATGTCACGAATTAATTTTCACACATCATATTAAGTTTACCTCTCCAATCTAGTCATAGATAGGCCATTCACGGCTATTCGTCAGAAATTAATCTCTTATAACCTAAGCCCAAGGGAGTGCATCGAGTTAGAAATCAACATGAGACTCCACATTTTTTTTAAATTCAAAATGACCATCTACTTGGGTTAGCATGTGGTTTCATTTCATGCAAAAAGGGTTTGTTAACACGTGGAAAATATTTTGACGTCTATGTGATGGAGATGCTTGTGGACATTTATAAATTTTGGATATGATTGTTCTTCTTCTTTTTCTTGTCTTGGCCATTTATACGAGGTCAATTAATCATTAACTCGCGTCACAAAAGTAAATTCACCATAAGCTGAGCTGCTAGGGTTTGAAGTTCTGTTTTCTGTTTCTTTTCTCATCAATTGAACACCATGTCTTCAACTTATTCAAGGCGCCCTGGCGAGCGATTTGTCACACCCCGCCTCAAAATTAATGCTTTCCACACCTTCCTTCCATGAGTCGAACGGTGCGACATCCCAGGATTACGTCGCCGACTCAACGGTCTCGCATCAGAGTCAATCGTAGCGGAAACAAATAATTAAACCCGGACAATAAATTGGAGAACACCAGAATTAAACTTGTACGCCCAACCGCCAACGCTTACAAACCTTACATTATCCACATATGAACATACTTACACCTTCCCGATGTTTCTGAGTCCATTAATTTTACATGCACATCCACTACGATTACCTTAAAAACCATACCTCAAAAAGAGGCAAATTCCTAATCTATCAAAAGCGGTACTACACGAACACTAGCTCATCGCCTCCTCACTAGTCCTTGCGTCCTTGGTACAGCATCCATTCAGGGTGTACTCCACGAAATTATCCTCGGTATGCATGATTGTACCAAAACATTCTGACGGTGGCGGTGGATTTATGGATCCTGTCGGGGTTTTGAAAATGTTGGTTTAAACAATCGTGAGAACACTTCTCAGTAAGTTCACCCCTAAACCCAACCTAAGCTATCACGTACCTCCAGACAATCTAGCAAGCATATATACACATTCACGTACATCAAGTAATCACAAAGCAGACACATCAATTAATATAGTCAGGCTCAATCACAATCATCGTATGCAGACACGTGCATGAACCATTTTCCTTCCACTGATTTTTCCGTTCTCATTTCCTCTTTCACATTCTTCGCTAATGACCCGCGTTGAAGTACAAGCCTCAGGCACACTGCGATCATTCATTTTTCCACAACACTTGCCAGTGACCCACGTTGAAGTACACGCCTCAGGCACACTGCGATCATTCGTTTTTCCATAACACTCGCCAGTGACCCGCGTTGAAGTACACGCCTCAGGCACACTGCGATCATTCATTTTTTCACAACACTTCAGGCCCACGTACCCGTACACGTCTCAAGCCATGTTTCTTGCCCGCGTAAACGTACACGCCTCAAGCTCAACATCTACCACCTACTGCGCAACCCGCGTTGAAGTACACGCCTCAGGATGGCATGATTCTCTCAATCACGCATGTGCCATGTCACGCACTATTTCTTGTTCTTTCACACATTCAACAATCACTTGCCACATAAATAGCCAGTCACACGTGGCTCGCGCACGCAACAAATACACGCAATCCATGCTCATCAAACATTTGACATGGCCAATTTTATCAATTAAATCAATCTGGCCCAAATGTGCACCCAACAAACATAATTAAATCAACCAATTGCGCAATCGCACATTTAATTTCACCACCACAACCTAATTGTAATTCAACCGCACGTATAACACAGAAATCATTATTTTTCTCTGACTAAATGGCCTCAAATCGATTTCGGTCCTTCACGGGACTTTTTCACCATAATTTCTTGGTTCTAAAAATCCAACTTGCGTCCCGATCGGCCCATCACGGTCCCGTGAACAGTAAATCACAGCCACTGTTATTTTCTAATTTCCAATAATTAATGCCCGAATTAATTCCTAAGGCCCTCCATAAAATTTCCACTACCAATTCATACAATTCCCCACCTAACTTTATACAGATTTCGCCCAAAATCGCCCGTCGATATCTGAAGTCCTAATTTGGGTTTAGAGCCCGACTTACCCGCGTTCTAGTGGCGTCGGATTAATTCCGATCCTTCAGGGGACTTTCTCGCCATTAAATACCGGTTCTAAAAATCCAACTTGCGTCCCAAACCGAGCATCACAGCCTTGTGAACAGTGAATCACAGCTCGTGAACAGTGATCCTTAGCTTAAAATTCCCTCAAATCGTCCTCCAAAAATTCCAAATTAATTCCTTAAGGCCCGCCATACATTCCCGGTCTAAAGCCCCAACATTTCGCATCCGCACAAGTCCAATTTCACCCAAAATCAAATTGTTCGGCGATACCCAAAATCCTAAATCGGGATTAGAGTATGACTTACCGCGTTCTAGGCTAAAACGGCTAAAACGGAAAGTGGTGGCGCTCTATGGCGAAGGCGAACAACTCACGGGGCTTCCGGCTTGCACGGCGGCGGTCCGGCGGCGACGTGGGGTTTGCTCGGCCGTGGGTTTTAGCTCACGGTGGAGAGAGAAAAAGAGAGAGAGGGTGAGAGACGGTGGCTTCAAGGGCTGGTGGTGGTGTGGTACGGCGGCTTGAGGGTGGTCCGGGCGGTGGTGGCGAGCGGCGGTGTCGGCGGTGGGCTTCCGGCGTCTTCACGGTGGAGAGAAAAGAGAGAGGGAGAGATCGGGAGAGTGAAAGAAAGAGGGGCGGGGTTCACGGCAATGAAGAGGAAAAGAAAAAGAAAATGGGGAGAGAGAAAGAGTTCTAGACTTAAATAGTGAAAGTTTGATCAAAGGCGGAAATGACCAAATTACCCTTTACCCTTAAAACATACCCTTTTATAAATCCTAGGGGTATTTTGGTCACTTTCTCCGTTTCTTGCTCAAATCGAATTTTTCCGAAGGAATTGAGCGCACCAAAAATTCACACGTGTCACGTGCAACGTCGTCTTAGCGTTCTGGCGTGACTTCCTAATTTTCCGGTGTCCAATTTGGGCAAAAATTCAATAATTAAATTCTGTTAAATGCATCTCGAGCGTTTCTCGAGCTAATGGGCGACTTGCTGAGGAAATTCGTGAAATCGACTCACGACTGATACTAAATCAAGTCACGTGCAAGTCCGTTCGATGCGTGACGACCTCGGTTGTCATTAAATTTGCGAAGATCAATCACTTGATTCGAGGGGTACGATCATTCGGTATAATTTTAGAATCATTCGTCAAGTCGTTTCGTGGTTCAACGGAATCACCTGCGATCCACTACTAGGAAGTCGCGAACTGACCCCTAACTATTCTTGGATCGGCCAACAATGGCTCAAAATATCACTTACGCGATTTAATGGTCGAAATCCATTCACGATCGAATTTCCTTTAGTCGCGCGAATTTAATTCCCCTATTAGCCTTTCCCTAATGGTTAGTATTATCAGGAATGATCAGTTCCGGGTGAGAACTTACTACGAGCACATTTCATAAAACTCAATTATTCAATAAATTCCAATTAGTGGAATTTCGAAATGTCACATGATTAGTTTTCTTTTTCTTTTTTTTTAAATGGGTAGTCGGGTTCTTCGATTACCCGATAATTAAGTGAGTATTTAATGATCGCATGCATTGAATACTTATATTAAACCTCATGAAAAAACTACAGGATTATGTGAGAATACTCAATTGCAAACTAATCTATGGATTGCATGGTTTTTTTTTTTTCACGCTATGGATTTCGTGGTTTCAATTGGTGATTTTCCGCTGTTATATCTATATCTACTTAATGATGCAAACTGCATATCTAGTTTCATAATAATCTTCTTCCATCAAACGTGGTCGAACCTTGAAATTACCTTTACCTCATTGCAAAAATCTCTAGTATAAAATATATAATGAAGATTGTTTCTTTCAATCAAATTACTCCTTACATCATACAGCCAGATTTCGAAGATATGCATGAATTAAGGTCCAAGACTTATAGTTGCATAAAGATAACACAAAATAAAATTCGATTAACATCCGAAGCTATTCATTCACCAATTTAAGAAGCATGTAATCCCACCGCTTTTTCCTTCGTAACATTTCGTTTAGCCTCTTTGCACTCCACCTTCGCTTGATCCATAGCCTCATCGAAATCCTTTTGCGGGCAGAGTAGCTTGACGCAGTTATGCTCCGACACAATTTGGTCTTGAAGCAATTCTCATAACTTTTGGCATTTTAAATATTCCATACGAATGACGTAAATCCTCTTCACCCACATATATGGCCAATTATCCTCTTGGAGCCAACCTCAATTTTCTGTGTTTCGACCTTTCGATGATCGAGTGAAGCTGTCTTGTGATCATGGTTGCCGTTAAACTTCTTTTTTCCTCGTGAAATCACCACGCCAGAGAATAATGGAAGAAACTTAATTGGGATGGTTGTATGTCAGATGATAATACTTTTTAGAGTTAATTGTGTATATAGGATTACTACTCCTAAAAGAACTAGGAAAGAAGACGTGATTTTTTTGTTGATAACTATCGGACCTAAATGAAAAGATACAGTTGCTATGTGTATGCGGTGAACAATTCTTGATTCGATCCGGCCTAGACTGGTTAGATAACTCCCAAGGCGCATGATGATCATTTTTCTTAAAGATTAGTATGATCATCATGATGTAATCCATAAAATATCGTACCAAGCCAAGAATTTCTTGAATTTGTAATAAAATTTGTATCATGTGAAATACTGGCAATCCTTAAAGTTTTGTGAACGCTAGAAGTAATCAATGAAAAAATATCTTTCATTATTTTTTTTTTTGGTTTAATATAGATTCAAAGTAACAGCAAAAGTTTTGTTGTTGATAAAAAAATTATATTATATATTGACCTCGTTTTTTTCTTTTGGAGGGGGAGTCTATCGTAACATCACTAGTCAAATTTTTTTAAAAAAAAAATAAGTCAAAGCCCGATGAAGACACGATAGTCTACACTTGCAACAATATTAACAAAATCTTTAAAACATCTACAAATACCACAACCTTTTACGATCTTTCTAAGTTTCGAACAAAAGCGTACCCTTTTAATTTTACCATGATCTTTGTGCACTTTTAGAGTTAATACCACTAAAAACCCTAAATTGATATGCTCGTGATAAATTTATCATAAACTAATCTTTGACCACAAAAAATCCTAAATTGGTATATCTCTAACAAATTTACCCCAAACTAATCTTTTGACCTCCAAAAACTCCAAACCGGTGCACTTATGATAAATTTACTCTCCATTAAATTGGATTCATACTACAAAAAATTACAAATTGGTATATATGTGACAAATAGTGGGTTAAAACCCCAAACTGTTACACCCGTCAAGGGCCACATGTCATCCAACACGGTAATTTGATGGTAAAATTTAATGGAAACTAACGGAATGTAAATTTGTCACGGGTGTACTAGTTTGGAGTGTTTGGTGGTCAAAAAATTAATTTGGAGTAAATTTGTCACGTATGTACCAGTTTGGGATTTTTGATAGTATTAACCTGCATTTTTAAAGTAAAAAAACACATTGTTTTACGCTTTTCGCTGACACAATAAGGGTAGTTCATTTTGGAAATTAATTGACTAATGTGCTAGTCCCTTGTATATACCCAAACACAAATTGAGAGCATAGGGAAAACTAAAGCAGCCACGTTTCTTCCTATTCTTGACAAAAGCTATAGAAGGAGAATAAGACAAGCTGAGAATCCAAAAAGCTTCATGATCATCTGAATGAGAGCCAAAAAACCAAAGAGAATTTTCTCATTCTAAACTCCCGAGTCGCATGATAGCCTGCTAATTGCATTCGAAAAGGCTTTTCTCAGACTCGGACCACATGCAACAGTTTCAAAGAAGCTGCACAATCCCAAAAACACAACATAACGTCTAAAACCTAATATAGTCTCTCCGGCAAGAATCGATGCGCAACCGTGAAGTGTGCAGGCCATTGATCTATTCTACTATCACAATTACGCAGTAAATCAGCATTGCGGTGAATTATCATCCGATCCATTTACCAATTCACCAATGGTTAGGTTAGCGTGTGTTTTAATCTCATGCAAAAAGAGGTTGTCAACATTCGGGAAGATTTTGACGCCTATCTGAGCCATATTGCATAACTAGATGGACGTCTTTTTCATTTTCTCTTTCTGGTATTTGAATCTTATGATGGTTTAAACTAGTGATTTTCATTTGAACAATTGTCATTGCTTGAACACTGTCGAATCTTGAAAAATGGCATGAGATCGATGCGAAAATCTTTGGAAAATAAAAAAAACAAACAGGTCACGATTGTTTCTTTCAATCAAACTACTCTGCCATTAGTCTAATTTCAGGGATGCGCATAGCTCTAGTTACAAAACTAATATAGGTAGTTGGAACTAAACACCAAAATAAAAAAGTAATCAACATCGATTGAATCTATTTTTTGGAGTCTGAATCTGCATTAAAACAATTCATCTAATCAAGAAGCACGTAATCCATTGCTCTTTCCTCCGCGACATATGCTTAGCCTCTTCGCGCTCCACCTTCGCCTGATGGAGAACCTCATCGAAATCCTCTTGTGGGCAAAGTAGCTTGACACGATCACACTCTTGAAACGATTTCACCTCAAAGCAAATTTTGGGAACTTTGGTATTCCAAGAACTCCAAATGAACCTCGTAAATTACCTCCACTTCGCCCGCATACATGCCATGGCAAAGCATCCTCTTGGAGCCAATCTTGGCGATCTGTGCTTCATCCTTTCGATGATCAAGTGAAGCTTTCTTGTAATTCTTGCCATTGAACACTTTCTTTTACTTTCTTTTCTTCTCAGGAATTGCTGGGAACTCTAATGCCATCACAATGCAAGGAACTATAATTGGATTAAAACGTACATATATGAAGAGTAAAATTATAAGAGTACATCTAAGGTACATATATAAACCCATGTAGTGTTTCGTGGTATCCGAAACCATTGTAAAGAGTATCCTCAGATAAATATTGATTCAGTTAAATTATATATTCTAATATCCAACACTTAAATTAATTTATATGGTATATGACAAAGTGTTATCCTCAAGACAAATGCTAACATAACTTAGGCCCGTTAGTTTGAAAGAAAACTATATTTGAAAAATTGTTTGCTGACTTTTCCGGTGTTTGGAGGACGGAAAACTAATCGATCTACGGAAAACGTTTTCATGGGAAAATTTTTTCGTGCAGGATTTTTTATTTAGTTAAGAAGTAATAAAACTGAACAAAGTAATTTCATCTGGTAATTAAATCCTAAACCAAAATCAGGGTCAATAATTGATGCCTATGTATCAAATTCGAGTTATTCGGGCTAATGCGTCATTGCAAAAAATTTTAATTTGTTCTCCATATATGTCAAGTCCTGTCATATTTTAGGTTTTCATCAATTGGACTTCGTGCAGGCGGATAGTGTGTTGATCTTTGTACATAAATTGTCAATGCATAATTCTGTATCAAAAAAATATATAATTTTTGAAAGAAAAAGAATAATTTACACCCAATGAGAGAGTTCCAGCCGGTTCTCGGCTACAAATTAAGTGCTTTTTTGTACTAATAAAATATATATTATCTAATTCCATCTAAAATCACGTCGAGCATTAATTATTTTGTTGCGACCAAAATTAAGGGAAGCTGAAGTTTCTTGTTCCCACGGAGCTTACTGATCGTATTTCAATTTCTAAACCAATAAAAAGATGTTCTACCGTTGTGCATTAACTGTTTACAACATACGGAATTTGATACCCCCATTTCTTGAAAAATTAAATATTGTGATTATTTTGTTTTGCCGGAATATCAACCATATATAAGTGGCGGTTCAATTACTTATGACTTTTATTGCTTAAATATTGCAATTTGAATTTGATGTCTTTTATATTAACCAAAAGGGTCTCATTCCATGGCATACGGTTGCCCATCTCTTACTAATTCAAATATGTGGCCACGATAGCTCCGTCAAAATTTAAGACAACGGCACCGTTATGCTAGCCCAAGGCTGTTGCCCTCACCGTCACTAGGGGTGTCAGAACCAAACTAAAAAAGCAAACCGAACCGAAAATTTGGTGCATTTCGGCTCGGTTCGATTTTTAGTTTGGATAATCAAAGCTAACCATTCTTTTTTTTTCAATTCGATTTATTTTGGTTTGGTTTTATTTGGTTTAGATCGAACCGAACAACCGAATCGAACCAAACTAAAAAAATAACTTTGTTTTTGCAAAGATTATTCGATACCGAAGTTGAATTTCATGGTTTTGCGAGGGGCGTGGGTCGGTTATTGCCCTGCTTTGGTTTTCAGATCTGGCTCTGCTATGGTTGTAATGTGCGATCGTGGTTGGATTTTGCAGTAAATGTTTTAATTCGAGGTCAACATTGTCGTCTCTCGCCGTGGGTGTAGATTCAATTCCTGAGCTGCAGCTCAATTGAGTTTTATCCGAACTGATGCCACGACATCCGTAGACTAGGACCTCACCGAGAGCGTCGTAGGAATACTCCTCGACGTGTTTAGCCTTTCTTTCACATCTAGCTTTGCTAAAGACCCAGTTGTTAAACCGAACCGAAGCAAACTGGTTTTTCGGCTCGGTTCATATTTAGCTCGAGTGAAATTTGATTCGGTTCAAGAGTGCATCCCTACTGGTTCGATTTGGTATGCACTTGTTCTTATTAATTAATAATTCAATATTTTGTAATCAAAGCGGAAAATCTTTTACACATCAAATTTGCACACATGCAACACATGCACTTTTGCTCGTATATATAGGAAGCTTGGAGGTTCCTATACAATCTCAATCTTTTGTAAAGAAATTCCATGATTACCCATGCTTCCTTTGAAATAAATCTCAATAGCCAATAGCCAATAGCCAATTCACAAGGAACTAATTGATGAATATAATTCACACTCTAAACTGAGTCTGAATCTTTAAATTTAATTGATCTCGAGTGCATCCCTTTGGGTTTGATGGTTCCACACCAATGAATTTCCAGACTATATATAAGGGCAAAGAAATGACTCTTACAATTGTCCCTTTTACCCCTGTTTAAAAACCTTGAAACTGCTCTCTGGCAACAAGCTCTACTCCATCTTAGGCTCATTTAGAGCGAACTCGGCGCATGTACCTTTTGTTTTTGTCCCCGACCACCACCACCCCCACCCACCCCCCCCTTTTTTTTTTGAAATAGCGATAAGGTGATATCACATGTTAGTTTTCAAACGTCAAATTAAGTCCACCTCTCCAATCTAATTAAAGACAGCCCGTTCATGACGAAACTAGAGGATTCACCAGAAATTACTTTGTTACGACCAATCCCAAGTAAGTGCAGCGAGTAACAAACCAATCGGAGATTAATCTATGCATCTTGTAGTTAAATTTAGTGATTTTCTGCTGCTATATTTATATTTACTAAACGACACAAATTGCATGTTAAGTTTCATCAGAATCTTCTTCCGTCGGACGATGACGAACCTCAAAATTTACCTTATCCTCAATGCAAAAATCTTTAGGACGAAATATATACTGAGGATTGTTTCTTTCGATCAAACTACTCCTGACATAGCAAAGCCAGATTTCAAAGATATGCATTAATTGGGGCTCAAAAACAATAGTTGAGTATGAACAACACAAAACAAAGATTGATTAACATCCAAAGCTATTCATCCGCCAATTCAGAAACACGTAACCGCATTACTTTTTCCTCCGTGACATGCTCTTCGCCTCGGCCTGATCCATAGCCTCGCTGAAATCCTCTCGCAGGCAGAGTAGCTTGTCGCAGTTATGCTCCGAGACGCTGTGGTCTTGAAGCAATTCTTGTAACTTATGGCATTTCAAATATTCCAAACGAACGAAGTAACGCGTCTCCTCTTAACCCACATATTTGGCAAAGCGTCCTCTTGGAGCCAACTTCGAATCTCTGTTTTTCGACCTTTCGGATGATCGAGTGAAGCTTTCTTGCAATCATTGTTGCCATTCAACTTCTTTTCTCCCTCGTAAAATCACCAAGACAGAGAATAATCAAAATAACTTAATTAGGACGACTGTGAGATGATAATACTTATAAAGAGCGTTAATTACACATTTAAACATAGAGAATAACCATGTAAGTCTACGTACTGAAATGCCTCGGACGATGCTGCTCAGGTAAACTCTTCTTCGAGCCAGTTCTAGTTCCAGTCATTTAGTGGCAAGCGGCAAATTAGCGTGCGAATCGCTTCGCCCCGCCACTCGGACATTACTCGCATTAGCCTGGCCTTCTGCAGATGAGCATTTGGAAGCAAGGGAAGGAGCTCCTCAGCTACAGCCAGAAAAGCGGGGCTCGTATTTCACGTGAGTTTCGACGCCAATGGGAGCAACTTGTGCCGCTTTTTAAATTTTAGGTATTTCCTTTTCTAGTCATATCATGATATATGCACAATTCAATCATAAACCTTTTTACTTCTTGTCAATTCAGTTCATTTGGCCAATTTTGGCCGGTCAGTGCCGATGTGGCCGTAGGCCGGCGCCGGCCACCCGGCCAACACTGATGTTGCAATTTTTTAATATTGTTTTCTTTTTTTATAACTTTTCTCTCTTTTCTTTTTTTTTTCCCTTCTTCCCTCTAGTCGGTCACGGGCTGGCGAGGTCGACTTTGCCAACCTCTAGCGAAACTCGCCCCCACCAACAATTGGCAAGGGTGAGGCTCGCTCGCCGCTGCTTGGGCGAGATCAAGGTTGACCTGCGACGGCACTGGCCGGCATAACCTTGGCTGGGCGAGGCCGGCCTGCCGTCGCTAGGCGAGGTGAAACCCAAAGATGGCGAGGCCGGCCTTGGTCTCACCCAAGTAGCGGCCAGTGAGGCTCACTCTCGCCAGTAGCCGTTGGGGGCAAGCTTTGCCAAAGGCCGGCGAGCTCAACCTCGCCAGGCCACGCCTATAGCCGGTTGCCGGACCAGCTAGTGTAACATCCTGAATTCGACTCACTTTCGTGATTAATAAAATGGATATGTATTTCTCATTGCGTTTTAGTAAGTCTCGCCTATAACTGATCATTCTCGGGATATTGACCAATAGGGAATGGTTAACTAGGAAAACGGTACGTGGACCTAAGAACTCAATCGTGAATCGGGTCCGATTCCGAGGAATGACGAGGGAATATTTTGGGCCAATGTGGGCCGATCCAAGGAAGGTGACGGATTTGGTTTAGCCAACCACGTACGATTGGATTGCGGGTGATTCCGCACGACTGAGAGTACGCGTGGCGAACGATCCCGAACTTATTCCGAATGATCGCGACCCCCAGAACTAGTGATAAATTCTCGTGTTCTTTAGGAGATCGAGATCGTCACGACTCGAATAACCCTAGGTTGATACGCGTAACCCCTAAACATCCGCCCGTTTGTGAGAGACGCTAAAATCGCATTTGAGCAAAATCGATCGTGAAATTGAGTCCGGACTTCAATGTCGGATTTCGTGGACGTACGTGACTATTTTGCAAGGACAACGTTGTTTTAGTGTGGCCACTTATATTTGGGATCGGTAGAGTCAAAAATTAGAAATTTGACCCGGGACCAGAAAATTACCGTTTTGCCCCTATGCCCTATGCTTGTATTCCGAATTTTAGAGATTAATTGGAGCGTACTATGGTTTTGCTCAGCCTTATTATTATTAGAATTAGTTGACCAATTTACCCCTAGATATTTTAGTTAGATTTAATCCTAGTCCTAGAAGTGAGGGCAAGATGGTCAATTATGAGAAGTTATTCACCAACCCCACTAAGTCCAGTTATGCATAAACCTTGCAATCTCTCTCTCTCTCCCTCATTTCTTCCTCCCCAAGCCGGCCACACCTCTCCCCTCGCCAACACCCTCTCCCTTCTCCTTCTTGCTCGACCGTGAGCAGTGCCGCCGGAGCCACCGTCCAGCCACGCCGCCGCCGCCCGTCCGTGTGTCCACCCGCCTTGCACCGCACCACCATCCCGTCCCATTCTCTCTCTCTCTCTCTCTCTCTCTCTCCATTTTTCTTCCCCTTCGGCCGCGTGAGAGCCGCTCGCCGGAATGCCAAGCCGGTTGCCGCTGTGTGCAAGCGCCGCCGGCCACAAGCTGCCGCCGTCCCACGCTGCCGCGCCACCACCACTCATTCCCTCTCCCTTGCCCCGTACACCACCGACCAGCACCACCCTCTCCCCTCGCCGCCTTGAACCGTCGCCCGTCGTCGCCACCGATCACCGCCGTGGGAGCCCCCGTCCGCCGCCGTGAACCGGTGATCAGCCGCCCATTTTCCCCCACCTGTCCAGCCACCTGTGGAACTTAGGAGCCTCAAAAGAGCTCATAACAATTGAGAAAAAACACTGAGATCAACTGCAACGCCATTGGAACTACGAATGTCAACTACGAAAGAATCTCACCCTCCTCCCCAATCAAAATTTTCTCATCATCGTCGTCTCCCAAAAACTTGTCCTTCATAAACAATCCTAAGCGCTCCAGCGGATTCTTATAGGGAGCCCCATCAAACAGTCCTGATTTCAGATCCATCATCAACGTCAGCAAGATGAGGTGATGAACCAGAACACCCACTCAACATCTCAAGTTCCTTCAAAATCTCGAGATTTTCCTCTAAGTCGACAGTCTTTTCCATCTGAACGTAGAATTAAACAATTTCACGCCCATCAGTGTTGAATACAAATACTTTTTTCAGTTTTGACCACCCATGAAGAAACAAGTCGAAGAGTTAAACCTTTTGAAGTGCAATTCGAGCAGCTTCCCTTTCTCCCTTTGCTTTCTGCCTTCAGCCTCTGCTCTCATTCGCTCAGCAGCTTCTGCTGCTCTGATCTGAGCTTCAATCCTTGCTTTTTCTGCATTGTAAGAAGACAAATTGTTAATCACCACAATACGAGTTGTTGGAACAGCAATGAAATTCCAATAACTGTTCTAATTCCAATATCCGTAATGAACGAAAACTACGACATTAAATGCCAAAACCAAAAGCAACATATTTGGGGATTACATTCAGACGATCAGATCTGAAGTATATGGAAAACGGACTGACAAAGGTTCGCATGTTCTCTCTACCAAAATAGAGTTCAGACCTATCGTGGCAGCAGAATAGTCTCTTGTGGAAAGAATGTCTGTCAAGGAAAGGAGTTTTCACAAGACCAGGGATATCTTGGGAAATTGAATTGTCCAGCTACCCACTGAGTTAGCTCAATCAATAAGAGATCTCATATCATAATTTGACAGCCAAACTTGTTTGGAATTGATGACTCATTTGATCATTTGATGGATCAGGATTTCGGATCAGTATTATTACGCCAACAAATTACTTGGTTAACAAAAATTACCAATCATTGTATAAGAATGAAGTGATTAATGGAAGTGCCTAATGCTGCAGTCATGAACGGTACGCAGTTCCAGCAAAAGTTTTCATCCCTCCACCTTCATAAACTTCCCATTGTTAGTAATTGTTTTACTTTCGTTTACACACATGCTGTGTGCCAATGCTATATCCTTTTTAACATCTTTTCATCTACTGACTGGCACATTAATCATAATAAATTTTTGGTAGTGATGAACTAAATTAGCACAGTATTATTGCTATGAAAGCTTTCCCATATGAAACACGTCACTAAATTTGTGTTAACTTTACATTACATTTCACCATTTATGACCACCGGAAAAACTAATGCAAAATGCATTGCCTCAGGCCAATCAATAGCAGCAGAACATTATTTTTCTTTTTTTGCCCCAAGTGGCACCGCAGTTGTTGGGAAACAATCTACAAGAGCCTTATCATGGTTCTCCGACGAAACTTGTTCCCACTGCCAGAGGATCGGCATCCTCAGATCGCAGCAAGAACGAGCTTACATACATGCGAGTTAGAAGAGCCCTATGATTCTCTATAACTCCCTGCAGGATGGTGATGCGGAGGAGAGAGAAGACGAACCTTATTGGATACTAGGTGAAAAGGAATAATTTGCTAAAATCTTGCTTGTCTTTCTGGTTAACAGGGTCAATTTGTAGTAGTAATGGTACATAGCACATTAAAAATCGAAATAAGGTCAGAAGAAACAAAATCTAACCAGAACAGGGATATGCCGACATTAAACACTAAAGAGAACCGTTTGATTGACCTCAATCCTACAAAACTAAGCTCCTTGCTTTAAAAGGCTCCAACAACAGTGTTCACCGATGAGGTGACTTTACATGGAAAACAGGAAAGACCTCAGCAAACGATGTGATCTACCACTATGTAAGATTATGAGGAAATCAGCTCATCGTTTGCACTTCGCTATTGGCTTCTTGGCCAAGAGACTGTCTATGAAGAGTACTTCCTTTGGTAAAGTGGGTTTGCAGAGGAACTTAAATCTTGGGGTAATTGCAGCAAGCCAGCAGAAAGCTTAACAACTTCAACTTTTCATTTCGAAGCTAGATAGATATAAAAGAGCTTAGAGGTCGAAATTTCTTTTGAAGGAGAGATGGTTTCAAACTTTGAACTCTGCGTCTTCATTTGTAAACAACTTTTGTTTTCCTAAAACAATTATTTCGCCAGCGATTAATCACATATTCATTATTTCCCTGCAAATAAGATTCTTTACCTCTTAAAGAAAGATTTGTACGATCATTAAGAAAGATTTGTACGATCATTAAGATGAAACTATCCTCCAGCTAGTGAAAGAAAAGCACAGTAACAAGAATTCATCCATTTGACCTAGGCAAAGAAAAATCTATGATATCTAATAGGACTAATGGAAAGCACCCCGTAAAGTAGCTCCCTCTCATTGGATAACTCTACCAACACTCATAGAACCCACAATGACAGTAGCCATAAAGACTAATCTCAATTCAAGTGCATTAAAAGGTCTTTGAAGCCTTCAGGGTGCAAACCAGTGCAATAGTAGACGGAGATATTGCAGTGACTTAGCGAAAAGTTAAAAGTCGATAAATCCTATTGATTAGAAAAATCTCTTCTTGAAGGAATTTCAGCATCGGACTCGACCTCCCTAGCTCAGTCACCAAATGCCAGACCCCACACAGATTACTGATATCACTCAAGATCTAGACAGCATTAATTCATCAATCCCATCATAATCAAAGGAGCAAGGCCAGAGATGCAATTACGAATTTAAGCAGTCAGCTCCCGTAGGTCAAAACTGAAGGTCAGGCTCCTACAATGCTTGCCAAATTGACTTCCATGGCAATGGCCACACTGGTGCACTTTATGACCTACAAAGGACCGTTGTAAGAAAATATACAAGGCTTGTATCCATTCACATATCCAGTTTTGAGTATGACACTCAATCTGGAAAGGGAAACATCGAATTACTAAACCAACTATAGACAAGAATGATGCAAACAATAACCTAAGCTCTGCTGCTCGCTAGAGAAAGTGTTCACAAAACACAATAAAAAAACACGATGCTGCTCAAGAACTCAAAATGAACTAGCCAATTGCTTTTCTACTTTGTGAACTTACCATATATATCAAAATTAACTTGCTTGAACACGATTGAAATCATAAAAGAGGAATTCAAAGCAAATAGAGAAAAAAGTTTAAAGAGTAAATCTAGTTCCCTGCTCATGTGAGAGTATTTGCAAAAGATTTGCACATGTCTTAGGGAAAAAATATAACAATAGGTTTAACTTTTTTATCACCTTCACACCGCCTTCTCCTGTTGCATCTCTACAGTACCAGCCTTATCGCACTGTAATTACAAAAGGCGTCTATAAAACAACCGTTATGATACACTTCATAACATCATCTATTGCCAACAAAACGCATACATGATCTAGTAGTGTCTTCTGTCGCACCTTTAAGATGGTGTCAACAAAGCGACTCTTTAACATAGCAGGGCCTATTTAGGGACAGGAGCACTCTACGCTGATAGATTATCATTATGGATCATTCTCCTGCTTTCTTGAATGGCCAAAATATATCTCAACCGACAATTCACAGCATACTAACCTTCCCCACATGTGGCATCCGTAGATGGAGTTGCAAGGTGGGAATTAGGACAGACATTTCCATCATCCACGGCACTTACAGCCCCTTTTGTGTATTTCCAGAACCAAATTGAATGATCGTTGTAACATTGAACAACTTCAAAAATCACAAATCCGAAAGATGCACTTACCATCAGAATCCAGATTAGATTTACTAGTTTGCACTATAGATGAGCTCCTAGCCTAACGAAGTGCAAAACAAAAATAGACGATGAATAAATATTATACCTGAAATGAAGCTTTGGTAAATGGATCAAGATCACCTTCTGCAATACCTATGGCCACATGTTGTATCAATGTATTTTCAGTTAAAATTTTATTGAAATTGCACATCGTCCATAATAAGATATTATAATAAACTGAACATCTAGATTAGTTCCATAAAGAGGATATGGTCCTAGGAACTCCAACTCATCATCAGCAACATTTGATATATCAGATAGATGTATAATGTCTTTACTAATCGAATCATAGACCCTTTGATGCTGAAAAGTCAATATAGCCTTTTGGAATAAGTATTCATAAGTTGGAGGAACTTCAGTATTGGAATTTTTCAAGAGCTCAATCACCTGTATTAAATGAATGTTGGAGTTACAAAGAAAGAGACAGAAAAATTTATCTGATGATTAAAAGCCTGTTCAAGGGTATATAATCAACTGTATAATCACTTTATCATAAGTTTTTGAATGATTTGAAGAGGGCATGTGTTGTTTGCATATTAATGTTAGAGAAAAATTGCAAATAGTCACAAATGCACAATATGCACATCTCAAAAACCATATGCTTAGTAAATCCAGCAAAACCGAGGTCGTTGTTCAGTTGTAGCTCGGAGTACTTGAACTCAACTCCGTGCATAAACTTGTCCATTTGAAGGTTATCTGAAAAATTGAACATATACAAAAAAACACTCAATAAAGTGGGTCAAAAAAGTTATAGTTTGCTTAGTGGTTGCATGTTGTAATGGATAAGATATAGCAAGATGCAGCTACTGGATAATTCACTCTGGGACAGCCAAATGGTATAAGATCCGAGTGCTTTGTGATGACCTGTTTACTGACTGCCAAGAAAGTCATTTAAGATGCCTCAAAAGAAACAGAAACATAATAAATTCTCTTGCTTTGGAACCTTCCACATGCAACCAATCAAATGAAGATACGATAAATTAATCATAAATGACAATTGGACTTACTTTAACCACACATTACATAGCTGGCAGTATTTTTCATACCTGAATTAGCTCATGTGCCATGGTGTGATATCTACTTCTTTTTGATAGCACTCATAAGCAACATAATCATAGTCCCTCAGTGACTCTACACATGATTGCAAAACTTGGAAACATGCCCTAAATATCCAAACTGGCTGGGCTTGGTCGATTCTACGAGACTTCTATTATCTTAGGGAAGGTCTAGATGTTTCGAAGTTTTGCAATCATGTTTAGAATCATTGAAGGTCTATGACAACCTTGCTTACATAAGTCAAGCAAGAAAAAACATGCTTGTGCTATTGAGCATGAGTCAAATGGAAATGCTGACGCTGGTTATCAGTACTATAAAAAAGTAGTAGACATCACACCTTCTATGGCACAAGGGCTAATCAAGGTATGAAAAATACTCATAGTCATGCAATGTGTGGTTAAAATAAGTTAAAGTATCATTCATGATGAATTTATCGCATCTGGATTGGTATGGTTGCATGTGGAAGGTCTCGAAGCAGGAGAACATTTCTTACATTGTTGCCCCTTTACGAGGTGGATGCTCAAATCACTCTCTTGACAATTAATGAATAGGTCGATGCTGTAATCACAGAGGACACGGATCTAATATACCAGAGTGAGTAATCTAGTAGCTGTTTCTTGCTAAATCTTATTCATTACAATACGCAACCCCTACGCAAACTGTAACATCCTGAATTTTGACCCGTTATCGGGACCAATAAAGTGTATATTGATTCTCATGTAATTTTAGTAAGTCTCGCCCGGAATTGATCAATCACGGGATACTAACCAAATGGGAAAGGCTAAATGGGATCAGGTACGTGGACCGAGAATCCGATCATGATGGAGTGTCGATTCCAATGAGCGTCGAGGAAATATTTTGAACCAATATAGGCCGATCTTAGGAAAATGACAGGTTGATATTGTCAGCGATGCACGATCGGATCGCGAGTGATTTCGCATGACCGAAAGTGCGCCTGACAAAGGAAACCCGATTTTAATCCAAACGATCGTGACCTCAGGTGCTAGTGATAATTCCTCTCGTTCTCTCGATATTGAGACCCTCACGATTCGGACAATCTTAGGTCGATACGCGTAACGCCTAAACAGCCGCCTGTTAGTGAGAGACCCTAAAACGACAAATCGAGTAAATTAGATCGCGATATTGGACCCGGACTTGATATCAAAATTTCAAGGATAATTACGACTATTTTGCAAGACGGACGTCATTTTGGAGTAGCCAATTATGGTTGGATTGAATACGGTTGAAAACTGAAGTTTTGACAGAATTTGAGAAAAAGGACAATTTTGCCCCTGGGGACACCGAGGCCGAATTCGGAGGCCGTTTCAAGTTATTTTCGCGGCCAAGGTCATTTTAGGGTAGCCACGCTCATTTGGAGTGATTTTGGACAAAAAGTGGAATTTCGACAAAAATTGGAAAATAATATTATTTTATTCCTGGAAACTTCGCAGACGATTTCCGAAGGCTTAGAAAGTGAATTTCGCGATTCCGACTCTGGATTAGGTCTCACATGAATATTTAGGACCGGTATGAGCGAAAATTAGAATTTCGTTTCGGGATGGAAAAATGACGGAAATGCCCCTAGGCCATTTTTAATTAATTCCGAATTTTGGGGCAATTTTGGGATTTAATCAAGGTTGGTTAAGGTTAACTAGGCTTGGTTAACTATGGTTAAGGACAAATGACCATTTTACCCTTGCATTATTGGTCTAGAAGCATTTTTA
This sequence comes from Syzygium jambos, assembly GCA_031216235.1. Classification (NCBI taxonomy): domain Eukaryota; kingdom Viridiplantae; phylum Streptophyta; class Magnoliopsida; order Myrtales; family Myrtaceae; genus Syzygium; species Syzygium jambos. The sequence continues at coordinate 26,367,243 of CM062227.1, forward strand.
GCCCTTGGATGAGGGGCATTTTGGTCCAATAGGCTTAGATCTTGACATGTGGACCCCACTAGGATAGTGTTGACTACCCCTTGACCCTTCTCTCTCCTCAGCTCACTCTCTCTCCCCGCGTCTCTCTCTCTCCTCCCGATTCTCTCTCTCGGCTGCTTCCCTTCGCCGTTTCAGTCCCGCCGGAGCTGCTGTTCACGCCGGAAGCAGCTGGCCGCCGGAGCTGCTGGTGCTGTCCCGCCGTGTGCTGCCTCCTGGTGCCGTCCCAGCCTTGTCGACCAATTTTCCCCTTGAGCCGTCGCCCGCAGCCACCGTCCCAGCCGAGACGTGCAAGGACGCCGTCGCCGTCGCCGGGCTTGTCCCGCCAGGCCGCGCCGCCGTGCGCCACCCCTCCGACCGACCTCACCCTCACCCTCTCTCTCTCCTTCATCCTCAGCCATCCCTCGCCGGCACATCCCCTGTTTGGCCGAGAGGTGGCCGTGAGCTCGCCGGAGCCGCCGTGTCCGCCGGCTTGCAATTGGAGCGCCGCCGTCGATTGCACCGCTTGTCGGTGATCGGCCGCTCGCTTCCGTCGCCTCGCGTCGTTAATAGGCGAGTAAAACACCTAATCCTTGAATTAGTCTTAATTGTGCAATTAGGGGTTAATTGAGGTAATTAGGCTAAATTAGGGCCTAATTGTGCTTAGTTATGCATGAAATGATTAGGGGACCTAATTGAGATTATTTGTGGTGGTTTAATGGTGATTTGGAGCCAAATTAGTGGCTGTTTTGGCATGGTCCCTCATAGAACCGAATTTGGGTTTAATTGTCTAATGTGGCCATTAAAGGAATTAATGGGTATTGGCTTGAAATTGTACTTGTTAGAGGCAAATTGGGACTTGTTGAGACATTGTGGAATAATGCCATGTCTATGGGTTTAGTGATTGAGAATGATTAGGCATGCTGAGTCTCAAATGGACTGGAACACAGTAATATTGAGTTGTGGATTAATTACCGATAGTACGTTGATTGAGTGAAAAATTATAGTCCAACGTGCTTGACATCTTGTGATATGGCGATTAATGTGAATCCCATTGGCATGAATTTCCACGTTGGTTTTGAGATGATTTGGGATTAAAATATGACCATTGGGTCATGGCCTTCGGGTCGATTTAACTGTTGATGACCATTGGGTCATGGCCTTCGGGTCGATTTATACAATTGTGGGCCTTCGGGTCGGGCCTTCGGGTCAAATGATTTATGACCATTGGGTCATGGCCTTCGGGTCGAGTTAATTGTGATGACCATTGGGTCATGGCCTTCGGGTCGATTTAATTGTGATGACCATTGGGTCATGGCCTTCGGGTCGAGTTAATTGTGATGACCATTGGGTCATGGCCTTCGGGTCGAGTTAATTGTGATGACCACTGTGTCATGGCCTTCGGGTCGATTTAACTGCTTACGAGTTATAATGATATTGATAGCCTAACCTGCAGAGCTGGAGTAGTAAAAATTGGGGCTGAAGGCCCAAATGATTTTAACATGATTCATTTACTGGTTCAGTGATTTATGCATTTTATTTACCTCTGGAGGTGCACGTTAGCCTAGTTTAGGAATAGGAATTTTACTTGCTGAGTTTATCTCACGGTTGTGGTAAAACCGACTTTCAGACCCCCGTCCATAAAATGTCGAGGAAAGCCCCTCTTTTTAGATTTCCGTAGCGGATTCAGCGAGATGTTAGTGTGCATCCCTGTGGAGACGGGTCAGTATACGTCAGATACCTTTCTGTTGTACATGTAAATGTGGGAGAGGCTTACAGCGAGACTCAAGAGTACGTAGCCTGGTGCTATAGGGGAGCTGATGGCGTAACTGGACCTCCGCTCAGGACTTTTGATGTTCCGCTAGATGTAAATGGCATTATGATTCCCCAGATGGTGAGCGGTGAAATCTCTGATCCTCCAGCCTCCCTTAGTGTAAGCAGCGTAGGCGATACCGTGGATGGACCGATAGCCATGGACGAGGAGCAAGGAGAACAGCAAGTGATAGCTGTTGATGCAGATCAGGAGGAAGACGAAGAGTTAAATCTGGAAGTAATAGGTGAGAATGCTGGGGCAGACGGAGAAGTGGCGGAAGTTGGATCGGATGAGGAGATGGGATTGGAGGAAGACTCTTCTGAGGAATCTGCAGCACCATCCGATCCTAACTGGAATCCTTAGAGTAGATCAGAGTGATAAGAGTCTAGACTAACCCTCTTTTGAATGTAACCTCTCCCAGATAGTTAGCTGATACCCCTAGGCCACCGATCCCTTTTTGTTTCGTGGCCCTTTGGTGTATTCTTTTTGTTGTAAATAAATATTGTGTATAAGTTTTAAAGGAGTGTATATATGTTAGTATATCTATTGCTGCTCATGGCTGAGTTTGATATTATGTCCGGGTGTATATATATATATATATATATATACGTTGTTTCCGTATGTGGCGTGTACTTTCTCTGATTTGGGTTTTCGGGTCGGTGACGCCAAATCCTGGGAGCGTCACACCTCAAGTCGACCTACGTGCGGATGTTCAGCCTTCGTGGGGTACGGGGCGTGACATCCCCGTTCGAATTGGTATCAGAGCAAGGACAGCTCTGTTTGATCTAATTGAGCCTTGGAGTGATAAGGAGAAATGACCATGGGTAGCTATAGGGTGACTTAGTGCGCTAAGTGTACCTCCAGAATGTTTGTGTTTGACTGTTGTGGTGATTATTTGAACCAGTAATGTGCAGGTGCGGCAGGATCCAAGGTTAGTGTGCGAGTTCTTGGGTGAAATTTATGTGCTGTTGTGTTAGCCGCATGCTGAGTGCTTAATTGTTTCTGTGTTTATACCTGCCTAGGACTTAGACCGGTTAGTTGGTTTAGGTCTCTAATTCCTGGATGGAATTATAGCAGGTAGTCGAGCACTCAGGGTAAAAAGATGAGCAGTGAAAGAGGAAGAGTGGGAAGAGCCCCAAGGAGGGGCGCAGGAAGAGGAGCTCGAGGTGGAGGTCGTGCTAGAGCAAGAGCGATAGAAAACATAGTTGCGGGTGCTAGAGAGGGAGAGAATCCTAGAGTTGGTGTTGGGGCTGCAGTGGACCCCAGAGCTGATGTTAGACATGCGGAAGATCCGCGCATGGAAGGAGTTCTTAGGGCGCTAGACCGAATTGGTAATGTGATGGATAGGCAAGCGCAGGAAAGAGAGAATGCGACCGCTCAGGATGCTGAGGCCGCAGCAGTTGCTGCCGTCCATGAGAACCAAGCCCAAGCCCAGCCAGTGCAAGCTCAACCAATGGTGGCACCGAGACCAATGCACCAGTTGGTGGAGCAGTTCCTTAAGCTGAAACCGCCCAAATTCATGGGCAGAGGTGACCCAGAAACCGCCCCACGTTGGGTGGAGGAGTTAGAGAAAGCGTTTGATCTGTTGAAGTGTATTGAGAGAGAGAAGATCTCTTTGGCATCATATCAACTACAAGATAATGCCCACGATTGGTGGAAGGCGGTTAAGGATAGAGTGTTTCCGGAGTTTATGGAACCAACCTGGGCGATATTTGTTGAGCATTTCTATGGGCAGTTTTTCTCTGAGAGTGCCCAAGAGAAGAAGATGGCGGAGTTCATGAGACTTCGTCAGGGGTCGATAACAGTGGTACAGTATGAGGCAGAGTTTGCCAGATTATCCAGATTTGCCCCAAGGATGGTTGAGAATCCTCTGGACAAGGCTCGAAGGTTCCGGGATGGACTGAAACCGGAACTTCGCACTCAGATGCTTTTGCTGAACATCAGAGATTATCGAGAACTGTATGAGCAAGCCCAAACTATGGAGCGAGATCAGATAGAAAGGACAATAGCATCGGGTTCGAGGTTTATTCCGAACCGGGACAATCGTCGCTTTGGAAAGCGACCAATGGTCAGTAATAGACGGTTTGTTCCGCCACCGAGAAGGATTGTAGGGAAGCCCAGTCAAGCGCCAAATAGAATCGGAGCTTACTTCGTTGTGGGAGTTTGGGACACTAGATAAAGAATTGTCCCGAGCAACGACTTTCGGGACCCCCAGGACCACAGCAGCAACCCCGAGCGGGAAATCAGGTTGGGAATCCCCCACAGACTACTCAGGGCAGACCACCTGCGCAAGGACGAGTGTATGCTATGGCGCGAAAGGATGCTGAGGACGCGCCGGGTGTGGTCACAGGTACCGTTTCTCTCTGCGATCATGCAGCTTATGCGTTATTTGATCCCGGGGCAACCCATTCGTTTATTTCAGAGCAGTTTGTTAGATTGGTTGGTTTGGAACCTGTTTTGCTTGAAATCATGTTATGTGTGACGACCCCACTGCATGATAGGGTGTTAGTATCATTGGGGTGCTTGGACTGTAAAATTGTGATTGGAAATGTTGAGGAAAGGATTGATTTAGCTGTGTTAGCCATGTATGACTTTGATGTGATCATTGGTATGGATTGGCTGACTAAACAGAAAGCCGTTATGGATTGCGGCAGCAGGACGATCCAATTTAATCCGATTGGTCGTCCTAAGTTTGAATTTCAGGGAAATCGAGGAGGAACCTCGATCCCTTGGATTTCCTCAGTAGAGGCAACTGAGATGCTCGAAGAAGGTTGTGAGGGATATTTGGTTAATGTTAAGGATCCGACATTGGTGGAGCCTCAGTTGGAAGAAATCCCTGTAGTATGCAATTTCCCCGAAGTTTTTCCTCAAGAGTTACCAGGCTTGCCACCAGAGCGGGAAGTGGAATTCGTAATAGAATTGGCCCCAGGTACAGAGCCAATTTCTAAGGCCCCGTATCGGATGTCTTTGTCGGAACTGAAAGAGTTGAAAGTCCAGATGCAGGAATTGTTAGACAAAGGATTTATTCGTCCTAGTGCGTCTCCGTGGGGAGCGCCAGTCTTGTTTGTGAGGAAAAAGGACGGGACGTTGAGATTATGTATAGACTACCGGCAGTTGAATCAGGTGACTATAAAGAACAAGTATCCACTGCCAAGGATCGACGACTTGTTCGATCAATTGCAAGGAGCGTCCGTGTTTTCTAAGATTGATCTACGGACAGGGTATCATCAGTTAAGGATTCGGAAAGAGGACATACCCAAGACTGCATTTAGGACGAGGTACGGGCATTATGAGTTTACAGTCATGCCCTTTGGTTTGACGAACGCCCCTGCAGCTTTCATGGATATGATGAACAGAGTTTTTAAGGAATTTCTGGATCAGTTCGTCATTGTGTTTATTGATGATATTCTGGTTTATTCGAAGAGTCAGGAAGAACACGAAGTGCATTTGACTGAAGTTCTACGGACGTTAAGGGAACATGCGCTTTATGCGAAGTTTAGTAAATGTGAGTTCTGGCTTAGCAAGGTAGCATTCCTTGGACATATCGTGTCGGGAGAAGGGATATCTGTGGATCCGACTAAGATTGAAGCAGTGCTTAAGTGGCCCAGGCCGACATCAGTGACGGAGATCAGAAGCTTCTTAGGATTGGCTAGCTATTATCGACGTTTTGTGGAAGGATTCTCGTCAATAGCCACGCCCTTGACACGATTACTGAAAAAGGAAACTAAGTTTGAATGGGACGACAAGTGCGAACGAAGTTTTCAGGAGCTTAAGCATAGACTGACGACAGCCCCAGTCTTGACCATCCCCTCTGGACCGGGTGGATTTGAAGTATACAGTGATGCTTCGTTCAAAGGACTTGGTTGTGTGTTAATGCAACATGGAAAAGTAGTTGCGTATGCGTCACGTCAGTTGAGACCTCACGAGATGAACTATCCGACGCATGACTTAGAGTTGGCTGCCATCGTCTTTGCACTCAAAATCTGGAGACATTATTTATGTGGGGAAAAGTTTCAGATCTATACGGATCATCAGAGCCTCAAATACTTGTTTTCGCAGAAAGAGTTGAATATGAGGCAGCGTAGATGGATGGAACTTTTAAAAGATTATGATTGCGACATCATGTATCACCCTGGAAAAGCGAATCGAGTGGCGGATGCGCTAAGTCGCAAGTCTAGCATGGCGCACTTGATGATCAAGGAATGGACGTTATTGGAAAAGCTCAGAGACTCGGAATTTAAATTGGAATTAAGCCATGTGTCGAATCTGCTGGCTACTTTGAGGATCGAGCTGGAGATTCAAACTAACATTAAGGCTCTGCAATCCACGGATCAAGAGATTCAGAAAATTGTGGAGATGGAGGCCACGGCAAGGAAGCCAGATTTTCAAGTATCAGAGGATGGAGTCCTGAAGTATAGAGGACGATGGTGTATGCCTAATGATACTGAGCTTAAGGAAGAAATATTAAGATAAGCTCATCGCAGCAATTATAGTATCCACCCTGGCAGTACGAAAATGTATCAGAATCTACGGCAGCATTATTGGTGGAACGGAATGAAAACAGATGTGGCCAGGTATGTGGCTAAGTGTTTAACGTGTCAGCAGGTAAAGGCACAACACTGTAAACCTGGAGGACTGCTGCGACCGTTGAAAATTCTCGAGTGGAAATGGGAACATATCACCATGGACTTTGTAACGGGACTGCCAAGGAGTCAGAGAGGGCACGATTCAATTTGGGTTATAGTGGATAGACTGACTAAGTCAGCGCATTTTCTGGCGGTGCGCAAGGATTTTAAATTAGAAAAGTATGCAGAGCTGTACGTAAGACAGATTGTTAGACTGCATGGAGTGCCAGTGACGATTACATCAGATCGTGATCCGAGGTTTACAGCGAATTTCTAGAAAAGTCTGCAGACGGCCTTGGGGACAAAGGTGTAGTTCAGTACAGCTTATCATCCACAGACTGATGGGCAATTAGAAAGAACTATCCAGACTCTTGAGGATATGTTGAGGGCTTGTGTAGTGGATTTTCAGGGTAAATGGGAAGAACAGCTGCATCTGGTAGAGTTTGCATATAATAACAGTTATCAGCAGAGTATCCAGATGGCCCCATTTGAAGCTTTGTATGGCCGAGCGTGTAGGACTCCCGTGTGCTGGGATGAAGTGGGAGAACGGAGCATTACGGGCCCAGAGTTGGTACAGCAAACAGTGGAAGCTGTTGAGATTATTCGAGAGAGGTTAAAGACCGCACAGAGTCGACAGAAAAGTTATACCGATCGGAGACAACGACATCTGGAATTTCAAGTTGGGGGTCATGTATTTTTAAAGGTGTCGCCTATGAAGGGATTATCCCGATTTGGCAAGAAAGGAAAACTGAGTCCGAGGTTTGTTGGGCCGTTTGAGATTTTGGAAAAGATTGGCGATATGGCATACAGACTGGCCCTGCCACCAAATTTGTCCCAGATACATAATGTCTTCCACGTGTCGATGTTGAGAAAGTATGAACCAGATCCGACACACGTTCTAAGATACGAAGAAATAGACGTGGACGATAGGGTGTCGTACGTGGAGAAACCGGTCAGAATCGAAGATAGGAAGGATCGAGTGCTTCGGAAAAAGACAATCCCGATGGTTAAGGTAGTTTGGGAGCACCATGGGACAGATGGCGCTACTTGGGAAAGCGAGAAAGCTATGCGACGTCAACACCCCCAGTTGTTCGAAGAGCAGGTTTAAAGTGCAAATTTTGAGGACGAAATTTTTGTAAGGGGGGAAGAGTTGTAACATCCTGAATTTTGACCCGTTATCGGGACCAATAAAGTGTATATTGATTCTCGTGTAATTTTAGTAAGTCTCGCCCGGAATTGATCAATCACGGGATACTAACCTAATGGGAAAGGCTAAATGGGATCAGGTACGTGGACCGAGAATCCGATCATGATGGAGTGTCGATTCCAATGAGCGTCGAGGAAATATTTTGAACCAATATAGGCCGATCTTAGGAAAATGACAGGTTGATATTGTCAGCGATGCACGATCGGATCGCGAGTGATTTCGCATGACCGAAAGTGCGCCTGACAAAGGAAACCCGATTTTAATCCAAACGATCGTGACCTCAGGTGCTAGTGATAATTCCTCTCGTTCTCTCGATATTGAGACCCTCACGATTCGGACAATCTTAGGTCGATACGCGTAACGCCTAAACAGCCGCCTGTTAGTGAGAGACCCTAAAACGACAAATCGAGTAAATTAGATCGCGATATTGGACCCGGACTTGATATCAAAATTTCAAGGATAATTACGACTATTTTGCAAGACGGACGTCATTTTGGAGTAGCCAATTATGGTTGGATTGAATACGGTTGAAAACTGAAGTTTTGACAGAATTTGAGAAAAAGGACAATTTTGCCCCTGGGGACACCGAGGCCGAATTCGGAGGCCGTTTCAGGTTATTTTCTCGGCCAAGGTCATTTTAGGGTAGCCACGCTCATTTGGAGTGATTTTGGACAAAAAGTGGAATTTCGACAAAAATTAGAAAATAATATTATTTTATTCCCGGAAACTTCGCAGACGATTTCCGAAGGCTTAGAAAGTGAATTTCGCAATTCCGACTCTGGATTAGGTCTCACATGAATATTTAGGATCGGTATGAGCGAAAATTAGAATTTCGGTTCGGGATGGAAAAATGACGGAAATGCCCCTAGGCCATTTTTAATTAATTCCGAATTTTGGGGCAATTTTGGGATTTAATCAAGGTTGGTTAAGGTTAACTAGGCTTGGTTAACCATGGTTAAGGACAAATGACCATTTTACCCTTGCATTATTGGTCTAGAAGCATTTTTAGCCCTTGGATGAGGGGCATTTTGGTCCAATAGGCTTTAGATCTTGACATGTGGACCCCACTAGGATAGTGTTGACTACCCCTTGACCCTTCTCTCTCCTCAGCTCACTCTCTCTCCCCGCGTCTCTCTCTCTCCTCCCGATTCTCTCTCTCGGCTGCTTCCCTTCGCCGTTTCAGTCCCGCCGGAGCTGCTGTTCACGCCGGAAGCAGCTGGCCGCCGGAGCTGCTGGTGCTGTCCCGCCGTGTGCTGCCTCCTGGTGCCGTCCCAGCCTTGTCGACCAATTTTCCCCTTGAGCCGTCGCCCGCAGCCACCGTCCCAGCCGAGACGTGCAAGGACGCAGTCGCCGTCGCCGGGCTTGTCCCGCCAGGCCGCGCCGCCGTGCGCCACCCCTCCGACCGACCTCACCCTCACCCTCTCTCTCTCCTTCATCCTCAGCCATCCCTCGCCGGCGCATCCCCTGTTTGGCCGAGAGGTGGCCGTGAGCTCGCCGGAGCCGCCGTGTCCGCCGGCTTGCAATTGGAGCGCCGCCGTCGATTGCACCGCTTGTCGGTGATCGGCCGCTCGCTTCCGTCGCCTCGCGTCGTTAATAGGCGAGTAAAACACCTAATCCTTGAATTAGTCTTAATTGTGCAATTAGGGGTTAATTGAGGTAATTAGGCTAAATTAGGGCCTAATTGTGCTTAGTTATGCATGAAATGATTAGGGGACCTAATTGAGATTATTTGTGGTGGTTTAATGGTGATTTGGAGCCAAATTAGTGGCTGTTTTGGCATGGTCCCTCATAGAACCGAATTTGGGTTTAATTGTCTAATGTGGCCATTAAAGGAATTAATGGGTATTGGCTTGAAATTGTACTTGTTAGAGGCAAATTGGGACTTGTTGAGACATTGTGGAATAATGCCATGTCTATGGGTTTAGTGATTGAGACTGATTAGGCATTATGAGTCTCAAATGGACTGGAACACAGTAATATTGAGTTGTGGATTAATTACCGATAGTACGTTGATTGAGTGAAAAATTATAGTCCAACGTGCTTGACATCTTGTGATATGGCGATTAATGTGAATCCCATTGGCATGAATTTCCACGTTGGTTTTGAGATGATTTGGGATTAAAATATGACCATTGGGTCATGGCCTTCGGGTCGATTTAACTGTTGATGACCATTGGGTCATGGCCTTCGGGTCGATTTATACAATTGTGGGCCTTCGGGTCGGGCCTTCGGGTCAAATGATTTATGACCATTGGGTCATGGCCTTCGGGTCGAGTTAATTGTGATGACCATTGGGTCATGGCCTTCGGGTCGATTTAATTGTGATGACCATTGGGTCATGGCCTTCGGGTCGAGTTAATTGTGATGACCATTGGGTCATGGCCTTCGGGTCGAGTTAATTGTGATGACCACTGTGTCATGGCCTTCGGGTCGATTTAACTGCTTACGAGTTATAATGATATTGATAGCCTAACCTGCAGAATTGGAGTAGTAAAAATTGGGGCTGATGGCCCAAATGATTTTAACATGATTCATTTACTGGTTCAGTGATTTATGCATTTTATTTACCTCTGGAGGTGCACGTTAGCCTAGTTTAGGAATAGGAATTTTACTTGCTGAGTTTATCTCACGGTTGTGGTAAAACCGACTTTCAGACCCCCGTCCATAAAATGCCGAGGAAAGCCCCTCTTTTTGGATTTCCGCAGCGGATTCAGCGAGATGTTAGTGCGCATCCCTGTGGAGACGGGTCAGCATACGTCAGATACCTTTCTGTTGTACATGTAAATGTGGGAGAGGCTTACAGCGAGACTCAGGAGTACGTAGCCTGGTGCTATAGGGGAGCTGATGGCGTAACTGGACCTCCGCTCAGGACTTTTGATGTTCCGCTAGATGTAAATGGCGTTATGATTCCCCAGATGGTGAGCGGTGAAATCTCTGATCCTCCAGCCTCCCTTAGTGTAAGCAGCGTAGGCGATACCGTGGATGGACCGATAGCCATGGACGAGGAGCAAGGAGAACAGCAAGTGATAGCTGTTGATGCAGATCAGGAGGAAGACGAAGAGTTAAATCTGGAAGTAATAGGTGAGAATGCTGGGGCAGACGAAGAAGTGGCGGAAGTTGGATCGGATGAGGAGATGGGATCGGAGGAAGACTCTTCTGAGGAATCTGCAGCACCATCCGATCCTAACTGGAATCCTTAGAGTAGATCAGAGTGATAAGAATCTAGACTAACCCTCTTTTGAATGTAACCTCTCCCAGATAGTTAGCTGATACTCCTAGGCCACCGATCCCTTTTTGTTTCGTGGCCCTTTGGTGTATTCTTTTTGTTGTAAATAAATAGTGTGTATAAGTTTTAAAGGAGTGTATATATGTTAGTATATCTATTGCTGCTCATGGCTGAGTTTGATATTATGTCCGGGTGTATATATATATATATATATATATATATATACGTTGTTTCCGCATGTGGCGTGTACTTTCTCTGATTTGGGTTTTCGGGTCGGTGACGCCAAATCCTGGGAGCGTCACACCTCAAGTCGACCTACGTGCGGATGTTCAGCCTTCGTGGGGTACGGGGCGTGACACAAACTATAGCCTTTTCGATCCACTTTATTGAGTGTTTTCTGTGATCGTATATGTTTAATTTTTCAGATAATCTTCACAAGTTTGGGCATGAAGTTGATTTCAAGTACTCCAATCTACTACAAAACAATAGAGATTTTGATGGATTTACTAAGCAAATGGTTCTTGAGATGTGCTTATTGAGCGGTTATGACTATTTGCAATCTCTCCTTAACACTAATATGCAATCAGCGCATGATTTCATCAAAACATTCCAAAACTTATGTTAAAATGAGCATACATTTGGTTATATACCCTTAATGAATAGGCTTTCAATCATTAGATAAATATTTTGTCTTGTTTTTTGCAACTCTAGAATTCATTAGATACAGGTGATTGAGTACTTGAAAGATTTCAATATTAATGTTCCTCCAGCTTATGAAGACTTATTCCAAACGACCATGTTCACTTTTCAACATCAAAGGCTCTAAGATCTGATTAGTAAAGCTATTGTACATCTATCCGATATATCAAATGCTACTAATGATGAGTTGAAGTTCCTAGTACCATATCATTTTTTATGGAAGTAATATGGATGTTCAATTTATTATAATAGCTTGCTATAGATGATGTGCAATTTAGACAAAACTTTAACTGGAGATACATTGATACAGCAACATGTGGCCATAGGTATTATAGAAGGTGATCATGATCCACTTATTCCATTTCAGGTATAAAATTTATTCATCATCTATTTTCGTTTTGCATTTCTTTTTTCCTCCTCTGTAGATTTCTTCTGAAGTGCCTGAAACTACTAATTTTTCTGTGTATTTAAGGAATATAATGCCATAAATACCATCCCCCAAGGTGCAGAATGCCAGCTAATTGAGGAAATATTTGATTTAGAAAGAAGTTCCCCGAGCAGATAAATCGTTTAAATTGATCTTTCGAAAGCTAACAAAGGTCGAAGCTTGAACAGGAGATATTTGATAAGTTAGATAATTCAAGACAGACATCTTCCTAATGAAACGTAGAACAATAGGGAGATTTACATAAAGATTTTATGAACATCTTCACAGCATTCTTGACTTGAAAGTACTCCGTTTTTATCATTTACTTCACATTCTTTTTTCTTTTCTTGAATGCTTAAGGCTGTGTAACTAAAAACATCGACCCTACAAACTTTTGTTTTACTGAGGTAAAAGACCTTTTCTTGACACTATTTACCACGATCTTTTTGGTTGCAGGACTGTTATTAGAAAGACACAAGAATCACGGCTGAAGTTCTTAGGAATTGAAAGGTTGTCATGTAACATGAATAATTCAATGCAGGAAGTTTCATTAACATAAAGGATAGTGACGATGAGGACCTTAGCTTCTAAAACAATTCCATAGTGAAAATTTGAAAGAATAATTTCGTAACACAAGATAGTACAGTTTGGTAGTCCTCTGCAATAACATGCACTATCTTAATTCCATGCACAAGTATAAAGTTGACTATGGTGAAATACGAAAAGCATATGTTAAAGAATTCACGTGGGAAAACTTATTATTACTATGTTTTCAATAACGTTTGGAGTGGCTGGTAGAATTATCCCATACCCGGATCAAGATAACCATGTAGAATAGTTGATGAACATCCCCTGCATATTTCAATGCGTTGACTAATATATTTATGCATGGTTTTGATTTTTTATACCATAAGTGAGAGGTCAATGGTGCATACTCGATAATGCTCAAATGACTTCACATATTTCCCATTTTGACAAGGCAAGGATGGCCAAGTCGAAGAACCACACTACTCACAACCAGTCCTACAAGGCCCACAAGAACGGCATCAGCAAACGATGTGATCTACTTGTAAGCTACTTTTTTTTCCCCCACAAATAAGATTCTTTACCCCTTAAGCACAGTAACAAGAATTCATCCACTTGACCTAGGCAAAGAAAATCCATGATATCTAGCAGGACTAATGGAAAGCACCCAGTAAAGTAGCTCCCTCTCATTGGATAACCCTACCAATGCCCATAGAACCCATAACGATAGTAGCCATAAAGATTAATCTCAATTCAAGTGCATTATATGGTCTTGGAAGCCTTCAGGTGCAAACCAGAGCAGTAGTGCACATAGATATTGTCGATGATTTAGCCAAAAGTTAAGAGCGGACAAATGATATTGATTTAAAAAAATCTCTTGTTGAAGAAATTTCAGCATCGGACCGGACCTCCCTGGCTCAGACACCAACTGCCAGACCCCACACAAATTATTGATATCACTCAAGATCTAGCCAGCATTAAGTCATCAATCCCATCATAATTTAAGGGGCAAGGCCAAAGATGCAATTACAAATTTAATACAGTATGCAGCCAGCTCCCTTAGGTCAAAACTTAAGGTCAATATAAGGCTCCTACAATGCTTGCCGAATTGACTTCCATGGCAATGGCCACAAAGACAGACTTAACTGAATCCTCTAAGGAATACAACACTGGTGGACTTTAGGACCTACAAAGGAACATAGTAAGAAAATATACAAGGCTTGTATTCATTCACATATCCAGTTTTGAGTCTAGGTTATCGCACTCAAATCTGATAAGGGGAACATCGACCCAACTTCTATAAGCTCTTCAGATGAAATTACTAAACCAACAACCACAGACAAGAACGATGCAAACAATAACCCAAACTCTGCTGCTCGCTAGAGAAAGTGTTCGCAAAACACAATAAAAAAACACGATGCTGCTCAAGAACTCAAAATGAACTAGCCAATTGCTTTTCTACTTTGTGAACTTATCATATATAACATAATTAACTTGCTTGAACACAATTGAAATCATAAGAGAGGAATTCAGAGCAAATTGAGAGAAAAGTTTAAAAAGTAAATCTAGTTCCCTAGAGCATTTGCAAAAAATTGGCACATGCCTTAAGCGAACTAATATAACAATAGGTTAACTTTTTTATCACCTTCATGCTGCCTTCTCTCTAATCTTTCCTTCTCCTGTTGCATCGTCACAGGATCAGCCTTTATCGCACTGTAATTACAAAAGGCATATATGAAACAATTGTTATGATACACTTCATAGCATCATCTACTACCAACAAAATACATACATGATCAAGTAGTGTCTTCTGTTGCGCCTTTAAGATGGTGTTAGCAAATCGACTCTTTAACATTACAACAAGCAAGGGCCTCTTTAGGTGACAGCTATATGTCAAGGAGAGAAGCACGCCACCCTCATACAGTATCATTATGGCTCATTCTCCTACTTTCTTGAATGGCCAAAATATATCTCAACCTACGATTCACGGCATACTAACCTTCCCCACATGTGGCATCTGTAGATGGAGTTGCAAGGTGGGAACTAATACAGACATTTCCATCGTCCACAGCACTTACAACCCCTTTGAGTATTTCCAGAACCAAATTGAATGATCGTTGTAACATTGCACTTCAAACATCACAAATTCGAAAGATGCACTTACCATCAGAATCTGGATCAGATTTACTGGTCTGCAGTCTGCACTATAGACAAGTTCCTGGCCTAAAATTGCAAGTTCAGGTTGCAATTTTCAGCACCAAATGAAATGGCATATGAGCAGAACTGTTCAACTTATCAAAAAGAAATACTTTAAAATCTAGATATACCAATCTTGGAGCATCAATAGTACATTCATGATCTGAGCCCTTCTCTGAAGGTAAATCCGAAAAGCCAACAAACATATAATCAATACTCCATAGATACCAAAATAACAGCTCCTTAAATAGAGACAGAAAAGGAAGATTATTTACCCATTGAAGATGCACAAGGCGGTCCAGCAACGCTGCATCAGCATGTTGTATTGCCACATGCATTACACTCGGAGCGGCAAGTATGTCCTCTAACTCCAGTGCCTATAAGACACAGTGGCAATTAGATCTAGAAGAGAGCTACTAGAGCAGAAATTATACTCTGCTACTTCATTACCTTTGTCGTTATTTCCTAATGACTTGGTTGTGCAACTCTGTACAACTTTAGAAACCTTGACCTGCTCAGGAGCCGGTTAACCACAAATTAATATATTTATGATACAATAGATGCAAACCACAGTTGACAAAATCTAAACAACAAATACAATCTGCTGGTAAGAATACTGGCTAATGTTTTCCCAATTGAATTAAATTTAGGAAAATAATAACATCCCAAACATCTACTCCTGCGGTGAACAATGCTCACCTTTTAACAAAGCGGCAACACAATTCTTCTTTACCATCTCTCTAGTTTGCATCCTGTTTTGAGGTAAACTGGTGCACTGATGAGGTGTCTTGGGACCGTTTTGTCCCCCGGCACTCGTTTCTCTACTTCGTCTACTCAACGCGGACCCCTTCACTATTCTAGCGTCTCCATTGCTCCACTTTGCCTCAAAAAAGCTTTCCATCCCGTCTCGAAGATCTTATTCAACTTATCTGCCATTATATGTACTTGATTGACAGGCGGATTGTAGGACATGGCATTAGAAAAGGTCATTTATTGTGTTTTGCGAACACTTTCTCTAGCGAGTAGCGGTGGTTGGGTTTTTGTTTCCATCGTTCTTGTCTGTGGTTGTTGGTTTAGTAATTTCATCCGAAGAGCTTATAGAAGTTGGGTCGATGTTACCCTTTCCAGATTGAGTGTGATAACCAGACTCAAAACTGGATATGTGAATGGATACAAGCCTTGTATATTTTCTTACAACGGTTCTTTGTAGGTCCTAACGTCCACTAATGTTGTATTCCTTAAAAGGATTCAGTTAAGTCTGTCTTTGTGGGCATTGCCATGGAAGTCAATTTGGCATTGTAGGAGCCTTGCATTGACCTTAAATTTTGACCTAAGGGAGTTGGCTGCATACTGTATTAAATTTGTAATTGCATCTTTGGCCTTGCTCCTTAAATTATGATAGGATTGATGAATTAATGCTGGCTAGATCTTGAGTGATATCAATAATTTGTGTGGGGTTTGACAGTTGGTGATTGAGCCAGGGAGGTCCGGTCCAATGCTGAAATTTCTTCAACAAGAGATTTTTTAAATCAATATCATTTATCCACTCTTAACTTTTGGCTAAATCATCGACAATATCTATGTGCACTATTGCTCTGGTTTGCACCCTGAAGGCTTCCAAGACCATATAATGCACTTGAATTGAGATTAATCTTTATGGCTACTGTCGTTGTGGGTTCTATGAGCATTGGTAGAGTTATCCAATGAGAGGGAGCTACTTTACTGGGGTGCTTTCCATTAGTCCTGCTAGATATCATGGATTTTTCTTTGCCTAGGTCAAATGGACGAATTCTTGTTACTGTGTTTAAGGGGTAAAGAATCTTATTTGTGGGGGAAACTAAAGTAGTTTACAAGTAGATCACATCGTTTGCTGATGTTGTTCTTGTGGGCCTTGTAGGACTGGTTGTGAGCGGTGTGGTTCTTTGACTTCGCCATCCTTGCCCTGTCAAAATGGGAAATATGTGAAGTCATTTGAGTAATATCGAGTCCGCACCATTGTGGTATCAAAAATCAAAACCATGCGCAAATGTATTAGTCAACGCATTGAAATAAGCAAGGGGATGTTCATCAACTATTCTACATGGTTATCTTGATCCGGGTATGAGATAATTCTACAAGCCACTCCAAATGTTATTGAAAACATAGTAATAATAAGTTTTCTCACGTAAATTTTTTAACATATGCTTTTCGTATTTCATCATAGTCAACTTTATACTTGTGCATGGAATTAAGACAGTGCATGTGTAACATCCTGAATTTTGACCCGTTATCGGGACCAATAAAGTGTATATTGATTCTCGTGTGATTTTAGTAAGTCTCGCCCGGAATTGATCAATCACGGGATACTAACCAAATGGGAAAGGCTAAATAGGAACAGATACGTGGACCGAGAACCCGATCGTAATGGAGCGCCGATTTCGACGAACGTCGAGGAAATATTTTGAGCCAATATAGGCCGATCTTAGGAAAATGACAGGTTGATATTGTCAGTGATGCACGATCGGATCGCGAGTGATTTCGCACGACCGAAAGTGCGCCTGACAAAGGAAACCCGATTTTAATCTAAACAATCGTGACCTCAGGTGCTAGTGATAATTCCTCTCGTTCTCTCGAAATTGAGACTATCACGACTCGGACAATCTTAGGTCGATACGCGTAACACCTAAACAGCCGCCTGTTAGTGAGGGACCCTAAAACTGCAAAACGAGTGAATTAGATCGCGATATTGGACCCGAACTTCGATATCAAAATTTCAAGGGTAATTACGACTATTTTGCAAGACGGACGTCATTTTGGAGTGGCCATTCATGTTTGGGATTAACACGGTTGGAAACTGAAAATTTGACAGAAATTGAGAAAAGGACGGTTTTGCCCCTGTGGACATCGAGGCCGAATTCGGAGGCCGTTTGAGGTTATTTTCGCGGCCAAGGTCATTTTGGGATAGCCACGCATATTTAAAGTGGTTTTGGACAAAAAGTGGATTTTCGACAAAAATTAGAAAATAATATTATTTTATTCCCGGAAACTTCGCGGACGATTTTCGAGGGCTTAGAAAGTGAATTTCGCGATTCTGACACCGGATTATGTCTTCCATGAATATTTAGGATCGGTATGGGCAAAAATTGGAATTTCGGTTCGGGATCGAAAAATGACGAAAATGCCCCTAGGCTATTTTGATTTATTCGGAATTTTTGGGGCAATTTGGGATTTAATTAGGGTTAGTTAGTCTAACTAGACTTGGTTAATCATGGTTAAGGGACTTTTGACCATTTTGCCCTTGTATTATTGGATAAGGAGTAATCTAGACCCTTGGATGAGGGGTAATTTGGTCCAAAGCATTGGATTTTTGACATGTGGACCCCACTAAGGATTTTGTTGACCACCCTTGACCCTTTCTCTCTCTTCAGACCTCTCTCTCTCTCTGCTCGCGTTTTTCTCTCTCTCTCCTCCGATCGTTTTCTCCGTCGGCAGCTGCTTCTCCTCGCCGATTCAGCTTCGCCGGCTACTGTTCACGCCGGAACAGCTGGCCGCCGGAGCTGCTGGCGCTGAGCCTCCGTGTGCCGTCCCCTAGCTCCGTCCCAGCCCCCGTAGACCTACTTTCCCCTTGTTCCGCCGCCCGCAGCCGCTGTTCCAGCCGGGGTGAGAAGGAACGCCGCCGGTCTTGCCCCGCCGGTGCCGCGCCGCCGTCCTCCACCGCACGCCGTCCCAGCCGACCAGCCTAGCCCTCACCGTCTCTCTTTCCACCACCCTCAGCCGCCGACCAGCTCTCCCCTGTTCTGGCCGAGAGGTAGCCGTGAGCTTCACCGGCGCCGCCGTGACCACCGGCTTGCCGCCGGAGCGCCGCCGTCGATTTGTACCGCTCATCGGTAATCGACCGCTCGCTCCCGTCGCCTCGCGTCGATATTAGGCGAGTAAAATCCCTAATCCTAAAAATTAGCCTAATTGTGCAAATTAAGGGTAATTAGGGGTTGATTAGGCTAAATTATGGCTAAATTAAGTGTGTTTTGTGTATAGGTTGGTTAGGGGATTTAATTGGGGCTTAATGGAATGATTTAATGGTGATTTGGAGACCATTTGATGGCTGTTGGAGTATGGTGCATCTTGGATCCGAATTTGTATTAATTTGCCTAATGTGATTATTAAACGGATTGCTAATTAATCACTTGAAATTAGGCCTTTGGAGGTCAATTAGGACTCGTCGGGACATTGGGGATATGATGTCATATTTGAGAGTTTAATGGCGGAGACTTGTTGGCCATGTCGAGTTCTAAGTAGATTGAATTCCTATAATACTAAGTTGTGCATTAAGTGCCGAAAGTAAAAGGGACTAGAATGAAATGGGTGAGACGTGCTAATGATGCACTGCATGAGTTGAATTGGCAATTTATTATACTTGGCACAACGTGGCAAGGCATTGGGCTTGAATTCTATGACACGTGAATTTACATATTATGATTTGTTATGGATGAAATTCAATAAGTTGATGCACGTGTCTGATGTGACTAAATTGTGGCCTTCGGGTCGGGCCTTCGGGTCGTTATAAATTGTGGCCTTCGGGTCTGGCCTTCGGGTCGTTATAAATTGTGGCCTTCGGGTCGGGCCTTCGGGTCGGAATGATTTATGACCATTGAGTCATGGCCTTCGGGTCGGATTAGCTGTTATTGGCCTTAGGGTCGTGGCCTTCGGGTCGATATCTTGCTTATGTTTCATCATAATATCGAAAGCCTAACCTGCAGGGCTGGAATAGTGGAATTGGGCTGTGAGTCCATGTGAACTTATATCGATTGATTTACTGGTTCATTGATTTATATATTTTCTTTACCCTCTGGAGGTGCACGTTAGCCTAGTTTAGGATTAGGAATCTTTACTTGCCGAGTTTATCTCACGGTTGTGGTAAAACCGATTTTCAGACCCCTGTCCGTAAGATGCCGAGGAAAGCCCCTCTTTTTGGATTTCCACAGCGGATTCAGCGATCGTCGAGTGTGCATCCCTGTGGAGATGGATCAGCGTATATTAGATACCACTCAGTTGTAATTATAAACGTGGGAGAGGATTATAGTGATACTCAGGAATATGTAGCCTGGTGTTTTAGGGGAGCGGATGGTGTGACGGGACCCCCTATCAGGACTTTTGATGTGCCGGTGGACGTGAATGGAGTGATGATTCCTCAAATGGTGAGTTGTGAAATCTCGGATCCTCCAGCCTCCCTTAGCGTGAGTAGTGAAGGCGAGACCGTGGATGGACCAGTGGCTATGGACGAAGAGGAGGAGGCAGAGCAGCAAGTTATAGCTGTGGATGTAAATCCAGTGGATGACGAAGAATTTGATCCTGTAGCCATGGACGTGAATATCGAGGCAGCTGGCGAAGTGGCGGAAGTTGGCTCGGACGAGGAGATAAGATCTGAGGATGACTCTTCTGAGGAGTCTGTAGTGCCATCCGATCCAGACGGGGAGCCCTAGACTAGGTCCTTATGTGAGCAGTAGAGGCTAACCCCTTTTTGACCATAGCCTCTCCCCAATAGATAGTTTTTACCCCTAGGCCACCGATCCCTTTTTGCTTCGTGGCCCTCTGAATGTACATTTTGTTTTTTTTAAATGAGTAGAGTTTGTAAACTTGTAAAGAATGGATATTTTGGTTCAGTCTATTGTAAAGTATTTTCTCTTGCTACTCATGGTTACGTTTTAATTTGTCCGGGTGTATATATATATATATATATATATATATATATATACGTTGTTTCCGCATGTGCTGTGTTTATTCTCTGATTTGGGTTTTCGGGTCGGTGACGCAATCCTGGGAGCGTCGCACCTCACTTCGACCTATGCGCGGATGTTCATGCTTCGTGGGGTACGTGGCGTGACAGCATGTTATTGCAGAGGACTACCAAACCTTATTACGAAATTATTCTTTCAAATTTTTACTATGGAATTGTTTTAGAAGTTAAGGTCCTCATCGTCACTATCCTTTATGTTAATGAAACTTCCTGCATTGAATTATTCACGTTACATGACAACCTTTCAATTCCTAAGAACTTCAGCTGTGATTCTTGTGTCTTTCTAATAACAGTCCTGCAACCAAAAAGATCGTGGTAAATAGTGTCATGAAAAGGTCTTTTACCTCAGTAAAACAAAAGTTTGTAGCATCGATGTTTTTAGTTACACAACCTTAAGCATTCAAGAAAAGAAAAAAGAATGTGAAGTAAATGATAAAAACAGAGTACTTTCAAGTCAGGAATGCTGCGAAGATGTTCATAAAATCTTTATGTAAATCTCCCTATTGTTCTACGTTTCATTAGGAAGATGTCTGTCTTGAATTATCTAACTTATCAAATATCTCATGTTCAAGCTTCCACCTTTGTTAGCTTTCGAAAGATCAATTTAAACGATTTATCTGCTCGGGGAACTTCTTTCTAAATCGAATATTTCCTCAATCAGCTGGCATTCTGCACCTTGGGAGATGGTATTTATGGCATTATATTTCTTAAATACACAGAAAAATTAGTAGTTTCAGGCACTTCAGAAGAAATCTACAGAGGAGGAAAAAAGAAATGCAAAACAAAAATAGATGATGAATAAATTTTATACCTGAAATGGAATAAGTGGATCATGATCACCTTCTGCAATACCTATGGCACATGTTGCTGTATCAATGTATTTCCAGTTAAAGTTTTGTCTAAATTGCACATCATCTATAGCAAGCTATTATAATAAATTGAACATCCATATTAGTTCCATAAAAAATGATATGATACTAGGAACTTCAACTCATCATTAGTAACATTTGATATATCGGATAGATGTACAATAGCTTTACTAATCAGATCATAAAGCCTTTGATGTTGAAAAGTGAACATGGTCTTTCGGAATAAGTCTTCATAAGTTGGAGGAACATTAATATTGAAATCTTTCGAGTACTTAATCACCTGTATCTAATGAATTCTGGAGTTGCAAAGAATGAGACAAAATATTTATCTGATGATTGAAAGCCTATTCATTAAGGGTATATAACCACATGTTTACTCATTTTAACATAAGTTTTGGAATGTTTTGATGAAATCATGTGCTGATTGCATATTAATGTTAGGGAGAGATTGCAAATAGTCACAATCGCTCAATAAACACATCTCAAGAAGTATTTGCTTAGTAAATCCATCAAAATTTCTGTTGTTTTGTAGTAAATTGGAGTACTTGAAATCAACTTCATGCCCAAACATGTGAAGATTATTTGAAAAATTAAACATATACAACCACAGAAAACACTCAATAAAGTGGGTCGAAAAGGCTATAGTTTGCATAGGGGTTGCATATTGTAATGAATAAGATTTAGCAAGAAACAGCTACTAGATTACTCACTCTGGTATATAAGATCCGTGTCTTCCGTGATTACCCGTTCATTAATTGCCAAGAGAGTGATTTGAGCATCCACCTCGTAAAGGGGCAACAATATAAGAAATGTTCTCCTGCTTCGAGACCTTCCACATGCAACCATACCAATTCAGATGCGATAAATTCATCATGAACGATACTTTAACCTATTTTAACCACACATTGCATGACTGTGAGTATTTTTCATACCTTGATTAGCTCTTGTGCCATGGAAGGTATGATGTCTACTGCTTTTTTATAGTATTGATAAGCAGCATCAGCATTTCCATTTGACTGGTGCTCAATGGCACGGGCATGTTTTTTCTTGCTTGACTTATTTAAGCAAGGTTGTCATAGACCTTCAATGATTCTAAACATTATTGCAAAACTTGGAAACATCTGGACCTTCCCTACGATAATAGATGTTTTGTAGAATCGACCGAGCCTAGCCAGTTTGGATATTTAGGGCATGTTTCCAAGTTTTGCAATCATGTGTAGAGTCACTGAAGGACTATGATTATGTTGCTTATGAGTGCTATCAAAAAGCAGTAGACATCACACCATGGCACATGAGCTAATTCAGGTATGAAAATACTACCAATTATGTAATGTGTGGTTAAAGTAAGTCAAATTGTCATTTCTGATTAATTTATCATATCTTCATTTGATTGGTTGCATGTGGAAGGTTCCAAATGTAACATCCTGAATTTTGACCCGTTATCGGGACCAATAAAGTGTATATTGATTCTCGTGTAATTTTAGTAAGTCTCGCCCGGAATTGATCAATCACGGGATACTAACCAAATGGGAAAGGCTAAATAGGATTAGGTACGTGGACCGAGAACCCGATCGTGATGGGGCGCCGATTTCAACGAACGTCGAGGAAATATTTTGAACCAATATAGGCCGATCTTAGGAAAATGACAGGTTGATATTGTCAGTGATGCACGATCGGATCGCGAGTGATTTCGCACAACCGAAAGTGCGCCTGACAAAAGAAACCCGATTTTAATCCAAACGATCGTGACCTCAGGTGCTAGTGATAATTCCTCTCGTTCTCTCGATATTGACACCCTCACGATTCGGACAATCTTAGGTCGATACGCGTAACGCCTAAACAGCCGCCTCTTAGTGAGAGACCCTAAAACGACAAATCTAGTAAATTAGATCGCGATATTGGACCCGAATTTCGATATCAAAATTTCAAGGGTAATTACGACTGTGTTGCAAGACGGACGTCATTTTGGAGTAGCCATTTATGGTTGAATTAATTGCGGTTGGAAACGGAAGACTTGACAGGAAATTGAGAAAAAGGACAATTTTGCCCCTGTGGACACCGAGGCCGAATTCGGAGGCCGTTTCGGGTTATTTTTCGCGGCCAAGGTCATTTTGGGGTAGCCACGCTCATTTGGGGTGGTTTTGGACAAAAAGTGGAATTTCGACAAAAATTGGAAAATAATATTATTTTATTCCCGGAAACTTCGCAGACGATTTTCGAGGGCTTAGAAAGTGAATTTCGCGATTCCGACTCTGGATTAGGTCTCACATGAATATTTAGGACCGGCATGAGCAAAAATTGGAATTTCGGTTCGGGATGGAAAAATGACGGAAATGCCCCTAGGCCATTTTTGATTAATTCCGAATTTTGGGGGCAATTTTGGGATTTAATCAAGGCTGGTTAAGGTTAACTAGGCTTGGTTAACCATGGTTAAGGACAATTGACTATTTTTCCCTTGAATTATTGGATTAGAAGCATTTTTAGCCCTTGGATGAGGGGCATTTTGGTCCAAAGGGCTAAGATCTTGACATGTGGACCCCACTCACCCTTCTATTGACCACCTTTGACCCTCTCTCTCTCCTCAGATCACTCTCTTTCTCTGCTCACGTCTCTCTCCTCCCGATTCTCTCTCTCGGCCGCTTCCCCTTCGCCGTTCCAGTTTCGCCGGAGCTGCTGTTCATGCCGGAAGCGGCTGATCGTCGGAGCTGCTGGCGTTGAGCCGCCGAGTGTCACCTCCTGGTGTCGTCCCAGCCCCGTCGACCAACTTTCCCCTTGATCCGTCGCCCTTTGCCGCCGTTCCAGCCGAGAACGTGAAGGACGCCATCGCCGTCGCCGGGCTTGTCCCGCCAGGCCGCGCCGCCGTGCGCCACCCCACCGTCCGACCTCACCCTCACCCTCTCTCTCTCTTTCATCCTCAGCCATCCCTCATCGGCGCATCCCCTGTTCTGGCCGACAGGTGGCCGTGAGCCCACCGGCGCCGCCGTGTCCGCCGGCTTGCCTTTGGAGCGCCGCCGTCTATTGTACCGCTTGTCGGTAATCGGCCGCTCGTTCCCGTCGCCTCGCGTCGTTATTAGGCGAGTAAAACGCCTAATCCTTGAATTAGTCTAAATTGTGCAATTAGGGGTTTAATTAGGAGGATAGGCTAGATTAAGGCCTAATATTGTGCATTTTATGCATTGAGTGATTAGGGGACCTAATTGGGACTTAATGGCATATTATGAAGTTGTTTTGGAGCCAAATTAGTGGCTGTTTAGGGATGGTCCCTCATAGAACCGAATTTGTGTTAAATTGTCTAATGTGGCCATTAAATGAATTAATGAGTATTAGCTTGAAATTAGACTTGTTAGAGGCCAATTGGGACTTGTTGAAGCATGTTGGAATGATGCCATGTCTATGGGTTTAATAATTGAGACTAGTTAGGCATGTTGAGTCTCAAATGGACTGGAACACAGTAATGTTGAGTTATGGATTAATTGCCGATAGTACGTTGATTGAGTGAAAAATTATAATCCAACGTGCTTGATACATCATGATATGGCGATTAATGTGAATCCCATTGGTATGAATTTCCACGTTGGTTTTTATATGATTTGAGATTAAAATATGACCATTGGGTCATGGCCTTCGGGTCGGATTATATAATTGTTGGCCTTCGGGTCAAGTTAATTGTGATGACCATTGGGTCATGGCCTTCGGGTCGAGTTAATTGTGATGACCATTGGGTCATGGCCTTCGGGTCGATTTAACTGTTGATGACCATTGGGTCATGGCCTTCGGGTCGAGTTAATTGTTATGACCATTGGGTCATGGCCTTCGGGTCGAGTTAATTGTGATGACCATTGGGTCATGGCCTTCGGGTCGAGTTAATTGTGATGACCATTGGGTCATGGCCTTCGGGTCGATTTAACTATTGATGAACATTGGGTCATGGCCTTCGGGTCGATTTAACTGCTCACGAGTTAAAATGATATTGAAAGTCTAACCTGCAGGGCTGGATTAGCAAAAGAATTAGGGCTGAAGGCCCGAATGATTTTAATATGATTTATTTACTGGTTCAGTGATTCATCCATTTTATTTACCTCTGGAGGTGCACGTTAGCCTAGTTTAGGAATAGGAATTTTACTTGCTGAGTTTATCTCACGGTTGTGGTAAAAACCGAAATCTTCAGATCCCCGCCCGTAGAATGCCGAGGAACGGTCCTCTTTTTGGGTACCCGCATCGAATTCAGAGGTCGTCTAGTGTGCATCCTTGCGGGGACGGATCAGCATACATTAGGTACCATTCAGTGGTGCTTATAGACGTGGGAGAGGAGTACAACCAAACCCAAGAATACGTAGCTTGGTATTTGAGGGGAGCGGATGGCGTAACTGGACCCCCGATCAGGACTTTTGACGTTCCGATAGACGTGAACGGAGTGATGATCCCACAGATGGTGAGTGGTGAAATATCGGATCCTCCAGCCTCCCTTAGCGTGAGTAGTGTAGGCGATACAGTGGATGGACCTATAGCCATGAACGAGGAGCAAGAAGAACAGCAAGTGATAGCCGTCGATCCAAACCCGGAGGAAGATGAAGAATTGAATATGGAAGCGATAGGTGAGAATGCCGAGCCAGCCGGAGAAGTGGAGGAAGTTGGATCGGACGAGGAAGTGAGATCTGAGGAGGACTCTTCTGAGGAGTCAGGAGTGCCATCCAATCCAGCCGGGGAGCCCTAGACTAGGTCCTCACGTGAATAGTAGAGGCTAACCCCTTTTTGACCATAGCCTCGTCTCTCCCAAATAGATAGTTGTTACCCTAGGCCACCGATCCCTTTTTGTGTCGTGGCCCTTGATGTATTTTTGTTTTGAAAAGGGACAATGTAAATATATAAGTTGTAAAGAAAGTTTATATTTGGTCCAGTCTATCGTAAAATATATTCTCTTGCTGCTCATGGTTATGTTTTCATGTCTGGGTGTATGTATATATATATATATATATATATATGTACGTCGTTTCCGCATGTGGCGTGTATTTTCTCTGATTTGGGGTTTTTGGGTCGGTGACGCAAATCCTGGGAGCGTCGCACCTCAAGTCGACCTATGCGCGGATGTTCAGCCTTCGTGGGGTACGGGGCGTGACATCCCCGTTAGAATTGGCATCAGAGCAAGGACAGCTCTGTCTGATCTAGTTGAGCCCTGAAGTGATAAGGAGAAATGACCATGGGTAGCTATAGGGTGACATAGCGTGCTAAGTGTACCTCCAGAATGCTTGTGTTTGAATATTGTGATGATTACTTGAACCAGTATTATGCAGGTGCGGCAGGACCCAAGGTTAGTGTGCGAGTTCTTGGGTGAAAATTGTGTGCTGTTGTGTTAGCCGCATGCTGAGTGCTTAATTGCTTTTATGTTTATACCTGCCTAGGACTTAGACCGGTTAGTTGGTTTAGGTCTCTAATTCCTGGATGGAATTATATCAGGTAGTTGAGCACTCAGAGTGAATAGATGAGCAGTGAAAGAGGAAGAGTGGGAAGAGCCCCAAGGAGGGGCGCAGGAAGAGGAGCTCGAGGTGAAGGTCGTGCTAGAGCGAGAGCGATAGAAAACATAGTTGCGGGTGCTAGAGAGGGAGAGAACCCTAGAGTTGGTGTTGGGGCTGCAGTGGACCCCAGAGCTGATGTTAAGCATGCGAAAGATCCGCGCATGGAAGGAGTTCTTAGGGCGTTAGAAAGAATTGGCAATGTGATGGATAGGCAAGCACAAGAAAGAGAGAACGCGACCGCTCAGGCTGCTGAGGCTGCAGCAGTTGCTGCCGTCCATGAGAATCAAGCCCAAGCCCAGCCAGTGCAAGCTCAACCAATGGTGGCACCGAGACCAATGCACCAGTTGGTGGAGCAGTTCCTTAAGCTGAAACCGCCCAAGTTCACGGGCAGAGGTGACCCAGAAACCGCCCCGCGTTGGGTGGAGGAGTTAGAAAAAGCGTTTGACCTGTTAGAGTGTACTGAGAGAGAGAAGATTTCTTTGGCATCATATCAACTGCAGGATAATGCCCATGATTGGTGGAAGGCAGTTAAGGATAGGGTGTTTCCGGAGTTTATGGAACAGACCTGGGCGATATTTGTTGAGCATTTCTATGGGCAGTTTTTCTCAGAGAGTGCCCAGGAGAAGAAGATGGCGGAGTTCATGAGACTTCGCCAGGGGTCGATGACAGTGGTACAGTACGAGGCAGAGTTTGCCAGATTATCCAGATTTGCCCCGAGGATGGTTGAGAATCCCTTGGATAAGGCTCGAAGATTCCGGGATGGACTGAAATCGGAACTTCGCACTCAGATGCTTTTGTTGAATATCAGAGATTATCGAGAACTGTATGAGCGAGCCCAAACTATGGAGCGAGATCAGATAGAAAGGACAACAGCATCGGATTCGAGGTTTATTCCGAACCGGGACAATCGTCGCTTTGGAAAGAGACCTATGGCCAGCAATAGACGGTTTGTTCCGCCCCCGAGAAGGATTATAGGGAAGCCCAGTCAAACGCCAAATAGAATCGGAGCTTGCTTTCGTTGCGGGAGTTTGGGACATCAAATAAAGAATTGTCCCCAGCAACGACTTTCGGGACCCCCAGGACAACAGCAGCAACCCCGAGCGGGAAATCAGGTCGGGAATCCCCCACCGGCTGTTCAGGGCAGACCACCTGCGCAAGGAAGAGTATACGCAATGGCGCGAAAGGATGCTGAGGATGCGCCGGGCGTGGTCACAGGTACCGTTTCTCTTTGCAATCATGCGGCTTATGCGTTATTTGATCCCGGGGCAACCCATTCGTTTATTTCAGAACAGTTTGTTAGATTGGTGGGTCTGGAGCCTGTTTTACTTGAAATCATGTTATGTGTGACGACCCCACTGCATGATAGGGTGTTAGTATCATTGGGATGCTTGGACTGTAAAATTGTAATTGGAAATGTTGAGGAAAGAATTGATTTAGCAGTGTTAGCCATGTATGACTTCGATGTGATTATTGGTATGGATTGGCTGACTAAACAGAAAGCCGTTATGGATTGCGGCAGTAGGACGATCCAATTTAATCCGATTGGACGTCCTAGGTTTGAATTTCAGGGAAATCGAGGAGGAACCTCGATCCCTTGGATTTCCTCAGTAGAGGCAACGGAGATGCTCGAGGAAGGTTGCGAAGGATATTTGGTTAATGTTAAGGATCCGATATTGGTGGAACCTAAGTTGGAAGAAATCCCTGTAGTATGTAATTTCCCCGAGGTTTTTCCTCAAGAGTTGCCGGGCTTGCCACCAGAACGGGAAGTGGAATTCGTAATAGAATTGGCCCCAGGTACTGAGCCAATTTCTAAGGCCCCGTATCGGATGTCTTTGTCTGAATTGAAGGAGCTGAAAGTCCAGATGCAGGAGTTACTGGACAAGGGATTTATTCGTCCTAGTGCGTCTCCATGGGGAGCGCCAGTCCTGTTTGTGAGGAAAAAGGACGGGACGTTGAGATTATGTATAGACTACCGGCAGTTGAATCAGGTGACTATAAAGAACAAGTATCCACTGCCAAGGATCGACGACTTGTTCGATCAGTTGCAAGGGGCGTCAGTGTTTTCCAAGTTTGATCTACGAACAGGGTATCACCAGTTAAGAATTCGGAAAGAGGATATACCCAAGACTGCATTTAGGACGAGGTACGGGCATTATGAGTTTACAGTCATGCCCTTCGGTTTGACGAATGCCCCTGCAGCTTTTATGGATCTGATGAACAGAGTTTTTAAAGAATTTCTGAATCAGTTCGTCATCGTGTTCATTGATGATATTCTGGTTTACTCGAAGAGTCAGGAAGAATACGAAGTGCATTTGACTGAAGTACTACGGACATTAAGGGAGCATGCACTTTATGCGAAGTTCAGCAAATGTGAGTTCTGGCTTAGCAAGGTAGCATTCCTTGGACATATCGTATCGGGAGAAGGGATATCTATGGATCCGACTAAGATTGAAGCAGTGCTTAAGTGGCCCAGGCCGACATCAGTGACGGAAATCAGAAGTTTCTTAGGATTGGCTGGCTATTATCGACGTTTTGTGGAAGGATTCTCGTCGATAGCCACGCCCTTGACACGATTACTGAAAAAGGAAACTAAGTTTGAATGGGACGACAAGTGCGAACGAAGTTTTCAGGAGCTTAAGCATAGACTGACGACAGCTCCAGTCTTGACTATCCCCTCTGGACCTAGTGGATTTGAAGTATACAGCGATGCTTCGTTCAAAGGACTGGGTTGTGTGTTAATGCAACATGGAAAGGTAGTTGCATATGCGTCACGTCAGTTGAGGCCTCACGAGGTGAACTATCCGACGCATGACTTAGAGTTGGCTGCCATTGTGTTTGCACTCAAAATCTGGAGACATTATTTATGTGGGGAAAAGTTTCAGATCTATACGGATCATCAGAGCCTCAAATACTTATTCTCGCAGAAAGAGTTGAATATGAGGCAGCGTAGATGGATAGAACTTCTAAAAGATTATGACTGCGACATCATGTATCACCCCGGAAAAGCAAATCGAGTGGCGGATGCGCTAAGTCGCAAGTCTAGCATGGCGCACTTGATGATCAAGGAGTGGACGTTATTGGAAAAGCTCCGAGACTCGGAATTTAAATTGGAATTGAGCCATGTGTCGAATCTGCTGGCTACTTTAAGAATCGAGCCGGAGATTCAAACCAAGATTAAGGCTCTGCAATCCACGGATCAAGAAATTCAGAAGATGGTGGGAATGGATGCCACGGTAAGGAAGCCAGATTTCCAGATATCGGAGGATGGAGTCCTGAAGTACAGAGGACGATGGTGTGTGCCTGATGATACTGAGCTTAAGGAAGAAATATTAAGAGAAGCTCATCGCAGCAATTATAGTATCCACCCTGGCAGTACGAAAATGTATCAGAATCTACGGCAGCATTATTGGTGGAACGGAATGAAAACAAATGTGGCCAGGTATGTGGCTAAGTGTTTAACGTGTCAGCAGGTAAAGGCACAACACTGTAAACCTAGAGGACTGCTGCGACCGTTGAAAATTCCCGAGTGGAAATGGGAACATATCACCATGGACTTCGTAACGGGACTGCCAAGGAGTCAGAGAGGGCATGATTTAATTTGGGTGATAGTGGATAGACTGACTAAATCGACGCATTTTCTGGCGGTGCGCAAGGATTTTGAATTAGAAAAGTATGCAGAGCTGTACGTAAGACAGATTGTTAGACTGCATGGAGTGCCAGTGACGATTACATCAGATCGTGATCCGAGGTTTACAGCGAATTTCTGGAAAAGTCTGCAGACGGCCTTGGGGACAAAGGTGCAGTTTAGTACAGCTTACCATCCGCAAACTGATGGGCAATCAGAAAAAACTATCCAGACTCTTGAGGATATGCTGAGGGCTTGTGTAGTGGATTTTCAGGGTAAATGGGAAGAACAGCTGCATCTGGTAGAGTTTGCATATAATAACAGTTATCAGCAGAGTATCCAGATGGCCCCATTTGAAGCTTTGTATGGCAGAGCGTGTAGGACTCCCGTGTGCTGGGATGAAGTGGGAGAACGGAGCATTACGGGCCCAGAGTTGGTACAGCAAACAGTGGAAGCTGTTGAGATCATTCGAGAGAGGTTAAAGACAGCACAGAGTCGACAGAAAAGTTATGCCGATCGGAGACGACGACATCTGGAATTTCAAGTTAGGGACCATGTATTTTTAAAGGTGTCGCCTATGAAAGGGTTATCCCGATTTGGCAAGAAAGGAAAGCTGAGTCCGAGGTTTGTTGGGCCGTTTGAGATTTTGGAAAAGATTGGCGATATGGCGTACAGGCTGGCCCTGCCACCAAATTTGTCCCAGATACATAATGTCTTCCACGTGTCGATGTTGAGAAAGTATGAACCAGATCCGACACACGTTCTAAGATACGAAGAAATAGACGTGGACGACAAGGTGTCGTACGTGGAGAGACCGGTCAGAATCGAAGATAGGAAGGATCGAGTGCTTCGGAATAAGACAATCCCGATGGTTAAGGTAGTTTGGGAGCGCCACGGGACAGAGGGCGCTACTTGGGAAAGCGAGGAAGCTATGCGACGTCAACACCCCCAGTTGTTCGAAGTGCAAATTTTGAGGACGATATTTTTTGTAAGGGGGGAAGAGTTGTAACATCCTGAATTTTGACCCGTTATCGGGACCAATAAAGTGTATATTGATTCTCGTGTAATTTTAGTAAGTCTCGCCCGGAATTGATCAATCACGGGATACTAACCAAATGGGAAAGGCTAAATAGGATCAGGTACGTGGACCGAGAACCCGATCGTGATGGGGCGCCGATTTCAACGAACGTCGAGGAAATATTTTGAACCAATATAGGCCGATCTTAGGAAAATGACAGGTTGATATTGTCAGTGATGCACGATCGGATCGCGAGTGATTTCGCACAACCGAAAGTGCGCCTGACAAAGGAAACCCGATTTTAATCCAAATGATCGTGACCTCAGGTGCTAGTGATAATTCCTCTCGTTCTCTCGATATTGAGACCCTCACGATTCGGACAATCTTAGGTCGATACGCGTAACGCCTAAACAGCCGCCTGTTAGTGAGAGACCCTAAAACGACAAATCGAGTAAATTAGATCGCGATATTGGACCCGAACTTCGATATCAAAATTTCAAGGGTAATTATGACTGTGTTGCAAGACGGACGTCATTTTGGAGTAGCCATTTATGGTTGAATTAATTGCGGTTGGAAACGGAAGACTTGACAGGAAATTGAGAAAAAGGACAATTTTGCCCCTGTGGACACCGAGGCCGAATTCGGAGGCCGTTTCGGGTTATTTTTCGCGGCCAAGGTCATTTTGGGGTAGCCATGCTAATTTGGGGTGGTTTTGGACAAAAAGTGGAATTTCGACAAAAATTGAAAAATAATATTATTTTATTCCCGGAAACTTCGCAGACGATTTTCGAGGGCTTAGAAAGTGAATTTCGCGATTCCGACTCTGGATTAGGTCTCACATGAATATTTAGGACCGGCATGAGCAAAAATTGGAATTTCGGTTCGGGATGGAAAAATGACGGAAATGCCCCTAGGCCATTTTTGATTAATTCCGAATTTTGGGGGCAATTTTGGGATTTAATCAAGGCTGGTTAAGGTTAACTAGGCTTGGTTAACCATGGTTAAGGACAATTGACCATTTTGCCCTTGAATTATTGGATTAGAAGCATTTTTAGCCCTTGGATGAGGGGCATTTTGGTCCAAAGGGCTAAGATCTTGACATGTGGACCCCACTCACCCTTCTATTGACCACCTTTGACCCTCTCTCTCTCCTCAGATCACTCTCTCTCTCTGCTCACGTCTCTCTCCTCCCGATTCTCTCTCTCGGCCGCTTCCCCTTCGCCGTTCCAGTTTCGTCGGAGCTGCTGTTCATGCCGGAAGCGGCTGATCGCCGGAGCTGCTGGCGTTGAGCCGCCGAGTGTCACCTCCTGGTGTCGTCCCAGCCCCGTCGACCAACTTTCCCCTTGATCCGTCGCCCTTTGCCGCCGTTCCAGCCGAGAACGTGAAGGACGCCGTCGCCGTCGCCGGGCTTGTCCCGCCAGGCCGCGCCGCCGTGCGCCACCCCACCGTCCGACCTCACCCTCACCCTCTCTCTCTCTTTCATCCTCAGCCATCCCTCACCGGCGCATCCCCTGTTCTGGCCGAGAGGTGGCCGTGAGCCCACCGGCGCCGCCGTGTCCGTCGGCTTGCCTTTGGAGCGCCGCCGTCGATTGTACCGCTTGTCGGTAATCGGCCGCTCGTTCCCGTCGCCTCGCGTCGTTATTAGGCGAGTAAAACACCTAATCCTTGAATTAGTCTAAATTGTGCAATTAGGGGTTTAATTAGGAGGATAGGCTAGATTAAGGCCTAATATTGTGCATTTTATGCATTGAGTGATTAGGGGACCTAATTGGGACTTAATGGCATATTATGAAGTTGTTTTGGAGCCAAATTAGTGGCTGTTTAGGGATGGTCCCTCATAGAACCGAATTTGTGTTAAATTGTCTAATGTGGCCATTAAATGAATTAATGAGTATTGGCTTGTAATTAGACTTGTTAGAGGCCAATTGGGACTTGTTGAAGCATGGTGGAATGATGCCATGTCTATGGATTTAATAATTGAGACTAGTTAGGCATGTTGAGTCTCAAATGGATTGGAACACAGTAATGTTGAGTTATGGATTAATTGCCGATAGTACGTTGATTGAGTGAAAAATTATAATCCAACGTGCTTGATACATCATGATATGGCGATTAATGTGAATCCCATTGGTATGAATTTCCACGTTGATTTTTATATGATTTGAGATTAAAATATGACCATTGGGTCATGGCCTTCGGGTCGGATTATATAATTGTTGGCCTTCGGGTCGGGCCTTCGGGTCGAGTTAATTGTGATGACCATTGGGTCATGGCCTTCGGGTCGAGTTAATTGTGATGACCATTGGGTCATGGCCTTCGGGTCGATTTAACTGTTGATGACCATTGGGTCATGGCCTTCGGGTCGAGTTAATTGTGATGACCATTGGGTCATGGCCTTCGGGTCGAGTTAATTGTGATGACCATTGGGTCATGGCCTTCGGGTCGATTTAACTGTTGATGACCATTGGGTCATGGCCTTCGGGTCGATTTAACTGCTCACGAGTTAAAATGATATTGAAAGTCTAACCTGCAGGGCTGGATTAGCAAAAGAATTAGGGCTGAAGGCCCGAATGATTTTAATATGATTTATTTACTGGTTCAGTGATTCATCCATTTTATTTACCTCTGGAGGTGCACGTTAGCCTAGTTTAGGAATAGAAATTTTACTTGCTGAGTTTATCTCACGGTTGTGGTAAAAACCGAAATCTTCAGATCCCCGCCCGTAGAATGCCGAGGAACGGTCCTCTTTTTGGGTACCCGCGTCGAATTCAGAGGTCGTCTAGTGTGCATCCTTGCGGGGACGGATCAGCATACATTAGGTACCATTCAGTGGTGCTTATAGACGTGGGAGAGGAGTACAACCAAACTCAAGAATACGTAGCTTGGTATTTGAGGGGAGCGAATGGCGTAACTAGACCCCCGATCAGGACTTTTGACGTTCCGATAGACGTGAACGGAGTGATGATCCCACAGATGGTGAGTGGTGAAATATCGGATCCTCCAGCCTCC
Organism: Syzygium jambos; assembly: GCA_031216235.1. Classification (NCBI taxonomy): domain Eukaryota; kingdom Viridiplantae; phylum Streptophyta; class Magnoliopsida; order Myrtales; family Myrtaceae; genus Syzygium; species Syzygium jambos. The sequence goes on from CM062227.1 coordinate 26,401,783, forward strand.
CTTAGCGTGAGTAGTGTAGGCGATACAGTGGATGGACCTATAGCCATGAACGAGGAGCAAGAAGAACATCAAGTGATAGCCGTCGATCCAAACCCGGAGGAAGATGAAGAATTGAATATGGAAGCGATAGGTAAGAATGCCGAGCCAGTCGGAGAAGTGGAGGAAGTTGGATCGGATGAGGAAGTGAGATCTGAGGAGGACTCTTCTGAGGAGTCAGGAGTGCCATCCAATCCAGCCGGGGAGCCCTAGACTAGGTCCTCACGTGAATAGTAGAGGCTAACCCCTTTTTGACCATAGCCTCGTCTCTCCCAAATAGATAGTTGTTACCCTAGGCCACCGATCCCTTTTTGTGTCGTGGCCCTTGATGTATTTTTGTTTTGAAAAGGGACAATGTAAATATATAAGTTGTAAAGAAAGTTTATATTTGGTCCAGTCTATCGTAAAATATATTCTCTTGCTGCTCATGGTTATGTTTTCATGTCTGGGTGTATGTATATATATATATATATATATATATATATATGTACGTCGTTTCCGCATGTGGCGTGTATTTTCTCTGATTTGGGGTTTTTGGGTCGGTGACGCAAATCCTGGGAGCGTCGCACCTCAAGTTGACCTATGCGCGGATGTTCAGCCTTCGTGGGGTACGGGGCGTGACACCAAAGCAGGAGAATTTCTTATGTTGTTGTTTCTTATGAGGCATCTCAAATGACTTTCTTGGCAGTCAGTAAAGAAGTCGGTGTTGTAATCACAAAGCACTCGGATCATATACCATTTGGCTGTCCTAGAGTGAGTTATCCAGTAGCTGCATCTTGCTATATCTTATCCATTACAATATGCAACTACTAAGCAAAGTATATCTCTTTTTTGACCCACTTTATTGAGTGTTTTATTTTGTATATGTTTAATTTTTCAGATAATCTTCAAATGGACAAGTTTGGGCATGAAGTTGAGTTCAAGTACTCCAAGCTACAACAGAGTTTGTTGCTCAGTTGTAGCTTGGAGTACTTGAACTCAACTCAATGCCCAAACTTGTCCATTTTGAAGATTATCTGAAAAAATAAACATATACAACATAAAACACTCAATAAAGTGGGTTAAAAAAGCTATAGTTTGCTTAGTGGTTGGCTGCGTGTTGTAATGGATAAGATATAACAAGATGCGGCTACTGGATAACTCACTCTAGGATAGCCGAATGGTATAAGATCCGAGTCCTCTGTGATTACAGCACAGACCTATTTACTGATTGCCAAGAAAGTCATTTGAGCATCCGCCTCATAAGGAACAACAACATGAGAAATTCTCTTGCTTTGGAACCTTCCACATGCAACCAATCCAATGAAGATGTGATAAATTAATTAGAAATGACAATTTAACTTACTTTAACCACACATTACATGACCAGTACTATTTTTAATACTTGGATTAGCTCATGTGGATGTCTACTGCTTTTTGATAGACTCATAAGCAGCATCACCATTTTCATTTTGACTTGTGCTCAATAGCACAAGCAAGATTTTCCTTTCTAGACCTACGTAAGCAAGGTAGTCATAATCCTTTAGTGACTCTACATATAATTGCAAAACTCGGAAACATCTACCCTAAATATCCAAACTGGATGGGCTTGGTCGATTCTACAAAACTTCTATTATCTTAGGGAAGGTCCATATGTTTCCAAGTTTTGCAATCATGTTTATAATCACTGAAGGTATATGACAACCTTGCTTACATAAGTCAAGGAAGAAAAAACTTGCTTGTGCTAGTGAGCATGAGTCAAATGGAAATGCTAATGCTACTTATCAATGCTATAAAAAAGTAGTAGACATCACACCTTCCATGGCACATGAGCTAATCAAGGTATGAAAAATACTCCTGATCTTGCAATGTGTGGTTAAAATAGGTTAAAGTATCATTCGTGATGAATTTATCGCATCTGGATTGGTATGTTTGCATGTGGAAGGTCTTGAAGCAGGAGAACATTTCTTATATTGTTGCCCCTTTACGAGGCGGATGCTCAAATCACTCTCTAGGCAATCAATGAATGGGTCGATAATGTAAGCATAGAGGACACAGATCTTATATACCAGAGTGAGTAATCTAGTAGTTGCTTCTTGCTAAATCTTATTCATTACAACACGCAACCCCTATGCAAACTATAGCCTTTTCGACCCACTTTATTGAGTGTTTTTTGTGGTTGTATATGTTTAATTTTTCAGATAATCTTCACAAGTTTGGGCATGAAGTTGATTTCAAGTACTCCAATGTACTACAAAGCAACAAAGATTTTGATGGACTTACTAAGCAAATGGCTCTTGAGATGTGTATATTGAGCTGTTGTGACTATTTGCAATCACTCCCTTACATTAATCTGCAATTAGCGCATGATTTCATCAAAACACTCAAAACTTATGTTAAAGTGAGCATGCATTTGGTTATATACCCTTAATGAAAGGGCTTTCAATCATCAAATAAATATTTTCACTCTTTCTTTGTAACTCCAGAATTCATTGGATACAACTCATTAAGTACTTGAAAGATTCTAATATTAAAGTTCCTCCAACTTATGAAGACTTAATGCAAAAGACACGTTGACTTTTCCACATCAATGGGTCTATGATCCGATTAGTAAAGTCATTGTATATCTATCCGATATATTAAATGTTGCTAATGATGAGTTGGAGTTCCTAGTACCATATCATTTTTATGGAACTAATCTGCATGTTCAGTTTATTATAATAACTTCTTGTTATGGATGATGTGCAATTTAGACAAAACCTTAACTGGAAATACATTGATACAGTAACATGTGGCCATAGGTATTGCAGAAGGTGATCTTGATCCGCTTATTCCATTTCAGGTATAAAATTTATTCATCGTCTATTTTCGTTTTGCATTTCTTTTCTCCATTCATCGTCTATTTTCGTTTTGCGTTTCTTTTCTCCTCCTCTTCATATTTTTTCTAAAGTGCCTGAAACACTAATTTTCCTGTGTAGTTAAGGAATATAATGCTTCAACCAAAAAAAAAGGCATATAATGCCATAAATACCATCTCCCAAGGTACAGAATGCCAGCTAATTGAGGAAATATTTCAATTTAGAAAGAAGTTCCCTGAGCAGATACATCATTTAAATTGACCTTTCGAAAGCTAACAAAGGTTGAAGCTTGAACGGGAGATATTTGATAAGTTAGATAATTCAAGGCAGACATCTTCCTAATGAAACGTAGAACAATAGGGAGATTTACATAAAGATTTTCTGAGCATCTTCTCAGCATTCCTGACTTGAAAGTACTCCTTTTTTTTTTATCATTTACTTCACATTCTTTTTTCTTTTCTTGAATGCTGAAGGCTGTGTAACTAAAAACATCAACACTACAAACTTTTGTTTTACTGAGGTAAAAGACCTTTTCTTGACACTATTTACCATGATATTTTTGGCTGCAAGACTGTTATTAGAAAGACACAAGAATCACACCTGAAGTTCTTAGGAATTGAAAAGATCTCATGCAACGTGAATAATTCTATGCAGGAAGTTTCATTAACATAAAGGATAGTGACAATGAGGACCTTTGCTTCTAAAACAATTCCATAGTGAAAATTTGAAAGAATGGTTTCGCAACACGAGATAGTAAGGTTTGATAGTCCTCTGCAATAACATGCGCCGTCTTAATTCCATACACAAGTATAAAGTTGACGATGGTGAAATACGAAAAGCATATGTTAAAGAAATTACGTGGGGAAACTTATTATTACTATGTTATCGATAACATTTGGAGTGACTGGTAGAATTATCTCATACCTGGATCAAGATAACCACGTAGAATAGTTGATGGACATTCCCTACATATTTCAATGTGTTGACTAATACATTTAAGCATGGTTTTGATTTTTGATACCATAAGTGAGAGGTCAATGGTGCGTACTTGATAATGCTCAAATGACTTCACATATTTCCCATTTTGACCAGGCAAGAATGGCCAAGTCGAAGAACCACACCGCTCACAACCAGTCCTACAAGGCCCACAAGAACAGCATTAGCAAACGATGTGATCTACTTGTAAACTACTTTAGTTTTCCCCCACAAATAAGATTCTTGACCCCTTAAGCACAGTAACAAGAATTCGTCCATTTGACCTAGGCAAAGAAAAATCCATGATATCTAGTAGGACTAATGGAAAGCACCCCAGTAAAGTAGCTCCCTCTCATTGGATAAATCTACCAACACTCATAGAACCCACAATGATAGTAGCCATAAAGATTAATCTCAATTCTAGTGCATATTGGAAGCCTTTAGGGTGCAAACCAGAGCAGTAGTACACATAGATATTGCCAAAAGTTAAGAGTGGATAAATGATGTTGATTTAAAAAATCTCTTGTTGAAGAAATTTCAGCATCGAACCAGACCTCCCTGGTTCAGACACCAATTGCCAGACCCCACACAGATTACTGATATCACTCAAGGTCTAGCCAGCATTAATTCATCAATCCCATCATAATTTAAGGTGTAAGGCCAGAGATGCAATTACAAATTTAATACAGTATGCAGCCAACTCCCTTAGGTCAAAACTTAAGGTTAATACAAGGCTACTATAATGCTTGCCAAATTGACTTCCATGGCAATGGCCACAAAGACAGACTTACCTGAATCCTTTTAAGGAATACAACACCGGTGGACTTTAGGACCTACAAAGGACCATAGTAAGAAAATATACAAGACTTGTATTCATTCACATATCCAGTTTTGAGTCTGGGTTATCACACTCAAATCTGATAAGGGGAACATCGACCCAACTTCTATAAGCTCTTCAGATGAAATTACTAAACCAACAACCACAGACAAGAACGATGCAAACAATAACCCAAACTCTGCTGCTCGCTAGAGAAAGTGTTCGCAAAACACAATAAAAAAACACGATGCTGCTCAAGAACTCAGAATGAACTAGCCAATTGCTTTTCTACTTTGTGAACTTACCATATATATCACAATTAACTTGCTTGAACACAATTGAAATCATAAGGGAGGAATTCAGAGCAAATAGAGAGAAAAGTTTAAAGAGTAAATCTAGTTCCCTGCTCATGTGAGAGCATTTGCAAAAGATTGGCACATGTCTTAAGCGAACTAATATAACAATAGGTTAAATTTTTTATCGCCTTCACGCTGTCTTCTTTCTAATCTTTTCTTCTCCTATTGCATCTTCACAGTATTAGCCTTATCGCACTGTAAGTACAAAAGGCATGTATGAAACAACTGTTATGATACACTTAATAACATCATCTGCTACCAACAAATTGCATACATGATCAAGTAGTGTCTTCTGTTGCGCCTTTAAGATGGTGTCGGCAAAGCGACTCTTTAACATTGCAGCACGCAGGGCCTTTTTAGGTGACAGCTGTATGTCAAGGAGAGAAGCACTCCACCCTTATACAGTATCATTATGGCTCATGCTTTTGCTTTCTTGAATGGCCAAAATATATCTGAACCTACGATTCATGGCATACTAACCTTCCCCACATGTGGCATCCGTACATGGAGTTGCAAGGTGCGAACTAATACAGACATTTCCATTGTCCACAGCACTTACAGCCCCTTTGAGTATTTCCAGAACCAGATTGAATGATCGTTGTAACATTGAACTTCAAACATTACAAATCCAAAAGATGCGCTTACCATTAGAATCCGGATCAGATTTACTGGTATGCAGTTTGCACTATAGACAAGTTCCTGGCCTAAAATTGCGAGTTCAGGTAGCAATTTTCAGCACCAAATCAAATGGCATACGAACAGAACTGTTCAACTTATCAAAAAGAAATACATTAAAATCTAGATATACCAGTCTTGGAGTATCAATAGTACATTCATGATCTTAGCCCTTCTCTGAAGGTAAATCCAAAAAGCCACCAAACATATAATCAGTGCTCCATAGATACCAAAATAACATCTCTTTAAATAAAGACAGAAGGAAGATTATTTACCCATTGAAGATGCACAAGGCGGTCCAGCAACGCTGCATCAGCATGTTGTATTGCCACATGCATTACACTCGGAGCGGCAAGTATGTCCTCTAACTCCAGTGCCTATAAGACACAGTGGCAATTAGATCTAGAAGAGAGCTACTAGAGCAGAAATTATACTCTGCTACTTCATTACCTTTGTCGTTATTTCCTAATGACTTGGTTGTGCAACTCTGTACAACTTTAGAAATCTTGACCTGCTCAGGAACCGGTTAACCACAAATTAATATATTTCTGATATAATAGATGCAAACCTCAGTCGACAAAATCTAAACAACAAATACAATTTGCTGGTAAGAATACTGGCTAATGTTTTCCCAATTGAATTAAATTTAGGAAACTAATAACATCCCGAACATCTATTCCTGCAGTGAACAATGCTCACCTTTAATAAAATAGCATCACAGTTTTTCTTTACCATCTCTCCAGTTTGCATCCTGTTTTGAGGCAAACTGGTGCACTGAGGAGGTGTCTCGGGACACGACACTGCTTTCTCTACTTCGTCTACTCAATACAGACCCCTTCACTATTCTGGTGTCTCCATTGCTCCACTTTGCCTCAAGAGCTTTTCATCCCGTCTCAAAGATCTTATTCAACTTATCTGCCATTATATGTATTTTATTGCTGGGTGGATTGTAGCACCTGGCATTAGAAAAGGTCAACCTGATATCAGCAGCAAATTCTTCTGTTCCATGATACATATTTTTCTCGAGCTTAGATTTTATTGTCCCTAAATCAATTGGCTCTGATATGATTGAGAAGAAATCTGGTATGTTTAGCTTTACTGGATCGACTGGTTGGTTGAAAGGCCAACCACATGGATGGTGCATTAGTCTGTTTAAAATGGCAGAACATTGTTGCGTAACAGCTCGATCCATCCTTTGTCTCTTCTTTGCAGCTTCAAGCCCTACTTGAGGTCCACGATTTTTAGCACCAGAGACAGAACTTCCAAACTTCGTACAATCACCAGCATCAGCCTCGATTTTAGAAGGCAAATTGCCATTCTTCTCCTTTCCATTCACAGCACCAGAAGTCCAATCATCAATAAGCAGCTTCTGCTGCCCATATCCACATGATCCAGATTGGTGTTCTGCTTCGATTCTTCTTCCAGAAAACTTTATCTTCACCTTCTTAACGAGTGCACTTTCCATCGCTATCATCATGACGCAATAGAAAACCAACAAGTGCTGCTCTCTTCAGGGCTATGACAATCAGCCTTCTCAACAAGAAATAATGTTGTTGGACATACCTACGACTGCTGAGAATTGACATGGAGGAAAGCCAAAGGAAAGAGGAATGAAAAAAAATTAGTACAACCGAAGCATAAAAACCATGAGACTGGAAAACAATTTCAAAACTGTAACGCATGCACAACAAAAATTGCAATCACGGAAGGCAGAGTCAAAACACACTAAACTAAAGAATAAGAGCATAACCTTGAAGCCAAAAACTGATGATTCCGAAAAAATCGGCAACACCCAAGAGTTCAACCACCCAAAAGAAGAACCCAAACCCACAAATAATAGCATCCAAGTCGAGTTCATTTGCACCCACCACAAGAACTTCTCCCTAATTCCTCTTTCTTAATTTATTACAAGCACTCTAAAACAAAAATTTGATGCGCAATCCTATTTGGATAAAGAAATGGCTCAAACAAGGTATGTTAAATTTTCAAGAGACTAAAAATAAAGATATCTTCTCCCCCAAAAGAGCTTCTTTTCTTATTCTTTAAACAGCCTAGCAATACTATTCTAATTCGAAAACCAAGAATAGGACACTTGCCATGAAAAACAGTCTACATACCACAGAGTGAGGTAATATTAAAATATACGCCAAATGAGAAGAACAACAGCCAACTCTTTTTCCATTATATCGTTGCTCTTGCACGATGGACCTCTATTTAGTATCAAATCTTCCTTCGATATACACTGAAGAAAGAGAAAATGTAGTGAAGTCCTTAGTAACTAGCAAAACCTAGGCCATCACGGAGAAGAAATACGACACTCAACCAATAACGAACCATTAGCTTGGGAAATAACCTTCCATCATGACACTACATCACTGGACAAAGCATTTGACTGGAAACCATAAAATGCTCTACGCTATTATTCATAAAGAACATCAAATCAGAGAATCAGAGAGAATCTAAAGGCATTGTATCACCTACATCACTCCAATACACAAGAATGGAAGTCTACTCTCAAAACAAAGAAACATCCTCTTCAATGGAGATCCATGCATGCCCACGTCCATGCACAGAAGAATGAGAAGACAATATAATTGGAACCACCTGCACCAAAATTAAGAAATTCAACCACGCACCAGTACCTTGATAAAAAGGGACAGAACCACAAAAGTGATGAGCATGGAGTGCTCCTAACTCAATTCAGTCTAACTCAGACCTGACTCTTCTACTTGTGATGCTCATCAAGAAAAAATGCAATCAGCATGGTTTAGAATCTTTAGACGCATAGGGCAAACCTAAGCTAAAAGTACCTCAGATATGTCATTCAGCATATAATAGCACTATCAAGAAAAAGCTAGCACCAGACCCATACAAATCGAGACCAATAAATTATATTTGTTTGACAAGAATGTATCTTACATAGCAAGCAACAAAAATTGAATGAGATTACAAATCCAAACAATTTCTTCCACACGCAGAACGTTGCCCGAAAGACATTTACACCAATTAAGATGCACTGGCTTATAAATACAATTTGATTGAGCAAAAAATTTGAAATCTCTAACACCAATTCCGGCGCAAAGCAGACCAGCATATGAGCATAAATGCAGACCAGAAAAATGCTCGAGAGACAATGATTTACATGCTTAGACAACCCACGCAGGAATGAACATGCGCACGAATTTTCGGCACTTTCAGTCCAAAAAACCAATGACACCAACCTAAAACCATGTATTGTGATTGTGGCCCAGAGAAAGGCTGGGAGGGTAACACAGTGAACGCACGGGCATGGAAATTTAGTAAGTAGTCCGTCCACAACATTTCAAATAAGCAGAGGGACATAAGGAAGAAACTCACCATGCAATGAAAAAGATGTTGCTCTTTTGACATTTTGCAGAAGTTACAAAGTCGAAGTCATAGACAGTATATCGGCAGTCATTCTCTGGCAAAGAGGAGGTGCAATCTTCATATCTTTCAGCTGGACCTCCAGTCTTCTCAACCACAACCTCTTTTTTCTTCTCATCGATCTTAAAAATCACATAGCGGTGAACCTTCTTCTCTGCAGTTCCAGATAAGTGGTTTTGCTGTGTTCCTCAACACCCATTCCAGACGAAACATTTGTCTGATCAACAGAGATTTTCAGTTTTTACCCTCTACAATAACCATTTAACAAAAGAAAAAAAAAACAAGATACCAAAATATCATCCTTACAATTTTAACAAGACCACAATCCTAAAAGATAAGTCCATACCAATGTAGATGCAAATGCGTAGAATCATCTTACTGATGGTTCTAGCAACAACCGTCCCAGCTTTCACAGCTTCTTATTTCAGCTTTTACGGGTTAACGCAGACAAAGTGAACAAGAACATTAAATAGCCAACGATGATGAGATAAACAACACAAGATCCCTTCGATTTAAATTGGGCCCTTAAATTTAAATATAATTTTCTTTTTAATCACGAATATATTGATTAGTACACAAAATTCTTAAGTATAGTTTTTTTATATTTACATCAAAACCTTGCAATCCTTTGTAAAATATCACGAAATAAAAATTCACAATCAACGGCATTTCTCTTTTGATTGTAATAAAATTATTTAGGCCTTCGTAAGATATCTTAAAATAAACAGAAATACATTTTATATTTAATGAAAAGGCTTAACTTTTACAAAATGTCGCAAAACGCGATTTTTTTAATCTCCCGACGGTAGGATATTTATTTGTAATCGAGTGAAAATGCCGTAGATAATGATTTTTTTTTTTGGGATTTTAAAACACTATGCGGTAATCAACTAGTCAGTTGGGGTTTTACATAATTTCATGAAATTAATATATTTTGTTTCGCTCAACCAATCACAAAAGAACATAAAAAAAAATCAAGCACAAAACCATTTTAAGAAAAATCCCATCCCGAAAGTTAAAAAATATATCGCCTTGTTTCTTCACCGTTGCGCCTCCTCTACCTAGAGTCCCTCCCTCCACCTAAGGCTAGCGAGCCGCCTTTTGCTCACCCTTAGTTTAGGGAAAGCGAGGGTTTTCAGTGGGGTGGGTGGGAGGGATGTCGCATCCAAGGATGTGGCGACCGGAACTAGCCCATTAGAGGTTGGCGAGAGTATTGTCTCGATTCTGTTTTTGTCCACTGAGTGTGCATGAAAGAGAACCCTGACACATGTTATAGGAGACATGATCCTTTGATAGCTAGAACCTATCAAAGGTGATTCTAATTCTAATTATTTATTTTAAAAGTGAAGCTAAGTGTAAATTGATTTTGCTTAGTCCAATTCTAATTATTTATTTTAAAATGAAGCTAAGTCTAAATTGATTTTGCTAATTAGAGCCTAAGTTTGCTAATTGACTAGGTAAAAATCTTAACTAAAGTTTGTTACAAAAAGATTAAGACCGGCGTGGATATCGAACGACCACCGCTAGAGAGAAACTCTAGAGAGAAAGCTGTGGATTTCTATTGCTCTTGAGAGAATGGGATGTATAGATGAGGAGGAGGGGACCCCTTATATATAAGTACATGCTCAATCATATCCGTAGATCTCTCATTGATTTAATGGTGGAGATCGCACATTCCCAACTACCATCTACATCCATTTATCACAGAAGGGTACAATTACAATATTGCCCGCTCCCAAGAGTATTCTAGAATATACAAGAAAACTCTAGATTTGAAACCCTTGAGGTCCACCCACTGGTTCATGGATCAGTCAAGATCCTTCGTGAAAAAACCCTTGAGATCGATCTAATTCTCTGAGCCATGACATTCTCAAACAATGGCGGTGATCAACCAATGTCCATGCCGTTTTAATTTAGATTTCTTAGCTAGTCAATTAGCAAACTTAAGTTCTAATTAGCTTATGCTATAGTTGATAAAATCAATTTAGATTTAGCTTCACTTTCAAAAAAAATTATTAGGGTATCTTAGTATAGTCCCACTCTTAATGAAAATGATTAGAATTAGAATCACTTTTGACATGGCCATGTTTACATTTTTACTCAACGGAGAGAGCAGACAAATCGAGCCCTCTCAAGGGTTTTGCCTTTTTTTAGGTTTCTTGTCATGCTCTTTTTCTATACAGTGACGATATTTTTGCTGATTGGGATAACGTTAATATTTGAATTTCTTTTCTTAATGTTGTATTTCGTCTTTTTTCGCTCTTTTTTTAATTTTGTTCCCGATTTATCATTGGAAACTCCACGGACAACGTAAAGTTACGCAAATACCTTGTCGTCCGTGCGATTTTGCCAAGGGTAGATGTGTAAATGTGGTGACGCAGGTGATCTGCCGTGGGGCTTGGTTGGCAGTGCGGAGTTAGCTCAGCACTCAACTTTCTAAGCTACACAATCTAATATATAAGAAGATATATCGGTATCTATTTTTAACTCATTAACTACTTTAAGAGAATTTGTTTATTTATATAATTTTGTAAAATATAATTAAAACTTTCAAAATATTAATTATACAAGAGATTGCGATGAATGGACAACCAAAAAACTTTCCCTAGTGTTTATTTGCTCTAAAAGGAAATGCATTTAAGTTATAAGAATAAGTTTATACAACAATAATGTAACGAGATAAACAAGTTTTTCATGTCATAAATGATAACCATTTTGTTCATAGGAACAATTTATTCCTTAGACAAGTTTCTAAGTAGAGAACCGCATTTGATGACGACACAAAATTTATGTTCCTTTAAAAAAATTTATTTGATAACAGCACAAAATTTCTATGTCCAAAATTTTGTTTCCACATTATGTTCTCCTTATGTCGCAAAAACAGCATAGACAAGCGGATTTTTCCTTTAATGCCGCAAAAAATTAATAGGAAATCCTCAAATACAAATAATGGCAATTCTCATATACAACATCGCAACGACCCAATTGCAAGAGCGGAGCTCTACCAACTGAGCTATATCCCCCCCGAGCCAAGTGGAGCATCACATTACAAGAGCCAAAATAAGAAATCCTCAAATATAAATGATGGAAATACATTACAAAAATCGAAAACACAATTTCATGGAATCTCCGGCATATTATGATCTCTTGTCATTTTATTGGCAATACTTTTCCTAAGCATGTTCATCTCAGTTCTCTCATCAATTGATGTATCATCTATAACCTCATCTTGTGTAGGTCAAAACGGGTACTCCGGATCTCCATACAAAAAAAATTTCTTATCCCTCTTGTCTTGATCACGAATGTAATTATAAATAACACAACATGCAATTACAATATGTGCTTGCTTTCAAAATATAGATGAAGGCATGTGTCTCAAAATTAAGAAGAGATTCTTTAATGCCGCAAATAATCTCTAAATGACATTCCTTAGTGAAAAATGCCTATAGTTGAATAATTTTCTTGCTCTTCTTGGCTGTCTTGCTGTACCCCTATAATGGCATTGAACATCTAGAGATGGTGTACCAATTCAAGCGTAGGAGCTTTGATATAAAGATTGCATCAATGTAATGTTCTATGACTATTAATAAAAGAAAATAAGTGAAGAAAATTGAAAGAGAACATCCCCATGTCAGATTGTACAAGCTGCTAAAAACACCAATTGGTAGCAAAAATCTCAAAAAGAGGAATATCAATGCCACTAGAGTTGATCACAGTGGAACTTGAAAAAAAGGAAGAATGCTCAAAGTGTTATATAATCCAAGATTGCAAACGATATATTAGGCTGGGGGGAGTTGCATAAACTCCATGATCTTGGAAAAAATGTAAATCATCACTAAAAACAGAAGCAGGAAGGAGGATAATTGGATCCTTTTCATTGAGAATAGTAGCCATATGATCATGTGAAGTTGCAGTAAATCGGAACGTAATTTTTCTAATTACGAAAAACTCCAAATTGATACACTTGTGATAAATTTACTCCAAATTAATTATTTGACCACCAAAAATCTTAAAATGGTATATCTGTAATAAATTTACCACAAATGAATTTTTTGATTACCAAAAACCCCAAATTAGTACATTTGTGACAAATTTGCCCTCCGTTAATTTTCGTTAAATTGGATATATACTAGGAAAAATCACAAACCGGTACATCAGTGACAATCGGAAAGTAAGACCTCAAACTGGTATATCCATCAATTGCTACGTGCTATCCAACTCAGCAATTTTATCAATTTGGGGTTTTTTGTGGTCAAAAAATTAATTTGAGGTAAATTTATCATAGATTTACTGGTTTAGAATTTTTTGTGATATTAACCTTTTTGAAATGCAAACCGACCATCTCCTTGGATTAGCATGTGGTTTAATTTTATGCATAAAGGTGTTAACATGTGGGAAGAATTTGAAGTCTTGCATATGGTTGTGGACTTTTATTGTCACGCCCCGTACCCCACGAAGGCCGAACATCCGCGCGTAGGTCGACTTGAGGTGCGACGCTCCCAGGATTTGCGTCACCGACCCAAAAACCCAAATCAGAGAAAATACACGCCACATGCGGAAACGACGTACATATATATATATATATATATATATATATATATATATACATACACCCAGACATGAAAACATAACCATGAGCAGCAAGAGAATATATTTTACGATAGACTGGACCAAATATAAACTTTCTTTACAACTTATATATTTACATTGTCCCTTTTCAAAACAAAATACATCAAGGGCCACGACACAAAAAGGGATCGGTGGCCTAGGGTAACAACTATCTATTTGGGAGAGACGAGGCTATGGTCAAAAAGGCGTTACCCTCTACTATTCACGTGAGGACCTAGTTTAGGGCTCCCCGGCTGGATTGGATGGCACTCCTGACTCCTCAGAAGAGTCCTCCTCAGATCTCACTTCCTCGTCCGATCCAACTTCCTCCACTTCTCCGGTTGGCTCGGCATTCTCACCTATCGCTTCCATATTCAATTCTTCATCTTCCTCCGGGTTTGGATCGACGGCTATCACTTGCTGTTCTTCTTGCTCCTCGTTCATGGCTATAGGTCCATCCACTGTATCGCCTACACTACTAACGCTAAGGGAGGCTGGAGGATCCGATATTTCACTACTCACCATCTGTGGGATCATCACTCCATTCACGTCTATCGGAACGTCAAAAGTCCTGATCGGGGGTCCAGTTACGCCATCCGCTCCCCTCAAATACCAAGCTACATATTCTTGGGTTTGGTTGTACTCCTCTCCCACGTCTATAAGCACCACTGAATGGTACCTAATGTATGCTGATCCGTCCCCGCAAGGATGCACACTAGACGACCTCTGAATTCGATGCGGGTACCCAAAAAGAGGACCGTTCCTCGGCATTCTACGGGCGGGGATCTGAAGATTTCGGTTTTTACCACAACCGTGAGATAAACTCAGCAAGTAAAATTCCTATTCCTAAACTAGGCTAACGTGCACCTCCAGAGGTAAATAAAATGCATGAATCACTGAACCAGTAAATAAATTATATTAAAATCATTCGGGCCCTCAGCCCTAATTCTTTTGCTAATCCAGCCCTGCAGGTTAGACTTTCAATATCATTTTAACTCGTGAGCAGTTAAATCGACCCGAAGGCCATGACCCAATGGTCATCAACAGTTAAGTCGACCCGAAGGCCATGACCCAATGGTCATCACAATTAACTCGACCCGAAGGCCATGACCCAATGGTCATCAACAGTTAAATCGACCCGAAGGCCATGACCCAATGGTCATCAACAGTTAAATCGAGCCGAAGGCCATGACCTAATGGTCATCACAATTAACTCGACCCGAAGGCCCGACCCGAAGGCCAACAATTATATAATCCGACCCGAAGGCCATGACCCAATGGTCATATTTTAATCTCAAATCATATAAAAACCAACGTGGAAATTCATACCAATGGGATTCACATTAATCGCCATATCATGATGTATCAAGCACGTTGGATTATAATTTTTCACTCAATCAACGTACTATCGGCAATTAATCCATAACTCAACATTACTGTGTTCCAGTCCATTTGAGACTCAACATGCCTAACTAGTCTCAATTATTAAACCCATAGACATGGCATCATTCTACCATGCTTCAACAAGTCCCAATTGGCCTCTAACAAGTCTAATTTCAAGCCAATACTCATTAATTCATTTAATGGCCACATTAGACAATTTAACACAAATTCGGTTCTATGAGGGATCATCCCTAAACAGCCACTAATTTGGCTCCAAAACAACTTCATAATATGCCATTAAGTCCCAATTAGGTCCCCTAATCAATCAATGCATAAAATGCACAATATTAGGCCTTAATCTAGCCTAATCCTCCTAATTAAACCCCTAATTGCACAATTTAGACTAATTCAAGGATTAGGTGTTTTACTCGCCTAATAACGACGCGAGGCGACGGGAACGAGCGGCCGATTACCGACAAGCGGTACAATCGACGGCGGCGCTCCAAAGGCAAGCCGGCGGACACAGCGGCGCCGGTGGGCTCACGGCCACCTCTCGGCCAGAACAGGGGATGCGCCGGTGAGGGATGGCTGAGGATGAAAGAGAGAGAGAGGGTGAGGGTGAGGTCGGACGGTGGGGTGGCGCACGGCGGCGCGGACTGGCGGGACAAGCCCGGCGACGGCGACGGCGTCCTTCACGTTCTCGGCTGGAACGGCGGCAAAGGGCGACGGATCAAGGGGAAAGTTGGTCGACGGGGCTGGGACGACACCAGGAGGTGACACTCGACGGCTCAACGCCAGCAGCTCCGGCGATCAGCCGCTTCCGGCATGAACAGCAGCTCCGGCGAAACTGGAACGGCGAAGGGGAAGCGGCCGAGAGAGAGAATCGGGAGGAAAGAGACGTGAGCAGAGAGAGAGTGATCTGAAGAGAGAGAGAGAGGGTCAAAGGTGGTAAATAGAAGGGTCAGTGGGGTCCACATGTCAAGATTTTAGCCCTTTGGACCAAAATGCCCCTCATCCAAGGGCTAAAAATGCTTCTAATCCAATAATTCAAGGGCAAAATGGTCAATTGTCCTTAACCATGATTAACCAAGCCTAGTTAACCTTAACCAACCTTGATTAAATCCCAAAATTGCCCCAAAATTCGGAATTAATCAAAAATGGCCTAGGGGCATTTCCGTCATTTTTCCATCCCGAACCGAAATTCCAATTTTTGCTCATACCGGTCCTAAATATTCATGTGAGACCTAATCCAGAGTCGGAATCGCGAAATTCACTTTCTAAGCCCTCGAAAATAGTCTGCGAAGTTTCCGGGAATAAAATAATACTATTTTCCAATTTTGTTGAAATTTCACTTTTTGTCCAAAACCACCCCAAATGAGCGTGGCTACCCCAAAATGACCTTGGCCGCGAAAAATAACCTGAAACGGCCTCCGAATTCGGCCTCGGTGTCCACAGGGGCAAAATTGTCCTTTTTTCAATTTCTGTCAAATCTTTAATTTCCAACCGCATTTATCCCAACCATAAATGGCTATTCCAAAATGACGTCCGTCTTGCAACACAGTCGTAATTACCCTTGAAATTTTGATATCGAAGTTCGGGTCCAATATCGCGATCTAATTTACTCGATTTGTCGTTTTAGGGTCTCTCACTAAGAGGCGGCTGTTTAGGTGTTACGCGTATCGACTTAAGATTGTCCGAGTCATGATAGTCTCAATTTCGAGAGAACAAGAGGAATTATCACTAGCACCTGAGGTCACGATCTTTTGGATTAAAATCGGTTTTCCTTTGTCAGGCGCACTTTCGGTCATGCGAAATCACTCGCGATCCGATCGTGCATCACTGACAATATCAACCTGTCATTTTCCTAAGATCGGCCTATATTGGTTCAAAATATTTCCTCGACGCTCATTGAAATCGGCACTCCATCATGATCGGGTTCTCGGTCCACGTACCTGATCCTATTTAGCCTTTCCCATTTGGTTAGTATCCCGTGATTGATCAATTCCGGGCGAGACTTACTAAAATTACACGAGAATCAATATACACTTTATTGGTCTCGATAACGGGTCAAAATTCAGGATGTTACAACTCTTCCCCCCTTACAAAAATTTCGTCCTCGAAATTTGCACTTCAAACCTGCTCTTCGAACAACTGGGGGTGTTGACGTCGCATAGCTTCCTCGCTTTCTCAAGTAGCGCCCTCTGTCCCGTGGTGCTCCCAAACTACCTTAACCATCGGGATTGTCTTATTCCGAAGCACTCGATCCTTCCTATCTTCGATTCTGACCGGTCTCTCCACGTACGACACCTTGTCGTCCACGTCTATTTCTTCGTATCTTAGAACGCGTGTCGGATCTGGTTCATACTTTCTCAACATCGACACGTGGAAGACATTATGTATCTGGGACAAATTTGGTGGCAGGGCCAGCCTGTACGCCATATCGCCAATCTTTTCCAAAATCTCAAACGGCCCAACAAACCTCGGACTCAGCTTTCCTTTCTTGCCAAATCGGGATAACCCTTTCATAGGCGACACCTTTAAAAATACATGGTCCCCAACTTGAAATTCTAGATGTCGTCGTCTCCGATCGGCATAACTTTTCTGTCGACTCTGTGCTGTCTTTAACCTCTCTCGAATGATCTCAACAGCTTCCACTGCTTGCTGTACCAACTCTGGGCCCGTAATGCTCTGTTCTCCCACTTCATCCCAGCACACGGGAGTCCTACACGCTCTGCCATACAAAGCTTCAAATGGGGCCATCTGGATACTCTGCTGATAACTGTTATTATATGCAAACTCTACCAGATGCAGCTGTTCTTCCCATTTACCCTGAAAATCCAGTACACAAGCTCGCAACATATCCTCGAGAGTCTGGATTGTTCTTTCTGATTGACCATCAGTCTGCGAATGGTAAGCTGTACTAAACTGCACCTTTGTCCCCAAGGCCGTCTGCAGACTTTTCCAGAAATTCGCTGTAAACCTCGGATCACGATTTGATGTAATCGTCACTGGCACTCCATGCAGTCTAACAATCTGTCTTACGTACAACTCTGCATACTTTTCTAATTCAAAATCCTTGCGCACCGCCAGAAAATGCGCCGATTTAGTCAGTCTATCCACTATCACCCAAATTGAATCATGCCCTCTCTGACTCCTTGGCAGTCCCGTTACGAAGTCCATGGTGATATATTCCCATTTCCACTCGGGAATTTCCAACGGTCGCAGCAGTCCTCCAGGTTTACAGTGTTGTGCCTTTACCTGCTGACACGTTAAACACTTAGCCACATACCTGGCCACATCTGTTTTCATTCCGTTCCACCAATAATGCTGCCATAGATTCTGATACATTTTCGTACTGCCAGGGTGGATACTGTAATTGCTGCGATGAGCTTCTCTTAATATTTCCTCCTTAAGCTCAGTATCATCAGGCACACACCATCGTCCTCTATACTTCAGGACTCCATCCTCTGATACCTGGAAATCTGGCTTCCTTACCGTGGCATCCATTCCCACCATCTTCTGAATTTCTTGATCCGTGGATTGCAGAGCCTTAATCTTGGTTTGAATCTCCGGCTCGATTCTTAAAGTAGCCAGCAGATTCGACACATGGCTCAATTCCAATTTAAATTCCGAGTCTCGGAGCTTTTCCAATAACGTCCACTCCTTGATCATCAAGTGCGCCATGCTAGACTTGCGACTTAGCGCATCCGCCACTCGATTTGCTTTTCCGGGGTGATACATGATGTCGCAGTGATAATCTTTTAGAAGTTCCATCCATCTACGCTGCCTCATATTCAACTCTTTCTGCGAGAACAAGTATTTGAGGCTTTGATGATCCGTATAAATCTGAAACTTTTCCCCACATAAATAGTGTCTCCAGATTTTGAGTGCAAAAATAATGGCAGCCAACTCTAGGTCATGCGTCGGATAATTCAACTCGTGAGGCCTCAACTGACGCGACGCATATGCAACTACTTTCCCATGTTGCATTAACACACAACCCAATCCTTTGAGCGAAGCATCACTGTACACCTCGAATCCACCAGGTCCAGATGGAATAGTCAAGACTGGAGCTGTTGTCAGTCTATGCTTAAGCTCCTGAAAACTTCGTTCGCACTTATCGTCCCATTCAAACTTAGTCTCCTTTTTCAGTAATCGTGTCAAGGGCGTGGCTATCGACGAGAATCCTTCCACAAAACGTCGATAATAGCCAGCCAATCCTAAGAAACTTCTGATTTCCGTCACTGATGTCGGCCTGGGCCACTTAAGCACTGCTTCAATCTTAGTCGGATCCACAGATATCCCTTCTCCCGACACGATATGTCCAAGGAATGCTACCTTGCTAAGCCAGAACTCACATTTGCTGAACTTCGCATAAAGTGCATGCTCCCTTAATGTCCGTAGTACTTCAGTCAAATGTACTTCGTGTTCTTCTGAACTCTTCGAATAAATCAGAATATCATCAATGAACACGATAACGAACTAATCCAGAAATTCTTTAAAAACTCTATTCATCAGATCCATGAAAGCTGCAGGGGCGTTCGTCAAACCAAAGGGCATGACTGTAAACTCATAATGCCCGTACCTCGTCCTAAATGCAGTCTTGGGTATATCCTCTTTCCGAATTCTTAACTGGTGATACCCTGTTCGTAGATCAATCTTGGAGAACACGGACGCTCCTTGCAACTGATCGAACAAGTCGTCGATCCTTGGCAGTGGATACTTGTTCTTTATAGTCACCTGATTCAACTGCCGGTAGTCTATACATAACCTTAGCGTCCCGTCCTTTTTCCTCACAATCAGGACTGGCGCTCCCCATAGAGACGCACTAGGACGAATAAATCCATTGTCCAGTAACTCATGCATCTGGACTTTCAGCTCCTTCAATTCAGACAAAGACATCCGATACGAGGCCTTAGAAATTGGCTCAGTACCTGGGGCCAATTCTATTACGAATTCCACTTCCCGTTCTGGTGGCAAGCCCGGCAACTCTTGAGGAAAAACCTTGGGGAAATTACATACTACAGGGATTTCTTCCAACTTAGGTTCCACCAATGTCGGATCCTTAACATTAACCAAATATCCTTCGCAACCTTCCTCGAGCATCTCCGTTGCCTCTACTGAGGAAATCCAAGGGATCGAGGTTCCTCCTCGATTTCCCTGAAATTCAAACCTAGGACGTCCAATCGGATTAAATTGGATCGTCCTACTGCCGCAATCCATAACGGCTTTCTGTTTAGTCAGCCAATCCATACCAATAATCACATCGAAGTCATACATGGCTAACACTGCTAAATCAATTCTTTCCTCAACATTTCCAATTACAATTTTACAGTCCAAGCATCCCAATGATACTAACACCCTATCATGCAGTGGGGTCGTCACACATAACATGATTTCAAGTAAAACAGGCTCCAGACCCACCAATCTAACAAACTGTTCTGAAATAAATGAATGGGTTGCCCCGGGATCAAATAACGCATAAGCAGCATGATCGCAGAGAGAAACGGTACCTGTGACCACGCCCGGCGCGTCCTCGGCATCCTTTCGCGCCATTGCGTATACTCTTCCTTGCGTAGGTGGTCTGCCCTGAACAGCCGGTGGGGGATTCCCGACCTGATTTCCCGCTCGGGGTTGCTGCTGTTGTCCTGGGGGTCCCGAAAGTCGTTGCTGGGGACAATTCTTTATCTGATGTCCCAAATTCCGTAACGAAAGCAAGCTCCGATTCTATTTGGCGTTTGACTGGGCTTCCCTATAATCCTTCTCGGGGGCGGAACAAACCGTCTATTGCTGGCCATTGGTCTCTTTCCAAAGCGACGATTGTCCCGATTCGGAATAAACCTCGAACCCGATGCTGTTGTCCTTTCTATCTGATCTCGCTCCATAGTTTGGGCTCGCTCATACAGTTCTCGATAATCTCTGATATTCAACAAAAGCATCTGAGTGCGAAGTTCCAATTTCAGTCCATCCCGGAATCTTCGAGCCTTATCCAAGGGCAAATCTGGATAATCTGGCAAACTCTGCCTCGTACTGTACCACTGTCATCGACCCCTGGCGAAGTCTCATGAACTCCGCCATCTTCTTCTCCTGGGCACTCTCTGAGAAAAACTGCCCATAGAAATGCTCAACAAATATCGCCCAGGTCTATTCCATAAACTCTGGAAACACCCTATCCTTAACTGCCTTCCACCAATCATGGGCATTATCCTGCAGTTGATATGATGCCAAAGAAGTCTTCTCTCTCTTAGTACACTCCAACAGGTCAAACGCTTTTTCTAACTCCTCCACCCAACGCGGGGCGGTTTCTGGGTCACCTCTGCCCGTGAACTTGGGCGGTTTTAGCTTAAGGAACTGCTCCACCAACTGGTGCATTGGTCTCGGTGCCACCATTGGTTGAGCTTGCACTGGCTGGGCTTGGGCTTGATTCTCATGGACGGCAGCAACTGCTGCAGCCTCAGCAGCCTGAGCGGTCGCGTTCTCTCTTTCTTGTGCTTGCCTATCCATCACATTGCCAATTCTTTCTAACGCCCTAAGAACTCCTTCCATGCGCGGATCTTCCGCATGCCTAACATCAGCTCTGGGGTCCACTGCAGCCCCAACACCCACTCTAGGGTTCTCTCCCTCTCTAGCACCCGCAACTATGTTTTCTATCGCTCTCGTTCTAGCACGACCTTCACCTCGAGCTCCTCTTCCTGCGCCCCTCCTTGGGGCTCTTCCCACTCTTCCTCTTTCACTGCTCATCTTTTCACTCTGAGTGCTCAACTACCTGATATAATTCCATCCAGGAATTAGAGACCTAAACCAACTAACCGGTCTAAGTCCTAGGCAGGTATAAACACAAAAGCAATTAAGCACTCAGCATGCGGCTAACACAACAGCAAACAATTTTCACCCAAGAACTCGCACACTAACCTTGGGTCCTACCGCACCTGCATAATACTGGTTCAAGTAATCATCACAATATTCAAACACAAGCATTCTGGAGGTACACTTAGCACGCTATGTCACCCTATAGCTACCCATGGTCATTTCTCCTTATCACTCCAGGGCTCAACTAGATCAGACAGAGCTGTCCTTGCTCTGATACCAATTCAAACGTGGATGTCACGCCCCGTACCCCACGAAGGCCGAACATCCGCGCGTAGGTCGACTTGAGGTGCGACGCTCCCAGGATTTGCGTCACCGACCCAAAAACCGAAATAAAAAAAAATACACGCCACATGCGGAAACGACGTACATATATATATATATATATATATATATACATACACCCAGACATGAAAACATAACCATGAGCAGCAAGAGAATATATTTTACGATAGACTGGACCAAATATAAACTTTCTTTACAACTTATATATTTACATTGTCCCTTTTCAAAACAAAATACATCAAGGGCCACGACACAAAAAGGGATCGGTGGCCTAGGGTAACAACTATCTATTTGGGAGAGACGATGCTATGGTCAAAAAGGGGTTAGCCTCTACTATTCACGTGAGGACCTAGTCTAGGGCTCCCCGGCTGGATTGGATGGCACTCCTGACTCCTCAGAAGAGTCCTCCTCAGATCTCACTTCCTCGTCCGATCCAACTTCCTCCACTTCTCCGGCTGGCTCGGCATTCTCACCTATCGCTTCCATATTCAATTCTTCATCTTCCTCCGGGTTTGGATCGACGGCTATCACTTGCTGTTCTTCTTGCTCCTCGTTCATGGCTACAGGTCCATCCACTGTATCGCCTACACTACTCACGCTAAGGGAGGCTGGAGGATCCGATATTTCACCACTCACCATCTGTGGGATCATCACTCCGTTCACGTCTATCGGAACGTCAAAAGTCCTGATCGGGGGTCCAGTTACGCCATCCGCTCCCCTCAAATACCAAGCTACATATTCTTGGGTTTGGTTGTACTCCTCTCCCACGTCTATAAGCACCACTGAATGGTACCTAATGTATGCTGATCCGTCCCCGCAAGGATGCACACTAGACGACCTCTGAATTCGATGCGGGTACCCAAAAAGAGGACCGTTCCTCGGCATTCTACGAGCGGGGATCTGAAGATTTCGGTTTTTACCACAACCGTGAGATAAACTCAGCAAGTAAAATTCCTATTCCTAAACTAGGCTAACGTGCACCTCCAGAGGTAAATAAAATGCATGAATTACTGAACCAGTAAATAAATCATATTAAAATCATTCGGGCCCTCAGCCCTAATTCTTTTGCTAATCCAGCCCTGCAGGTTAGACTTTCAATATCATTTTAACTCGTGAGCAGTTAAATCGACCCGAAGGCCATGACCCAATGGTCATCAACAGTTAAGTCGACCCGAAGGCCATGACCCAATGGTCATCACAATTAACTCGACCCGAAGGCCATGACCCAATGGTCATCAACAGTTAAATCGACCCGAAGGCCATGACCCAATGGTCATCAACAGTTAAATCGAGCCGAAGGCCATGACCTAATGGTCATCACAATTAACTCGACCCGAAGGCCCGACCCGAAGGCCAACAATTATATAATCCGACCCGAAGGCCATGACCCAATGGTCATATTTTAATCTCAAATCATATAAAAACCAACGTGGAAATTCATACCAATGGGATTCACATTAATCGCCATATCATGATGTATCAAGCACGTTGGATTATAATTTTTCACTCAATCAACGTACTATCGGCAATTAATCCATAACTCAACATTACTGTGTTCCAGTCCATTTGAGACTCAACATGCCTAACTAGTCTCAATTATTAAACCCATAGACATGGCATCATTCCACCATGCTTCAACAAGTCCCAATTGGCCTCTAACAAGTCTAATTTCAAGCCAATACTCATTAATTCATTTAATGGCCACATTAGACAATTTAACACAAATTCGGTTCTATGAGGGACCATCCCTAAACAGCCACTAATTTGGCTCCAAAACAACTTCATAATATGCCATTAAGTCCCAATTAGGTCCCCTAATCAATCAATGCATAAAATGCACAATATTAGGCCTTAATCTAGCCTAATCCTCCTAATTAAACCCCTAATTGCACAATTTAGACTAATTCAAGGATTAGGTGTTTTACTCGCCTAATAACGACGCGAGGCGACGGGAACGAGCGGCTGATTACCGACAAGCGGTACAATCGACGGCGGCGCTCCAAAGGCAAGCCGGCGGACACGGCAGCGCCGGTGGGCTCACGGCCACCTCTCGGCCAGAACAGGGGATGCGCCGGTGAGGGATGGCTGAGGATGACAGAGAGAGAGAGGGTGAGGGTGAGGTCGGACGGTGGGGTGGCGCACGGCGGCGCGGCCTGGCGGGATAAGCCCGACGACGGCGACGGCGTCCTTCACGTTCTCGGCTGGAACGGCGGCAAAGGGCGACGGATCAAGGGGAAAGTTGGTCGACGGGGCTGGGACGACACCAGGAGGTGACACTCGACGGCTCAACGCCAGCAGCTCCGGCGATCAGCCGCTTCCGGCATGAACAGCAGCTCCGGCGAAACTGGAACGGCGAAGGGGAAGCGGCCGAGAGAGAGAATCGGGAGGAGAGAGACGTGAGCAGAGAGAGAGTGATCTGAGGAGAGAGAGAGAGGGTCAAAGGTGGTAAATAGAAGGGTGAGTGGGGTCCACATGTCAAGATCTTAGCCCTTTGGACCAAAATGCCCCTCATCCAAGGGCTAAAAATGCTTCTAATCCAATAATTCAAGGGAAAAATGGTCAATTGTCCTTAACCATGGTTAACCAAGCCTAGTTAACCTTAACCAACCTTGATTAAATCCCAAAATTGCCCCAAAATTCGGAATTAATCAAAAATGGCCTAGGGGCATTTCCGTCATTTTTCCATCCCGAACCGAAATTCCAATTTTTGCTCATACCGGTCCTAAATATTCACGTGAGACCTAATCCAGAGTCGGAATCGCGAAATTCACTTTCTAAGCCCTCGAAAATAGTCTGCGAAGTTTCCGGGAATAAAATAATACTATTTTCCAATTTTTGTCGAAATTTCACTTTTTATCCAAAACCACCCCAAATGAGCGTGGCTACCCTAAAATGACCTTGGCCGCGAAAAATAACCTGAAACGGCCTCCGAATTCGGCCTCGGTGTCCACAGGGGCAAAATTGTCCTTTTTTCAATTTCTGTCAAATCTTTAATTTCCAACCGCATTTATCCCAACCATAAATGGCTATTCCAAAATGACGTCCGTCTTGCAACACAGTCGTAATTACCCTTGAAATTTTGATATCGAAGTTCGAGTCCAATATCGCGATCTAATTTACTCGATTTGTCGTTTTAGGGTCTCTCACTAACAGGCGGCTGTTTAGGTGTTACGCGTATCGACCTAAGATTGTCCGAGTCATGATAGTCTCAATTTCGAGAGAACGAGAGGAATTATCACTAGCACCTAAGGTCACGATCTTTTGGATTAAAATCGATTTTCCTTTGTCAGGCGCACTTTCGGTCATGCGAAATCACTCGCGATCCGATCGTGCATCACTGACAATATCAACCTGTCATTTTCCTAAGATCGGCATATATTGATTCAAAATATTTCCTCGACGCTCATTGAAATCGGCACTCTATCATGATCGGGTTCTCGGTCCACGTACCTGATCCTATTTAGCCTTTCCCATTTGGTTAGTATCCCGTGATTGATCAATTCCGGGCGAGACTTACTAAAATTACACGAGAATCAATATACACTTTATTGGTCCCGATAACGGGTCAAAATTCAGGATGTTACATTTATAACTTCGGCTGATTATTCTTCATTTTTTTTTGCTTGTCTTGGACATATATGAGGCCAATTATTCATTAATTCGCATCACACAACTAATCTTACCACAAACCAAGCTACTAGGGTTTGAGTATTGTTTTCTATTTCTTTTCTAATCGATTGAACACCATGCCTTCACCTTATTTAAGGCGCCCTTGCAAGTGACTAGTTGTGTTATCAGATAAATGGGTAGTCGGGTTCTTCGAGTACCCGATAATTTTAAGTGAGTAGTTAATGATCGTCAACATCAAATACTAAGACTAAACTTCTGAAATAACTATAGGATTATGTGCGAATACTCAGTTGGAGATTAACCTATGCATCTCATGATTTGAATTGGTGATTTCCGCGGCTGTATCTATATCTGTATCCAATAAAAGATACAAATTGCGTATAAGAGTGTCATGATTTTCTTATTTCATCGACATTGTCGAACCTTGAAATGACCTTATCATCATCACATAAATCTCGAGAGCAAAATATTTACTAAAGATTGATCATTTCAAATTAAACTACCCCTTACACGAACTGAGGCCCAAAACTAATAGTTGAATTAGAACTAGACAAAATTAAAAGTTGATTAATATCCAAAGCTAATCGGCAGCTGAATTAAGAAGAACGTAATTCCATTGCTTTTTCCTTTGCGACATGCACTTAGCCTCTTTGAGCTCCGCCTTGGCCTAATCCACAGCCTCGTAGAACCTCTTGTGGGCAGAGTAGCTTGATGCGGTTATGCGTCGAGATAATTTGGTTTTGAAGCCATTCTTGTAACTTTTGGCATTTTAAATATTCCAAAGGAACGACGTAATGCGTCTCCTCTTCACCCATATATATAGCAAAGCATCCTCTGGGAGCCACCCTCGACTCTGTGTTTCAACCTTTTGATCATTGAGTCATTGAACTTCTTTTTTCCTCTCGATCATTGTCGCCATTGAACTTCTTTTTTCCTGGTGAAATCATCACGGTAGAGACTAATGGAAAGAACTTAATTAGGGTGATTTTGGGATGCTAAGAATTTTAGTGTGTGTATTATATATGTAAACATTCGAGAGTGACGATGTAAGTCTATGTACTAGTGGGATTAGATAGGTCTACTATTCCTCAAAGAACTAGTAAAGAAGAAGTGGTTTGTCAGTTGATAATCTTCGGGCCTAAACGAAAAGATACAGCGGCTATGTGTACTCTATTTAGAATTTGAATTAAATAACCATCCACGATTTGCGTGTATGCAATCTTCCATGTATCTTCCATTATATAATAAGAAAAAGATATAGTTGCTTGCCAAATAAAGAAGATCAGCAGGTGTGATGTTGATTCTTGATTCGATCCAACCTAGATTCGTTAGATTACTCACGAGGGACATGATGATCGTTTTCCTTTAAAGATACGTGCGATGACCATGATGTAGTCAATAAATTATCATATCAATGCAAAATTTTCTCAAAAATGTAATATTTATAGGGCTAATACCACGAAAAATCCCAAACTGGTACACTTATAATAAATTTAGCATAAACTAATTTTTTGACCGACAAAAATCCAAAATTGGTACACCTGTAACAAATTTACCCTCCGTTAGTTTTAGTTAAATTTTACTGTCAAATTACTTAATCGGATGACATGTGACATTTGACAGGAGTACCGGTTTAAGGTTTTACCCCTCCCTTTGTCACAGGTTTACAAATTTGTGATTTTTCGTGGTATTAATTCAATTTAACGAAAGGTAAAATTGTCATAAACGTGCAAGTTTGGGGTTTTTGGTGGTCAAAAAATTAGTTTGGGCTAAATTTGTCACGGATGTACCAGTTTAAGATTTTTCGTGATCAAAAAATTAGTTTGGGATAAATTTGTTATAAATGTATTAGTTTGAGATTTTTCGTAAAATTAACTTATATTTATATCATGTGATATGATGACGTGGTATTGTGCATATCAATAAATATTAATGTAATTAAGAGTCCGGAGGTACTACCAAAATTAAAGTTGTCAATGAATAAATGAGTTTAGTAATTTTTTGGGTTTAGTATATTTTCAGAGTAATATAGCACAAGTTTTGTTGTCGAATAAAAAGCACATAGTTTACGATCTTAGACTTTTTTTTTTCTTTTAAAATCGGAAGTCTCTCCAAATATCACTAGTCAAATCATAAAAAAGGTCAAATCCCTAAAAAACCACAATATTTTTCACTTGAAACAATTTTAGCATAATCATGACCTTTTAAATCAAAGATTTGAGATTCGAGTAAAAGTTAGTGCTTTTTATTAAAACAAAAAAGTTCGGGCCAAAATTTTTTATTAAAGTAAAATTGGTACTTTTTTTAAAATTCGCCCAAAGAAATTGTGGGATGCCGCCACATGGAATTTTTCTTTATTTTGGAGGGGTGGCTCTATGGATATTCCCTCCCAGGGTTACAGATGCTAGGATTATATATATATATATATATATAATACAAATAAATATTTTATGGACTCTATAAAAAGGGACTAACCAAACAAAATGGACACTTAGTAAGCACCGGTAGAGAACATTGTATTGCCCGATCCAATGAACCAAGTATGTCAAGCACTACATGAACGTTGTCAAGGACGAAAAGTATTTGTCGGTTTATTCTTTTTCTAAATATATTTCTTACGATAATTATCTTTTTTTTTATCAAAAATTGAGTCGAGAGACCTATCACAATTTTTTTTAAGAACAACTTGCTAAAATTGAACTAAATTAACTAGCAAGATTGTTCCATCTCTCCACCCATTTTCTCTATCCTGCCTCAAATTCGTGGAATGCATGTTCAACCCCCAAATGCGTGTGCAGAATGACACAGATGCCATTATTAAGATTATATGTAAAAGGCAATGCATGCAATGTGTAATGCGTTAGAAGAAATGACTTTAATATCTCTGAACTCAATTTTATGCACAAATGCTCAGTTTTTCTAAACACTACCTAACTATGAAATGGAAGATTGCAATGCACAATAAAGAAATATATTTTTAGGGAACTCTTTTGAAAGGAAAAACTATCAAAAAAGTCTAAGTCTATTACATTGTATCAGTTCGGTCCTAAAACTTTCAATTAGATCAATTTAGTCCTAAACATTTTCACGTTAGCACCAATTAAGTCCGTCCCGCTAATTTGGGTCGGAAATCGCTGACGTGGACATCAACCATCTTATGTGGCATGGCCAATGCTAACATAGACATTTTTTTTATATCTTTTAATAATTTTTTTGAATTTTTTCCTTTCGATTTTATTTTGCCGGTGGCCAGTCATCGGCCATGGGTAAGGGTCGGCCTTGCCAGGTAATGCCAAGGCGAGGGCGAGCGCCGACGAGGCTCTCCTCGCTAGATCTATTAAGACCGACCCTTGCCTAGGTGAGGACGAGGCCCAGCTACCCCCGCCTGGGCAAGGGCAAGGGTCACTGTGCCGTGCCCTTGCCCAGGCTAGGCTCAACCAGGTACGATGAGGGTTGACCTTGCCAAATTGGGCAAGGGGGGCCTTGTCAGCACTCATCTCGCCCAAGCACATCCGAGCGAGACCCTCGCTAGCCACCAACTTAAAAAAAGGGAAAGCAAAAAAAGAATGAAAAAAAGGAAAAAAATTCAAAAAATTACAAAAATGTTTATGTCAGTGTTGGCTGTGCCACGTAGGATGGCCAACGTCCATATAGCGATTTCTAGCCTAAATTCACCTGATGGACTGAATTTGTATCAATATGAAAAAGTTTAAGACTAAATTGATCCAATTAAAAGGTTTATGATTGAATTGGTATAAATGCAATAGGTTTAAAACCTTTTTGATACTTTTCTCATTTTGAAAATATACAAGAATGACCTTCGGAAAAAAAAAATTAGGTGTCAAATTAGGCAGGTCATTCACACTCTAAATAAAGGGATTCACACGAAACTCCTTTCTCGTAATCTGACCCCGATAAATTGCGCCAAAGTGAACTTAAGACCTCACGGTTCTTATGATGCTTTATATTCCAAATCCATTTACCATCGGTTAGGTCAGTGCTCGGTTTAACTTCTTGCCGAAAAGAATTGTTAACATATGGGAAGATTTTGAAGTCAATCTGATCCATATGCTTCATTAGATGGACATCATTTGATTTTTTGTTTTTGGGCTACAATTTTAATCATGTGAATCTTCTTCTCGTAAAGTTTTCTCTTGGTTATATGATGTCATCTGAACACTTATATTTTTGGCTGTCTAATTAAAAATTTACTTCTTACTAGGGTTTATCTTAGTGGCCACCCTTCCTACTTGGGAAGGGGGAGGTGGAGACTTCGATTTCTTACCTTTTCAAGGGGGCTAGGGGTTGGGACGTTTAGTTTCAGATATAGATTTCGACTCCCACGCTTTGCAAAAAGGCAAGGCAAAAGTTTGGGAGTGAATTGAGAGATAAAGTAGGACAGACCAAAGAAAAAAATTTAAAATTTACTTCGCATAATGCAAATGAATTTAATATGACCCGAGCTATTGCGGTTTGAATTTTCTTTTCCATATTTTACCTCGCATAGTTGCTAGTGCCTCTTCAATTATCGTGTTCATCGACTTAATATATGACAAAACTGTTGGATTATGTGAGATTACTCGGTTAGGGTTTAAGTTAATATTTGTAGGGTTTAAATTGGTAATTTTCATCTAAACAATTGTCATTGCCCAAATATGCTTGAACCTTGACGATAGCTTGATGTCGCTGCAAACATCCCAAAACCAGACAAACTTAAGATTGTTTCTTTCAATCAAACTATTTTGCTATTAGACCGGACTGGATAAGGAATCGAATACCTTCACAAAAATTATTTGATTTTAGGTGGGCAAATAAAAGGAAGAGAAAAATTTATTTGGACAAAATATAGCTACAAAACGTTCATGAGAAATACTACATAGATTTTCTATATACTAAATTACTCCTTACATATCCATAAATCTCCACATATATAGAATAACTTAAACAAAAAGAAAAGAATGAAAAAGAAATATATTAGTAATTATATTCAGATTCTACATCTACAAAAAAATAAATTCATTGAAAATTCTAGCATGGTCCTGAAACCTTTCTTGTGTGACATGCTTTTAGCCTCTTCACGTTCCGCCTCAGCCAGATCGATCACTCTCTCGAACAACCATTGCGAGCATGGTAGCTTGATGCGCCTATCCTCCGATTGGATCCGATCTCCAAAATTATTAAGCAAAGCTCCGAAGATCTTGCAATCTAAATACGCCAAAGGGACCGAATAACGTTTCTCCTCTTCATCCACGTATACTTGAAAGTATCCCTTTCGAGCCATTGTTAACCACTCAACTAATCTCAAACTTTTCAGCATTTTTTTTCCTATTTGAATGCTGAGAAATTTCAGTAAGAGCACTAGGCTAGAGAGATTGATTGCGGAAAACTAGAAAAAAGGCGAATTGCAATTCATCGAGTGTAAGTATATATAGATTGCTGGCAATGTAAGTAGGGTTTGCAGTAGAATTAGGATTTGGTTTCCTATAATAACTAGTAAGTATATGCATCTTGGGATAGGTAGCTTTTAAAGGTTTGAAAGATGAGGTCATAATCTACTCTTACTAGGAATTTGAAACTGCGTCAAGTGTCTGTGATATGCTTAAGCTCTTTCGTTGACTAATGATCATTAATTTAAGCAATAAGTGCATTAGAAGTTCTAAAATTTGTCACAAAAATGCAATTGAGTCTTAAAATTTTGAAAAAGTTGAATCAAGACATAAAACTTGTTACAAAAGTGCAATCAACTGAAAGACTTAATTGGACCAATTGGACGTTGATTGCACTTTTTGAAAATTTTAACATTCGATTGCACTTTCATGATAAGTTTTTAGGACTTCATTGCATTTTTTGAAAGTTTTACGAATTGATTGCACTTTTTGAAAGTTTTACGATTCAATTGCAATTTCATAACAATTTTTAAGACTTCCAATGCGTTGATCCCATAATTTAAAGAAAAATTAATAGAAAATTTGACGAATTCTTCCTTGGGTGCAATTCTTATGCAGCGCAAGATATTACATTACAACAAGAGCGCAAAATAGTCAACACATATATAGTTTTTCATTTTTTAGTAATGACAATTTCATTCACTATATTAGTATATAGAATTTGTAAGATTGCTTATTTCCATCATCTTACTATTGTGTAACGCAAAGAGGATCTCAAACTTTTAAGGGATCACAATATTTTTTTTTCTTTCCCAAAATATCCTCAATTAGTTATTTTATGAATATTCTATCGACGGACAAGAGTAAATTAACATTTTTTTTTGTTTTATCTCTAACGTATTCCAGTTTTAAAATTTGAATATTTTTTATCTAATAGAAAAGTTTAAAGAAAAAATTTTCCAATCTTGAAATATTTTCTCTTTTCACATACATGTGTCAATAATTACTTTATACTATTTAGTAATTCAAAAATCTCATAATAAAGCGCAATATCTTTTACATGTTAAATTTGCATAGACGCAACATATGCACTTTTGCTCCTATATATAGAAAACTCAAAGCTTCCTTGTCAAACTCAAACTTTTTTGTTTAAGATACCATGCTTCCTTTAAAATTAATCACAATACCCAATCGCCAATTCATTAGAAATTATTTGGTGAACATAATGTACATACTAAACTAAATTTGAATCTTTCATTTGATTGATCCCACAAACATCCCAACGGATTTTACTATTCTGCACCGATGAGTTACCTTACTAGATGTTCCTGAGTGGCAAAGAAAAAACTTTTACAGTTATACTTTTTAACCCTTTTTAGCCTTGAGATTACTCTCGTGGCAAACTCTACTATATCTTAGGCCAATTTGGAGCAAACTTGGGCGGCGCAGCTTTTTGCACCTTCTTTTGAAATAGCGGTCAAATAATATCTCGAATTAGTTTTGACTCATTAGACTAAGTCTATCTCTCCAATCTAGTAAAAAAAACAGGCCATCCATGACAAGACTAGAGGATTCATAAGAAATTACTTTCTTATAACCCGACTCCATGTGAGTGTACCGAGCAAGAAACGAACTTGAGACTCTACATTTGAGATTCAAGATGACTATCTCCACGGGTTAGCATGTGGTTTAATTTCATGCAAAAAGAGGTTGTTAACATGCGGGAAGATTTTGACGTCTATCTGATAACAATGCTTGGTACTTTTATAATTTTTGGTTGATTATTCTTCATTTTTTTTTCTTGTCTGGGTCATTTATGAGGCCAATTAATCATTAATTCCCATCACACAAATAAATTCACCATAAGCCGAGCAACTAGGGTTTCGAGTTTTGTTTTCTATTTCTTTTCTAATAAATTGAACTCCATGCCTTGACCTTATTCAAGGCGCTCTTGCAAGTGATTTTTTTTTTCAAAAAATGCATTATCGGGTTTTTCAAATAACCGATAATCGAGTAGCTGATAATCACACGTATCGAATACTTAGATTAAACCTCATGAATAAATGTAGGTTTATGTGAGAATACTTATTGGAGATTAAAAAACGCATCTCATTGTTCAAAAGATACAAATTGCATATCATCATCGTCAAACGTTGAAATTACCTTATCATCGTTGGAAAAATCTTTAGACAAAATATATACTAAAGATTATTTTTTTCATGGTTTAAGTTAGAGATTATCATCTAAACAATTGTATGCCGTCGAACCTTGAAACTAACGTGACATCGCCCCAAAAATTGTTGAAACAAAACAGATTAAAATTGTTACTTTCAATTATACTACTCTATTATTCTATCAAACAGATTAATACAGGTACTTAGGAACTAACATCACATAAATTACATGGACCGAAGCTATTCGGCTTGTTCATATATATGCTCTAAGACAATTCATTTAATTAAGAAGAACGTAATCCCATTGCCTTTCCCTTCGCGACATATGCTTGGCCTCTTCATGCTTTGCCTTCGCCTGATGGAAAACCTCGGCGAAATCCTCTTGCAAGCAAAGTAGCTTGACATGATCACCCTCCGAAACCATCTCATCTCGAAGCAAATCTTGGAAACTTTGGCATTCCAAGAATTCCAAAGGAACCTCGTAACGTACCTCCTCTTTGCCCACATATATGGCAAAGCATCCTCTTGGAGCCAATCTTGGCGATTTGTGCTTCAACCTTTCGATGATCAAGTGGAGCTTTCTTGTAACCCTTGCCATTGAACACCTCTTTTTATTTTTCTTTTCTTCTTTGGAATTGCTTGGAACTTTAGTGCGATCACAATGCAAGATATATATATATTAAAGTGTACTGGGGTTGGGTTTACTATTCCTCGTAGAAGTAGTAAGGAGTAATCTATCGCCTTATCAACCGAAAGGCTTAAAAAGATGCGGTTGATATATTCTATCTAGAATTTGAAATAAATAATGGTTCATGATATGGATATATGTTCTTTCATCTCTCATTTTGATGACAACAAAAGAAGAACCATGCTTGCAAAAAAAAAAACAATGTGTAACGTGAAATTCTTGATTTGATCCAACCCAAGTAGCTAGGTTAGTTTACTCATGGAGCGTTTGATGGTATTTGTTTTAAAGGTAAGTATATGATGATCATGATGTGGTCTTTCATGGTATCCGAAACCATTGTAAAGAGTTTTCTCAGACAAATGTTGATTTAGGTTAAACACGTGCTCTCTTATTTTGGAGAAATTCTATTATTCTTACATGCATCACTTACACTAATTTATTGGAAAAATACACCGAAAACCCTAAACTATGATTACTATGACATCAATATCCCAAAACTTTTTTTTGTCTCTAAAACCTCCAAACTTGTACCAATGTAATAAAAATACCCTCTGTCTACCATAAAAGATCATAAGCTTCGTCAACTGTTATACTAATACCGACATTTTTTTTGCGTGTCACCAGAAGCCCAAACTTGTACTAGTATGATGCCTCCTCTCTTCGAGTGCTTAATAGTTTCATTGCTCGATCGCGCTCCTTGTTCACAATTCACAATTCGCTCCAATTACAAAAATGGTCCCTATACTCATTATGAAAAAGATTATGGCCATAGAGCAAATTCGTCGCTAAAACTCGGTATTAAGTCGCAGAGACTTTGACGACACTTCCCGCTAATTCCTAAGATTTAGATTTTCTATTGACCTGGAAAAGGTAGATTGACGATACTTAGAAAATGAATGTTAATTAGAATATCATAATCTATAATAAAAAAAATACCAGGAGTTCAAGGTGATAGATAAATTAGTGTATCGAATGTAGATGTTACACGTATAAGAGGTGTGCATCCGTTGGATGTGATCCAAAATAATGATAACAAACCAATCAAAATTGGAAATTTTCAAAGACCTATGTGAGAAAAACGGTGGCTGACATCCATCCAAGAGAAAAATTACCTAATTAGTCATAAACCTGTCGTATGAATGCCAATTTAACGCAAAAGTTTAGGATTAAATTATCAAAATTAAAAATTTTAGGACCGGATTGGCAACCTTACAATATATTTAGAACTTATTAGATAATTTTTCCTCAATCCATGATTACAAGTAACGGTGTTATTTCAATCACTAAATCCATTTAACAGGAAACAACACTAACAAGGAAATAATGGATAGGAAAGTTGCAGGAAATAGTGGGTAAATAAGTCTATTATTGGAGGTCCACTCATAATGTATCTTTCTTAAAATTGGCGCCAATCCAATGGTCTTCTGGTCAATAATCATACTAATCTTTGACATGTGACGTTCTGAATTCGCCCACTTCCGGGATTAATAAAATAAATAATTATTTCTCATTTCGTTTTAGTAAGTCTCGCCCGCAACTAATCATTCTCGGGATACTAACCGATAGGGGAAGGCTAACTAGAAAAATAGTACGTGTACCTGAGAACTCGATCGTGAATCGAGCCCGAGCCCGAACCCGAGAAACGACGAGGAAATATTTTGTGCCGATGTGGGCCGATCCAAGGATAGTGACGGATTTGGTTTGACCGACGACGTACGATCAGATAGCGGGTGATTCCGCGCGACCGAGAGTACACGCGGCAACCTCGCAAAAGTCGATTTGTGTGCAACGTCCCAGGATGCGTCACCGACCCAATACCCAACGCAGAGATTTAAAGCACATGCGGAAGTATTTAAAATCACTCGTACAAAGCTATACACATAACCAAGGATAGCCACAGAAACAAATAACAACGACTACAGAATAAACACTTGCACTACTACTGGGAACCATATACAATATCTATATACAACCCAATCATCAAAGACCAAAAACGGGTCAAGGCAACTATTGATAAAAAGGGGCAAGTGGCTCGGGGGTCAGTCTACTACTAGAGGTGGGGCACTGGTCAAAAAGGTACTGGCCCTACCAAACTGAGGCAAATGCTAACTCCTATGGTTCCCAGTCTGGGTCGGAATCAAAAGACTCCGAGGATGAAGAGCTGTTAGGCATCTCCTCCTCGGACCCTGATGAGTCCGTCTCAGACTCGACCTCTACAGCCTCCTCCTTCGAGACCATATTCTCAGGCTCAGCCTCCGACACGAGATCCTCCTCGATCGGCTCTAGCTCCTCATCGTCCTGCTCCATCGGCTCCGGAACAGCGTCCCCATCGTCTAGCTCTATGTCCATCAGCTCGAACTCATCTACCTCGTACTCTACCGGTACACCGTCAAAGCTCGCATTCTCCTTGACTGAAGAGCCAGGGTCAGTCACCTCGCCATCAGGTGAACGGGACATCAAAAGTCCGGAGAGGACCATACTCTCCGAGATCGTCCCTAAAGCACCAAGCCACGTACTCGTGGATCTGATAATGTGACTCCCCCGCGTCCACCCAAACTACAGTATAATATCTAATATATACCTCCCCGTTCCCTATGGGGTGTATCGTCCTCGTCCGCTCTACATGATGTGGAATCCCAAAAAGGCATTTCAAGGCTGGGGGTCTGAAAATTTTGATTTTAAATAACAATGAGAATAATCTCAGTGAGTAGTTCCCTAAACCTAAACTAGGCTAACTTGCACTTCTTGACGAGTACTAAATAATGCACAATCCAAACGTAAACTAACTCAGGCCCTCGGGCCTAAATCTAAATTCACTTGATCCTGCAGATTAGGCATTCTATAAAGATAATCACAACAACATCATAGAATTAGATCGAGGCACATACACACATATCACTCAGTTCCGAAGTATGTAATGCACATGTTCATGTCCGCACTCATGTTCATGTCTCATCAATGCATTAACGCACACTTGCATGCTAGCACTCTACCATTTACTAATTTCTCCTCCGACCCGCGTTAAACGCATCAGGTCCAACACTTTGAGATCGATCTCTGGCCCGTGTAAAACGCATCAGGCTCATGACACATTACCCGCGTAAAACGCCTCAGGTTGGTCATCTTCCGGTAAACGGGGTATCGTCCTGCGTAACGCACCTCAGGACGGGTTCACTACCCCGCATAAAACGCATCAGGGTTTACTGTGATCACACATTCACAAGCTCCAATTTTTATCTGAACCCCGCGTTAAACGCATCAGGGCATTTTAGGTGATCACAATGCACATGTCACCGGGCACACTATAAATGCACATGTCATGTCAATGCTTGTGACGCACACCCACGACTACAACAATCACACTTGGGCACTCACATTTTTCACAAAGAGCATTTAATATCACTACACCACTTGTTCAATTCGTCGCGTAATATGCTCAGACCACAATTCATTACACCCAACCACATATTAGCACAACCATGGGATCAATTCAAGCACCCATGCACGATGCACAATTCACAAACATAAATCACACAACTAGTTCAACAAGAACTCGCGCATTTGAGGCCCGCCAAGCTAATCCGTTCCTAGTCCCGCTAGACATGCGACACGGCACTATTAAATCGCTCGCATTCAAGGACAATTCAGCCACTAGTTCGGTCAATCCAACATTTCCGACAAATTATACTACTAAACCTCAAATCAATCGCACCTTGCCCAATTAAATTCCAATGTGGACAACCACTAAACTGGTCGCGCCGAGCCATTCAATAACCTCAAAATGCTCCATTAGACTCCCCGAAGTACCATTTTAATCAACCACCACAAGCCCAAATAAGGTGCGCACCATAATCCACATTTCAAACCAGAACTTTCCCAAACTTGGGCTATTCCGATCCAAATCTGTCCGGCCATTGTATAGCGCCTCTCGGGCCACTAGACCTTCATTAATTCATCACACTAATCCACCAAATCAGCCAC
Organism: Syzygium jambos; assembly: GCA_031216235.1. Lineage (NCBI taxonomy): Eukaryota > Viridiplantae > Streptophyta > Magnoliopsida > Myrtales > Myrtaceae > Syzygium > Syzygium jambos. Next base: position 26,439,887 of record CM062227.1, read on the forward strand.
AACAACAGCCCCTAATCACCTCCACAATTTAACCCCCAAATTACCCTAATAAACCCCTAAAACCCATCTAGAAATGCAAATTATCCTAATTAGGGTTTAGGGTCAAACTCACTTGGTGTCCTAAGCTTGAAATGAGGCTGAGCAAGTGGCGAAGACGGCTGGGCAGCTGCGAATTCGTGCCGGAACAGGAACGGCGAGTGGCGGCTCCGGCGAGGCACTTGAGCGGTCGAGAAAGAGAGAGGGAAACGGGAGAGAGGGAGAGAGAAAAGGATGCATGGCAAGAGGGAGAGGAAGGGGGACGGGATGGTGCTGGTGGTGAGGCGTGGGGCGGCAGCACCGGCGGCGGCTCCGGCGGGCGGCGGCGACGGCAGCACACCGGCGATGGCGAGAGGGAGAGAATTCAGGAGAGAGTGAGAGGGAGAAGGGGGCTGCCGGCTGGTGAGGGTGAAAAATGAGAGGAGAGAGAGAGAAAAGAGAGTTTATAGAGTGAGTGGGTGAGTGGGGTGGTTGACCAAACTTTCCTAATACCCAAACTACCCATAATCAAAGGTTTGAGAATCAATCAAGCTCAACTAGTGGAGGGGCATTCTTGTCTTCAACAATTTGAATTATTGGGCTGATGAGACTTAAATTTAAACTCCAAAATATTGCCCAATTAAGTCCAAAATTCGAAATTCCAACTTAGGGGTACAAGGGCAAAACGGTAATTTTCAGTCCTGGGTCAAATTTTCCAATTTTGACTCTACCGAACCCAAATATATTTGGTCACATAAAAATAACGTCGTCCTTGCAAAAATGGTCACGCACGCTCGCGAAATTCGATATCGAAATCCGGATTCAATTCCACGATTGTTTTGGCTCAATTTGCAGTTTTAGCGTATCTCACTAACGGGTGGTTATTTAGGGGTTACGCTTATCGACCTAGGGCTACTCGAGACATGACGGTCCTGATTTCCCGGAGAACGTGAGGATTCATCGCTAGTCTCAGGGGTCGCGGTTGTCCGGAATAAGTTCGGGATCGTTCGCCGCGCGCACTGTTAATTGTGCGGAATCACCCGCTATCCGATTGCACGCCGTCGGTCAAACCAAATCCGTCACCATTCTCGAGCCGGTCCGCATTGGCACAAAATATTCCCTCATCGTTTCTCGGAATCGGACTTGATTCACGATTGAGTTCTTGGGTCCACGTATCGTTTTCTCTAGTTAGCCTTTCCCTACTGGTCAGTATCCCGAGAATGATCAGTTCCGAGTGAGACTTACTAAAATAAAATGAAAAATACATCAATTTCATTGATCTCAAAAGTGAGTCAAATTTCGGGACGTTACATAATACGCGTAACCCCTAAACAGCCGCTCGTTAGTGAGAGACGCTAAAACTGCAAATTGAGTTAAATCGATCGTGGAATTGAGTCTGGACTTTGGTGTCGAGTTTCGTGGGCGTACGCGACTATTTTTGCAAGGACGCCGTCATTTTTATGTGGCCACTCATATTTGGGATCAGTAGAGTTGAAAATTGAAAATTTGACTCGGGACCGGAAAATTACCGTTTTGCCTCTAGGCCTAATTATAGGGTTCCGAATTTTGAGAGATATTTTGGGGCTTTATATTAGTTGTCTCAGCCCAATAATGCTGGAAATATTGGTCCTTAATGCCCTTCGATATTTTGTCAAGTTTAAGCCCAAACCATTAGATTAGGGGCAATATTATCAATATGACAAAGTTGTTCACCAACCCCACTATCTCACTCACTCTATACACTCTCTAGTCTCTCTCTCTCTCTCTCCTCTCATTTCCTCCTCCCCAAGTTAGCCGGCACCCTCTCTCTCTCTCTCTCTCTCTCTCTCTCTCTCTCTCTCTCTCTCTCTCTCTCTCTCCCTCTCTACCTCACGCCGCCGCCGCTCGCCGGAGCCGGTGCCGCCGCTCGCCGGAGCCGGTGTCCCCCTCGCCTCACCACCACCAGCCAGCCGCCCCATTCTCTCTCTCTCTCTCTCTCTCTCTCTCTCTCTCTCTCCCCTCTTCCCAGTCGTGTGAGCAGCCCCCTCCGCCGTGGACCGCCGTCCGCAAACCGCCGCCGTTCACGCCGCCGCTAAGGCCGCCCGTCGCTGCCTCTTACCCCGCCGTTGCTCAGCCGTCTTGCCACCTGTTCAGCCTCATTTAGGAGCTTAGGAATCCAAGTGAGTACAACACTAAACCCTAATTAGGCTAATTTACATTTCTAGATGGGTTTTAGGGGTTAATTATGGTGTTTTAGGGGTTAAATTGTGGAGACTATTAGGGGCTAATATTGTGGCTGATTTCGAGGCTTAGTGTGATGATTTAATTGAAGTTTATAGGCTTAAAATGGATTGTGCGATGGCTGGACATATTGGATTGAATCGTCCCAAGTTTGGAGTAAGTTCGGGTTCAATTGTGGATTATAGTGCACGCCTAGTTTGGTCCTCATAGTGGCTGAGTTGGGTGATGTTTTGGGGAGTCCAATGGAGTATTTTGAGGATAATTATTGGCCGAAAGTGACACGTTTGGTGGCTTTCCATGCCGGGATTGAATTGGACTAGGCGCGATCAATTTAGGGCTTAATTGTGTAATGGCCGAGAATGTTTGGATTGGCTGATTTGGGTGATGTTTTGGGGAGCCAAATGGAGTATTTGGAGGATATTTATTGGCCTAGACCGAGCTGTTTGGTGGCTATCCTTACCGGGATTGAATTGGACAAGGCGCGATCGATTTGGGGTTTAATGGTGTAATTATCGGAATTGTTGGAGTGACTGAATGAGTGGCTGAATTGTCCTTGATTGTGATTGATTTTGTGATGCCATGTCATATGCCTAGTGTGACTAAGGTTGGAGTAGCTTGGCGGGCTTCGAGTGTGCAAATTCATGTTGATCCAATTGTGTGATTTATATTCGTAAATTATGTGCCGAGTTTGTGCCATGGCTAGACCGGATGATTTGATTAATTGGGCTTGTGATTTATTGAATTGAGCATATTGTGCTGTGAATTGAATAAGTGGCGTTGTGCAATTGAATGCTCATTGTGAAATTCGCGAGTGCCCAAGTGTGAATTTTATGGCCATGGGTGTGCATCTCGAGCATTGGCATGGCATGTGCATATAGGAGTGTGCACGAATGACATGAGCATGTGATCACCTAATCGCCCAAATGCGTTTTACGCGGGGTTCAGATAATAACTGGTCTGTGAATGTGTGATCACATAAAGCCCTGATGCGTGTTACGCGGGGTAGTGAACCCGTCCTGATGCGTGTTACGTGGGACGATACCCGAACTACCGGAAGATGACCAGCCTGATGCGTTTTACGCGAGTTGTGTGTCATGAGCCTGATGCGTTTTACGCGGGCCGGAGATCGATCTCAAACTGATGGACCTGATGCGTTTTACGCGGGTCGGACCTAATGCATTTTACGCGGATCAGTGAATTTGGTAATTGCAAGTGTGCAAGAGTGCAAGTGTGCAAAATGCATTGATGAGGCATGAGCATGAGTGTGAACACGAGCATATGCATGACATGCGTCGTGGCGAAGCGATATGCGTATATATGCGCCGTGATTGAGTTCTGTGCCAGTATTGCTCTTATATATGAGGTGCCTAACCTACAGGGTCAAGTAAGTGTTGGATTTGGGCCCGAGGGCCTGAGTCAATTATGTTTCGACTTGTGTGATTGTTTAGTGCTCGTCAGGAGGTGCATATTAGCCTAGTTTATGTTTAGAGGGCCTACTCGCTGAGATTTATTCCCACTGTTGTTGTTTAAACCCCCACTTTTCAGACCCCCAGCCTTGAGGATGGCAGGCGTACCGATACGTTTTGAGAGGAGCCCCAGCTAGACATAGTGCTTGACCGCCGAGCCGCGTACCCCTTTTGTCAGTAGCGGCCGTTGACCTATTTTTTGATTGGTGGTGTATATTTTGGTGTAAATGGATGATGTATATGGTTCCCAGTATTAATGCAAGTGTATATTTGTTCATGTTGGTTATTGTGTGGTTATCCTCGGTTGTGTAGTTTTTAATTTATACGGGTGTTCGTTTGCTTAAGCTAAAGTTCATGAAAAGTTTATAGACTATTTATATCATTTTCCTAATTCAAAATTAATGAAATGCACACCGAACAACAGATGTACGCTGTGATCAGTGCGTCGAGCACTTTCCACCTTTGGCCCCGCACGCCTCCTCTCCCTCTCTCCCTCTCTCTCTCTCTCGTCCAAAAAGTGTGTTCGGACGCTGAAAGTTGTCGTCCACCTAACCTTCAAACTCTCCGTGGATCGCTCCACCCTTCGGAAACGGTCGTGGGGTCATCGCCGCCGACAGGCCCTTTTTGCTTCCCCTGTTTCTCTTCGTCCCTCGCTCCCCCTCCATTCTTAATATTCACGAATTCGACGAGGAACGCAGCCCAAAACAAGCAAACACACGCCCGCGCACTTCTTTACATATATAAATTGAACCCAGAGAAAGAAAAGAAAAAGGAAAGAAATCAGGTCGTTTCAAGAATTCGCAGGAGGAAGGAAATCCATCGCCTGATTTCTTTTCCAAGAAGACCCGCATCACATGACGCCTTGTAGAAGCAAGAAAGCATCGTGAATAGAGAGAAGAGAGAAATAATGAATGCGTTGAAGGAGAGGGTCTCGGAGAAGCTCTCGCGTCTCTTTGTTGATTCCCCAGATTCTTCTTCTTCTCCCTCTCCGTCTTTGAAATTTAGCGACCATTCGAACGTACCCCAGGTAACTTTTCTTTGTTTTTGCCTTTTCATATGGGCATCTGCGTTTTGTGTCCGTGCACTTGTTGGCATCATTAGTTTGATGGGTTTTGCTTGATTTTTATTGGGATTGGTGGTTGATCGCGTTCCTGGGATCTTTATGTCTGCGGGGTGTAGAAAATGTGTGGGTGTGAAAGTAGGGTCTTGATTTTCGTATAGACAGTTTGGGATGCTGTCCATGGGTCAGAAGTTCTTATGAGATTAAGAATTGGTGTTTTTGGAAGGTGAGTGAGATCGTGTGAACCGGCTGGAGGGGGATTCAAAGGGGGATTCAATGGAATAAAATGGGGCTTGATCTGCGTGTTGTGGATGTTAGGGCATCGGTGGTTAAGTCCCGGATCAGACGGTTGATGCTTAAGTCGAGTAGGAAAGGGTGTATGATAGTGAATATAAGGGCGTGATAAGTTTTTGGCTTAGTGAACTTAACTGGGCCGAGGTTGCTAACCAATACTTATGGTGAGCCAAGGAGCCGCCGTTGAGCAGTGGCATTGGACTGTGAATGTGGTCTGTGGATTCTGAGCTGACAGGTGTGGCTGTTGTCACTTGGTGGATAAGGAATCAATCCAGGATTCATAACTTGCTTGACCTGGCACGAAGTTCTGACCTAGACAATCCAGGTCTGTCAAGGGCCCTCTCCCAGTTTAGGCTGGTATCGGGTTGAGTGCTCGCTGTTTTCTCATTTGATCTGAATTGTGCTTCGTCCTCAGCCTATCTGGAGTAGACACCCTGAGCAACAATTGGTATGGAGAAATGGATTGAGGTCCGAAAAGAGGAAAATATAGGATGGACAAAGGAGTGTAAATTGGATATTTCAGTTTCCATATCTGGTTATGATATTGGAGTGACATGAGAATTCATGAGTCGACTTGAGAAGGTGTTTCCCATTCAATGTGTATTCCTATTTAAATGTTATGACGACATGTAGGAATGGTTTGTAGCTGTATAGTCTGATCGTGCCTGTTGATCTTAGCTGAAATTGGGCTAAATCACCAGTAATGTTGATTCCACTCTAGCCCTCTTCCTTTCTAGAAATGTTCACGCTTCCTTTCATTCTAATGGACTGGTCAAACATCAGAGACAACGACTTGGAGTAAAGGCACCACTGTCACCCTCAAAGAGATGGGCCTGCTATCATTTGTCAAAAATCATGGATCTTTTGAAATTTAGTGGCTGTGCCAGTTGATCTTTAGCTGAAATTGGCCTAACTACTTCATTCAATCTTTCTATTTCGTGTTAAAATCGAGAACTACTTTCTTTGTACTTCTTAGCTGGCTTACATTCCTTTTCTGTGCAATGACATTCTTCTTAAGGAGTGCACCCTGCTATACTGTGCCAATGATTTACCTATTTATAGATGCTCTGTGTCAGCATTGCCTGTCATTCTCGTCCTCGTGCTACAATTAATATTATTATTGAAAAGGCATAGGCCTTGAGTGACTGGGCTCTCTATTATAGGGATGATAAGAGGCTTCTAGTTTAGTTTAGTCATTAAGAAAAAACATTCATGAGGTGTCACAAAGGTCACGCATATTCGTCCTCCTCTTTACTTTTTCTCATCTTCTTTTCTGAACAGGGGGCTCCATGATCTGTTACTTGTTGTATATTCTAATTTCTGACTATTGACTCAAGTTTGTATACTCAATTTACTCGTTGTGTAGGCCAGGCTAAGTTCTAAAGAAGGAAAGTCTTTCTCTTCGTATTTTTCTTATCTCATTCCAACGAGCAGATTTGATGGACTCAGATCAAAAAAGTGTGAGCAGGACGTTGAACTATATCAATCGCTTCCTGCTGAGTGCAATGAGGAAAAACCTGAATGGCAAGATGTATCTTCAGAAGGTTTCGTAGAATTTACTCTAGACAAAAGCAAAGCAACAGCTGATAGCCGTGAAAATTCAAAAATATGTGCTTCAGTCTGTGAGAACGGGAAATCGCTAAGTACAAAGGAAGAAGATGAAGGAAGTACCAGTGGTTCTGACTTGTTTGAAGAGGCAACTGACAAGCATAGCTCAGACAAGCCTCTTCAAAATCTCATGGACAATTCCGTTTTTATCTCCCCTGATCTATATGAATTTTTGCACTCATCCCTTCCAAATCTTGTGAAACATCGCCAGTGGGTCTTGCTATATAGGTCAGTCTCTTTGTTATCTTGCTGTAGAGAACCCTGACACATTGTGCGTAGTGGTTCTTCCATATCGCTTTACCAAGCTAAATGTCTCGTATAAACTTTCAACACAAATGTCCATGTTTTGAGAATTTTAATTTGATAGTTATCCTTTTAAATGAAGGGCAGTACGCTGAGACATGGTATCTCACTGCGTACACTTATCCGCAAGAGTGCTGACCTTTCTGGCCCCTGTTTACTGGTACGTCACTTTCGATGTTCAACCGTACTTTCCCTAGGGAAATCTCTTCTGTTGATGTTTAGGAAGAGATGTTTAAGAGATTTCAATATGAGAGGCGCCGCATAAACCTTTTGTTTTACTCCATCTTCTAGCGAGTAATGCAAGTGATGATGCTGGTGTCTTATGCCCCTAGATTGTTGCCGACATGCAAGGAGCAGTGTTTGGTGGCATACTAGAATGCCCCTTAAAACCTACAGCGAAAAGGAAATATCAGGTGATCCATAGCATTCTTGATTCTGTTGTCTTTGTATTTGCAATCATATTTTTTTCGGTCTTGATTGAGATATTTTAGTCTTCTTTCTTGATTTGAAGCTCTTTTTTGTAATGGGTCCTTGTTTACTCGCAGGGGACAAACCAAACATTTGTATTCACAACCTTATATGGGCAACCAAGACTGTTTCGACCAACTGGTAAATTATGCAACTTGAATTTTACGTTTGCAGAGGTTGTTGGATAAGGATGTATTCATGGAAGAAATATCGTACTTTCTTATTGCCTTGAATTGTGGTCCTGTCTATGGTATAATTGATCATACTGATCTAAGTAAAAAGCACTTTAAAAGAATAAAATTATATTTGATATGCATTGAGTGGTTGACTGTTTAGCATCCTAGTTTCCTCAGGAGCTGAAGTTCTGAATTCAGCATTATCAAGATTTTAAAATTCTCTAGCTGAATAAGCTCTTGGAAACCTGTTGATATGATTCAGTGTAGCTGCTTAAGAAAACCAGGGGGACGGCATCCAAGTCAATAGACTGTTCTAATTTGCTACAGTAGTGGCATACACAATTCTTCTATGAGGGTTTGTTGCCTGACGCATGGAATCAAGGCAACGGATCTCTTATTCATACAATGAAAGTACATTTATTGTGTCCCTGAGCATCAGTACACCCTTACCCCCCTTTGCCTTGAAGAAGCTACACCTTGTCCCCCCCTCCTTGATCCACTATCACAGCTACAACGACAAGGACTAAATGTAGCATCCAGTTCGGCGCTGAATCTTTATAAATCAAGTGAGTTTGAAGTTACTCAGTCAAACCTTGTCACATCATGGAGTGTCATTGGCTCAAGAAGTCGCAAAGTATTGGTTATATGCAGACAAGAGTGAACATGATCTACCCATATACAGTCTGTTGGGGGGGGGGTGTGGTGGGCGTAATTTTTCTTGCTTAAGATTACCAAAGCAAGCAGATAGTTAAATTATGCATGGAAAAAAAATTCTCTTAGCAATTTATGATCCTAAGGCATGTGGGAGTGGGGTAGCTAATAAGGTACTCACATTCAAGAGTACTACATCATATTGTGATCTCAGGACAAATTACAACCCTATAAGGATAATGACTTCACTTGTTAAACTATCTTTCCTTCAACTGAAATTATGCGAATGTTTGGGATTCGTGATGTTGAGTGTCATGACTCGAGGCATGACCTTGGTATTAAGAGATGGAAAAGTATATTAACAATAACTTAATGTGAAGATTTCCATAATCCCCACTTAGACAGGATACTTATCTGAAACTGCATTGGCTAAATTTTTACACAGGATACACTGTCTCAGAAACTTCACTTTGTGATATGAAGTAAGATAATTGACCTGGTTTTCTTGATTAGGTGCCAATAGGTGCTACTACATATGCATGAATGACTCACTTGCACTTGGCGGTGGAGGCAACTTTGCCTTGTCCTTAGATGGAGATCTGTAAGCTGTCATGTTTACAAATTTCCATTTTTCCAATATCGGAGTCAGGTCCATTTTAATCATCTTTTTTGTATCCTACTATGAAAAGGTTAAGTGGAACAAGTGGACCCTGTGAAACATTCGGGAACTCGTGTTTGGCTCACAACCCAGAGTTTGAATTGAAGAATGTTGAGGTAACAAGCTAAAATCTCCATGCCTGCCTTCAATTACAATCACTTGATGTTGTCAGAGAGACTCCCTCAGATAAAGCATTTGATTTGATGCACAACCTGCAATTTGCGAAGGCTTTGAATTCATCTTTCAAATTGCGCTTTTCTGACAAGTTAGTTTTGTCTTAGGAGGTTGATGACCTTGGTGTATAAAGGTGCATGAATAATCTGTTGAACTCAGTGTGTGGAAAAATTAAAATTGAATTCATATTGATAAGACATCATGTTGATCCCCCTAATTAGATTGGCTATCTGCATGGAGTGGAATGCGCTATGAACCTTGTCTTGCTTTAGGTTTGACATTTTATGCAGGTCATACCACCTTAAAGAACAAGGCTTTAACTAAATTGCAGGTTTCACATGTCATCTCTATCCATGAAGAATGCCTCTACGTTTCATATTATCAATCACATTGTCTCGTTTGTGGTGCAGTTATGGGGCTTCACTCACTCATCACGCTATACTACATGACCGGAAGTTGCAACCAGGCGTGCTCGTGTCATTCTTGTCAAAGTTCATTCTTTTTTGTTTCATTTTTACCTTAATACATCCACATCTATGCTCAGAATTATCTGTAACCATACTACCGATATTACGCCAGATAGGTCTATTTATTTTAGTTGGAGGCACCCTTCTAGATATGTGATGGGGCCAAACGGCTGATTGTGCCGGTCACTTAAGATTTATTCATGTTTAAACTCATTTCAACTCCAATTGAAGTTTGGTTGCAATTCTTGTAAAACTTCTGATTTGACCTCATCTTACATAAGCGTAAGGAATTTTTGCGGGTTCGCATGGTTGTTTCTGTTGTCTGTTTACTTCATTGTGTGGATTAATAGAGAGAAGAAAAGATGCGTTCCATGGTTTGATCATATCGCAGAGTAATATGCCTTAGTGGTTCTCGTATTGGCCAGAGGGAATTCCACTTGGAATCAGCAATTTGATGATAAACCATAGAACAAGAGACCCATAATTACAGCAAGGGTACTTTGAGGAGCATCTAACTCCAGGAACAGAACAGACGTTCAAGGTAAAACCAATGAGGTCGAAAGCTATCACAATGAATGCAAACTGTTCTATAGACATGAAGATAAAATGGTGTCATCCAGGCTAATCCTTCCTCGCATTTACACGAACAACAAACTAACAAAAACACAAAAAGAGAAATTATGCACGTCTGGTAGATTCTGATTTACATCATGCACGATGTAGCCATCACCAACTCTTTCAACAGATAATGTGCAGTGCATGGAATAGCAATATCACCAGTTTCTTTAATTGGAGACTACACCGCGCTTTGATGCCAATAGTATGCTGATCAAGCTGTGCAAGTGCAGCCCAACTAGAGGATAGGTCATTCCCGAAATCTTGTACAGCAATAAGTGTTCAAGAAAGCAAAATTCGAAAAGAGAAGGAAAAAAAGGGAGTGATAATCATGTTCGACATGAAGAGCCACTGATGTTAACTCCAGTTGTACAAGATGGTTCATCATCACATTCAGTTGGCACAAAAGCTTAAGTGCGCGAGTATCAACATTCCGATCAAGCACAACGTAACTCAAACTCTACTTGCACCGCAACCGCCAAGATAGGGAGAGACAAGAGTTTCCAAATAGATAGCATAATCGAAGTAACCGTCCCTCGCTATGGGATAATCCTTGTAAGTATTATCCTCCGGATTGAACAGAATCATCTGTTGCATATCCATCCCAAAGACTATCTTTCCGCTCCTTGTGTACGCGAGGGGCTCTTCGAAACGGGTCTATAAAGGGGTTTATTCCAATTCATGAGGGCAGGGATGCAATCGACAGTGAACAATTTTGTCCACAATCCTCCTCCTCTCCCAACCGTTATCCATGCCTCGATGCGGGGACCAACATCGTAGCTGTATATGAAGACACTGGTCCGATGAATCCCGAGTCCCTCGAGAACTATGTCCTCATCAACTTCAGGGACCGGAGTCTCCCGGTGGAATCTCTCTTCCGACAGATCAAACGACATAATCACTCCCCGGTTTTAGGCTCTCGTCTTGGACGCACCAGTGCAAGGCCCCGTTCCAATAAACTCCCTGGTGGGAAACCAGGAGATGGCTTTCTGTCTCGAACTCAGTTAGTATCCTTCTCCAAGAACCCAACTAGAGCGAAAATATCGCCACATCCCATTTTCCAATGACGAGGCCCTCTACTACTTTGTAGTCATCAGATCGAGAGTCATATCCGAATCCATAGAATACCTCATATTCTCCATCAGAACTAAAATGGGCAACTCCCTATAATCCCTGTTGGTCGGGTTATATATCAGAAAAATCCCGGGGACGAGCAAACATACCAAGCCGTCGCAGGACCCCACGACGCAGGGCTTCCAGGAAGGTTTGATCACATGAGGTACCACCACGCGGCGACCCTCGCCATCCCTGCCGTCAAGCGCCTCGTAGTCTACGGTCTCGAGGGGGCTGCAGCCTTCGCCTTCGGGCGCCTCGTCGTCTACTAGCTCGAAGGGGCTGAAGTGGCCGCCGATGATGATTCTCTGGCTAGGGATCAAATCCCCTGCCTTCAGCCCCTGCAGGTGCGACTTGACGAAGCCCGGGTCGGAGATTAGGGACCGCCACCGTTTGCAGACGGACTTGAACCGCACCAGCGACTTGGCCGGCAGGCGCAAGAGTATGTCGATGATGATTTCCTCGGTGAAACTTTCGGCCATTGTTTCGGCAAAAAAAAACACCTGTTCATTGGCAGGTTTTGAGCGAAGGATCTCCGTTTCTAGGCTCGTGATGAACAAGTGTTCGGCAAAAGTCACGCAGCAGCAATTCTAAGGCGGAGAAGCTTACTCAGGGGATCCGATCGGGTCGGCAATGGCCGTCGGTTGGGTCTCTTTGAGCGGTCCAATGCCGTCGCCAGAGCAGGGCGGAGGGGGGTCTCGCCAGTATGGGTGGCGGTCGTCGCACGGCGGAGCCCGGCGGCTGGGCGGGCGGAGGGAGGAGGGAGCGGGCGGGGGTGCGAGGTTATCAACTTCGAATGGGGCGTAGTCACACTTTCCTGAATTCTGTGAAACCCAAGAAATTGCTATCATTGGACTTCTCAATGATTTACCTATTTATAGATGCTCCGTGTCAGCATTGCCCGTCATTCTTGTCCTCGTGCTCAAATTAATATTAATATTAAAAAGGTATAGGCTTTAAGAGTGCATTTAGCAATCATTATATTTTTTGAAATAATTTCTAAATGTTTGAAGACATTTGGTTATGGCCTAAAATTTCCATTCCTAAAATAGAAAAAAAAAACAGAAATGCATTTGGTAACTACACAAAATTTCTTTTTATTAATAATAATTTTAAATATTTTTTTATTTTTCTTTTTCTTCTCCTTCTTGGCCATGGCCGGGACTGGCCACAAGCCATGGCTGGCGAGGGCAACATGGCCCTCGCTAGCCACAAGCGAGGGCTGGACCCTCACGGCCTACATGACGGCAGCCCTCGCTAGCCTTTTCCAGACCTCCCCCGAGCTGGTGAGGGTCGCCGTCGAGGCTCGCAGCCTCGCCAGATCTAGCGAGGGCTAGACCCTCGCCGCCTCCCTCGCCCAGGCCGCGGCCTCGAGGGCAGCCTTCGCTGGCTCAAGTGAAGGTCGAAAAAGTCTAGCGAGAGCTGCTCTCACACTCGCTGGTGAGGGGGACCCTTGCTTATGGCCTCGTGGCACCCTCGCGCGGCCCTAGCCTGTGGCCAGTCGCCGGCCAAGTAAGAAGAACAATAGAAAAGAAGAAAAAGAAAAAAAAATCTCTTCTATTTTTTATTCTTGTTCTCATAATCAAGAATCAACTTTTTTTTTATTATTAATTCTGTTCCAAAACTTATTCTGGAAAAAAATTTGTGCCCGAGAACAAAAAATTTATCAAACGAATTTCTATTTTTTTTTTGTTCTCGGGAACAAAAGAATAAAATCAGTTACTATTTAGCAAGTTACTAAACACATCCTAACCACCTAGTTTAGCTTAGTCATTAAGAAAAAAACATTCATCAGGCATCGCAAAGGTCGTGCATACACTTCATCCTCTTTTACTTTTTCTCATCTTTTTGTGAGCAGGGTGATGCATTGTCACATCCCGATTTTTTGGGCGTGGAAAGCCGCAGATAAATTGTAATATCCTCAATTTCAGTACTTGGGAAATGGCTATGGGTTAAGTTTGGTGGTTTTCCAATCAGAACTAAATTGTTTTATCTTGTTTTGGAAAACCCAGTTTTGGATCCTTTATACCCCTTCGTTTTGTTATTTTTGGGGAGGCTTTTGTGATCCGAATTTACAAATACTTTCTTCTTGAAAGTTGTTCCAAACATCTTAAAGTTGTACATACTTTAATTTGAGAATTTTTGGCCCTGATATGAGTGGTACGATGGCCTGATTTTCGGACCGTGTGAAACTGCCCAAAATGGGTATTTCGGTGATGTTCGCACCTTCTTTATTTTCTACAAGCTTTTCTGGGTTGAGTTTGGAAAAGTTTCCTTCACAAAAGTTGTTGGGAACTTCCTTTTCTATAACATATATAAATTTGGGAATTTTTTGAGATGATTTGGATTCTGAACAGAGCTTAATTTGAGAAATAAGAATTCTGTTCCAGTGAACTATTTTTAGTCTATCTTTGAATTACTAAAAATAGTGTTTACAGAAAGATTCCGAATTTGTGTTCTTCACGAAAAATGTTTTTTAAAGCCTTGTTTATGACATATCCGAATTTGAGAATTTTCAGAGTTCATTTACTATGTTTTCAAGTCCAATTCCGTGAACAGTGCAAAGCTATTCGATTTTGTCAGATTTCAAAGATTTAGCATTTTCTACATGAGAATATTGGAATTTCGACTTGATTTCTTGTGATAATTTAAAGTACATGTTCTGATCTTTCAAATGAGATATTTTATGCTTTGATTGGAGGTCAGCCCAGGGGGAAACCGAGAGAGAAAACCAAGTTTGGAAATGAATGGCCAAAGATGAAGCTTGTTCAAGAAGCCTAATTAAATGATCTTGACTTTGGAGTCCCTATCATGATGACATGTATTAATTGGCCATTATTATTCTTGACTTTGGAGGCCACCCTCATAATGGCTTGTATTAATTGCTTGGACTTTGGTAGCCCTTCATGATGGCTTGCGAGGTAAGCGATGACCTCATGTTCCGATGACACGTGCGCTTACCTCATCCAAACTTTGGCCCCAGGTTTCGCCCCTCTATAAATAGAAAGAAGGCCATTCGATCAAGGGGAGAGAGAAAGAGAGAGAAAGAGGAAGAGCCTCACGTGAAGCCCCCCCTCTTCTTCCTCTTGCTCACGCCACCTTCCTCTTTCTCAAGCTGTACGCCACTTTCTTTCTTGTTTCCTTGCCGAGAGAGAAAAGAAAAGAGAGCTTGCCAAGTGCCCTTGTTTCTCTAGTGTTTGGCCTCTAGGAAGCCTTATGCAAGACCCTTGTGTTCGTGTTTAAGCCCAAGAACCACCAAGAATCGTCCAAGAGTCGCCGAGACTCACGTGTCCTTCACACGCCTCGTTTTCTCTAGTTCTTGTTTAATTATTGTGTAAGTAAATTCCCTAATACCGAGAAAGGATGTTAATATGCATTGTGACGTGGTTTGCTTGGACCGTTTCTCGGTTGTTTGGTTGGTCGTAGTTGGTTCATTTCTTGATTTGATCATATTTCATGTTTGATGTTGTTTTGAGATAGAATCGAGCCTTGGTTGGTAAAGTGTGCACGATATGGCCATGCGTGATGTTCTCTTGTTTGAACTTTACTATTGATCTGCCATTGATGCGGGTGCGGTAAGGGCCGACTTATGTTAACGGCGATCGATATATCCTCGCTTGATATTAGTGTTTTTCATTTGCTGAGTCTCTCCGACTCATCCCCCGTTTTTCCCTCTCAGGTCTATAGGATGGTTGAACGGACGGTGGCGATAGGGAGAGTTTGAGCCAGGTTGGAGTTCGGGGAAAGCTAGGAGCCGTGAATCCGAAGTAGTGGACTTAGGACACCCAAGCCACTTGTTATTGTTGTGTACATGGCTAAAATTGCCTAGTTGGCTTGTAAAATATGTTTGCTTGTCCTGTAAATATAAGTTTTGCTCATGATGTTGTTCGTCTTAATCCCGCTGTTGTTTTTCATGTGATTGTCCCGAAATTATGCTTCCGCTCGTGTTTAAAGAAAGATAATAACGAACGGAATGTCACATTAATGAACCCGAGATGGGGCGCAAACTTTGTATTTACAGGACAAGCAAACATATTTTACAAGCCAACTTAGCCGATTTTAGCCATTTACACAATAAACGTTACGGCTTGGGTATCCTAAGCCCACTACTTCGATTTCACAACTTCTAGCTTTCCCCGAACTCCAACATGGCTCAAACTCCCCCTGTCGTTGCCGTCCGTTCGACCATCCTATAGACCTGAGGGTGGGAAAAACGGGGGATGAGTCAGGGAGACTCAGTAAGTGAAAACACTAATATCAAGCGAGGATATATCAATTGCCGTTAACATAAGTCGACTCTTACCGCACCCGCATCGATGACAGATCAATAGCAAAGTTCAAACAAGAGAACATCACGCATGGCCACATCGTGCATACTTTACAAACCAAGGCTTGGTTCTATCTCAAAACAACATCAAACATAAAACATGATCAAACCGAGAAATGAGCCAACTACGACCAATCAAACGACTGAGAAACGGTCCAAGCAAACCACGTTACAACGCATCTCAACATCCTTTCCCGGTATTAAGGAATTCACTTACACAATGATATCAAACAAGAACTAGAGAAAACGAGGCGTGTGAAAGACACGCGAGTCTCGGCGATTCTCGGACGATTCTTGGTGTGAGGTTTGAACACGAACACTTGGGCCTCGGACGTAGCTTCCTCACTTGATCAAACTACAAAAGAGACACGGGCTAGCCGGTGAACTTTTTCTCTCTTTCTTTTTCTCTCTTTCTCGGTCATGAATACGAATTAGAAATAAGAAAGAAGGTTGGTCGGACCTATTTGGGTGTGAACTAGGAGAGAGAGAGAGATGTGAGAGAGAGGGAAGGGAGGCGTGAGAGGGGAGAGAGAGTGGTGTGAGAGAGCTTGAGGGTAGCCAAGCCTATTTATAGGCAAGCCAAACTTGCTCACCAAGTTGCTCTCCAACTTGCTCAAGAAGATACATGGCCATCATTATCAAATCTTCTTAAAATCTTAGCATTAATGAATATAAGCAAAAAGTCATGATGAAATGCCATTAATAAAAGATTCTGAAAATCTTGACATTAATGAATAAGAGCCAAAATATCATGATGCAATCCTTCCAAAGTTAAATGTCATAATTGTAAAGATTCTGAAAATCTTGGCATTAATGAAATGATCTTGAAAATCTTTGCATTAATGAATGAGAGCCAAAATATCATCATGAAATGACATTAATAACTTGATCTTGAAAATCTTTGCATTAATGGACAATGGATAAAATAACATGATGAGATGCCCCTAAAGTCTTATGGCCATTAATGCATGTCATGATGGTGGTGCCTATAAAGTCCAACTAATTAATGCAAGTCATGATGAAAGAGGCCTCAAAGTCTTCGTTCATTAATGCATGTCATGATGAACCTTAATAAATGAAGCTTGAAGGAGAAGTTTTGACCAGTTCTAGACTCTTCCAAGTCTAACTTGTTCCCCAAGTTCTTGACCAACTTGCTTACCAAGCTTAGACTAACTTGCTCACCACTCTAAGCCATCAATGCATGTCATCATGGAAGGGCCCCCTAAAGTCTTGATTCATTAATGCAAGCCATCATGAAGGGCCACCAAAGTCCAACTTAATAAATGAAAGCCATAATGAAGCTTGGAGGATAAGCTTTGACTCGGTCAAGGCCTTATCCTCTAGATTCTTCTACCAATTTCCCGAACCGTGTACTCCCTAGAACATTCTGACTTTGCTAGTTTCTCACGCAAATGACTCGAGCCAATCGGGTCATACGAAATAGACTAATCGACACTACAATCACAACCCTCATCATAAACATCTAACTTATTCTCCAAGGGTTTTCCACGACAAACACGCATAATAATTCCATCCAACCCGAGGTTCGGTATGGGAAAACCTCTAAATATGCCTCAAATATCACCAAAGGTGTCACGCCCCGAACCCTGCGAGCGCACAACATCCTACAATGGTCATTATGATGCGACATCCGAGGACGCGTCGCCGACCCAACATTTTATCTTTTGATTACGCATGCGGAAGCTAAACAAAAATTCACCCAGACAATAACAATAAACATGGATAGATAGGAAAACAGTTTACAACATTAAAATTAAAACATCATTCTAACATTTACTTGATTAACCCCTGGGAACATTTTTACAAGCCCTCTTCAGGCATGTCCATAAAAGTCTATAAAAAGATGTCAGGTTGAGGTCAATCTACTTCACTAAAAGTCACCTTCCAGGCACCCCGAACCATACTAGGTGCATCAACATGCTAAGGGCCTGAAAAATGTTTAACAACCATAAATGAGATAAAAATCTCAATAAGTTAACGCCTAAGCCCCGTTTAGAAGGTCAACTCACCTCAGGGGTCCCTAATCACGCAACCATGCACAAATCATTAACCAACCACGGGCATCCTTACCTTGCCCTAGCACACATATTATGCATAACATAGATAGTCATATGTCACAACGATGCATCAAACATATCACATACCCAGAACGTGTAATGAGATTTCTCATGCATTAATGCATCACAGTTGCGCGTGTCTCGATTATAAGGCAGAATCCACTTGGGCACGTCCCATACCATGCCTAGTAGTTTCTACCCCATAATCAAGCACTATGCATCACACGTATTCCATTTGTTACGATCCCTCTTGGCCACTACACATCAAGCGATACACAGCGAGATGACAGTCTTCCGGCATAACCGGGCATCATCCCGCCCCATCGGGCACGGCATTCCAATACGGCAGCATCAAACGATACACAGTAAGATGGTATCCCGTAAGGAGCATCGGATCCACCCTCGGACCGCGATCCGGCATCCGGAGTATCGGCAATCCGGATAATCTCCAGGCATCCAATAAACCGAGCGCGATACGCAGCAGACCTCGATAAACCGAACATCGTCAAGCGATACACAGCGAGACAGCTCCAACGTGTGACTATACGAGCACACAAGCATTCAGGCCAATTCTTATCTTTTCATTTAGCCAATGCATACATGAATCGTGCTCACATTCATGCCACACAACAATAACAAGTGGTCACACATGCAAACGGTCAATCGACTTTGTGAACCTCATTTTAAAACATGAATTTACAAAAGCATTAGACATCATATCAATGCCAAATAAACATCATTACAAGGCTAGATAAGTGTGGTTACTATTTCCAGTAAGTCAGAAATCAAAAACCAATGCTTTCAAGTAAGAACCAGCAGATCATGGAAATCTAGTAAAACTGGACAGATTTGCATGATTTGGGAAATCGATCTCAAAGGCATAGCAAATGGTTTCCAAAAATTATAAAATTCGAATATGTTATAAACAAGACCTTCACAAATATTTTCCATGAAGAACACAATCCCAAAATCCTTATACAAAGATCACTTTTGATGGCTCGGAAACAACCTAGAACTGGTCTGCCGGAACAGGGGAACTGAATCATAAGAAATATTCCTTTTACAAATCAAATCCTTTCCAAACACTTTGAAATTTTTATACGTTGTAGACATGGATTTCGTTTACAAATCTTGTGAAGGAAGTATGGTCGAAATCGAACTAGAAATTTTTATAAAAATCTGAGAAGGCACGAAGGTCACAGAATCCACAGTATAAAACAGTTCTGCTTCGGTAAGAAATTGGACCTTCGTGTAACCCATTTGAGCTCAGAAAAATGTGAAATTTGAGTATGTTATAGATCAATATCTTGTGAACAACTTTTATGAAGAACACTTTTCAAGATTCTAACCACAAAATGCTTTATAAAAATGGAAAACCAGGGACGTACAGTAGAATCAGTTCTGAAATCAAGATAAA
Source organism: Syzygium jambos (assembly GCA_031216235.1). NCBI lineage: Eukaryota > Viridiplantae > Streptophyta > Magnoliopsida > Myrtales > Myrtaceae > Syzygium > Syzygium jambos. Next base: position 26,458,997 of record CM062227.1, read on the forward strand.
AACTCCAAGAAACGCCTTCAACTTTGAGATCCACCGCTTCTCAGCCATGAAAATACCACACCAAGAGTTCAAATCAACATCCAACATCTATTTCAACTTAATCTAACAATCAAGACTCGCCAACGCTCATTCTAGAACTTCACACACACTAAAACATTAACTAGCTAAACTACACAATGCAATTTAAACATCCTAAACAAGGGATTAGATGTTAACTTACTCGTCTAAAAACGACGACAACGCGAGGACGATGGCAACGACACGAGTTGTCCGTGGTGGCCTCGGCTTGCCACGGCAATTGTCAAGCGGCAAACGGCGGTGAGCGGCACACGGCGATCTACGGGGCTCAAGCGTGATGGCGTGAGGATGAGGAGAGAATGGCGTGAGAAAACTCTCTCTCTCTCTCTCTCTCTCTCTCTCTCTCTCTCTATTTATACTGGCCCAAGCAAAGAAGAGACAAAATAGCATCATTACCAAATTTTCCTAGATTTTGTCATCATTACCAAATCTTCCTTCATTAATAGCTAGATTTGGCCATCATTACCAAATCTTCTTAAAATCTTAGCCATTAATGAATATAAATCAAAAGTCATGATGAAAATGATCTTGAAAATCTTGGCCATTAATGAAATGATCTTGAAAATCTTTGCATTAATGAATAAGAGCCAAAATATCATCATGAAATGTCATTAATAAAATGATCTTGGAAATCTTTACATTAATGAATAAGAGCCAAAATATCATCATGAAATGCCATTAATGCATGTCATGATGGTGGTGTCTCCAAAGTCCAAGTTCCATCCAACGGCCAAGATTTAATCTAACAAAGAGGTTTCTAGAAGGGCAAGTTAGCAAATAATTTTCAATGGCCAATTCGTAAAAATTATGAGGCGACGTCCTATAATTCGAGTGTGATATCCTTGAGCACTCGACATGCAAAATCGGATTATAATTCGTGGCTGAAATCGATCAATCGCAACTATAGTTTATCTCGAACTAACGGGCGGCTGCTAGAAATTCTTCGATAGCCTTTCCCCTTTGGTTAGTATTCCCTGGGTGATCAGGCTAAAGCGAGAATTAACTAATAGAACGTCGATGAAATCAACATTTCATAAATTACCAAATTTGGTCGAATTTTCAGAATATCACAAAAAGACATCAAGTCGAGATTCCAACGTTCTTGTATAGAAAATACTGAATCTTTGAAATCTGACAAAACCGTATAGCTTTGCACTATTCACGAAATCGGACTTGAAAACATAGTAAATGGACTCTGAAAATTCTCAAATTTGGATATGTCATAAACAAGGCTTTAACAAGCATTTCTTGTGAAGAACACAAAATCGAAATCTTTCTGTAAGCACCATTCTTAGTAGCTCAAAGACAGACTAAAAACAGTTTACTGGAACAGAATTCTTGTTTCTAAATGTAAGCTCTGTCTAGAATCCAAATCATCTCAGAAAATTCCCAAATTTATACACATTATAGAAAAGGAAGTTCTCAACAACTTTCGTGAAGGAAAATTTTCCAAAATCGGCCCACAAAAGCTTGTAGAAAATAAAGACGGTGTGAACATCGCCGAAATATCCATTTTGGGCAGTTTTACATGGTCCAAAAATCAGACCATCGTACCGCTCATATCCAGTCCAAAAATTATAAAATTAAAGTATGTAAAATTTCATGATATTTGGAACAACTTTCAAGAGGAAAGTGTTTGGAAATTCGAACCACAAAAATCTCCCCAAAAATAACAATACGAAGGGGCACAAAGGATCCAAAACTGGTTTTTCCCAAAACAAGAGAAAACTATTTAGTTTTGATTGGTATACCACCAAACTTAACCCATAGCCATTTCCCAAGGACTGAAATTGAGGATGTTACAATTTACCTACGGCTTCCTAGGCCCAAAAATCGGGATGTGATAATTCTCCCCCTCTAATAAAATTTCGTCCTCGAAATATAAAAGCGTACCTGGTTCCTCAAATAAATGCAGGTATCAACTTTTTCTCAATTCCTCATTCTCCTAGGTGGCTTCTTTTATCTCCCGGTGACACTATAGGACCTTAACTAAGAGAATGGCCTTACCTCTCAATACTCGCTCCTTACAATCCACGATCCACACCTGCTCCTCAGCATAGGACAGCAATTGTCACATCCCGATTTTTGAGCCTGGAAAGCCGCAGGTAAATTGTAATATCCTCAATTTCAGTCCTTGGGAAATGGCTATGGCTTAAGTTTGATAGTTTTCCAATCGGAACTAAATTGTTTTCTCTTGTTTTGGAAAACCCAATTTTGGATCCTTTGTACCCCTTCATTTTGTTATTTTTGGGGAGACTTTTGTTGTCCGAATTTCCAAACACTTTCTTCTTGAAAGTTTCTCCAAACATCCTGAGGTTTTACATACTTTAATTTTAGAATTTTTGGAGTTGATATGAGTGGTACGATGGCCTGATTTTCGGACCGGGTAAAGCTGCCCATAATGGGTATTTTGGTGATGTTCACGCCATCTTTATTTTCTACAAGCTTTTCTGGGCCGATTTCGTAAAAGTTTCCTTCACAAAAGTTGTTGAGAACGTCCTTTTCTATAATGTACATAAATTTTGGAATTTTCTGAGATGATTTGGATTCTGGACAGAGCTTAATTTAAGAAACAAGAATTCTGTTCCAGCGAACTGTTTTTAGTCTATCTTTGAGCTACTAAAAATGGTATTTACAGAAAGATTCTGATTTTGTATTCTTCATGAAAAATGTTTGTTAAGGCCTTGTTTATGACATATTCAAATTTGAGAATTTTCGGAGTCCATTTACTATATTTTCAAGCCCGATTTCGTGAACAGTACAAAACTGTTCGGTTTTATCAGATTTCAAAGATTTATCAAATTCTATCTGAGAACGTTGGAATCTTGACTTGATATCTTTTGGTGATATTTGAGGCATATTTAGAGGATTTTCCACACCGAACCTCGGGTTGAATGGGATTAACGAGCATGTTATATTTTGGGAAAGCCCTCGGAGAATAAGTTAGATGTTTATGATGAGGGTTGTGATTTTTGTGCCAATTGGTATATTTCGTGTGACCCGATTGGCCCGAGTCATTTGCGTGAGAATTCAGTAAATCCAGAAGGTTCTAAGGAGTCCACGGTTTGGAAAATTTGTGGAGAAATCTAGAGGATAAGGCCTTGACCGAGTCAAAGCTTATCCTCCAAGCTTTATTAATTGGCAATTATTGTTCTTGACTTTGGAGGCCACCCTCATAATGGCTTGTATTAATTGCTTGGATTTTGGTGGCCCTTCATGATGTCATACATTAATGAACGAAGACTTTAGAGGCACCACCATCATGACTTTTGGCCTATGCTATTAATAACTGATGACACGTGCGCTTACCTCATCCAAAATTTGGCCCCAAGTTTTGCCTCCCTATAAATAGAAACAAGGCCATTCGGCCAAGGGGAGAGAGAAATAGAGAGAGAAAGAGAAGCCGAGAAAGAGAGAGAGAGCTTCACCAACTCATCCTTTTTCTTGTTGTTCGATCAAGTGAGAAAGCTACGTCCAAGGCCCGAGTGTTCGTGAATCACCCGAGACTTGCCGAGACTCGCGTGTCCTTCACACGCATCGTTTTCTCTAGTTCTTGTTTAATTGTTGGGTAAGTGAATATCCTAATACCGAGAAAGGATGTTGAGATGCGTTGTGACGTGATTTGCTTGGACCGTTTCTCGGTTGTTTGGTTGGTTGTAGTTGGTTCATTTCTTGATTTGATCATGTTTCATATTTGGTGTTGTTTTGAGATAGAACCGAGTCTTGGATGGTAAAGTGTGCATGATGTGGCCATGCGTGATGTTCTCTTGTTTGAACTTTGTTATTGATCTGCCATTGATGCGGGTGCGGTAAGGGCCGACTTGTGTTAATGGCGATCTATATATCCTCGTTTGATATTAGTGTTTTCACTTGCTTAATCTCCCAGATTCATCCCCCATTTTTCCCTCTCAAGTCCATAGGATGGTCGAATGAATGGCGGCGACAGGGGGAGTTTGAGCCATGTTGGAGCTCGGGGAAAGCTAGGATCGGTGAATCTGAAGTAGAGGGTTTAGGACACCCAAGCCATAACGTTTGTTGTGTAAATACCTAAAATCGGCTAAGTTGGCTTGTAAAATATGTTTGCATGTCCTATAAATACAAGGTTTGCTCGTGATGCTATTTGTTTGAATCCCCCTGTTATTTTTAATGTGATTATCCCGAAATTATGCTTCCTCTTGTATTTAAAGAAAGATAACAATGAACGGGACGTCACGTTAATGACCCCGAGGTCGGGGCGTTACAGTTTAATTTGGTATCAAAGCCAGATTTCGATCCTGGGACCTGTGGGTTATGGGCCCACCGTGCTAAATTTCCCCTTGGCCAAATGGCTATGGGTTAAGTTTGGTGGTTTTCCAATCAAAACTAAATAGTTTTCTCTTGTTTTGGGAAAACCCAGTTTTGGATCCTTTGTACCCCTTCGTTTTGTTATTTTTGGGAAGACATTTATGATTCGAATTTCCAAACACTTTCCTCTTGAAAGTTTCTCTAAACATCATGAATTTTTACATACTTTACTTTCATAATTTTTGGACTTGATATGAGTGGTACAATGGCTTCATTTTCGGAGCGTGTGAAACTACCCAGAATTGGTATTTCGGTGATGTTCACACTTTCTTAATTTTTTACAAGCTTTTCCGAGATGATTTTGGAAAAGTTTCCTTCACAAAAGTTATTGAGAACTTCTTTTTCTATAACGTGTACATAAATTTGGGAATTTTCTGATATGATTTTGGATTCTGGACAGAGCTTAATTTGAGAAACAAAAATGCTATTCCAGTGAACTGTTTTTAGTCTGTCTTTGAGATACTAGAAATGGTGTTTACATAAAGATTCCGATTTTGTGTTCTTCATAAATGTTTGTTAAGGCCTTGTTTATGACATATTCAAATTTGAGAATTTTCGGAGTTCGTTTTCTATATTTTCCAGTCTGATTTTGTGAACAGTGCAAAACTGTTCGGCTTTATCAGATTTCAAAGATTTATCAATTTCTATCTGAGAACGTTGGAATATTGACTTGATGTCTTTTGGTAATATTTGAGGCATATTTAGAGGTTTTCCCATACCGAACCTCGGGTTGGATGGAATTATTATGCGTGTTTGTCATGAAAAATCTTTGGAGAATAAGTTAGATGTTTATGATGAGGGTTATGATTGTAGTGCCAATTAGTCTATTTCGTATGACCCGATTGGCCCGATTCATTTGCGTGAGAAACCAGCAAAGTCAGAATGTTCTAGGCAGTACACGGTTCGCTAAATTGGTAGAAGAATCTAGAGAATAAGGCCTTGACCGAGTTAAAGCTTATCCTCCAAGCTTCATTATGGCTTTCATTTATTAAGTTGGACTTTGGTGGCCCTTCATGATGGCTTGCATTAATGAATCAAGACTTTAGGGCCTTCCATGATGACATGCATTGATGGCTTGGAGTGGTGAGCAAGTTAGTCTAAGCTTGGTAAGCAAGTTGGTCAAGAACTTGGGGAACAAGTTGGACTTGGAAGAGTCTAGAACTGGTCAAAGCTTCTCCTTCAAGCTTCATTTATTAAGGTTCATCATGACATGCATTAATGAATGAAGACTTTGACGCCCCTTTCATCATGACTTGCATTAATTAGTTGGACTTTACATGCACCACCATCATGACATGCATTAATGGCCATAAGACTTTAGGGGCATCTCATCATGTTATTTTGTCCATTGTCCATTAATGCAAAGATTTCCAAGATCAAGTTATTAATGACATTTCATGATGATATTTTGGCTCTCATTCATTAATGCAAAGATTTTCAAGATTATTTCATTAATGCCAAGATTTTCATAATCTTTACAATCATGACATTTGACTTTGGAAGGATTACATCATGATATTTTGGCTCTTATTCATTAATGCCAAGATTTTCAGAATCTTATAATTATGACATTTGACTTTGGAGGCATTGCATCATGATATTTTTTTTTAATACCAAGATTTTCAGAATCTTTATAATCATGACATTTAACTTTGGAGGCATTTCATCATGATATTTTGGCTCTTATTCATTAATGTCAAGATTTTCAGAATCCTTTATTAATGACATTTTATCATGACTTTTGGCTTATATTCATTAATACTAAGATTTTAAGGAAGATTTGGTAATGATGGCCAAATCTAGTCATTAATAAAAGAAGATTTTGTAATAATGACAAAATCTATGAAGATTTGATAATAATGATAAGAAGATATGGCTTGGGGAATAAGCAAGTGGAGCCTATAAATAGAGGCACCACTCCTTCATTTCTCACGGTTTCACCGTCACCTTTCTCTCTCACACTCTCACTCTCTAGGCCACCCTCTCTCCTCTTGGCTACGCCTTGCCCGTGCTTGTGCCATCGCCGACCGTCGTAAACGTTTCTTGTGCTTATAGGTGAGTGGATTCCCTAACACTTGGATAGGGCGGTGTGTTACGTGGTTGGAACGCGGCATGTAAGTGAATTCCCTAATCTTGTGACGTGATTTGCTTGGATCGTGTTCGGTCTTTTGATTGGTTATGGTTGGTTCTTTCCATGACTTGCTTATATGTGATATTTGAGGTGACGTGGTTTGCTTGAACTCTGTTCGGTCATTGGACTGGTTGATTTCAAAGAAAGATTAAGAATCTTTGAAAAGGAATTTTTGCTTATGAAATGATTTCGATGTCTTGAGAAGGAAAGCATGCTTTGAAATGATGTTTTTACAAAGTCCTTTGAAAATTAATTAATTTCATTGCTATGTTTACAAAAGAATTTCGATGTCTTGAGAAGGAAAACACATTTCGAAATGATGTCCTTGCAAAATCGAGCAGCTGTTTGCATAAGTGATCACGCAAAATTGTGTTGTGGCATTGTTATGATCACGAATCATGTTTACTTGGGCTAATGAAAATATAAGAATTGGCTTGAATGCTCGAGTGCTCGTGTGACCACTAGATAAAAGAAGAAGACCGTCGCGTTAACGGCGATGCCTCGGTAAACTAGCACCGGGATGCCCTAGTTGAGCTAGGATGCCTGGGTTGAGCATGGATGCCTCGGTAAACTAGTGCCGGGATGCCCTAGTTGAGCTAGCCCCGGGATGCCTCGGTTGAGCTGAGATGCCTCGATTGAGCCGGGATGCCCTGGTTGAGCCAGGATGACGGTAAATGATTCTTATATATGTGCCAGTATGTGATAAATGAATTATATATGTGTGCCAGGATGTGCATTTACAGGTGAGTTTCCATGTAAACATAGCAAAGGTAAGGTCAAAGTCTTTGCTATTGATTTGCCATCGACATAAGGTGTGAAAAGTATTTGTATGCGTTAGTACAATGACGAGGCATCATCCTGCATGAGTGTTAGTGAATTTACTCATTGAGTCTCCCCGACTCATCCCCCGTTGTTTCCCTTTTTTTCAGGTCCGTAAGATGAAGGATGACATAGAGGAGCTAGGATTAACCTCGGCCTCCGTTTGTAATGTGATTTGTATGAGGAACGGCCAGTGGAAAAAGAGCTTGTAAAATCTGTTTAAGTAAAATGAAAATTGCATGTAATGCATGTTGTGCTTTCCTTGATTTCAAGCTATTATATAAGGTTTGCTTATGATACTATTTGTCTTAATCCCGCTGTTGTTTTTAATGTGATTGTCCCGAGGTATGCTTCCGCTTGTGTTTAAAGAAAGATAATAATGAACGGGACGTCACGTTAATGACCTCGAGGTGAGGACGTTATATAACGTCATAAGCAAACCTTATATAATAGCTTGGGACAATCATAAGCAAATAGTATCATACCTCGGGACAATCACATTAAAAACAACAGCGGGATTAAGACAAATAGTATCATAAGCAAACCTTATATAATAGCTTGAAATCAAGGAAAGCACAACATGCATTACATGCAATTTCCATTTTACTTAAACAGATTTTACAAGCCTTTTTTCCACTGGCCGTTCCTCATACAAATCACATTACAAACGGAGGCCGAGGTTAATCCTAGCTCCTCTATGTCATCCTTCATATTACGGACCTGAAAAAAAGGGAAACAACGGGGGATGAGTCGGGAAGACTCAATGAGTAAATTCACTAATACTCGTGCAGGATAATGCCTCGTCATTGTACTAACGCATAAAAATACTTTCCCCACCTTATGTCGATGGCAAATCAAGAGCAAAGACTTTGACCTTACCCTTGCTATGTTTACATGGAAACTCACATGTAAATGCACATCCCGACACATATATAGAATTCATTTATCACATACCGGCACATATATAAGAATCATTTACCGTCATCCTAGCTCAACCAGGGCATCTCGGCTCAACTGAGGCATCCCGGCTCAACCGAGGCATCCCGGGACTCGCTCACCTGAGGCATCCGGGCTCAACCAAGGCATCCTAGCTCAATTAGGGCATCCTGGCACTAGTTTACCGAGGCATCCAGGCTCAACCCAGGCATCCTAGCTCAACTAGGGCATCCCGGCGCTAGTTTACCGAGGCATCGCCGCTAACGCGACAGTCTTCTTCTTTTATTTAGTGGTCACACGAGCACTCGAGCATTCAAGCCAATTCTTATATTTTCATTAGCCCATGTAAACATGATTCATGCTCATAACAATGCCACAACACAATTTTGCGTGATCACTTATGCAAATAGCTGCTCGATTTTGCAAGGACATCATTTCGAAATATGTTTTCCTTCTCAAGACATCGAGATCCTTTTGTAAACATAGCAATGAAATTAATCCATTTTCAAAGGACTTTGTAAAAACATCATTTCAAAGCATGCTTTCCTTCTCAAGACATCGAAATCATTTCTTAAGCAAAAATTCATTTTCAAAGATTCTTAATCTTTCTTTGAAATCAACCAGTCCAATGACCAAACAAAGTTCAAGCAAACACGTCACCTCAAATATGACATATAAGCAAATCATGGAAAGAACCAACCATAACCAATCAAAAGACCGAACACGGTCCAAGCAAACCACGTCACAAGATTAGGGAATTCACTTACATGTCGCGTTCCAACCACGTAACACACCGCCCTATCCAAGTGTTAGAGAATCCACTCACCTATAAGCACAAGAAACGTCTACGATGGTCGGCGATGGCACAAGCACGGGCAAGGCGTAGCTAAGAGGAGAGAGGGTGGCCTAGAGAGTGAGAGCGTGAGAGAGAAAGGTGATGGTGAAATCGTGAGAAATGAAGGAGTGGTGCCTTTATTTATAAGCTCCACTTGCTTCTTCCCCAAGCCATATCTTCTTATCATCATTACCAAATCTTTCTAGATTTTGTCATTATTACAAAATCTTCTTTTATTAATGACTAGATTTGGCCATCATTACCAAATCTTCCTTAAAATCTTAGTATTAATGAATATAAGCCAAAAGTCATGATGAAATGCCATTAATAAAGGATTCTGAAAATCTTGACATTAATGAATAAGAGCCAAAATATCATGATGAAATGCCTCCAAAGTTAAATATCATGATTATAAAGATTCTGAAAATCTTGGTATTAATGAATAAGAGCCAAAATATCATGATGCAATGCCTCCAAAGTCAAATGTCATGAATATAAGATTCTGAAAATCTTGGCATTAATGAAATGATCTTGAAAATCTTTGCATTAATGAATAAGAGCCAAAATATCATCATGAAATGTCACTAATAACTTGACCTTGGAAATCTTTGCATTAATGGACATTGGACAAAATAACATGATGAAATGTCCCTAAAGTCTTATGGCCATTAATGCATGTCATGATGGTGGTGCCTCTAAAGTCCAACTAATTAATGCAAGTCATGATGAAGGGCCCTAAAGTCTTGATTCATTAATTGTAAGACATCATGAAGGCCCACCAAAGTTGTAACAGCCTGAATTTCGATGTAATTCCAGGATCAATAAAACTGATATTATTTCGCATTTCATTTTAGTAAGTCTCACTCAGAGCTCATCACTCTTGGGATACTAACCAATGGAGTATGGCTAACTAGGAAATGGTACGTGGACCGGGGACCCTATCGCGAAATGGATACCGATCACGAGAGACGCTGAGGAAATATTTTGGGCCAACGTGGGCCGATCTTAGGAAAGAGTAATGGATTGGGTTTGGCCAAGGCCAACGATGTACAATAGGAACGCAGGTGATTCTGCAAGACCGAAAGTACACGTGGCCAACCAGTCCTGAACTTGAATCGAACGATCGTAACCTCTGGGACTAGTGAAAATTTCTCATTCTCTTAATGATCAGGACCGTCATGACTCGGATAACCCTAGGTCGATACGCGTAACCTTTAAACAGCCGCCCGTTAGTGAGAGACCCTGAAATTTGAAATTGAGTGAGTTATGATCACGAAATTGGACCCGGATTTCGATGTCGATTTTCGACGGCTTAAGAGACTATTTTTGGGAATTTGATGCCATATTATGTTGGCCACATTCATTTGGGGTTAGTATAGCCAAAAATTGGAATTTCGCCCCGGGACTGGAAAAATGATTGTTTTGCCCCTGGGCTATTTTTGGGTTCCGAATTTTAAGAAATTTTTGGGATGATTATTAAGGGTTTATTAGCTCAATTATTGACCCAATTACCCTTTTACCCTTCAATTTTTGGATAAGGATAAATTAGAACCGTTAGATTAGGGGCGTTTTGGTCATTTTTGCGGATTGGCGACACATGGCGCCCCTAGCCCCCATTATTTGACCAGAATTGAATTCTCTCTCTCTCCTCACCCTCCCTCTCGGCCAGAACTCTCTCTCTCCTCCCGATCACTCTCTCTCATTTTCTCTCTCGGCTTGGCCTTGCCGGAGCTCACCGCCGACCACCGGAGCGCCACCGCCGGCCACCGTGCCTCACTGTCAACCACCTCAGTCCCTAACTTCAGCCTCAGCCTCACCCGACCCCTTTCTCTCTCCCTTTCTCTCTCTTTCTCTCCCTTTTTCTCTCCCGGGTTAGCACCGCCGCCGCGCCGAAGCTCGTACGGCCGTGCCGCTGCCACTATGACGTCCCTGACGTTCGTACGTCACTGTTCATCACCGTCCCCCGTACGGTGTCAGTACGCCGTCGTCCGTACGCCGTCACTGGGAACGCCGCCGCCGGTTTCACTATTCATCAGTGATCGGCCGCCATTCCTCGTCGTCGTGACATTGGATTAAGTAAGTAAAATTTTTAAACCAGGATTAGGACTGATAGTGCATTTTTCTGGACTGGTTTAGGTATTATCGGTGCATTTTGGACTGGCTTAGGTAGTATCGGTGTATATTTGATACTGGGTTGAGGACCGATTGGTAGAAATTATTATCGGGAAAATGTAGTGGATCAATGAGAATTTATTGGGGAGAATAATTGGATTAAATGGCCAATTTAGGAGCCCATTGGTGGAATTGCCGGGTATGTCCAGGTTGACTGAGTGTATGTAATTTGTGTTTAATTGTGATTGATTGTGTACTGCCATGTCGCATGTTGTATGGCTAACTAATGTGGGGTGCGATTGGCCAATGATTGGTTTGAAATTAATTGTTGAATTGTGAATCGCCCGTTAGGCCACAGGGTATTAATTGGGCTGATTGAGCACGTGTTGTGATATTGAGTGTTTAAATTAAATTGATGCTCGTGGTGCATTGTACTGCATAGCATGGTCACGCATTATGTATGCCGAGAGTGAGGCATGTGATGAAACTGTGTGAGAATGCGTGCCTGCCATGAGCATGTGATCACCTAAAATACCCTGAAGTGTGTTACGCGGGGTTCAGATAATAATTGGTTGTGTGATCACCTAAGGATCTTCGTGTCGTGACCTTCGAGTCGATACCGTCCTCATGCACTTTGAAGCAGGACGATGCCCGGTACGTCCGGAAGACGACCATCCTCATGCACTTTGAAGCAGGCTCTAGTTCGTAAAGAGATCAGTATTGCGCCTCATGCACTTTGAAGCAGGCTAGAGACACTGGACCAGATCGGTGCTGCGCCTCATGCACTTTGAAGCAGGCTAGACGCACCTGGCAGTGAATATTGTTGACTTGAGTCATAATAAATATTAATAAATAGGGCAATTGCCAGTGTGTCAGTGTGGGCCAGTGGGCCGAGAAATGCATATATCATATTGACGACATTTGCATGCATAAACATGCATGGACTAGCGTGCGAGTATGTAAGACTTGGTGCACGAGCATGTGTTTAGCGTACATGTGACTACGTGTGCCACGTATGTGCCATGATTGTTATACGTTGAACTGTCTAACCTGTAGGGTCAGAAACTTATGTGATTATTGTTATGTTATGCTTTTGAGTGTTTATTTCTGATCAGGAGATTGCATGCTAGCCTAGCCTAGGTTTAGGGGTTATACTCATTGAGATCTATCTCACGGTTGTAATAACCCACCTTTTCAGACCCCCAGCCATAAGAATGCTGAATCCACCGCTTTTTGGAATACCTGTACAGATACATCGGTATACAAGTACATACCCCGCAGGAAATGGGGAGTCGTATGTAAGATACCAATCGGTGGTGTTTGTAAACGTGGGTGAATATTTCCATCAGACTCGGGAATATGTGGCATGGTGCTTGAGGGATGCCGACGGAAACCTAGGGCAACCCCTTAGGACTTTTGATGTGCCAATTGGTCAAGATGGATTGATGAAACCAATATATGCGGATGGCGAGGTGATCAATCCTCAGGATGTTTACAATGTAGATGGTGTTGATGAGCCTATGGAGGGGGAGCCACAGGAGCCACAGGTGATAGCTGAAGATCAAGACCAAGATGTTAAGGAAGAAGACGAGCCGGATGACATGGATTTAGATTCTGATGAAGACCACGGGGAGGTAGCGGAGGTAGGGTCGGACGTAGAGATAGGACCCGATGATGAGTTAGGACTTTATCTTGACCCCGAGCTTGAGCCGGATACTGAAGACGAAGAGGCAGCAACAATGGATATGGATTCCGAAGAGTCCGAGCCTCAAGAGAGTTCAGCAGGGGAGTCCTCGGAATCGTTGGATCCAGATTGGGAGCCCTAGCTTAGGTCCTAACTCTTTATAGGGAAGTTAGTAACTTTTTGACTACGATCTTCCCTGTAGTTGACCTCACCTTTCCCCAGCCATAGTACCTTTTTGACCTAATGGTTGTTAATTACTGATGTTGTTCCCTTTTCGCCGTACAAATGGATATTGTAAAAAGGTTTTTCATATAGTAATACAAAAGATATTCCTGTGTGATGGTTGTTCTGCCTTGGTCTCACGTGTTTATTTTTGGTACGAGTGTATATATATAATTATATACGTTGTTTCCGTATGTGCTTTATCTCTGATTGGGTGTTAGGTCGGCGACGCATCCTGGGAGCGTTGCATCATAATCGACCAATACATGGGATGATCGTGCTTCGAGGGGTTTGGGGCGTGACAAAAGTCCAAGCAATTAATACAAGCCATTATGAGGGTGGCCTCCAAAGTCAAGAACAATAATGGCCAATTAACGCATGTCATCATGATAGGGACTCCAAAGTCAATATCATTTAATTAGGCTTCTTGAACAAGTTTCATCCTTGGCCATTCATTTCCAAACTTGGTTTTCTCTCTCAGTTTCCCCCTGGGCCGACCTCCAATTAAAGCATAAAATATCTCATTTGAAAGATCAGAACGTGTACTTTAAATTATCAGAAGACATCAAGTCGAAATTCCAACATTCTCATATAGAAAATACTGAATCTTTGAAATCTGACAAAACCGAATAGCTTTGCACTGTTAACAAAATTGGACTTGAAAACATAGTAAATGAACTCCGAAAATTCTCAAATTTGGATATGTCATAAACAAGGCTTTAACAAACATTTCTCATGAAGAACACAAATTTGAAATCTTTCTGTAAACACTATTTTTAGTAGCTCAAAGATAGACTAAAAATAGTTCACTGAAACAGAATTCTTATTTCTAAAATTAAGCTCTGTCCAGAATCCAAATCATCTCGAAAAATTCCCAAATTTATATACGTTATAGAAAAGGAAGTTCTCAATAAATTTTGTGAAAGAAACTTTTCACAAACTCAGCCCAAAAAAGCTTGTAGAAAATAAAGACGGTGCGAACATCACCGAATACCCATTTTGGGCAGTTTCACACTGTCCGAAAATCAGGCCATTGTACCACTCATATCAACTCCAAAAATTCTCAAATTAAAGTATGTATAACTTTAAGATGTTTGGAACAACTTTCAAGAAGAAAGTGTTTGGAAATTCAGATCACAAAAGTCTCCCCAAAAATAACAATACAAAGGGGTACAAAGGATCTAAAACTGGGTTTTCCAAAACAAGATAAAACAATTTAGTTCTGATTGGAAAACCACCAAACTTAACCCATAGCCATTTTCCAGGGACTAAAATTGAGGATATTACAATTTACCTGCGACTTTCTAGACCCAAAAATCGGGATGTGACATGCATGATCTGTTACGTTGTTGTACATTCTAATTTCTGACTATTGACTGACTCAATTACTTGTTGTGTAGGCCACGCTGAGTTCTATGGAAGGAAAGTCTCTTTCTTCGTACATTTCTAATGTCATTCCAACTGGCAGATTTGATGGACTCTCAGATCAAAGAAGTGCGAGCAGGATGTTGAATTATATCAATCACTTCCTGCCGAGTGCAATGATGAAAAGCCTGAATTGCAAGATGTATCTTTAGAAGTTTTTGTAGCATTTACTCTAGACAAAAGCAAAGCAACAGCTGATTGTCATGAAAATTCAAAAAAATGTGCTTCAGTCTGTGAGTACGGGAATTCGCTAAGTACAAATGAAGAAGATGAAGGAAGTACCAGTAGTTCTGACTTGTTTGAAGAGGCAACTGACAAGCATAGTCCAGACAAGCCTCTTCAAAATCTCCTGGACGATTCTATGTTTTATCTCTCCTGATCTATATGAATTTTTGCACTCAACCCTTCCAAATCTTGTGTAAGGTTGCCTCTGGGTCTTGCTATATAGGTCAGTCTCTGTCATCTTGCTGTAGATAGCCCTGACACATTGTGCCGAGTGGTTCTTCCATCTCTTTACCATGCTCAAAGGTCTCATATAAACTTTTGACACAAATGTCCATGTTATGATAATTTTAATTTTTATAGTTATCGTTTTAAATGAAGGAGACATGGCATCTCACTGCGTACACTTATCCGCAAGAGTGCTGACCTTTCTGGCCCCTGTTTTGCTGGTATGTCACTTCCAATGTTCAGCTGTACTTGCCCTAGCAAAATCTCTTCGGTTGATGTTTAGGAAGAGAAGTTTAAGAGATTTTAATAAGAGAGGCGCCGCACAAACCTTTTGTTTTACTCCATCTTCTGGCAAGGAATGGCAAGTGATGACGCCGAATTCAGCATTAGTAAGATCTCAAAATCCTCCAGGTCAATAGACTATCCTATTCTAATTTGCTGCTGTAGTGGCATCCAGAGTCGATGATGGTTTGTTTCCAGACACGCGGAATCAAGGCCAACAGATTTCATATTTATATGCCAAATTTACTCGTCTTTGAGCATTAGCTACAACAACAAAGACTAATCGTAGCATCCAGTTCAGTGCCGAATCTTTATAAATTGTGAGCTCGAAAGTTAGTCAAACCTATTCGCATCATGGAGTATCATTCTCAGAACAGAGATCATCACTGGGAGATGTAACCCTGCATCTGGAGAGGGGTAGGAAGAAACAAGAGTTTCCAAATAGATAGCAGCAGATTCGATGGAGTCAGGTTGGACGGCATACTTCCTGCAAGTATTATCTTCTGGACTGAACAGAACCTCGTACAGACCATTCTGAAAGACGATTTTTCCGCTCCTCATATAAGCAATAAGGAACTTCCTGTCTACGATCTGGTTTATGGGGGCCAAGACACTGAACAATTTTGTCCATGATCCTCCTCCTCGCCCACCGTACTCATTCGTTATCCAACCTTCGAAGCAGTGATCACGGACGCCCTTGTATATGAACAGGCCATCCCTGTGAACCCTGAGTCCCGCAAAAGCCCCCTCTCCCATGAAAGCCATGTTCCCGAAAGCCATGCTCCCTGCTGCTCGGGGGACCGGAAGCATCCGGCGGAATTTCTCTTCCGACAAATCGAACGACATGATCAGAGTCTCCCCATCCGCATTGTTTCCACTCCAGTTGATGACGCACCAGTGTAAGGCCCCGCCCCAATAAACTCCTCGGCGGTTGTCGGCGGGGTGGCTTTCTGGTTGGGCTCGGATGCTTCTCCAACAACCGGACTTGAGCGAAAATATCGCCACCTGCCATTCATCAGCAGAAAGGCCACAAAAGCCGACCTGCACTATTTTGTAGTCATCGGATCGAGGGTCATATCCAAATCCACTGTAAAACTTAGATTGAAAAAAATAATCGGGCAATTCCCTAGACGCCTTGGTGGTGGGGTTATATATGAGAGATCTGCGGGAGCCGTCAATTATATCTCCGTAACTTAAACACACCAAGCCATTGCAAGTCCCCACGATGTAGGAGTGCGTCCGGAAATGCAAGTTCATTCTTTGCTCATGAGACTCCACCACCGCGCGCGATCATCGCTGCCATCGCCGCCGCCGTCAAGCGCTTCGTGGTCTACGGTCTCCAAGGGGCAGTTCTTGATGATCCTCTGGCTAGGAATCATGTCCCCTGCCTCTAGCCTTTTCAGATGCATCCTGGTGAAGCCCAGGTCGCTGATCAATGACTGCCAGCCTTTGCGGATGCAGTTGAATCGCATCAAGGACTAGACCGGTAGCCTCAAGAGTATCTCGAAGAAAATATTGTCAGTGAAACTCTCTGCCATCACGGAGGTCGAGCGGCGGTAGCTGGGTGGCGGAGAGGGAAGAGTGAACGGGGGTGAGGTCATCAAATGGACATATATTCCCATGTATATAATAGGGAAAATGACATAAACAATCTATGTACTTTGACCCAATATACAATTTGATCTCTGAACTTTTAATTTGTTCAATATAGTCCATGAACTTTAGCCAAATGTGCAATGTGGTCACTAAACTTTAATTTGGTCAATGTAGTCCCTGACTTTCGATACATGTTCAATTTAGTCTCTGAACTATATGGAAAATGTTCAATGTAGTTATTCCATTAATTCGAGTTCAGAGACTACATTGAACATTTTTCATATAGTTGAGGGACTAAATTGAACATGTACCAAAAGTCAGGGACCACATTGAATATTAAGCTAAAGTTCAGGGACCAAATTGTAAATTGGGTCAAAATTCAAGGATTGTTTGTGTCATTATCCCTATATAATATGCTGTCTCACTTTGTGCATTTCCCATAATATCCTTCACCGAACGAAGTGTCGCACATTGGCATAGAAGGGCGATAACGTACATTCACACTTTAGCCCCTCCTCTCTCGAGGCATGTTGTGTGCGATTGCAAACCTAATTTACATGATTCACATCTCCGGAGAGTGCTTGATGAGTAAATCGGCAAAGGTTGTGAAGGGGGCCTGTACGACGAGAAAATTGAAGGTGTTTAGGTTATGAATAATCGTCGCCAGCCATGTAAAGATACTGCAAACATCAAGATAAAAAGGTCGATAAATTTGAGCTAACTTGTTTTCTTTGATTAATTAGCGGCAGTACAAATTACAATTCGAATATTGATATGTATAATCTTCGACGGTTAACAAACGAATACTAAGAAATGATACTAGTTCTGTGTGCTTCATCCAATTCAACAATCCTTATTCACATGTCTGGGATGGTCGACTCCACCAACTAAGAGTTATGCTCCTTCCACTGACGATCACCTCCTTTGAAGTTACACCTAAGCCCGTCGTTTTCATTACTTGATGATTACTTCTCTGACAGTTGCATCCGAGTCAATTGTTTTCAATACCGGATATTTATCTCTCTGAGAGTTGCATCCATATCAATGTTCATGGGTTATTATCCGACTTTATCGGCTCCATTACTTGGCGGTAATTCCATCTCCACTTTCGTCGATGGCAACGATGTGGCTTTTTATCAGTTAACTCAATCTTCATTTGTCGACATTTCACTCCTAGACTTGGTTATTTTCGCCTATATTCCCTGTTGGCTCAAACTAGTTTTCTTGTTGGCTAAATTGAGTTTGCCGACTGAAGGCTTTCGACACTTGCCAAATCCTACCTCTGTCGGTTCTCACTCAGTCTCCATCGACTGACATTTTTTGGCGTCATCGCATGCCCCTTTTAAAAAGAATCGAATAGTTTTTGGTTCTTTTAAATATCTATGCGCAATCATAATCTGCAAATTGAAGAGACGCATTTCCCTTGAATTCATGCACAGGGCCGAAGAAGATACTGACCAAATCATTCTCAGACCGTACTTTAAATTACTTCCTATTCCGCCGATCCTTGATGGATGCTTTCCTCGCCATCACTAAGAGATCCTTCCTATCTCTAAACGAGTTTGCTCGACAATATCGATGAACGATTTCTTCAGTGGTTCTCAAGGTTGAAGCCTCACATTCTGCCCATCTAGAAACAGGCTAGACTTGATTTGGTTTTGGAAATCGGTTGCCTTGAACTGGATTTAGAATGTAGTTTGATCGGTTCCTTCTGCTCTTTCCGGTCTGCCTCTGCGAATTGCTTCTTCCTTCCTTTGGGACCGTTGTGTTTGACTCAGCAGCAGGACGTTTTCGCCATCGTCGGACTTCCCCCTTGTGGTACTGGCTCCCGATTTTTCTTATGAGTCTTTTATCGACATTTTTCTGTGCAGGTCGACGGGTGCAAGGACCAGCCGACACCTCTTCGAAAAAATGCGAACTCGGGAAAATACACTAGGAATTAGCACGATAGCTACACACCGTTGGAAAATAGGCTCCAAGAATCTCATGATGCCTAGCTTGCAATTTTTGAGTTCGATTAGGCCATGAACCAAGCAGGAGAGACCAAGCCAAAAATCACCGAGAGCGTGGATGAGTCCGAGTGTGGGTTTGATTGGTCCGTAAGCTCTAGGCCCTTCGCTAATCGAAATTCTTGCTGCTGAGTCCTAGATTCAAATAGTACGATGTCCCTAGTTGTTAAGAGCAAAAGAAATTAAAACCGAAATAAAAAATGGATGTCGGATGACATTTTCGATTACAAGTCGAATCGTGTCGTCCCAATCTTCGTGGAATGCGCAGATAGCCTATAGGAAGTGAAAGCTTAGGTATTATTGAACTATCATGCCTCTAGTTTATATATGAAGAAATGCAGTTTGAAAATGGATGTAAGATCGTGTAAAATTACTGTTTTTGATTAGGAGGCAAATTCGATTCCTAAAATTTCTGATTGTGCAAAATGCATGACCAATTCCTAGGCAAAATATATAAGTGTCAACGTGGGTTAAGATTCCGTTCGTTGTGTGGAAAGTCAACGGATTGAAAAAGATTTTCTCAATTTGGTTGTTTATATCGCTTAAGACAAGATTTATTCATGTTTGAACTCATTCCGACTTCAAATGAAACTCGTCTGCAATTCTTGTTAAAACTTCTAATTTGAGCTCAATTTGCATAAAGCGCATGGTAAATTCTTGCATATGTTTTCTTCATTGATGACATCACAGAGTAATATGTCCGAGTGGTCCTCGTATTGCCCAGATGGAATTCCGCTTGGAATTAGTAATATGTCCGAGTGGTCCTCGTATTGTAGAACAAGAGACCCGTAATTACGGCAAGGTACTTCAAGGTGTATCTAACTCCAGAAACAGAACAAACGTTCAAGGTAAAACCAATGGGGAAAAAAACACAATGAATGTAAACTGTATTATAGACATCGTACTAAAACGGTGTCATGGATGCCAAACCTTTCGAACTGATTCACATCATGCGGGATTTTGCCATCACCAACCCTTTCGATAGATAATGTGCGTCTTCGTATGTGGACTTCGATAATTTATCCGATAATCAATTAGGAAATGGCAATGTCACCAGTTTCTTTAATTGGAGACTACACTACACTTTGATGCCAATAGTATGTTTCTCAAGCCGCGCTAGTGCAGCCTGAATAGAGGATGGGTCATTCACGAAATCTTGTACAACAATAGTATACAGAGTGTTCAAGAAGGCAAAATTCGAAAAGAGGAGAAAAAAACATCCATGGTAATCATGTAGGACATAAAGAGCCACTGATGTTAATTGCAGTAGTACACGCTGGTTCATCCTCGGATTCAGCTGGCACAAAGCTTAAGTGCCCGAGTATCCACATTCCGGTCAAGCACATTGGGACTCAAACTCTACTTGCTGTCTCTCTCACAAAAGCTTGATTCCACCAGCTTGATGCGATCCCACCACTTTCTGATTCCATGGCACCGTCCTCCGAAGGCAAGCCAAAGATTCGAAAATTGTGATCCATCAATCCAACGGCAATGTACTTTGATACCGGACCGAACTTAACTCGTGTCACTTAACTTGCAATGGAAACAAGGATATCTATGGGGGGCCGGGGGCCACGTTTAGACACATGCAAGATCTCAAAGAAGAACAGAGGAAGAGAAAAGGAGGAGGAGGAGGATAGATGACCTGTCTTAAATAGATCAGGCAAAGTCTAGGGACAATTCCACTCTGATTTGACACTGGCAACTTGATATACTCTAGCAAAGAAAAAAATTAAGGTTATTTCTCAAAACAGCTGGCACTACATAAACGAAAGAGGAGGAAAGTCAGAATTCTACATCAGGTCCTGATTCTAGTCAAGCATTTCCATTGGACAGAAGGATAGAAGGGAAGTTTAAGAGCTTTCTACGTGAGAGTCGCCGCACAAACCCTTTGTTTTACTCCTTGCTAGGAATGGCAAGTGATGATGCCAGTGTCTTATGCACCTGGATTGTTGGCAACATGCAAGGAGTAGCGCTTGGCGTCATGCTAATACCCCTAAAAACCTACAGCAAAAAGGAAATATCAGGTAATCCATAATATTCTTGATTTTGTTGTCATTGTATTTGCAATCATCTTCTGTTCGGTCTTGATTGAGATATTTTAGTCTTCTTTCTTGAATCGAAGCCTCTTGTTAGTAATGGTTCCATGTTTACTCGCAGGGAACAAACCAGACATTTGTGTTCACAACCTTATATGGGAAACCGAGGATTGTGTCGACCAACTGGGGAGTATCTTTGGTCATCATGCAACTTGAATTTAACATTTGCGGAGGTAGTTGGATAAAAAATATCTTCACGGAAGAAATATAATACTTTCTTTTTGCCTTTAACAGTGGTCCTGTCTATTGTATACTTGATCCCACTAATCCAAGTAAAAAGGAGAACAAAAGAACAGAATTATGTTTGCTATGCATTGACTGGTTGGCTCTTTAGCAACCTAGTTTCCTCCGGATCTGAAGATCTGAATTCAGCATTATCAAGATCTCAAAATCCTTTTCGACCAAAAAAAAAGACCTCAAAATCCTCTAGTTGAATAAGCTCTTGGAAACCTCGATATACTGTTCTAATTTGCTCTGTAGTGGTATCCACAGTTCTTCTATGAGGGTTAATTTGTTGCCAGACAGGGAATCAAGGCAACGGATATCTCATTCTAATACTAAATTTTCTCATCTTAAGTACATCTAATGCGTCTCTGAGCACCAGTACACTCCTAACCCCCTTTGCCTTAAAGAAGCTACACCTTGTCCCCTCCTTGATCTACTGTTGCAGCTACGACAACGACCAATAGTAGCATCCAGTTCGCCGCTGAATCTTTATAAATTGAGAGTGAGCTTAAAGTTACTCAGTCAAACCTAGTGTATCATTGGCTCAAGAAGGGGGAAAGCATAAGTTAAACTATCTTTCCGTCAACTGAAGTAATGTGAATGTTCGGGATTCGTGAGGTTGAGTGTCATGACACGGGGGCATGACCTTGGTCTTACGAAATTGAAAAGTATGTTAACAAGAACTTCACGTGAAGAGTTTCATAATCCCCACTTAGACAGGATTCTTATCTTAATTTGCATCAACTGAATTTCACACAGGATGCACATTTACTCAGATTTTATGATATCTTCTTCACTTCATGATTAGCAGTGAGATAATTGACCAGGTTTTCTTCATTAGGTGGTAATATGTACTGCTACATATGCTTGAATGAATCACTCGCACTTCACGGTGGAGGCAACTTCGCCATGTCCTTAGATGGAGATCTGTAAGTTGTCATATCTACCAATTTCCATCTTTGAAATGCCACGCCGGAGGAGGTCCATTTTAATCATCTTTTGTATCTTCTGTTGAAAAGGTTAAGTGGAGCCAGTGGACCTTGTGAAACATTCGGGAACTTGTGTTTGGCTCACAACCCAAAGTTTGAGTTGAAGAATGTTGAGGTAACAATAGCTAAAATCTCCATGCCTGCCTTCAACTGCATATTACTTGATGTTGTTAAGAGTGACTCCCTCAGAAGAAGCATTCAATTTTATGCTTGAACTGCAATTTGCATACGCTTTGAATTCATATTTCAACTACCAGTTGCGTTTTTCTAACAAGTTAGTTTTAAAAGTGATGGAGCACCCTTCCAGTTTTGTGATGGGACAAGATGTTGATTGTAACCAAAATTTATTTTGTTATCAACAAATATGATGAGACGTATATTGTTATTAACGGTAAAACAATATTTTTTTAATTAATTCATTCTTTTGAGCGATGATAAGCATCCGAATTTGAAAAATACTTTTTGAATTGTCGATTTTTTGTAAATCAAACGGAGTCCTTAAAAGATATTACATTTTTAGTTACACCCGTGACTAGATTATAGTGACGCTTGTAAAATTCATTTTTGACCAATTGAACAAAATAAATGAACTACAAATTATATTTCTGTCAGGTCCATAAACAATAATGTAAGGGAAGTATGCGCAAACCCCATATATTGTTTTGAACATCCAACGACTGGAGGTACATATTGGAAAGGGTTCTTGCATTGGTTATTGGAAAGAAATTCGAAGGAGAGGATTGTTTCTTTTGATATGGCCAAGAGAGATTGGCCGAGGCGATTCCGCTGCCGGAGATTGACCCTCACAATGCTGTCACAAGGCTCGAACTCGGCGGAGATTGGTTACTTCTGTCTACTGACCCTCACAATGCACGCACGAGTCCTATTCAACCAGCGTTCTCGCAAGCAGAGACGAATGTTCACTACATAACAAGACCCGGTAAATCGTTGGTGAAATTACACGAAATCGGATCAGACAACATGAGCAAAACAAAGATGATTGAATGGCCATTCATCGGGCAGAGATCTAACCCTAAATCTGGAGAGGACACAGTACTGAAAGCACAATGAAGTTACTAAAGAATGACCATATCTTATAATAGACTTTCAACACTCTTTGTTTCTTCTTCAAAATCCACAAGATCATTCAACAGATCAAGATGGCCAGATCTCCCCAATAAAGTAAACTCTGAAAGAAAACGGTAAATCCAAATTCACCAGAACAACTCTCAAATGCTCTAAATTCTTGCTGGCTCACTGCCAAGATAAGGAGAAATAAGAGTTTCCAAATAGATAGCATGATTGATAATGCCCTCCTCCCCTATTGGATAATCCTTGTAAGTATTATCCTCCGGATTGAACAGAATCAGGTCATGATCCTTCTCAAAAAGGATTTTTCCACTCCTTGTGTACGCAAGGGGAATATTCCAAGAGGCATATATGCAATCAACACTGAACCATTTTGTCCACGATCGTCCTCTCCCGCACTCATCCGTTATCCATGCGTCGATGCGGGTATCAGGGCCGCTGCTGTATATGAACAGACTGGTCCCGTGAATCCCGAGTCCCTCGAAAACTCTGTCCCCATCGACTTCAGGGACTGAAAGCTTCCGGTGGAATTTCTCTTCCGACAAATCAAATGACATAATCACATCCCTCAGTAACGGGCTGATATAGCCACGGACGTACCAGTGTAAGGCCCCGTTCCAATAAACTCCGTCTCTGTCAGGAACCACTAGATGGCTGTCTTTCTCGAAGTCGGGGAGTATAGTTCTCCAAGAACCGGACTTAAGTGAAAATATTTCCACCTTCCAATCTTTAGCATTGGTGATGACCTCTACTATTTTGTAGTCATCAGATCTAGAGTCATATCCGAATCCATGGAATAACGGCCATTCTTCAGCAAGAACGGAATGGGGAAACTCCCTATACTCCCTGGTCGTCGGGTTATATATGAGAAATGTGTTGGAGTCAAGAAGACATACCAAGCCATCGCAGGACCCCACGATGCCGAGCTGCAAGAAAGGTTTGATCCCATGAGGCAGGACAGCGCGACCCTCACTGCCATCGAGGGCTTCGCAGTCTATGGTCGCGAAGGGGCAGTTGCTGCTGAGGTCGCTGGCAATGATAATTCTCTGGCTAGGAATTAAATCCCCTGCCTTCAGCCTCTGCAGATGCGACTTGACGAAGCCCGGGTCGGAGATTAGAGACCGCCACCGTTTGCAGACGCACTTGAATCGCATCAACGACTTGGCCGGTAGCCTCAAGAGTATGTCGTCGATGATATCCTCGGGGAAACTTTCGGCCATTTAGTTTCGGCAAATATAGCCTGTTCATTGGCAGGTCTTTTGAGTTAAAAGATCTCTCTGTTTATAATAAGCTTCTCAATGTTATGCTTATGAGCAAGGCCCGTATGAACGAGTGCTCAGCAAAAGTCACGCAACGATAAATTCAAACTCAAAGAAGAGCTTACTCAGAGGGGATCACGGATGAGGTCGATCGGGTCGGCAATGGCCGTCGGTTGGCTCTCTCGAGAGGTCCGAGGCCGTCGCCGGGCAGGGCGGAGGGGGGGGTCTCGCCGGCGTGGGCGGCGGTCGCGCGTGGAGTCCAGCAGCTGGGCAGGGAGGAGGCAAGGCGGAGAGAGAGCATAGGCTTGGGCTATGGTGACCGCGGTGGTGGCTCGATTGGAGTCGCGGCTGGATGGTTCACGAACTCCCCGGAAAATCGATTGTTTAACATTTTTTTTTATCTTACTTATGAGATAGAAAAAGCAGAAAATTTTAACCTTTCTATTTTATTTGAAAAAAAAAACTAGAAATTGTAATCATATGCATATAAAATGACAGCAATGGTTTGCCAATCCTTAGGCTTCTATTTCTTTGATGAGAAATTCAAAACGAAAAAACAAAAGAAGAAAAATAAGGGAAATCCAATCCCTGTTGGAATGAAATTTGACTATTTTGTTTGTTTCTCTTTTCACATTCAGATGGAGAGATGAATTAATATATTTTTTGTTGAATTTGATTCCGTCAGAATTGACGGCACCCTGTTGGGAATGAAATTGGACTATTTCATTTGTATCTCTTCCCACGTCCAAATGGAGAGATCAATTAATGTATTTTTTGTTGGATTTGATTATTGGGAAAAAATCAATATACTTTTAATGTCAAATCAGGATCAACTAGTACATATACGGTGACGTTCTCATGATCAGGGTCAGGAAAGTAACTCCTCGTCGCTGGGCCAGTAGCTCGTCGGTGTGGGACGAGGGAACCACGGCAGCTGGACTCGAGGGAAACAGAGCAGAGTGCTCTATTTCCAGGAGAGAGCAGGAACAACACCAGTCAATCTCGGCCGGTTCGTCGTCGGAGCAGCAAGGACCGGACGTCATCGTCGGCCGGCCACGGTGGCGCAGAGGCACCGTCAGACTGGATCAGCAATAGCAACGCAACAAGGAAGGCAGCTCGTGATGGAACAAAGCAGCAAGCAGCGTTGCCGGTGCATATCGCAATAGCACTATCTGGTCGTGGAATTGGGAGGAAGAAGAAGACGGCTCTCTTTCACCCTTTTGGCCGTCTTCTTTGGTGATCGAAGCCCCCTCCGCACAGCGCCAACTCAGCCAAATATTTTCTTTTCTTCTTTGCATTATTCACCCACTTGTGCCCTTAAATCAAAAATACGTTTGAAGATGACACGCTTCCTGCATGCTATTCCTTCCTTTCTTTAGAGAGAATACAGTCAGATGCAACTGATTTCCTTCCCTCTTTAGTCCTCTGTTTGGCCGAAAAGGTGACATTTCCTTGTTGCCTCTGATTTCAACAAGTAATGAACATGTGAACTTCAGCCATAGTGATTTAAGAAGAAAACTATAGAAAAGCTTAGCCCAAACTCCATGCTCTGTCCACTCTTTCGCATATATTTCTCTAGGGAAGTTGGACTTTCAAAAAGATATTTCTTGCCCTTTTTCATGTGAATATTGTTATCTCGTGCCCAAATCCTTCCTTCTTCATCTATCTGATCATGCCATGGAGAAGAATTCTCCAACTCCACCAAACTATCGGCCATAGCATGGGCTTTCGGCCAATTTTTTTAGCTCTCGCGAGCTTAATTCAATTAACTTGATTAAGCACGGAACTATTCGTTCAAGTCCATCCAACATAGGCCCAATCCAATGCATTGTGCAATAAATGCTCCTACAAATTATATGCCATGTAATTAAATTATAATTATTTTTATTTAGGGGCTAAAATTCAGTCCCTGATTTTCCATGCAATTATTCCCAAATGGTGCACCAAAATTTAGGTGTCAACAGACTCTTTTGTTGAGTTTTGGATAGGAAATTGAAGCAACGAGAAAATTAAAGGTCTTGAAGGCTGGGAATAATCGTTGCCAGACATGTAAAGATACAAGAAATATCAAGGTTGATAAATTTGAAAAACTGATGTTCTTTGATTGATTGGCAGTTGTACAAACTATAATTCAAGTATTTATATACTTAATTCACCGATACCAAATAATTACAAAGATATTAAACTAACTCTACGTTCTTCACGCAATTTAGCAATTATTCTTATGTCTAGGATCGTCAATTCCACAATCTATCGGTTACCCTCCTTCCGTCGACGGTTACTTCCTTTGACGTTACACCCAAGTTCGTCAATTTCAGTACTTGATGATTACTTCTCTGACTATTGCATCAGAACCAATTGTTTCCATTGCCTAATTAATATGTCTCTAACAATTGCATCCATATCAGTTTCCGTATGTTATATCCGACTTCATCGGTTCTATTGCTTGGCGGTAATTCCATCTCTAGTTCGTCAACCGTTACAATGTGGCCCTTTCTCAATTAACTCAATCTTGCTTTGTCAACATTTTCCCTCCAAGATTTGGTTATTTCGCCTATATATCTTGTAAGCTAAAACTAGTTTCCTTGATAGCCAACTGAGTTTGCCAACTCAAAGCTTTCGACGCTTGCCAATTCTTACCTCTATTACTTCTCACTCGATCTTTGCCAACCAAGATATCAATCAAGGATGTAGACAACTTTCCAGTATCGACGTATATATGCCCTCTTTCAGTATCGACGTATGCCCTCATTTTGGAGGGAAAGGACCGGACAAAAAAGGAAATATTATACAATAGATTTAAATAAAAAATTGGCTCTTTGTAAATTTGGAACAAGAAAAAAAAACGTCTCTTCAACAAATGTTTTCATGTTCTCTTAATCAGTTACCTTAAAAAAGGTGTGGTTTTAGTCAAAAAGGATAGAAAAGAAGTCTCATCAATAAATTTTTGACCAAATCGGCAGTTACAAGGACATATTGGCGCTGTACCTTAAAAATGGGTGTGCTAACAGCACCGTCTTAAATTAAGAAACCTATTTAGATTGGATTTCTCTGCTAGCTCAAACACAAGACGTATTAAATATTCTCTAAAAATTAGGTCACCGACAACTATATATATTTCGCGCAATCCATTTTTCCCTTTTTAAGAAAGAGCCATCTATGTTTACCCTTTTAAAAACAATTATTATGTACCCTAATGGCAAAACTTATATTTTACAAATCCGATTCGTTCTCAAAAAGATAAGTTCTATATTCACGCCTTCTACCAAATAAATCACACTTCCGTTTGCTTGGGTGCATTTGTTTTACGGAAAATATACCATTTTTGGAAAATACTTTCCAAGAAGTCGTTTTTCAAGAAAATGAGTTATTTTCCAATGTTTGACTAAAATCTAAAAAAAACTTGAAAAGTATTTTCAGTTATTTGGTGAGGAAAATTTAATGGTAAAAATTATCGAAAATTTTTGTATTTTTTAAATTATTTTTATTATGGAAAAAGAAAGGCCGGCAACCGCACGGGGGGAGGAAGAAGGAAAAAAAATAAAAAAAAGGAAAAAATATTAACAAATTCAAAATGAACAATTCCGAAAAGTGTTTTTACCTTCTTAGATTAGAGAATTCACTTTCCTAATTTTATACATGAATATTTTCCTTAACCAAAAGTATTTTCTGTTAACTTATCATTTTCAGCGAATCAAATAGGTGAAAGTTCGAAAAACAAATTCCCGGAAAACACTTTCCCTCAGACAGACGCACCATTAAAGAATTAGCCCTTGAAGGTCTGGGTGCCTGAAAAAAATAATCTTAGACAAGTGAAACAATAAAAAAAAATACAAGACAGACCATTTAGCAAGTGATCAGGAAACAGTGGATTCATATGCACAATTTCTTATTCTTAAGTGAAGAAGAGTTCTAGCTCTGAAAAACGGAAAGTTGCACTGAAAAGTTTTCACAATATACAAGAAAATTGGTATAAAAAGGGAAAAGACCCGTATGAAAATAAGCCAAGCATACCAAACTCGACAGGATGGTAGTAAAAATATTTGGTATGAACTACCAAAATGAAGGGGAAAAACTAAAAGAACAGTTCTTCTGAAACTAAACCGTAGTACAGATGAAGGAACAGTTCATGTTGTTTCACTATGTTCGTATAGATAATTTGTTTATATTTCTTTCATTATCAAAAGATAACTTTGAACGACACAATCGAATTGATCTTCCAAAAATGATTAAAAGCGGTGTTATCTGTCATTATTTAAGTTATAGTTCCATCAAATCAAGTCTGTGATATTTGAATTATTTCTGTCAGTAATAAAAAAAATTAATCAACTCAGATAATTATGCATTCATGTACTAGGTCTTCATAATAAATGTTGCCACTTCCCACCCAAGGAGGAAACTATCACATGAGATGCAAAGAGGAGTCCAGACTCTTAGAAACAAGTATAAAGAAAAGGACATAAATCATGGGGAAGAATGAGTGTCTATAGAAATTCAAAAAAATCGGCCGGGTGGTGGGATGCAAGTCAACCAAATACCCAGCCTTATAAAGAGTATAGATATTGACTTAATTTGACATTAGTTTCAACAAAAAAAAAAACACAAAATAAGCCACGATAGTGAGAGCTACCCTTTTTCTCATTAAAAAACGAAAGAAAAAAGGTTCTGAATCTTCACTTAAGAAATCAGGGAAGGCCAACACAGGGTCCTTTACCTGGACACAAAAAGACAGAAATGATGATAATTCCTTCTTCAAGCTGTCTCGAATAATTCCATATATCTTCTCCACGTACGCTGTAAGCTGCTGCCGGCAAAGCAAAGCAGGATACTTGGCCTCAACATGGCGAACTACATCATGGCCCCCCACCAGAAGGTTGGCAGAAGAACGGGAAGAACGGAAACCCTGAAACTCATTATCAGAAAAACTATGACCCTATCAGTTTCCCTATACATTACCTGAGTTCAAAAACAGCATCTCTATTATTTCTCAAAAATTGGACAAAATGAATCAGAGATTCAAGTATATTGTCGTGTCCTTCCATCTTACCAATTTCTATGTTAATTTTTAGGAAATATACGATAGAACATTGATGCTTTAAGTGTAATCAACCCTAGATTACCCTTCTCCATGCCAAAATATCTAGAACAAGATATCATAAACAGGACCAAAACAGACACATATCATAAACATGATAAACTGATACACAAGAAGTAACATCCCATTACCTGTGTCATCCTCCCAAATATCGACATGGCTGGGGAAGCCTTCTTTGTTGGAGTTCCACCAGCTCCACCAGTTTTTTCGGTGGTCATAAAGGTGAAATGTAATGTAAAGCTAACACAAATTTAGTAACGTTAGATTGACCTGGTTCGGCAAAAAATCTATATGTTCATTATTATCCTGGTTCTGCAAAAAATCCAATTCCACAGTCCACGAAATTAAATTACAGTACAGTGAACCTCAAGATGAACTTTATCCCTCATTGATCAATGGAAACCTAATCTTTGAAATCTGAGCGTGGCTTTTACAAGCTAAAAGGGATAACCAAGAAGCAACAAATTAATACAAATAAAGTATATTCAAAACCCACATCAAATATATGAAACAGACAAATCAAAAAGATGAAAAAGTAGATAATAAAAATTATCTGTCCCCTTCTTAAAATTTTGCATAGCACTTATCAAGCAAAGAAAGCCCAATTTGATCATTGACTAGAAAATATGAGCAACTAATGGATAAATCACCTCTATCGCAGATCCAACCATCTGAATAAGCCGGTCAAATACATTAGTTCTGTCCACTTCAAGTGATCTCCAGTGTAAGAGACATTTGTATATGGTGAATGCAGCAACTGGCACTCCTTCACTAACACCGAGATCTTGAGTCATGCATCTAATAAGGGCAACAACATTTTCCTGCGGCAGTCAAAGCACAGACATACAAATTAACCTAGACTTGACATTCAAGGGAAGAAAGGGACGAATAAATCTCAGATTTAGATTGAAGGGGAAAAAGAAGAAGCTGAAGCATTAAGTTGGATTTGTTACTCTGAAGTTACATGCATACTGCTTTTCCACGAAGGATCTCCTCAGTTTGTTGTCGGACTCTCCATCACATTTTTTTTGTGGGAGTTGCACTTTGTGGATCCTGAATAATACAGGTTCAGTTTCATCAACAACAGATCGAACAATTCACTGACAAATGCACTTAAGAAAATGCTTGGATCTCATATCACTTACATGATGACCATTTTCCCATCGCTGCAGATCATTTGAAGGAAAAGAATCAATTAAAGTTCCACTAAGGAAGCAACACACGCTGATTACTTACAGAGGCAAAATTACCTGATCTTTTATTGACTGCTAAATGTTCTAACATTTTCTTGACAGGTGCATTCATTAAAGCTAGCTGCCATAGAACTTGCTCATCAGCTTCCATATCAGAAAGTTTCTCTTCAAGCCTGAAAACATGATCACCCAAAGAACCAACGAGCCTTAGTTGAACATCTAAACGATCAAATTCCTATTAGCACATCTAACAGATAAAGAGAAGGAGCCAAGGATGCATCTTTAAAAATATTGAAAGTGGAACAAAATATTAAGCAGAGACCTCTGCATGTTCATCTTCAATTCAATTATATTGGATTCAGCTTCCAAAGCTTGCTTCTATCTCTCCTCACTAAGCTTGTTCCTCTCTTCATACTTTCTCTCCGTTTCATCAATCTTCTTTTCCAGTGAACTCACAACAGCCTGCAATGCCCCAATGTCTTATTACAATTGAAGAGTCGAAGAACTTTTACTACACGAAATGACGACCATTTAACTTAACACTCAGAAGACACAATGGACATCCATACTAAAAAGTATTTAGCAACCTAACCTTGAGTTTCTTATTTTCAACCGCTAGCTTGTCCATCAATTCATGATCAACAGCTGGAACCTCCTGAACAATGGGTTCTTGTTCAGCTTCTTTTTGTGCAGCCTCTTGTTCCTTGACCAACATGGCTTTCATTTCTTCAAACTGAAGTTGCATCTCTTGCAAAGCAGACTTCAACTTCACGTTTTCTTGTGTTTTTGCTTCCTCAATGACAGCCTACAAAAAAATCACCAAAAGAGAGAGCTAAAAACTATGAATGTAGGCGTGAAAGTATCTTTCACCACAATAAAGAACATAAGATCCATTTCTAACTGCATTCAGGGAACTCTCCTCACACTATTTCAATTGTCGGGATATTTGTCAAAAATCATTAACCTCCACTGGAGAAGCTGTAGCATGCTGTCAGGAGTTACTCAGTAGAGAGAGAGAGAGAGAGAGAGAGAGAGAACTTGATATACGAATGCACAATCTAATTTTAAGTACTTAAATTAGGTGATCTACTTTATCCCAAATGATGACCACATCCATTACACCCTCGTACCAGGTTCCCTCTCCAAAATTTCACCATAACAACAGGATGTGCATTTAAAATATTCGCTCTCCAAAATTTCACCATAACAACAGGATGTGTGCATTAACAATATTCCCTGTCAATTAAAAAAGAGCAATAACACATTATGCATCACTCAAGGAATCATCTCACTCTCATGCGCTTCTGCAGCTGCAAACGCCAGGTTAGTTCTTCAACTTGCTTTTCCAACATAGTTCAGCAGTTTGAAGACCACCAGTCTCTTTAGCAGCCTAATTTAAGATAAGAATGAATCGATGCACCATACACAACTAAAAGGCGGTTGGCACATAACACAAGATCACTATCAAATGGCTCAGGAATCTCTAAAACTCTAGATAATTCTGGCAGAAGAAAGAAGGACCCATCTCTAACCTAAAGGATTTGTTGAGCATAGATATCAATCCATAGTGGATTTTCAAAAATTTCTCTCATAAAAAATCTATTAAAGAAAAAAGATTGACCAACTGACACCGAAGCCAATGATGAAACCACAAAAGAAGCAAGAGTATTTACCAACTTAAGTTTCCGTAACTCTCTCCTGGCAACCCTTCCTCTCCAGGCACATTGTGTGGCAATTGCTGCTTTCTTTAGCATAAGGTAATAAGCTCGGACCAAATATTTCCGACAATGACTCTGAAATAGATATCAATTGCTTTTAGTATAAAACAAGCATGAATTAATAAAAGGAAAAGATTTAAAAAGAGGGAAATGTCTATCAACATGCAATTTCTCAAATGTTACATACTACAATAGACATAAGCAATTCAAAGATGGGAAGAGACCAATTGAACTCTTCAGAAAATCAAAATGACAATTGTCATGTCCAACTATAACGAAAATTTCCCTTATAACTCATGACAAATTTTTTTTATTTTGGAGACACAATAATTGGAGAACCTAAGTCGATATTGCTCGAATGCACTGAGAACTAAAGCTTCTAAATAACAAGAGACCTGCAATGAAAACAACAAAAATAATGGCCAAGTTTTGTGATACCCAAACGGCGGATTGAGAAATTCATGCTTCTTAACCTCACATCATATAGTGAGAAGGATCTTTTTTCTCCCGCGAGTATCACAAATTATTCAAAGAAACTTTTATTAAAAGCTTCTGGATTACTTAGAAAGCAAAAAGAAACAAAGAAAATCAGAATCAGGAAGCATCTATCAACAAGAAAAAATTAATTGCGCCTCCTGGGTTTGCGTCAGGTCAAAATAAAACAAAGAACTGCTAGTCCTTGCAGCGATAAAACCGCTTCCTGGTGACAAAAGGGCTGCACTCATATTATGTTCAAGAATATATCAACTTCAACAACTCAGTAGGTGCATTTACCTGAAGAATAACAGCAGCCCTTGTCTGCTTTCTCTACCGCAACTCAACATGGGCAGCCATCCCACGTATACCAGTTTGAATAGAGAGAGCAGAAGGGTACAAATTTTTGTACGCTTGCCTAGCAAGATACATGCGCCAAACTCTGGAACATCAAACAAGAAGCTTCTCTTCTCATGTTTTCACATCTACAGCGTGCAACTCTTCCTACAATCAGCAAAATATTAATGACAACCAACTTATAAGTAAATCAATGGACCATTAGAAAAAAGCATTTAAGTCTTTTAGAAGCTCATTCTTTATACCTCTTGACATTTCTTGGATTTGGATTGCAGTCAGGCACAATTGGATAAAACTTTTGCGACTCAAATAGGAACGAAATTTTCTTTGTATAATACAAGCAGATCTACCAAGGACCTCCATTTGATGTGCCTGCAGTTCTGCCACCTGAAGTGCTCGAGGAAACACTTTTGTCTTGCCAACCTATTAATAGAAATTCCATCAGTGTCGTGATTGTTACACCATAGCAAATTCGGTCTTAATCAGCACATCTATCGGCTGATGATGAAAATAAACCACATCAAAGGAATAAAAATGAGACCAGAAGCATATATGATCCCTTGATTGATGGTCCGAGATGACTATGGTCATGCAGACTAGTTACAAGAATATGAGGGAAGTAAGCAATGCCCTCTCCAAAAAGTCAAAAACTTAGAAGATGGCACATCACAGAGACAAACGTCACGAACCTGATAACCATCAAGGTTCACCCTCTCCAATATCTTCTTGCACACGGTGATCTCATCAAAGCTACCAGCACGTGGATAACAAATAAGTATGCATTGATGAATCAGATATGCAATAAAGTAAACTAAGGCTAGAAAACGAACAAAAGAAGGAAATAATTTCACGGAGATGTCAATAAACTGTTATCCACCTTCCATTCAGAACATCATGTGCCAGGATGCCAAATCGACCAATTAACTCATCGAAATTCTTCCTCGTAGGATATCCCGCACAGCTGATCCTAATTGCCTCCATAACTCCCTGAAAAGTGTACAAATAAATCCAAAGCCACTCATAGTAGCATCTGCCTGTATAAGATAATCAGACAAAGAAAATGTAACACTAACCCCACAGCGGAGTTGCTGCAGGACATTACTGCTTTCAAAAATTGCAGGCTCGAGAAGATTATTTGGCTTTATGCATCGGATATAGTGGGGCTCAGTAGCACTGAGCATTGCGTTTCAAGTAAAGCTTGTAATTGTTGCTGCAGAGAAGACACAGCAAAGAAACATTAAGGAAAGCAAAACACCAAGAAAAAGACATTAAAACTCCCCAGACCAGTCAGCAAATCACACCTTAAAGCGAGCACCTATAGATGAGAATTTAGATGAGTTGGAAGATTCCTCGGGTAAGGGTGGTAACAAGCCTGACACGAAGGTGCACTTTGACGCAATCAGGAGAGCCTGATGCTCTGCAACACCATAATCTTTATTCTTGTCCAGGAAAAGCTCTGTTTAGTAAGTAACCTGGCAAGGAGATTTTCCACAAACCACAACAACCATTTAGCATCTACACGCCAGCAAGGATCTGAGAAAGTGCTAGGAGGGGAACTACAGAGTAAAATCAGGAAAATAAGACCTGCATATCCAATGAAGTGCTAAAAATATACTCACATCACCTGCATAATGGCAAATGGTGAAATCGCTCGTCGACAATTTTGGTTTACTGAAGCGCTTGTGATCCTTAAATGTCTGGTAAAGTTTTTCCGCAAATGTCTCATGGGTGGATTTTGGAAACACGCTACAAAAAATTCCAAGTTGCAGTCAAGAGTCTTAGATGTAAGAAGCTCCATCGATAGCTGCAACACGAGACAATTTAGGGCATACCAAGCCACATCCAAAAGAGCAATGATGCCACCAGGTTTCTGAAATTGCAAGGAATAGAATAAACAAAAGGAGTATGAATTACTCAGATCAAGAAATTTATTCAAGCCTTATGATAAATTGAACTCAACAAAAAGCAAAGGAAAGAAATTTAATGACAGCAGTGGGAAAAACCGGAAAAAAAGTTGTAATGGCTTAGTTTCAACTGTCGCATCTCTTAACAGTGGATGCTCCTGATTTTAGCCATAACATGAGATTCATGTGAAAAACAAAGGAACCGAGGACCCTGACTAGAGAAACTATTTAGAAGTTCGCCACTCCTATGGCTTCTGGATATTTACAGCAATAAGCCACCACCAAAAATTCAGATTACACTTAGTTCAGCTATTCCCAGGTCCCTATTTTCAAGCTCGTCTTTAATTGGCTCACTCTTGTTAAAGGAACCTAGCCTCCATTCAGCCACGATGCTGTACTAATATATAATTTCACTACTTCTCTAAAAAAAAATGTTTACTGAGATGAATGGCCACTACAAAACAGACATTGTTTTGTCATGCCCGACAAGTCCATTGATAGTCGCCGATTGTCAACTGAGATCATTCAAACAATTTTGCATAGAAACCACAAATACTACATTGCTTACTATGAAATTGAGAACTTGTTGACAAAACAGTACATAAGAAAAAAGAACTCCCTCCTTGTTAATTCACACAAATTTAAATAATGGAAAAATGCCGCACAACCAACAATTTTTGTACTATAGCAACACCTACGTATCCAAACACTGAGTATATAAGTAGCGTCTCCATGAACTATTTCTCGCAAGAAAAAGTTAACATACCTTTTCTAATAGATCAAGGACATCTTGATTATCAATGAATTCTATGTAACTCCAATCAATTTCTTCCCTTGTATATTCTTCTTGCTCCATCTTAAAAACATGCTGAAAAACAAGAAACATTGGCATCATGATAGATTGTTGAATTACAAGTAGAAGACATTTCAAAAGTACTTCTGGGTGTAAATTTCATCCATTTGGTCACTGAACTTTAGTGAATTTTGCAATCAAATAATAGGATTATGATATCAATCACCCCCACACACTAATTTTCATTTCTTTGCAATAGATTCACTTGGACCGAAATCCAGACAAAAGTCCAACAATCTACAGATGTGCAGCCACGTGGCAATGAAATGCCTTCCAAAAAAAAATGGCTATTTGTCCACAATGTCAGCAATTTGCCAGAAAACTGACCAGATTTATGTCCAAGTGCATCAATTGCCAAGAAAAGAAAACACCATTGCATTTG
Source organism: Syzygium jambos (assembly GCA_031216235.1). NCBI lineage: Eukaryota > Viridiplantae > Streptophyta > Magnoliopsida > Myrtales > Myrtaceae > Syzygium > Syzygium jambos. The sequence continues at coordinate 26,495,557 of CM062227.1, forward strand.
GTCAAAATCAAAGTTCAATAACCTAATGGCAAAATCCACAAAAATTCAGTGACCACCACTGAAAATCACCCACATTTCTAACAAGCAACAGCTATATATATTCCATTCAAAACTCGACTGAAATGCTGTCGCAGCTTTTCATTTGTCAAGTTTATGCAAAATTGCTCAAAGCTGCGAGGAACCACAAAAAAGATGAGGTAAGCATTCATGGAAGTCAACATCAATGCAAAAGAAAACAGCGAATGTCTTTACAGGAACCAAGAAGTATGGAGCAGCAGCTTATGATCAATACTAAAGCCAGAAATTTCCTAATAGAACTACATGAAGTAATATCATCTTCACTGAAGATTTGTACAGTAACAAAAAGGAATTACTAATGAGATCCACAGAGAAAGAATGTTGCATTATTAATGTGATTGTGGTGATAATATGTGAAGTATGACCGTTAGGTCAACCGGCATTATTCGTATATACCCCAAATGGGAAGCTTTATAGCGTTAATAATCTCGGTTAAATTTTCCCAGGTGAAGATGAGCACAGTCAACCAACTACAGCTGTGCTAGACACGATTTTGCTTACACACACCAAATGAAAAGAAATAAGATTCAACGATTAGCAAATTGACCCAACATGATATAAAATGGCAACTTTTGTTCAAACATCTTAAGGTCAACTACATAAATGATCAAAATACAAAAGCGTACCGGTAAAGCACCTGTTTGTCTTGAAACTCTCAAATCCGTAGATATCCAAAACCCAAATTAAGAACTTTGAATCAGGATCTTGCCCAATCGAGCTATTCATCATGTTCACAAGCCTAAAGAATTCAAGAAAAGAACATTAAAGAACAATAGTATTTTGAGGCAGCATTGATCTGTTTATAAAAATTTTGCTAAACTACACATGAATGTTATCACAACACACGATCTAAAACCAATCTTCATCGGATAATTTCCTATAGCATCTTTATTTCCTTGAGTCACACCAATAGTTTCTAGCATTTAGCAGTTCCCACAACTTCAAAACTTATTTCGTTATGGTATCCTTACTACCTTGCGTCACACTGAATATTTTTATCTAATTTAGCAGTTCGAACAATTCCAAATTTCCTTTACAATATTGCATGACATCATTAACCCTGGGTTTAAAGTTACAAAATTCTACAACAGGCATATATCATCTCCTATTAGAGAGGGTGTCAATGCGCAAATTAAAGAAATAATTGTCCTTCCAATATGCAATTCAATTTGTTATGCATAAAACCTAGAAGTATTCAATATCAAAGTTAAAAGCAAATCTAGGTAGAAAGAACAAAACTACAGAAAAAGTAACTCCCCACGAGGTATGGCGTGAGGCCATCTAAATTTCAGAGAAGTAAGATTTGCCCGAGAGAGCCCAAAAAATAAATTTAACACAAAGCAATTATTTTGAGTTCTGTTCAAGGGATATCATTAATAAGAAACAATCAAAAACCGATGCCACTTTTCTTAAAGTGAAATTGGCATCGTTTGCTTCTCCTACTCAACAAAGAATATGTGTACACAGCTGACAAGACATGACAAAGATGTTTAGCTTACAATGAGATTAAAAACATACCAATCAAATAATCTCTGTTGAAAGCTGCAGCCTTTGGGTTCATCCATTTTGTTATGGACTCATCACGTGTGACAATCAAACGTTTGCACAAAGAATCTTCAAGAGACTTCTCATCACACCTAAACAACAACTCCGCAGCATCTTGGCGCTTTCTGTTTTACCAGCTCCACTCTCTCCGCTTACTAAAATGGCTTGCTTATTGCTTCATTGATCATCTGTCTGCATAGACAGACATCATCAGAAGCCTATCAATAATTGTACAGCATGACAAATGGTCGATCAATTACCCATATGCAGAATCTGCGACAGCAAATGGATGAGGGCTTAATTCACCAAGAGCAGCCCCTTTATAATGTTCCATCATGTAATTGTCATATAAATGAGGTAACCTCCGAAAAGGGTTCACCGCAATCAATATTTCCCATATAAGTCTGAAAAAATTAAACATTAGACTTAGTCTGCAGCAACAGACCTAGAGAGAATGTGCTCACTCTTACCTAAAAACAAAGCAAACTAATATGTGAAACCTAGATGGAAACAATTAACTGTCAATGCAAATGCTAAAAATGCCAGCAATCAACTGACTACTAAAAGAGCAGAATCGAGCAGCAAATGCTAAAAATGCCACCTTGTAAAAGGTTCTACAACACATGAAAACTCGACAAAAAGATTACAATGCAATATCAAGTTATCCTCACATATATCTCATCGAGATCATATCTGCATCTTAAATTATCCAAAACCCCAGGCTCATGCAGATAAGCAAGCCTCATCATATCATCCACGCCGCATTGAGGAGCTTCGGTATCTTTAGCATAGACAGTAGAAGCATTGGCAACAACCTAGGATGCGAAAAGCTAGGTAATAAGCACATTATCCTGCCTTTGAGATGGAATCATAAAGATCGTGACGAAAGAGCAGAACCGTGAAGGAAACAAGCCACAGATGCTTCCCTACTAAACAAACATCATTTGATCAAGGATATCACGGGGACAAATGAAATCACAAGAAGGCAATATCACCATCGTTACCCAGAGCATGTGAACAAGACTCCAAAAAAGGCACCCTCATATTTAAACACTCGTATTATAATGAACGGCCTTGAAACCCAACATAATCACACTTCCATCTGGATAGGTAGTATGATGTTATTAAATGTATTGGACAAATGACAGGTCATGCGACTATAAAGTCTGATTCTCCTCTCTTTCGGATAGCAATAGATGAAATTAGTTTTATGTTTGGAGTGAATTTTATACCTTTTTGAGTTACTAATGTTTTCCTTCCAGTTGGACTTTTACTTAATTTCAAACACTGGCGTAAAAAAACATTCGCACTTAAAGTCACGTAGACATTCTTCTTGATCTCTTAAAACTCAGAATATCCTGTTATTCAGGGCAACTTATTTTTGAGTTCTTAAATGGTCCCAAACGCGTCTTAAAATCTATGAATTGATATGTTGCCTAGAAATGCGGATAGAGCTGGACTACAACAATCCTTTAGAACATAACTTAACAGTAAAGTAAACATTCCAACAGAAAACATCTTATAATCATGCAAGATAATTCTATTCTGTAAAAAAATTAGCGAGCTTTTTTGCATAGCATCACCCTAATGAGCTGACTCTCATCTGACGATATACAGCAATACGACATAAAATCTATATCTCGTATGGAACACAATCAATCTCACCCATATAATCCTTACATGAAACAATTATAAACACATGCACAGTAAGGACACTGCACAATATAATCACAGCTATTGTCAACAGACACATTACTGAACTTACCAAAATAACATCCATCTTGGCATAAAGCAACTGAAGTACCATTTAGATCCTGAAAGCCAAATTCTTTATGAATACTTTTGCACTTGAAGAAAATAGGAGAGAACTAATTTAGAAGTTTTAGTGAAGAAGGGATATGACAAAGGGAAAAGAAGTGCAGCTAGCAGTCCTACACAGACGGGAATCACATTGGTAGGAAATCCTCTAGTAGGCACCTAAGCAATCACAGATAGTAGCACAAAGTTACCAAAAAGAAGATATCATGACACGTCCTCCGAGTTTGTAAAACAGAGTGTTCCAGTTTATTCATCTTGACCACCCACCTCAATTACTGCCAGACAACACCCACCATCCCAACGATTGCCAGATGTTTTCACGTCAATAATATCTTCTGAAACTCATCTACAGTTATAAAGACTCCCAGACACTCCTCAATCGGAACGACCTGCAGTTTCTAAACTGTCTCTAAAGATTGGTTGACGAATTTAAAAGACAATTCTATCTTGATCATCTGGAAAGCTAACTAGGCAGTCCAAAATCACAACTCCGATACCTGGAATAAGACCAAAGATAATCCTCTGTTTGGCTAGTCCGAAGGCAATTTTATGCCACCAACACAAAAGCACAAACTAAAACAGAACTAAATCATAAACCACCCAAAGTGAAATATGGCAAGATCCTTTCCCAGACATATGTCTTCTGATCATTTTGACTCACACACAGCTACTTTTTTTCCGTAGATATGAATTTCTAATTTATATAAACTCTTCGATGCACCACAGAAGAAACTCTAATTGAATCAGCTCACAATCAGTCTATCAGACCTAGTCCAACCATCACCCAGAAAGTTACGAATTAATCTTTATTATAGTATCCCCTGGCATTGGTGAAAAAGCCAGTTACTAGCCTCACAAAAAGCATGCCGTCCAGTATTTAATCATGACTTCAAGCATCTTTTCCCTGTAATAAGCATTTTCTGCACTTGCTCATGCAGAAAACATAAAATGGAAGAGGAGCAGATTCACTTCATCACTCGAATCAGGCATATATGCTCCGGCCAACAAAAATCTGGCATATGTGCATCATTTCAATGGGAAGCTAAGACATCAGGTAAATTTTGCGTAGTTCTCATGGCGTTCGCGCGGTCTAAGCACCAGACTAAAGTACATTACTGGAAACAGAAAACTTGAGAAACAACACAATAAGCACAAGAAAACTGTCAAGTAAGCGAAACTAAACAAGTACACACAACCAAATCATATACAGGGAATCTTGCAATCAACCCTGCAAAAAAATAAAAAATATATATATAAAAGTTTATTTTTTTTAAAAGAAGCAAACGGTGCTTGATAACACCCTGCTTTCATAAAAAAGCTGGGAAAGGTAAAACCTACCGTCCTTCCTGATGTCAAGTTTATCTTTATCTCTTCGCCATTGACTTCCACAACTTCAGCATCTATCCAGGCTAGCTCAGGATCCTCCACCCATACAACAGATCCAACCGCTACAGCCATTGAAGCAGCCTGTAAAACAGTAAAAACACTTATAAATGCACAGATTGGTAAAACAAGTGCATCGTTCATCAACTTGTCTAATACAGAATAGTCTCAAGCATGCATGACTGGGACTGCAGTTTTATAAAGATCCCATCATTTAAAGGGTGATCTCCAATGAGAGCCTGCACGCAAACCAATGCAGAAAAATTTCATCTTGAGGAAGAACTGCTATAGCAATTCCAAACTAAACATGTATTCACGAAGTACCAGGTGCTTCGCTCCATCTGCTAACAGAGAGGGGACACACATTTGCCGGACATAGTTTAAAGCAGCTAAAGTCGTGACAAATACCATAAATATTTCAACATAGTCAATCATTTCCAAATAGTTACTCTGCCCTAGAGTAAATGCAGTTTTGAGCTGAACCTTTGATCATTGCAATCAATCAGAAACAAGAAAATCATCTTCTGCCGAACCATATAAATCTCTGAATCTCTGCGGAGGATACAAATGAATAACATCTCAGCAAAACCTCCAAATTGAACAGCCTCGAACTAAAAAAGGGAAAAAAAAATCAACTTCTGTATGCGTTGATAGGACCACATTACTACTAATTACAAATGTCAACTGACGCTGACAACATCGAAAGCATAGAAATGGGAAATATGACTAACAAAATACCATTGCTGGCGAGATTCAACTCGACTATGGATCCAAGTACGAGCTCGCGAGTCTCAACTCTGTCACCAGCAACGGCCGCTCAATGTCGTGGACACCTTAACATAGGCCAATCTCCAAAATAAACGCCCGATGACACAGAAAAGAACCAGCTTTCGGCGTTACAATAGAACAAACCAATCACTCGAACCACTCCAAATCAATCTTTTGCCAACTGCAAACACTATGCTGCTGTATTTGCGCGCCTGCTTCGTCGGTAGCGGAGTTGCCTCGTTGGGTTTTCGTGCGTTTGTACGAGAATGGAGGTACAACAGGAATCGGAGAGGAATGAGTCAGAAATGGGAAAGTGGAATGTCGCAGATGACGACGATGCCAAAAGGGTCTTCGAGTTTTCTTCTTCTCCTTCCAGCGATTTTCTCGGGAAAGCCCCTTTCCTCTGAGGTTTTTTCTGCAACTATCGTCCCCTTCCCCCCGCTTATTTCCTAGCGGTTTCTCTCAATCTCTCTCCCCCTCTCCCCCTCTCTCCAGACTCCTCTGCGGTTCTTGTTCGTATGTCAAAACAGCGCACACAAGCACAACAACCTGAACGCGTTCCGGAATTGCCCCTGGTCTCTCGTTTTATTCACGGATTTGGCCACGGGAGCTTTTGATCTTCGACTTTCCTTTTTCCCCCATGTTTTCCGATATCCAATCTTGTTTATGATGGGTTACAAATATGGACATAATTTGCATTTAATTTTATTGAATTTGTATGTGAAGATGCTCATTATTTGTACACCATCTATAAAGATATGATAGGAGGGAGTTCTGCGCTTTTTATTTTATATAAAATGATGTTTGATTCTTCCACCATAGCATTTAATTGTCCAAGCTCTTCCGACCGTGCTCGCTAGCCAAGATATGATGTCAAATCAAATAAGCTGTAAAGTAACATTGAGTTTGATAAAATTAGTAGATGAAGAGAATATTCGGTATAGTTTCACTGCAGCTTCAACGATGAAAATAAGCAATGTGACTATTATAAGGTGTTTGGCAAACATTCAAAGCTACGTTACGTTCAAAGTTACAGCCGTTTCTAAGAAGCTATCTCACCCAATTCTAAGGTGCTCCAAATTTGAAACGTAGCCAGCACTTCACGATTACAGCAAAGCATGGCTCCGCCCCACTAACAACTATATTACTCGGGGTCTAGAATACGAGACGTATTAATATGAGATAAATAAAAAAGGCGGGAGAAGAACATTTGTCATGCGTATAATCTACACACATATTTTAGTGCCTTCTTTCACAAGTCTTTAACTCCGTATAGATATATGTGATTTGTTATTTTCATATGTAAGATAGCACGACCAATGAAGACAAATATCAAGTGGCATTATACACGTTTAAAGGGATTTCTTAAATATTTGAAACTTTCAAAGTTCCGAAAATTATTTAATGAAGTGATCTCGTTTTTATGGAATCAATAAATTTTATTGTAAATCATATAGAAATTAGTTATTGCAACACAATGCAAATTATTTAAAAAAAAATACTTGATAAGCACTTGTGATAATTAGATGAGAGCGGAGCATATTACAATAGGACAGAGCATCAATAATTACAACTTATAACAATGTCAAACAGACCAGTATTATAGAAGGGATTTTCTGAAAATTGTATTCTCTTTAATAAACACATAGTAGCCCACATAATGAGTTAGGCAATACATCAAAGTAGGAAATAATTACGTGTGAATAGCTAAAAGTAATAATTTTCCAAAAAAAAAAACTCGAATTGCTTTGGTCAATTTGTTGTTTTTTTTTTTTTTGATAACCCAGGAACCCCCGCACGGCCGACAGCCGGAGGAGTAAACCTGGAGCGACGCTAGCGTAGGACCCACCACCACGGCGCCACACTCAAGAATCCCTAACGCCTACGCTGGGGTTTGAACTCTGGTCTCTTCGTGGGGGAAAGTCAATTTGTTGTTGTAACTTCTATATTTAAAGATTTCCTAAATTTAAATAATTTCGAGCTATACAATACTAATTGAGAAAATTCATTTGACTCTGGAATAAATTAATTTCTCAATAGAAAAATATATGCCAAAACTTGGGTGTATCGTACATAATATCACAAACCTCAAGAAAGAATTTGACAGTATAATACTTAGGTTTCATCAATAAATTCAATGAAAATATTATACATTCTATTAAGCGAATCAACGTTGTACAGTATTAAAAAACGGCGAAAATTGTAATCTAAAAACAAACTAAATCTCTGACACTTAAATCACAATATGCTAATCCTTAACACTTTTCGATTTCAATTTTAATGTTTCTTATCTTCTTATTCTATCAAAGAATAAGTTTGTTTTACTAAAATGAAAATCTTCAAATATTTATTTCTTAGCATGACTATATCTTAAAAAATTTTCCTGCCCCGCGTAAAGGGTATGCTCTTTTGTGAATATAGCAGAAAATATGAATATAGCATGTGAATCTCTCCTCCCAGATCAGGAAATGTTTGGCTATCTTTCAAATGTTAACTCTAATTCATTCCCTTTAGTATTTTTTTTTATTGCTATTCTCTTTAGTATTAAAATGGCGTGAATTTTAAGGTCATTCATGACATCTATTCAAAGAATGTGATTTTATTAATGAGTTATCCACTCGTATGTATGTCACTTTAGCGTGATAATTGCCCAAAAATCCTAAATATACTCTACGACACTCAATTTAGTTCTAAACTTTCGGATGCGTGCATGGGCGAGTGATCCCGGAAAAGGAGACTTTTTTGGGTGAAGTGTTTGGATGGGTGTGTGTGAAATGGTTGTCAAATGGGTAGAAATACGAACTTAGTATAGATTATGATCATTGCCAAGATATAAAGGACATGCCACCAACTGAGAATGAGGATCGGGATCGACAAAATTCACCACCAAGACTTATAGGACAAACCAGCAGCCAATGATACATGACTTCGGGATAAGAGAAGCTCATCACTAGGGCCTAAAGGAAAACCACCGACCAATGATAAAATACTTATTGGTTCATCACCACGGAGTAATCCACACTCCAAGGATAAAAAAATCAGAATATGAGTTATCCACTCTCCAAAGCTATTTACTCACACAGAGGAAAATCAAATGTATTTTCATTCAACAAAGTCTTGTCTTACAATGGAGAGCTTACCTTTAATTATAGGAAAGACGACGGCATGGGAACTACTGAAACATTAAAGACGAGGAAACAAGATTGTAATTGAAGACCTAGGAACTTAGAACTTTGACTCTTGAAACTTACACAACAATAAAAACCGGTAGGAACTAATAAATGCAATTAAAGACTTGGTAACTAGAACTAGCATTAATAATACGGAGACTTGCAATCATGACTCTTTTATCTCTAAAATTCGTCCAACAGCTTTGGCCAGCAAACAATAACCTTGGAAATTCAGCAAATAATTAAGGAACTTGCTTAGAACAACCTCCCATTGATAAGTTGTTGGTTGGCTTCAAAATCGGCAGCTTTTTTGAGGAATCGGTAAGTTATTAATAGATAGCCTGGTTGATGGTCTTTATGCCAATACCTTCCTTCGGTAAACACCGAAGCAAGCTATAACCGAAATCTTCCTTGGCTCAACTGAACAACGATGGTGCTGAGTATGTCATTAGAGTTAAGTCGGATGCTCCCACATCACTTTTCAATTTAGTCAAACCTTTTAACGATTTTCCAATATAATCCTTGTAGAACTTTTAACCGAAAATCACTGATGTGGATGCCAGTGGTTTACGTGGCATAGCCAACACTGACATAGACAATTTTTGCAATTTCTTTTAATTTTTTGAATTTCTTTTTCCTTTTTCTTTCTTTGTTCTTTTTTCTATTTCCCTCCACCGGTATGCAACACTCTTGCTGGCCACATGCGAAGCCTTGCTGACCACAGGCAAAGCCTTGCAAGCCCTCACCATGGCTTGTGAGAACATCGTGCCGTTGCCATGTCTAGGTAGCCCTCGCTGGATCACGGCAAGGCAAAGGTGTCCTAGCCTCATTTGTGTTCGGCAGCCTCCGCTAGTCATTATCAAGACGCATGGAGGGAAATTGGAAAAAAAGAAAAAGGAAAAAGGCGAAATCCAAAGAATTACAAAAATTATAAAAATCGTCCACGTCAATACCTGCTATGCCACGCAAGATGCTCGGTGTTCATGTCAGTGATTCCTGATCTAGACAGAAGGACTACATCGGAAAATTATCAAAACATTTATGATTAAATTGATAAAATTGAAAAGTTTAGAACTGAATTGATTGCCGTATAATAGGCTTAAGACTTTTTGGATAATTTTCCTCATTTTAGTTGATTAGCTAAATGTTGATTCTAAACTCTGAGTATTAGGACTCAATCATTATGAACCACAATAATTATGACCTCACTCACAATTTTTCGACTAAAAAAAATACAAAGTTAATATTTAGAAAAGAAATAAATTTGATATGTCTGCACATATGTTATTAAAAGCTGATTTAGTATAATATAATATTTAGGGATAATGATACAAACAATCATTGAACTTTTGTTTTAATATGCAATATGGTCCCTGAACTTTCAATTTGTTCAATGTGATCTCTCGACTTTTGGTACATGTTCAATTTAATCCCTGAACTATGTGAAAATATTCAATATTGTCCTTTCATTAATTCAAGTTCATTAATAACATTGAACATTTTTACGTAGTTCAGGGAATAAGTTGAACATGTAACACATTGAATAAATTAAAAGTTCAGGAACCACATTACATATTGAGTTACAGTTCATGGATCACGCTGAACAAATTAAAAGTTAAGGGACCACATTGCACATTTTGCTAAAGTTCATGGACCACTTGTGCCATTTTTCCTAATATTTACTAAGAAAATTTTACTTCGGAAAGGACATTATTAATTTTTTTGGGTCACTGTTATTTTTGCGCATAACGATTAAACAACGCAGTGTCCGATGATTAATTGGATAGATATCCTCTACCTCCATTTGTGCCCCTATTCGATGATTCAATTATGTTCCTTGGATTATTGCCAGTTATATTCAAGCTCACTTTTTTTATATTTTAGTCGATGCTCAAGCAATGATCAATGCGAGAATGATTAATTAGTTCTAGAATTCATCTCTCCATATGTTATCGATTGAAATTCATTGAGACACCGTGCGGATTAGCGATGAAGGCTCTTCATCTGCTATGACGAAGGTTCACATTTATTGTGCATGACACGAATAAGGTTTTCCATTTTCAGCTCTTTAAATGACAGTACTATCCCCAATAAGGTCGATGTATGATTCTATATTCTATATGCAATAAATGTTGCTTGATGCGACCACGGTCGAACAATTTATAAGGATTGATAACATAGACGTAAAAATAGAATTGCTAATTACCAGGCTTATAATACGAGTTGATTAACCGCACTAATCCCCGCTTTTAACTAAAGCTCCATTTGTTTTCCAAAAAATATCTCTTGTATCGCTTAAAATAATTAATCAATAAAAAATATTTTTAATATCGATAACTATTTATGTAGAAATATTTTTGTTGACGATAAAAATATGTTTTGTTCTTTTATTTTTCTAAGCGATGCAAATGATAATTTTCAAGAAAAATATTTTCTAATCATTCATTTTTTGCAAACAAACGGAACCAAATCTGAACTCGTGAGTTCGATTCGATTCTGCCACACACTAATACTCGGATCAAATAACAATGGCATTCACATAATTCTAGCAAAATCAATGGGCAATTTGCCCATCCGATCCCACCATTTTCCCACACGAGTGAAACGCCACCAGTGGGACCCCAAAATCATAAACCCCAAACCCTAAATTTCTAATCCTCAAACCCTAAATTGCAATTTCCTCAACCATTCCCCGGTATTTGCTTTGTCTATGAGGAGTAATTTTCTTTATATTTATATTAAGGTCATCCGATTCTATATCATAATATATTTTGATTCCATTTCTAGTCCTGTTTTATCCAAATATAAATTGTTAAGTCTCCACTAAAAATTTTATAATTAAATTAAAAAAATGGGAGTAGAAAATTTTTAGGGTCATGCCAAATGCATATTTGTTCCTTTTTTATTTTTGTGCGGTTACCAAACGCATTTTTTTGCTCAGAAACCCATCTAAGGAATAGAAATATAAAAAACTATTTATGAACAAAAATTGTTTACGGAAAAGAAACGTTACCAAATAGGTACGTCAGTTAATTTTTCTATTCTCTGGAATAGAAAAGTGGCTAGGGAATTGATTTGGAATAGAAATAAGAAGTAAAAAAAATTTACCTTTTTGTTCCTGGGAATAAAAAGAGAAATAATATAGAAACAACATTAGTTCTCTCTTTCACAAGATACTCCCATGCTAGACCCTAAACCCAAAACCCGAAACCCTAAAACCCCAAAACCCAAAACCTAAAACCCGAAACCTTAACCCTAAAATCCTAAAACCCCAAGCCCCAAGCCCCAATACCTAAACCCTAAACACTAAAACCCTAAACCCCAAAGCTCGAAATCCAAAACCCGAAAGCTGAAAGCCCAAAACCCAAAACACGAATCCCAAAATCCTAAATCCCTAAACCTTAAACCCCAAAACCCTACACCCCAAAAACCAAACCCTAAAACCCCAAACCCAAAACTCGAAACACTAAGGCCTGAACTCTAAACCTTAGACCCTAAAACCCCAAATCCAAAACCGTAAAACCCTAAACCCAAAACCCTAAAACCCCAAATACAAAACACTAAACCCTAAACACAAAACCCGAAATCCTAAAACCTAAATCGTAAAACCATAAACCCTTAACTCTAAACCCCAAAACCCAAATTCGAAACCCTAAACCTTAAACACTAAAACCCTAAAACCCTAAATCCCAAAGCCCAAAATCCAAAACTTGAAAGCCGAAACCCCAAAACCTGAAACATGAATTCCTAAACCCTAAACCCCTAAACCTTAAATCCCAAAACCATACACCCCAAAACCCAAACCCTAAAATCCCAAACCCAAAACTCCAAATACTAAAGCCTAAACTCTAAACCTAAAACCTTTAAACCTCAAACCCCAAACCCAAATCCCTAAACCCAAAACCCTAAAATCCCAAACCCAAAACATTAAACCCTAAACCCCAAACCTAGAATCCTAAAACCTAAACTGTAAAATCTTAAACCCTAAACCCCCAAATCCAAACCCCAAACCCCAAACCCTAAACCTTATATCCTAAACCTTAAACACCTAAACCCTTAACTACAATTTTCTCGACCACTACCCGATATTTGCTTTTTCTATAAGGAGTAATTTTCTTTATAATTGTATTAAGGTCATCTAATTTTATATCATAATACATTCATATTCTATTTCTAGTCCAGTTTTAACCACATAAAATGTTAAGTCTCCACTAACATTTTTATAATTAAATGAAAAAAATTGGGAATATAAATTTTTAGGGTTGTACCAAACACAATTATGTTCTTTTTCTATTCCGGGAATAAAATTTTTGTATAGTTACCAAACACGTTCTTTTGCTTAGACACATAATAGAAATAGAAAAAAACTATTTCAGAACAGAAATTGTTCCTAGGAACAAAAACGTTACCAAACAAACCCTAAGTCTAAATTGATTTTATCAACTACAACCTAAGCTAATTAGTGTCTAAGTTTACTAATTGACTAGGCTAAGAAATCTAAACTAAAGCTTGTTACAAAAAGTTTAAGAATGGCATGGACATCGATTGACAACTGCCGTTGTCTTCAATCGGCCAACTTCCTCCATGGGTGCCACCATCGATCACCAATCATGGTGTTGGTTCGCATTAGAAGCATACATGCAATCAATTAACGCAATCAGCAAGTTTCATCCAATCAATCATAGCATGGCCACGAGGTCGGCCTTTGATCTCATGCCATCCGATTTTCGCAAACCACCTCCTAAATTGACTAATGATTCAAACGGTGCAATTAACAATTAATAGCCCCCGCTTACTTGCACAACGCAGAAGGCTATCATCATCAAGCCCTTAATGTCTAGTCAACCTTCTAAACTACCCGTCGAGAAACGAGCATTCAAAATGTAGAACGTGTCTAATTACTCGCGTGGAAAGCCAAGTAAAGCACACAATTCTGCAAACATGCTAACGATCAATCCACCAACCAAAGGCACAAAATCCACTAAGGACACGTTTGGTAACGTTTCGATTTCTCAATTTTTCTAGTTCTTTTGTTTTCAGAACAAAAATCCATTTGTGTAGGTGAATTAATTTTTTTATTCCCCGAAATAGAAAAGTGACCAGAGAATAGATTTAGAACAGAAACAAGCAATAAAAAAAAATCTACTTTTCTATTCCTAAAAACAAAAGGAGCAACAATTTGATAAACCAATAAACTCCAAAACCCCACCCCAAATCCTAAAACCCCCCAGAAACCTGAAACCCTAAAATCGAAACCCGAAACCTAAAACACTAAAATCGAAACCCTAAACCCTAAACTCCAAAACCTAACCCTTAAAACTCTAAACCAAAAACCCAAAACTACAAACCCCAAACCCTAAACCCAAAACTTTAAAACCCAAACCATATAACCCTAAACCCACACCCCAAAACATGAACCCAAAACCCAAAACTGCAATTTTCTCGATCACCACTCGGTGTTTACTTTGTCCATAAGGAGTAATTTTCTTTATAATTAAATTAAGGTCATCCAATTCTATATCATAATATATTTTGATTCTATTTCTAGTCCAGTTTTATTCAAACATGAATTGTTAAGTCTCTAATGACATTTTTATAACTAAATGATGAAAATTGAGAATAGAAATTTTTAGGATCGTACCAAACGTATTTATGTTCTTTTTCTACTTCGGGAATAAAAGTTTTGTGCAGTTACCAAATGCATTCTCTACTCAGAACTTCGTCCAGGGAGTAAAAATAGAAAAAAGTTATTTTTGAATAGAAATTGTTCCCGGGAGCAGAAATGTTACCTTGCGCACCTAATTTTCTAACCAATTTTCTAATTTTTTTAAAATTTTTTAGAAATAAATTAAATTTATTTTTTTATCATTTTTAATTCCTGAAACGGGACTCGGGCTGGGCTGGTGAGCCCAGTCCGAATATGGGTCTGCAGATAAATAATAGGCTGATTTCGTCCATAATGGATACAGGGTTTTAGGCTTCGTATGTTCACAATGGAAATTGGGCTTGGATTTTCAAATACCGGTTCCTTCTGCATAAGATGTTCTTGACCGGTCGTGTTGAAATAGAAGTCTTTTCTTTTTTTTAATTTAATGTAAGGAGTCTTATTTATTGCATTCATCTTGGTTCCTCAGATGGAGGCTCGCCAGCCCCTCTCTCTGTTCTTGGTGATGAGGGGGCGGGGGCTGATGCTGTGATCAGATCCGATCTCTGGCGGCACAGATTCGTTTGCGATTCGGTAAGTTTGTTTTACGAACCCTAGATCTCGCACTTTCATTTTGCCGTTGCTTTTTTGTTTTTGCATTGGGTTAGGGTTTTGAAATTGTTTACAGTCTCAAAAGTTTTTGTGCACCGTTTGTACTAATTTTTCTTCATTCCTTTTTCCCTATTATTTCTTGTTGAGAGGGCTGATTGTCATAGCCTGAAGAGCCACTCATTCTGAGCAGAACCCCAATCCGGATCATGTGGATACGGGCAGCAGAAGCTGCTTATTGATGATTGGACTTCTGGCGCTGTGAATGGAAAGGAGAAGAATGACAATTTGCCTTCTAAAATCGAGGCTGATGTTGGTGATTGTACGAAGTTTGGAAGTTCCGGCGTGGACCTCAAGTAGATCGAGGTTTTTCGCAACAATGTGCTGCCATTTTAAAGAGCAATATTTTAGCAAATTATTCCTTTTCACCTAGTATCCAATAAGGTTTGTCTTCTCTCTCCTCCGTATCGCCATCCTTCAGGGGAGGTTTAGAGAATCATAGGACTCTTCTAACTCACTTGCATGTATGTAGGCTCGTTCTTGCTGCGATCTGAGGATGCCGATCCTCTGGCAGCGCGAACGAGTTTTGTCGTAGAACCATGATAAGGGTTCTGTGGATTTGTTTCCCAATAACTGCGGTGCCACTTGGGGCAAAAAAAGAAAACATAAAGTCCTGCTGCCATTGATTGGCCTGAGACAGTGCATTTTACAGTAGTTTTTTCGGTGGTCATAAATGGTGAAATGTAATGTAAAGCTAACACAAATTTAGTAACTTGTTTCATACGAGAATGCTTTCATAGCAATAATACTGTGCTAATTTAGTTCATGACTACCAAAATTTATTATGATTAACGTGCCAGTCAGTACATGAAAAGATGTTAAAAAGGATATAGCATTGGCACACGGCATGTGTGTAAACGAAAGTAAAACAATTACTAACAATGGGAAGTTCACGAAGGTGGACAGATGAGAATTTTTGCTGGGACTACATGCCCTTCACGAGTGCAGCATTAGGCACTTCCATTAATCACTTCATTCTTGTACAATGATGGATAATTTTTGTTAACCAGGTTATTTGTTGTTGTAATAATACTGATGCGAAATCCTGATCGATCAAATGAGTCATTAATTCCAAGCAAGTTTGGCTGTCAAGTTATGATATGAGACCTCTTATTGATTAAGCTAACTCAGTGGGTAGCTGGGCAACTCAATTTCCCAAGATATCCCTGGTCTTGTGAAAACTCTTCTTTCCTTGACAGACATTCTTTCTACAAGAGACTATTCTGGTGCCACGCGATAGGTCTGAACTTTATTTTGGTAGAGAGAACATGCGAACCTTTGTCAGTCCATTTTCCATATACTTCAGATCTGATCGTCTGAATGTAATCCCCAAATATGTCGTAGTTGTTTTTGTTCGCTATGGATATTGGAATTAGAACAGTTATTGGAATTTCATTGCTGTTCCAACAACTCGTATTGTGGTGATTAACAATTTTGCCTTCTTACAATGCAGAAAAAGCAAGTATTGGAGCTCAGATCAGAGCAGCAGAAGCTGCTGAGCGAACAAGAGCAGAGGCTGAAGCCAGAAAGCAAAGGGAGAGAGACAGGGAAGCTGCTCGAACTGCACTTCAAAAGGTTTTACTCTTCAACTTGTTTCTTCATGGGTGGTCAAAACTGAAAAGTATTTGTATTCAACACTGATGCGCGTGAAACTGTTTAATTCTGCGTTCAGATGGAAAAGAGCTATGTCACATTGTTTGCTGATGTTGTTCTTGTGGTCCTTGTAGGATTGGTTGTGAGCAGTGTGGTTCTTCGTCTTCGCCATCCCTGCCCTGTCAAAATTGGAAATTACGCATTGGAATATGCAGGGGATGTCATCAACTATCCTACGTGGCTATGTTGATCCAGGTATGAGATAATTCTACCAGCCCCTCCAAACGTTATTGAAAACATATTAATAATAACTTTATATTTATGGCATTATATTCCTTAAATGCACTGGAAAATCAGTAGTTTTAGGCACTTCTAAAGAAATCTGAAGAGGAGGAGAAAAGAACTGCAAATGAAAATAGACGATGAATAAATATTGTACCTCAAATGGAACTTTGGTTATGGGATTCAGATCACCTTCCGCAATAGCTATTGCCACTTGTTGCTGCATCAATGTATTTCTAGTTAAGGTTTTGTCTTATTATACATCATCCATAACAATCTATTTTAATAAGTTGAACATCCAAATTAGTTCCATGAAAAGGATATGGTCCTAGGAACTCCATATCATCATCAACATCATTTGGTAAATGGGATAGGTGTACAATGTCTCTTCTGATAGGATCATAGACCCTTTGATGCTGAAAAGTCAACAGGGCCTTTAGGAATGATTCTTCAAAAGTAGGCGGAACTTTAGTGTTGGTAGTTCTTATCAAGTTCTCAGTCACCTGTATCCAAAGAATGCCGGAGTTACAAAGAAAGAGAAAAAAAATTATTTGATGATTGAAATCCTGTTCTATAAGGATGTATAACTAAATGTATACTCACTTTATCATAAGTTTTGTGTTTTTTGATTTGTTGATGCGCACTTTCCAGGTTAAGATTAAGTTGTGGTTTGTAATAGTCGCACCCACTCAGTACACTCATCTCGAGTACCATTTGCTCAGTAAATTCTTCAAAGTCTTCGTTGTTCTGTAGTAGAGTCGAGTACTTGAATTCCTTCCCTTCCCCAGACTGTTCCATTGAGAAGATTATCTGAAAAATTAAACATATACAACCACAGAAAACACTCAATAAAGTGGGTCTAAAAGGCTATAGTTTGCTTAGGGGTTGCGTGTGTAATGGATAGGATATAGCAAGAAGCAGCTACAGGATAACTCACTCTGGGACAGCCAAATAATATTAGATCCGCGTCATCTGTGATCACGGCGTGAACCCGTTCATTTTTTGCTAAGAATGCGAGTTGTGCGTCGGCCTCATAAGGGGCGACGATGTAAGAAATTTCCCTCTCCTTTAAGATCTGCCGCATGCAATCGTACCAATCAAAATGCAATAAAATCATCAGGAATGATACTTTAACTTTAACCACACACTGCACAAGCACGAGTATTTTTCATACCTTTATGAGCTCGTATGCCATGAATAGTGTGACTTCTATGGCTTTTTTGTAACTGTTGAACGCTTTATCAGTTTTTCCCTCTGACTCAAGCTTAACAGCATTAGCAAGTTTTTTCTCTGTCGACTTGTGTAAGCAAGATTATTAGTCCTTTAGTGACTCTACACATGATTGTAAACTTAAAAACATCTGAGAATTTGCTCAAAGCCAATAAGATAAGTGGACAAGGATAAGTGGACAAGTGAATGCGCTAAAAATTCGGAAGAACAACTGAAAATTTTGAGTTTGAGTTCAATAGTAAGTGATTCTGCTGATGAGTTATAAAAACATACCTTGCACGCTTATGCAATTACTCCTCCAGCATTATGCAATTACACCAATTCTTGTCTTCGATGGAGATATCCTCCTGATGAAGATTGACGAAAAGAAAAAGCGTGCAAGGTATGTTTTTATAACTCATCAGCAGAATCACTTACTATTGAACTCAAACCCAAAATTTTCAGTTCTTCCGAATCTTTAGCGCATTCACTTGTCCACTTATCCTTGTCCACTTATTTTATTGGCTTTGAGCAAATTCTCATATGTTTTTAAGTTTGCAATCATGTGTAGAGTCATTGAAGGACTAACAATCTTGCTTACACAGGTCGAGAGAGAAAAAACTTGCTAAAGCTATTAAGCTTAAGTCAGAGGGAAAAACTGATAAAGCGTTCAACAGTTATAAAAAAGCCATAGAAGTCGCACCATTCATGGCATACGAGCTCATAAAGGTATGAAAAATACTCGTGCTTGTGCAGTGTGTGGTTAAAGTTAAAGTATCATTCATGATGATTTTATTGCATTTTGATTGGTACGATTGCATGCGGCAGATCTTAAAGGAGAGGGAAATTTCTTACATCGTCGCCCCTTATGAGGCCGACGTACAACTCGCATTCTTAGCAAAAAATGAACGGGTTCACGCCGTGATCACAGATGACGCAGATCTAATATTGTTTGGCTGTCCCAGAGTGAGTTATCCTGTAGCTGCTTCTTGCTATATCCTATCCATTACACACGCAACCCCTAAGCAAACTATAGCCTTTTAGACCCACTTTATTGAGTGTTTTCTGTGGTTGTATATGTTTAATTTTTCAGATAATCTTCTCAATGGAACAGTCTGGGGAAGGGAAGGAATTCAAGTACTCGACTCTACTACAGAACAACGAAGACTTTGAAGGATTTACTGAGCAAATGGTACTCGAGATGAGTGTACTGAGTGGGTGCGACTATTACAAACCACAACTTAATCTTAACCTGGAAAGTGCGCATCAACAAATCAAAAAACACAAAACTTATGATAAAGTGAGTATACATTTAGTTATACATCCTTATAGAACAGGATTTCAATCATCAAATAATTTTTTTTCTCTTTCTTTATAACTCCGGCATTCTTTGGATACAGGTGACTGAGAACTTGATAAGAACTACCAACACTAAAGTTCCGCCTACTTTTGAAGAATCATTCCTAAAGGCCCTGTTGACTTTTCAGCATCAAAGGGTCTAATGATCCTATCAGAAGAGACATTGTACACCTATCCCATTTACCAAATGATGATGATATGGAGTTCCTAGGACCATATCCTTTTCATGGAACTAATTTGGATGTTCAACTTATTAAAATAGATTGTTATGGATGATGTACAATAAGACAAAACCTTAACTAGAAATACATTGATGCAGCAACAAGTGGCAATAGCTATTGCGGAAGGTGATCTGAATCCCATAACCAAAGTTCCATTTGAGGTACAATATTTATTCGTCTATTTTCATTTGCAGTTCTTTTCTCCTCCTCTTCAGATTTCTTTAGAAGTGCCTAAAACTACTGATTTTCCAGTGCATTTAAGGAATATAATGCCATAAATATAAAGTTATTATTAATAACGTTTTCAATAACGTTTGGAGGGGCTGGTAGAATTATCTCATACCTGGATCAACATAACCACGTAGGATAGTTGATGGACATCCCCTGCATATTCCAATGCGTAATTTCCAATTTTGACAGGGCAGGGATGGCGAAGACGAAGAACCACACTGCTCACAACCAATCCTACAAGGACCACAAGAACAGCATCAGCAAACAATGTGACACAGCTCTTTTCCATCTGAACGCAGAATTAAATAGTTTCACGCGCATCAGTGTTGAAACTTCTACTTGGAGCTCAATTCTATATAAAGCGCATGGTAAATTCTGTTTATCCGTTTTCTTCACCGCGTGGTTTAATAGAGAAGACGCGGTAACGTTCGGTAGTTTAACGACATAGCAGAGTAATTCCATTTGGAATTAATAATTTAATCATAAAAATCAAGTCATAGCAAAACAAAGAGATCAATAAAAACAGCAAGGAATTTTAAGGGAGTATCCAACTGAGGCACAGAACCAACGTAAAACTAATGAGGTAAAAAACGATCACAATGAAAGTAAACTCTTCCCTGGACATGGTTGTAAAAGGTCATCCAGGCTGAAACCTTTCGCATCACGTGCAATGTAGCGCATCTTCGTATGTGGACTTCAATTAAGTAATTTGACTATCGATTAGGAAACGGCAATATCACCAATGTCTTTAATCAGAGAGACTACACTACGCTTTGATGCCAATGGTATGTTTCTCGTGCCATGCGAGAGCAGCCCGAACAGAGGATGGGTCATTCACGAAATCTTGTACAACAATAGTATACACGATTTAGTGTTCAAGAAGGGCAAAATTCGAAAAGAAAAAACAAAGAATTGTAATCACGTTAGACAAAGGGCCGCTGAATGTTTAACTGCAGCAGTACAAGATGGTTCAGACTCTGATTCAGCTAGCACAAAGCTAATTGCGCGAGTTTTCCGGTCAAGCATAACGAAACTCAAACTCTACTTTGCTGTCTCTCACAAAAGCTGATACTACCCGCTCGATGCGATCCCAACACTTCATGATTCCATAGCACTGTCCTCCGAAGGCAAGCCAAAGATTCGCAAATTGTGATCCATCGATCCGACGGCAATGTATTTTGAATCCGGACCAAACTTAACGGAGGTCACTTTACCTGCAACCACGACCAGAATATCAGTGGGGACCATATTTAGACACATACATGCAAGACTTCAGAGAATAAAAAGAGGAGGGGAGGAGGGGGAGAGACGACCTGTCCCAGATAGATCAGGGAAAGTCTTGATACAATTCCACTCTGATTTTACACTGGCAACTTGATATACTCTGGCAAAGCACAAAACTGAAGTTATTTCCCAAAATAGCTGGTGCTAGTAAACGAAAGAGGAGGGAAGTCAGAATAACAATAGCTCCTGATTCCAGACATGCATTTCCATTGGACAGAAAAATAGAAGAACACAAAACTCGATCTCGAATACTTAAAGAGGTAAAATAATCCTCCTATTGGTGCATAGAGTTATGGTCCTCACAGAGAAACCATCGAAAATTCATGAAAGTAGAGAAGTTTCAAGAAAAATTCACATTTTTTAATTTCCCACTTTTCTGAGCACGCATTTGGTGTGATTCTTTTATAAGCAAATTATTGAAAACACATTGCTTTCCAATTTGTCAAAAAATAGTTTTCAGATATCAGAAAAATTGAAAGCAAGCGAGGCCGCCAAATACACTGAAAATAAAACAGGTAAATATTCTGTAAACAAGCACAATCCTATATTACTTTATTATTTCACAAGTTGAGTACAAAATCTACCATATAGAAACTCACCTTATATCTGAGCCGGAAAGTCCAAGATAGCATCCACTATGATCAAATTCAACTGCAAAATAGGAGAGAAACTCGGTCATAGTTACTCTTTGCACTGATAATTCACACACACTGACCCAACCCTTCTCCCCACCCCCCTCCCCTCTCTCTCTTTTCTTTTTTTCCCCCTTTAAAAAAGAAGAGAACATAGAACCAATCTTCTTTGAGGAAGTTCGACAGAAAAAGTTTGGTCTTCAGAACAAATCCAAGCAAAAAGGAAGGCATCTAAAGCTCACCGCCATCCCAGATCTACTTTCACTAGAACAAGCGGGCCTAAGAGATGTCATACCAGAATTTGTCCCCGTGTCTTTGTCATATACTGAAAATGTGCGAAAGTTCTTCAACTTCCGCAGATCCCACAGCTTAACCCCATCCTGAGCCGCAGTCTATGAAATAAATATCTAAGTCAGATGGCATGTCTAAATCTCTGTTGATAATAGAAGAAAGATCAGAGCAACAAGTACCGCAAGGAAGTATCCATTCTCAGAGAAAGATATAGCAGTAATTGCCCCGGTATGCCCAGAAAATGTCGTTACATTTGCCTGTTTCCAAAATGAGAAACAGTTGCAAAAGCATGTCACCAACCTAAAACGGACAGGAAGAGGAACAACAAATGGGCAAGAATGAAAACATGAGCAGCAGGCAGAATAGTGGAGGCAATTGACTTATCTCAAAATGAATGAGCATGATTGCTGAGCTACACCATGAAAAAAAAAATTTACTGGAACATTTCGGTGAATAAAAAAATGAGGATGCCAGTTAAATCATAGCATATGGAGTTCTGCCACTTAAAACTTCCCTCCTTTTTCTAACTGCATGCCAAATTGGCATAGAGTGACTAAACTAACCAGGAGGACCAAAAGTCGAATAGACCATGGAAAACCGCACATCCAAATCGTCAGGGTGGGATGTAAGATTGGCATATCATATTCCATACTACATGCAAGTATGAAGACTAAGAAACAAATGTGGTGAAATGCCCATTCAACTCAAACTGTAGACTGGGAAACAATCGTGGACCCAGCCAAAGTAATAACATTCCCGTTCCATCTCAGACTGATTGTGAACATAGTACCTGTGTTTTTACATCCCATATTTTAACGTCGGCATTCGAGGTGCCAGTACCAAGGATAAGACCATCGGGATGAAAAGCTGCAGATGTATAACCCTCAGATCCTGAAACGCCTTCAACCTGCAGAATGATGGAGAATAAACAAGCAAGGACGATCTTAACATATCATGTGACAACTGAGAGCAGAAAACCTAAACCATTCATAATCTAAAGCACTTCAGTATCATGACCTAAAAATATAGTTGCGACACTGAAACTATCTTAATGCCTCAGATAATGTTCTCAGAATATCATATTTACTCAGGTAATGGATTTCAAAAGTTAAGGAAAGTTGGTCTTAGACTATTAAACAAGGAACATTCTTTTAAAGTAAATTATACCGTAAACTGATGTAAAAATGTCATCAGCTTTTCTTGAACTATAATATCTGTTTTAAAATGTACATATGAGTTCCAAAAGCACCGTAAGTGCAAAGCAAATGAAGTTTTTGTAGGAGTCTGACTTTTTCTGCTCAATCATTATATGTAATTGTTTTTTTGCCTTGAACATCCATTACACATAATACAACTGATACAAGTTTTGTGTCGATGTACGTGTAAAATTATGCGCGCGCACACACACACACACACACACCTAGAGAGAGAGAGAGAGAGAGAGAGAGAGAGAGAGAGAGAGAGAGTTTTGAAACCTGAGTAAGACATAAACCAGTTGAAAACTCATAAAAGCACCATGTATTATCGAGAGATGCTGTTGCGAAGTAGTTATTTGTGGCATGAACTGTGATTGCTTGCACCTGGAAAGATGAATAATTACATCACACATTAATCACAAATAGGGGTTAAGCAAAATAATCTTCCCAACAATGGATTTTTCAAGCAAAACATTTTTAGGACATAGTTGTGCAATCTAGGGTAAATTCCAGACTTCTTTTGATACTTGCTAATGATATCTCAAGCATTTTCTCGGTAATAATGACTATCATCAGACACCAAATTGACATCCCACCAGCATCCACGGTCAAAACTTGCAATTACTTGAAATTGATCACTATTAACTACATGATGCCAGCAACATAATTAGATAGTTCCATCCCAGATGATATTGGGAAAATTATCAGAAGAATAAGAAAGCCGCTTCTACAATCAAGAATTAGTTATTTAACATTAGCTCAAATGAAGCAACATTGAGATAAGCAAATTTGAAAAGCCAACCAACAGTACAGTAAATCAACAATCATGCAACACAGCAACAGACCAACAACCATTCTTATGCTGATAGACGATTTTCACCACCAGAATAAGGAGTTTGAAGAAAGAGGATGCTGGAAAAGGGCAGGAAAAAAGATCACACGTATCATTGCAAAAAAGAGTAAAACATAGTTTGCAGTTCAACTCATTTTTAAATTAATAATAGACATGCATATAACAAAGTTGCTCAAAATGCATCATCACTTGATTTAGAAATTACAGTCTTCACAAGAATTATTATCCAGAGAAGACAGATGACGTTGACAGGAACAAGGAGATTCATTATTGTGTACAGATTTTGCAGTCCAATCGTGAGTCCTATAAACAAAGCTCTAATTCAGAAGGCATGGCAAATTTTTGCTCAGTCTCAAAAATTCAAGAAAGTGCAAATTTCGAGAAGTTAGCACAATTCATTCCAAGCTAATAAGATATTGTCCGGACTCAAAGAAGTATCGATCCTATTGAAAGGATAATGGGAAGTAGATTATCTGATGAGTGGTGTTTTGCTTTCGTATGTAGGATGTGAGCATTCTCAAATACTTTTGAAGGCTTCTCATTAGCAGCCAATGAGGTGCTTGGTATCACATTGCAAGAGGGCCGATCAGTAATAATATCTCCTTTTGGGTTTGGTCTATTGGTTTAAGGAAGAAAGGTTCAGTTATTGGTATTGCAATGCTTCGTGAAGAAACCAACCTGGACTTATCTCATCGTAACTCACAGTTTCGAGAAAAACAAAATTAAGAACTTGACTTGAACCACTGAAAATCTTTGGTTCAGAATAGGTTTTCATATTTTATAATATCTCGAGTTTAAACAATCAGGCAAAACACTTCTAAGAAATATGAACACGACCTATGGACAGAAGCATCATATCCAATCGCATCATAAAGAACTAATAAAGGAATAATTCTGTCTATTCATTTCTTCTTTTACCCCTTTCCATTAACCTAGCATGAAGATCGAAGATCCATCACTAACCCAAACCAATACCTAATCTTAGCTATAGAATAGGCACGAAAGTGTGAGTCTCCCCTGTCCTTCAGTTGTTAGAATAAGCGAAGACAGGTGTTGGTTAAACTAGATCATAGTAGTAGCCAAAAAGACCAGAAATTTTTCTTTTCTAAGCCCTTCACAGGCCCTTCAAGAGTCTTCCACCAGGCATAACATCGGGGAAAGCTCCGAGGACATACCTATTGCCAAATGTACGACACAGTTATTTTTTATAGGCAAATTGTGTGAGCAGGAGATACGCAATTCGGGTGATGAGGCATGCACAACCCTCCACAGAATCCCTACATATTACACTTTGAGAAACCCCAAGGCACTCGAGCATTGTAGTACTTGGCAGTAGTGTCTGCCAATGACCTCATTATGGCAGAAATTTAATATATTCAGTTGATCAATTAGACCTAATACGTTTCACTTGGCAGATGAGAAAGGCACTTCTGTGCAGTACATTGTCAATCCACTTCAATGAATTAAGCTTATGTTCTTATTATTTGGATTTCTTTCTTAAACCCCTTCCCTCTAAACTTCCAAACTACTGAACTGTCGAACTCTTTTCGAGGAAACTCCATCATATATATCTAGACTAATGGTAACATTATTTATCAGATGGATGTATTATACTGAAAATCAATACCAAACTTACAAATGGACAGAAGACAGCTTCATCATGCCCCAAAAATTGTGGCCAGAAAACCA
Source organism: Syzygium jambos (assembly GCA_031216235.1). Taxonomy (NCBI): domain Eukaryota; kingdom Viridiplantae; phylum Streptophyta; class Magnoliopsida; order Myrtales; family Myrtaceae; genus Syzygium; species Syzygium jambos. Next base: position 26,521,472 of record CM062227.1, read on the forward strand.
TTCAAAGAGTCTCAAATCCTCTCATAATTATGCCATGCCTTTTCTCAAGACTTTTTATTCAAATGCACAACTGCCTCAGGAATAAAATCATTCTACCACTTGAAAATAACAGTCTTAATTAGGATTAAAACAATTCTGAATAAAATTTCCCTCCAGAACTCCAGAGTTCACAGCACGTCCACAAGTACTAAAATTTACTTCCAAGATCAACAAATCCTTAGTCTGCACCTTATTTAATGATCTATTTCTGGAAAAGAATGACGAAACCCGTCCAAGAAACACATTTAGAAAGTAAGATGTGTCAGTGGCATCGTCACCAAAAATGGTACATGAATAAGATTGCCCCCAGTCCCATAAAGCCATCACCCTAAATTAAGTTCTACCAGATACCTCTATCTCTATAGCACTATAATGTAAAACACAAAAGTGAAACCATCTTAGGTCATCCTTCATTATCTTCTAAGTTTACTACAGCATTAAAACACCACTTAATGAAAATATACCCAACTAAAAAACCTAAATTCTCACTGGAAATGGACAAACCTTAGACAACACAGTTTAAAATCAAATCTACTGGGTGTAACAAACTATTCAGTTCAACCCCTAATCCTTGCATGACTGCAGCAAAGAATCTAAGCCAAGGCTACACTACAGTATAACAATGTTCACACCATCATCCTACTATTCGAGGCAGAAACATGTCAAGGCACAAACAGTTAATATTGCAGGTATTCTTGATCAACCTGACAAATATTCCCAAAAGATATCCACTTACATCAATACACTAAATCAGACCATGCACAAGATAAATTACCATGTTCGTAAGCAAGCTGGCAGACAATAAGCTGCACAGTTCAACTGCACATGAATGATGAAGAAATTACCATCACTGCGCATCAAAATCATGTCTTTGGTTCCCAATGAAAGACTAGATTCTGGTACTTCTCTAGACTGCCTGTGTCTTAAAGCCTCATCACTGTATCTAAAGCTATTTTGACTCAGTACATGACTGAACAATACTAATAGGAGAAGGACATCCATGCTTCAGATAACAGGAAAAATCATCGAGATAGTTCAATAAACCGATTGAAGCAAGAAAACAGGCAAAAGGATTTCATACAAGCAAGAGACATAAAGTTTACACCAATGAAACATTTTTCAGCTACAAATTGGCATGTTTATGACTACGACCAAGACAGATGTGACATGGAATGTGTTTTTCCCTATCATAGTTGAAAGCAAGGTATTTGATTATGAAAAGCAAGGCCACCAACAGTACCTCAGCCGTATGATCTTTCAATACATGCCGACAGTTATAGCTCCCATCTTCGGAACCTTGCCACACCCGCACAGTCTGCAGATGAAACACATAATCATCTAGAGAAAGTACAACAAAATTACAGCAGTCACTACTTAAACAAAATATTGCAATCATTACGGTTAGAATGAAGAGCACAACGTATGTGGAGCCAACCACATGCAAAATGGAAGATTTTCACCACAATTATTTATTTTCTCCTCTTTTCCCCTTCCTTTTCATAAGGGGGACTAGAGTAAAGAAATGCAGAGTTCTATATGAAGAAGATTCACATGTTCAGCAGGTTAGTACGTCAGATGAATAGTACACGCCACTAAAAGTCCACATTGTACTAGGGACAGAAGAAAAAGATTCTTCAAGAAAAGAGTTCCAAAAAATCCAGAGCTGCCAGACATTTTTGACATCTCGTGACACCCTTCATGAAGGGGAAAACATACATTCTGGCCTGTAGGTCGATAAATCCAATAGCAGGATGCATAATGCCCAATCAATTCAAATCATCCAGAAAACAAGGAAGAATCATTTCTATCAAGCATAAGCAAAGAATCGGCCAAGAGAATCTTTCATGGGCATACAATAAGTGTTATCTATACCAGGCTCCTAATTATTGTATTGTACAGTTGATTAAATATTCACAATAACCACAGAATTTTAGGGAAGAAAATTGTCAAGTCATTCATTTTAAAGATTCACCCAGATCCAAACAAAAAAACTTTTGCACCTTTTCTTTGCTCTGTATTTTCAACCCTCCTATTACCAAAAAAGGCCACTACTCAATGCACATGTCTCCAACCAAAAAACAAAATGCATGTGTCCTCCACAAGCAAGATACAGCAGTATTTTGATGAGACAACTAAATAAAAGAGCAAATAAAAAGATATTGGCTTTTTAAAGCATCGATATAATATAATATCTCTGAATCTCCAACCAAAGACAGCTTTGAATCACCATCCATTTTCTCCTCTAGCACACTTGGCATTGATAGCGCCATATCCCTTCCTGTATTATTGCTGACCAAACGGCAATGTCACAATTACTGTAGCATTTCTCCAACTTAATGCCCAAGTCCAAGCCCTAAAACTCAAGCATGTCTTCGTTTATTTCATCTCCTTCCTCATCCTCCATTATTAACCACAGACTTGCTCTTTATCTTAGCACATAACCCTAGCTTTGTGAATATTATATGCATGAAGGATGGAAAATCTGAAGAGATAGTTCTGAAAGCAGCTTACCTTATCTGCAGAACCAGTTAAAACCAAATCACCTTGGACATCAAATTTTACACTATTAACCTAGAATAAGATGCACAAACAAGGTAAAAGTCATTTCACGAAAAAAAAAAAAAAAGAAGACATTTGCCCCCCCCAAATCAAGCACCCACCCCCAGCCCGAAAAAAAAATCGTAAAAGGAAAACCTTCTTTGAATGCCCTGATAGCGTAGACATGATCTGTCCAGATGATCGATCAAAAAGTACAGCAGATGTGTCGATCCCACCAGTTGCAATGATATCCTGTTCATAGGAAGAAATGCTTAATTAAAGGAAAGCAAATAACTTCATGGAAGACCATCATTAGCAAGATGATATGTATATTAATTAAATTGCTGAAGTATCATGAGAGGAGGAATCAGCATTGCCAACATAAGAGACGTTTCGAGTGGTCCTTAATAACATACTACATATGGTCGGAAACATTTTCAGGTTGCACAATTGCCAAATCACACCCGATTTTCCAATTGTAACTAGAAGTTAGGCTTAGCAATATATATCAAATTGGATTTCAACAACTTCACCATAAACTCTTCATCATCCAGAAAAGACTTGAATTCATTATGGAGAACTATTAATAATACAAGACCAATAATGCATCTCAAAGAAACAAGAAGAGTACAGATTCAGCCCTCAAAATTTTCAGTTAACAGTCGAAGTATAGAAAACACAGACCAAACTAAATCAACAAATTTCTGTTTTTTTTGTGTCCTGTTCAGTTATCAAAACCAAATATTTTAAAATTTTCGGATTCAATTCACAGGTCAAGACTTCAAAAGCCTGTTACAACCGAAAGAATTATTGTTGCAGCAAACAATAACATGACTTCTTTTATTTTCCATTGACAGCTTAGGCTTTAGTATAAGCCGGCCTAAGGGTCTGTGGTTTCTCATCTTTCAAAGCAAAGGTCAATTTTCTGACCAAGTAGTGTTTCTTACACTGCAGCTCTCTTTCTGCCTCTCACACCCTCATTGAAGCTGCATTCATACCATAGCTTCAGCTTTACTCAGTGCCCTCTCAGCAGATTGATCAGATTAAACAACAATAAAAACTAGAGAGAAGGGATCAGCCAGTGAGTTGAAGCCCTAAACTACTATGAAATCTTATTATGTACATTGATCCCATGTTGGGGATATTCTTGTAACAAATTCGATGACTCCAGGAAGAAATTTTCCAAGAAGAGAGATAAAGCAGAATCACCAAAACTAAGTGTAAGGTCTCTATCTGTTGATCTACAGATGAACAAAATCTGAAATGATCTGAAGATACAAATTGCTTGAACAAAAAGTTTTTCGTATATGTTTTATCTTTGGTTCTACACTATTGGCTGCTGCATTCATCTATTTTGTTGTTCATTTTCCTCATTCATCTGTCAAACCAGAAAACGAGACGTCATATTCATTCTTCCCAGCCAAAAGGCTGAAATCAAAAGCCATACAGGACAGAATCATGGTTCTAGTTCAATTTGACTTTGATTCTTCATCTATTTGGTTTGCTTTTAATTTGTAAAATCAATACCCAATGGATCAGCTTGTTATAAAGTGAAACTGAAACCTGATTTGAACCGTTTCAACCTGTATACCCCTATCTATAAGTAACCAAGCATTTTTTTATAAGCATTGAGTTGCACTGAACAACGAAAGCAACTAAAGTGTTGATAAAGCTTTACAAGCAACTCTGAGTTTCTGAAGTACCTTTGCTACTAAATCTACAAGAAGACAGATGAAAGGTCAAAATCCTAATATATGTTTGACAACCATGCGTTACATTATCAGCACATGAAGCACACAAACAATTGAAGTATTTTCAGCACTAAAGTCAGCTACATTTAACATATTCTGGATGAAAAAGGAATATTTAGAATCACACCTTGGAATGACAAATATCAAGAGATGTAATGCCTGGTTTGCCAGTTTTGTGCAGCGGATAACTAGACAGTTGGGTGTACCTCTCCACATCCTCGACAGGAGCCAGTGTAGAGGGAATCTGACAACATTTAAGGTCAGTTATAGATTCAGAACATATGTAGCAACCATGAACCAGAAGAGAAAATGACAATAAAAAGCAGCCACCGAAAGGAAAAAAAAATGGCAAAATTATGGTGTAAAAAGTAAAACCAGAAGGGCAAAAAACTGATCGTAATAATGTACCTGTCGCTTTTTCCGCTGTTGAGAAAGTGCTAAGTTACAATCTGTTATCTCAGCAATGATGCTTGCAGAAATACCAGGTCGCATTTTCATCCCAGCATAGCCTGGCTCTTCATCTAGAGAAGCTATGACATACAAAGAAAACTAAAGTAACTATTTGATCACTGATCAAATGTCAAAAAGCTATGCAAGACATCAAAGGGAAGAACCTTTTCTCCCATTGCTCAGGGCAGGAGCATTCGCTGCAATATCAGAAGATGCTGTCATGGGTATCTGTCTTTCAGCCTGTGCAAGTAATGATCGGGCTTCATCCCTTTCCTTTTTAAGTCTTGCAATAACACGGCAAGCAGCATCATGCTGCAAAAAGTGACAAAGCAGGGACAATTCCATGAAATTAGTTCCATATGAGTTTTAACCTATATAAAGTTTAAAGTAGAGAAAAGGCATCAAAATTAGAATCTACACAAGAGAACATACATGACCCTGAAACAAGAAGAAACTTTGATGATTGGAAACTGTAATTGAATGAGTATATTGTCATTTAATCTCTCAACTGTAAATCAGGTTTTGTGAGCGTCCTCTGCTGAACAAATGCATTTTTTAAAGCACAACATTCATAAAGAAGCCACAACTTTTCTCAGGTGAAAGGATCAAAAGAGACACAATAGTCAATTGTGGTAACGCACTCACTATCTTTCGGATACTTCTATAATTTCTATCATGATAACACCATCGATGAAAACTAGTAAAGTTTGACGAACCAGCACATCCAAGAATCTACTTATTATACATATGGTGGATAAAAGAACATTGATACTCTCAAAATAATGCATGATTAAAACTATAAGTCAAATATCTGGTTTCCACATGATAGATGCTTGTATGACAGAGACCAAATAATATGGCAATGCTGACTTCAGACCAGATACCAGGTCACTCGACATCTGATCCTAAATAAGGCATAAAGAGTATGATACTGCATCGTCCAATACCTGGTACAATGCATGACTTAGCTCTTGCCTAGCTGTGTGCAGTTGTTGTTCCAGTGCAAAGTTGGAAAGCATCAAGCTGTCCCATTCCTATCAGATAGATATAAAATGACTGTTAAATGCACAAGCATTAGACAAAAGAAGTTTAAGTATTCACTGCATGCCAAACAAAGGAGTTGGATATAGCAAAAAAACAATACGCTACATTTTGGAAAATGCTGAGCAACCCAGGTATGCTGGCAGCCTGCAAGGGTCTGGGCTTGACGATCTGCATTAAAAGCAACGGGAATCAGGAAGAACTTCCATGAAAGTAGCAGAGCATTATAAAGGATTCAAACTCATAATGCTAAGAATACCTTTCCCATTTTCACAGGGAGGATATCATCCATGGAAAGTTGTTCCCCGGTGACTGGGCACTTTCCAAAATCCTACCCAAATGATCAAGAAAAATTCATTATTCTCACATGAAGACATCCGTGTAAGAATTTTATGCATGAAGACCATATACATCATATAGAACAAAGGAAAAATCCCTAAACTTTACCATTCACACATGTTAAATAGCCAAAGATGCTTGACCCCTTATCATTTTCATGAAAGATAGTATCGCGATGATTCCACCAAACAAAAAGGAACGATTCTTTTCTTTTTATATCAATGGAAGAATGCAGAGTCCATGCATCTTGTATTCTATAAATCCAACTAGCTATTCAGAAAAACAAAATAACTTCTTTTGATTGTAACTACTACCATAACTTACTCTTAAAAGCTTAACGTGTGCACTGTTCCCCATGGCACATGCAAAGGAACTAGACAACCATCAGAGAAACTACATCTACAGTTCCACTAGCTCAATTCAGCCTACATCCGTTTTTCTTTTCAATTCAAGAGAAAGTGCAGACGAAAAAGAACAAAGGGATAAAATTTTTAACAGAACCCAAAATTTATTATTTCCTTCTCTCCACTGCGCTCTCACAAATTAAGACGTGCAAAAGAAGCACGACCAATTTATTCAGAAACCCCCATATCACCAAGAACTTATTTAGCAAATGAATAAACGCAAGCTACTGACTGCTAGGTCGTAGGCTAATGCCACTGTCACCGCTACCCAAATGCTCATCTCTCTCCTTCTCTCTCTCTCTCACTCTATCTCACTCTCTCTCCCTTCACACCCGTGTGTCTTCTCCGCAGCAAGGAAAAAGAGAGTTGGGGGAACAAACCAAACGGAACGAAGGAACATAAAACCCTAGAGAGCGGGGACCAGACCAAGACGTATCGCTCGATGAGGCGCTTCTCGAAGACGTGGCCGGACTTCGTCGAGACGACCGGCTCCTCCGGCACCTCGCCGGATACTGCAGCCAACAGAAGAGCAAAAAAACCCGTCAAGAGCCCAGATCAAACACCTCGGGGGCATGCACCAAAACCCCCCCACCCGAAGCAAGTACAGACGCTTCGACACCCGCAGAGAGAGAGAAAGAGAGACGTACTTGAGCAGTTCATCTCGCTAGAGAGAGAGAGAGAGCTAGGGCTTCGGTTCCGCCACACGCGGCTTCAGGTAGTGGGAGAGTCTGCCGCACAGGCGAAGCGAACGCCGCCGCTTCTGCTGCTGCTGCTGCTGCGGAGGAGATTTGGTGGAAGATTTTCGAGAGCAGCGGCAAGGGAGGAGAGAGAGAGAGAGGGAAAAGAGAAATGAGGGAGAAGCCGGAGGAAGAGCCGCCTTAAAGGGGCCCGCTCGTCGCGGCCCAAGTGACTCGGGCCCAAAATCTAAGCCCGGCCCATTTGAGCCCCTGGATCTTTGCCTAAAGCTGGAGCGTCTCTCTGTCTCCTCTCGATGCGCCTTCTCAACTCCTATTCTTTTTTGCAGATCGCCTGTTTCAGAAAGAATGGTGCGAGGAGATGGTCCGGGCTGCCGTTTGTAGACGCGTGGAGCGCGATGACCCGAGGGGGTCGTTGAGCGTGCCGGGGAGTTTCGAGGTCTTTGAGGTTGCTCCGGGCGGTAGATGAGACAACTTAGACAATGAATGGTTAGTCCTTCGGAGTGGCGGTTGTGATGAGAGTGGGCCATTTGGGTTTTTCACCTTGCCCTAGCTACGTGGGCCATCCCAGTTCGATTTTATGATGGGCCTTCTTCTTGCACTATCGACTATATCCATACAAAGATCTATAAGAACTAGCAAATTATGTTTTTTAACCCTACAGCCTACTGATAGATGTGGGTGTCAATGATTCAGTTCGATTTGATTCGGATTTGGAGCGTACGCTTGAATCGAATTGAATCTTGAGCCGAACTGAATATCATTTTCAGTTCGGATGGGATCAGTTTGGATGAGAAAACCTGATATTAGGGTTTCTCATGGATATTTTGAAAGATGTAAGAAAAAGCATTCGGTTTTTGTTGGGAATTTCAATTCAGTTTTGTTAATCGAACCGAAATAACCCAAACCGGAAGAAAATATTGGTTATTTTTTCATTGTCCGAACCGAAATTTTGTTCTCATGTGGAGTATTTTTGGGATGGATTGAGATCCTTTGCTATTAGATTTTAGATTTACATTTTAAAGTGAATGCTTGACCTTGTCTGTCCAGACAAGAAGAGAAGCTAGTCGTCGTTCGGGAAATTGCCTAGTCAACCAAGATACCCTCTCAGCCTTCAGCCACCATTGCACGTTGCCCTCTCAGCCGCACCTTGTCACTCGTTGGTAGTCGTTGCTCTTCACCGTTGCTGCCTGTTGCCGGCCTCCTCGTGTGGCTGCTCGACTTGAGCTCGCCACTGCTATTGCATCTTCTAAACCAAATGAAATTTGACAAAATGGAGGTCCTCAACCTTGGATTCACGGCCGTGGACCTACACTCTCGCCGACCCCCCCCCCCCCCCCCGAGATGGATCCGGAGAGAGATGGAGATGAACCGGTGAGTAGCAAGGCGGTGGCAAAGGTGGCGGAGGGTCTGTGACCTCGGGTTGGTGTAGGCGACAACACTACAAGGGTCGTGAAGGCGCGATGGAGATGGAGGCGACGCGGCCGAGCGGGTGGCTAGTTGCAAAGGGTTATGTGTGCTACCAATGGTAGGATCACAGTAGAATGAGAAGAAAGCAAAGGAAAATTAGGAAAACAGAAAAGGAAAAAGAAATAGAAGGAATAAGAATGAAAAATTGAAATGAAAGTAGGTAAAACACATATTGGCCATTCATTTTAAAATTGACTAATGTGGCAATCATTTAAAGTGGTAAATTTAACATTTCCGTATTTTAGATGATCCCAGTCATTTTGGAATAGCAGCCAAAATTTTGATGGAGCTAAAGGCCTCCACCACCCTTATAAACTCCTACTCATTTCCTTTGATTTAGTAATTTGTTTTAAGGTAATATGTGTAAAATCATTGTTTCATCCGGTGCCTAAGAAAACTTCGAATTCTACAAACTAACAGGACTATGTTCCTTATTTTAACGTACTGGTACTCGCATGCCCGACCCTGATAATTGGAGAGAAAGTTTTTTCTTCCCTGTCTCCTAGGAATACCCCCAATTTTAACGTTCAAGATTTCAGACGAAGCAGTTTTAAGACATACTTAGGTCCAAAAATCATCATTCATACATTGCCTAAAAATACTTTGATTTCTACTGACTGACATGATAAGTTTTTTTTTTTTTGAAGACTTCTCTTTTCTGGATTTAGATTAACCCTTTTAAATTCAAGAACATCCGGACATATTGAGGAGGCATCAGAGTGACATGGGCAAGAGATGTCTTTAGTGTGTACAATAAAATTCTGAACAAACAAAGCCACACCCGATTGGTTTGAAAAGGGCAGCGTTGGTGCATCTTCTGTCGACGGTGAAACTTTTGAGTCTCTCTCTGACTTCTTATATGTGGACTAGCCCTATGAATTACTTGTATATGTTGTCACCGATCCTTGGTGTAAATGAGAAATGAGAATTATATCATCAAGCTCTTATGGTTAATTCTCATATGATTCCAAAAATGCGACTGTCAAAATAATGAGAGTTGTCAACGAATTTGGCGTCCCTGATAAAATCTTTCGCATCTCCGACGAAGTCTGCAGCATCACACTATATAATGCTATCGTGAACACCTCCCTTATCAAGAGTTTGGTCTAATAGTTAAATCCTGTTTGCAATGGTATTTTCTTTAGGATGGTCTCCGATAGTTTTATAATGTTGTGGCCAACAGATGCGCGGGCTCAATACATTAGAACCACTCTATTGAGGCATCGAGAGCTGGAGATTCATTACGTGACACAGGGTACACAAATTTAAAAAATTCCTTGAGGACATGAGAATGAGGTGGAATTCAAAGTGCAAGTTGTTCAAGAAGATATGTGAGGAGATGGTGTGCTAACGCTCTACTCCACCACTCATCATGGATGTTCCGATCTCTTGTCGTTGACATAACAATATTGGAGGATTGCTGAAGATTTTAAGAACTTATCATAGGTTTTCAGTGCTCTGAAGGATGCTTTGAGCACAGGCAATTATCTATCAAGCAACGAGCCATTCCGTTTCTTTTCATGATGTTGATTGAATTGACAAACAAGGAGGGTGATCCCTTCTTCAATGAAGTAGTAATGGCCATAAAGACAAAATTCCTCAAATATTCCAATAACATTCTGTCTGCTTCTATTTTCCATCTACTGTCTCCAATCCGATATTCAATTTAGAAGGACTCAAAACTCTCCTTGTTCCATGTTATCAAAGGTGATAACATCTAACTGAAACAAACATTGGCAATGGCGATGAGTTGGCACTAGAATATAAATGTTGCATACACCGATCGTTTCTATATGACAAGCTCCACTCAAAGGACGGAAATGGCACCATCACCAAGCAATGCCCAAACACTTGTATCATCTCATCTTCCTAAGAAGAACATCCCATAGCCTTTCACTAGGTCTTCACCTTCACCTGCCAAATAGTTGGAGAAGTACTTAGGATCAGATTACTCCAAATTCATTCATAGAGTTGGCGAAGACAAAGTCAGCATCTTAAATGATGAAAGAGGAGAGCCACCAGCCTTTTGATTCTTTCGCCCGTGGCTTGTGACATACTGACCCCATTGGTGTCTACGGTACCATATGAGCCCATGTTTAGTGCTAGCCAATGGATCTCAGACGATAATAGGTATACCTTGTTTGCGAAAAGTTCAGAACTGGCAATTGGAAGGCATGATAGGTTATTGCAACAATTGACTCCATAAGAAAGTGCCATGATCAAGAGGACAACAGGAAACTATATCATCCAAATCACAATGAAGGATATGGAGCCGAACAAATCAAATATTTTATTAGACATTCTCTTTGGGTGTAATTTGTGCGTAATTATTAGTAGGGCAGCTCTTCATAAAATTTTTTTCAAATTATTTGGAGATATACTCAAACTTAAATTTGGTTCAATTGAAGGAGTACTTTCATTAGTATTCCTCAATTAAGTTGTTACTATATCTAATATTTGGAAATAGATTTAGTTCAATCTTTTCTTTTTCATTTCGTTTTGGTAAAAACGGGGCCAACCGTGCAATATAAGCCCCTGCGTTCATCATCCCTGTCAAATCTCTCTCTGTTCGATCATCCCATCCATCATTCCTGTCAAATCTCTCTCTCTCTCTCTTTCAATCTCTCCATGTTCATCCGATCCTTGTTGATTTAGTCCAAATATTCTTGGCACAAATGCGATCGTGTGAATCGTGGGTCTACGTACACGCCTTACACAGTTGCGTTTCCTCGCTGCCAGGAATATGTTCCCTCTTTCCTAGGAAAGACCTCAACAGTGTGAAAAAAATCTTCAAATTCCAGGAAAGCGCATCGCGCCCTTTCGCTCTCCTAGGAATTTCATCAAACATGGAAACCGCCCTTCGTGCCGCGGAACTTTCCCAATCTGGCAAAAAGGAAGCTTTCTCCTTAAAGGCAAAACGCAACACCAGCACGAGCAATCGAGATTCGATCGTGGGGCGAGTTGACCTGAACAGCATCGACATCATTTTGTCTGCAGGGGAAAGATAGGTGGAGAGATATGACCCATCTTTAGTAAGACACGAGCACCGGCGTCGTTGGGCTTGTGGCGCACCATTGAGATGGCAATATCTGACAGACCGACATGACAAGCTCACCGAACCCGGATGATATCGTGACGTGTCATTGCAGAGACTCATCCATTTATTGAGTAGCCGACACGAACTAATATGCTTTGTTCGGTACTTTTCTTTTAGTAGCCCATATTAGCACTTGAGCAAATAAAGAAGAATAACTATTTCTCGAGAGATCAATACATATATACGCATTCCTTACCAAAAAAAAAAATACATATATACGCATGATTTGCACGCCAGGATGACTTAATTCAATATTGGGTTATAGCATCTCTAGGATTTGATCTGAAAAGACCTTCTCCTCTTACACTGCTTGAAAATGAAGCCTGAGAAGGCACTAAATACATACGCCCTTTTCCACCGAATAATAATTGGGTTAATTCCAAAAAAGAGTACCAACTTTATCTTGAGTGACAATTTTGATTTGAACTTTCTTTTTCTTATAAAAAATCACTAATTTTCATTTAAATCTCAAATCTGGCATCCTTGATGTGAAATTTTCAAATTGTTCGGGCCAGATTTGGAACTTGAGTGAAAGTTGGTAATTTTTATTGAGACAAAAAAAAAGTTCAGGGTCAGAATTATCACCCAAGGTAAAGTTGATGTTTTTTTTTAGAATTAGGAATTTAAATTGGATTGATTGCAATTATTCCTTTAAGATAGTATTAAGAAACTCATTTCATATTGTTTTTTCCTTTTTCAATCCCCTTCTAATTAATCGCAATTCTTCATGTGTATTTTCAATGGCCCCACTTCCCTCTTCAACTTATTTAAGATTTGAAGGAAAAATTTGTAATCTGCGCACATAAACCCCTTCTATAGAATTATTGAAACTTATGCATGGCACTCTTCATTCCGTTGGTGTTATAATTCACTCTCTAGAAATGTCCGATTTGACTCCTAATGTTTCGACTCCTGTTAATGGAGCAACCAGAACACAGGCACGGCATGCTCGAACGAATATCAAATCCAAGCATGTATATATGGCAAAGACAAAAAGAGGAACAACACCATGTTCAAATGTCTAACTAGAGTTTGGGAGATAAAGGAAAACAAAATTGATTCAAAGAGCCCTAAAATGCTTGTAGGTTTGCTTTTTCGTCTCTCGAGGGTACTCATGCACTTGGTCTCTCTTTTGTGCTGCGATGGGAATAAATGGAAATTCGGTGCGACATATAATTTGTGCGTCGATTGAACACACTTTGCCACTTGCTGTCCTCCTATTTGCCCCCTCCTCACTTTTCCTTCACCCAACAAAAGGAAGAAGCAGCAGCACGGGAGCATTTATCCAAAGCACAGAACTTCATGTGATTGGAATAAGGCTAGAAATCAAATATATGAACATGGCATAAGTTCATGTTATGTTTGTGCCGTGCCGTGTCTTTTCTTATCGATATCATGAGAAATTTGTTATGTAAAAGAGGAGCAATTTTATTGAGTCCGTTAGTTTCAAGTTAGCTGTGATATATTCGTATCAGTCTTGGTAAATTTTTGAAGGCATCGTGTTCATAATCGCACTTTTGATGTACTGCAAATGAGCACTCACATGTGATTCAAGCAAGAGGCCAAATTGCTCCTTTCTAGAAAAAAAAGTGTTAAAGATGGCCTTAAGATCTGTTGATTCTTACCCCCGAGATATTAGCCTGCCAAACCTTCCATGCTGAGAGGATAGTCGGACAATATTTTTCCCCATCTTTTTAATACTATTGATAATAAAAATCACTACACAGTTTATGAGATTTTAATATTTTTGAGGTGTGTTTGTTCGAGGGAAAGTATTTTTCGGGAATTCGTTTTCCGGACTTTTACCCGTTTGGTTCACCGAAAATGATTAGTCAATCAAAAATACTTTCCGATCAAGGAAAACTTTCATATATAAAATTAGGAAAGTTAATTCCCCAATTTAAAAAAGTGAAAACTTTTTCCGGAATTTCTTATTTTGAATTTGTTAATATTAATTTTTTCTTTTTTTCTTTTTCCTTCTTCCTCACTCTGCCGGTTGCTGGGCGGCAAGGGTTGCCTCAGGTGAGGCCAAGGATTGCCAGGATCTGAGGTTGAGCTTGCTAGATCTTGGCGAGCTCAACTCACTCCAGAATTTGGCAAGGCTTGAGCTCGCTAGCCTCGCCCAAGGTTGGCCAGGTCAACTCTCACCGGCCATTACCAAGGCTCAACGACCAGCGGAGGGAGGAAGAAGGAAAAACAAAAAGAAAAAAAGAAAAATTAAAAATTAGTTAAAAGTTTGATTTTTTTTTGCCTAAGTTAAAGTTATGAGATTGAAATCATTTTCCAAATGAAATCTAAACACCATAAAACTTTTTTGATCAAAATCACCAAACAAAGGAAAATGAACCATTTTCTTGGAAAATGAATTACCGGAATAACATTTTCCAGAAAAATATTTTTCAAAAACGTTATGTTTTCCGTGAAATAAATACACCCTTGAGATATATTATTTGTATATTGTTGCCCTTCTTATACATAGCTTAAGGTTCCAGCGGAAAAACAATATACTCAATTTAAGTTTGTATCTTTATTGTTAATTATTATATTTTACCTATAGTTTTACATTGGCAAATTTGATGAGGTTATACAACATCCCGATCCGCTCTACATGGGCTTAACTCCCACAAATACTTTGAGGAATCATACAAGGTGGTGATCAATAACGAATCACTTAAGAGAACATTCCATAAAAAAGGATATTCGCTCAAAACCCCCAAAACTTTGGTACAGTTGCATTATAGCCCCCGAATTTGAAAAAGTTATTGGTTATTCACCTAAACTTGGGCACAGTTGCGCAATACCCTCGAAGTTCAAAAAGTTACATATTACTACTCTCTTGAACTTTGATTTTGTTGTCAGTTACTAGTTTTTCCGTTTGCGAAATTACCTGAAAATGGACCAACTCATCTTTTTGACCAAACCAACCTCAACGAAATTTTCTTAACTTTATCGATCATGCATCCTCTCTATCATCTTAACTTCATTAACCATTTACTGGGGGTTATTTGGGTGAAAGCACGGGGTAAGTGCATTTTCTGATTCTAGAAAGAAATCAAACAAGTTTGGGGGCTATGGTGCAACTGTGCCAAAGTTCGAGGGGGTTATTTATGACTTTCCATGGTTCGAGGACGCTTGCACACAGATGCCAAATTTCAAGGGAATTTCGATTATTTAAAAGAAAAACCATACATGTTGAACACATTTTTTCCATGGTCAACGATCATAGTATACATCCGAAGCACTTTTTAAGGTCTATCATCGGCTAATCTCGTTACTTCCATGCTGCCAGAGCACAGAACTTGCCGCATCCGAGTCATTCATCTGATAATTATGATTAATTGGCCCGTGCTGTCTTTTTTGTAGCTATTGAGAGAGAGAGAGAGAGAGAGAGAGAGAGAGAGAGAGAGAGAGAGAGAGAGGCGCAAACTTCGCAATAGAAAACAATCCGAAAGTTGGCTAGGATCAGGGGTGGGAAAAAGTCAGCTAGGAATTGGGTCGAGAGGCTTGTTCAACCCAATAGAGAATCCGAAAGCCGGCTAGGAATTGGGGGGAAAGCTTGGCAATGAAAGGACCCGGAAGTCGGCTAGGAACTGGGGCTGTGGTGCAAAGCTCGGTCAACCCAGTTTCTGTCCAAGAGCTGAGCGCTGCGATGGGCCGGGCCACGTCACCGACCGGCGACACACGTGTCCGACGGCCCTCCTCACCTCGCTCGCCACATCAGCAGGGAACCAAGGTGTGGCCCACCTTCGCTTTCGGAGCTGACACAACCCCCCGAGTGCCCAGCTGACAGCTCCGTACGGACACCGAACACCCCCGCCTAAAACGCTGTATATATTTCTGAGCAAAACCAACAGACATTTGACACCCCATGCCTTCCTCTTCCTCAGCTAGCTAAAATTAACTTGCTCTCTCTCTCTCTCTCTCTCTCTCTCTCTCTCTCTCCCTCTCACACATACACACATACAGAGACGCATACACTTTGTTCAGATCGTCTTCGATGGAGCTTTCTCCTTTATTAATGGGGTTCAGTGAGCACCGTCTGGAGCCCACGAAAGGTGGTGATCATGAGGAGCATGTGATCGCGTATTCTTCTTCTTCTTTCAGTGCCATTTGAAGAAAGGGTCAGTTCATCGAAATCTTGCAAGTTTCTTCATTGGGTTCTTTAATCATCTGCCGATATCCGAGGATAGGATGCTGGAGGACGTGCTGCATCCGCCTCAACAGCTTCCAACTGTAAAATTATTCCTTTTCAATCCGAAACCGTCTCTGTTCCTCATTCTTTTCTGTACATACACACGATGCATGTGCGCATTGCGTTTCATTAATCATGCAATTTTCTCTGCAAAAGAAAGAGGCAGGATTTTGATTGCAAGGCATGAAGCTTTCTTCCGTTGTTCTGTTCTCTTTTCTGACATGAGTTCTGGGTTCTTTTTTCAGTCTTTGTTCAACAAATTACTGTTGTTCAGACACGGAGTTGCATCTGTTGTTCTGCAGGATGATATGTCGAGCCCGTTAAGTGCTCAACTTTTAGAACTTTGCGACCCCGAATTATTTTCGGAAAGTATACAGAACTCTGAGATCACATCGTGTTCAAACTGCTGCTACGAAGATTGCCCTGATTCCTCCAAATTTTCTTTACCCGAAGATTTGCAAAACTTTGGCGATCTCCTGCAGGAAGACTATGGAATCAATACTAATACGATGGCCACAACTTCAACCACGACCACAAGTAACACCACGACTGCCACCACTATTAACTATAATGGAAATCAAACAGCAATCTTTGATCCTCAAGAAGATGTCGATAATGACATTTCTGCTTCGATTGATTTCTCTCCCTCCCCTCCGTTTTCGGTTTCCCCATTCGTCTGTCCTCAACAAGACCACCTGATGATGGATTTCCCTTCAGTGCAGCTAACAGATAAGCAACTTCCACTGACCAATAGCACTGATAGGCTACCGAATTTTACTTGCGAAACTATGTCGCCGTTAATTGGCCCTCCATTGATTGCCTCAGTGTTCAAACATGATTGCTTGTCCTCTGTGCCTCCATATATTCCTTTGGACCCCGCGTCGCCTTTGTGCTCCTTCATTGGCCCAATGACGTACATGCCGGGGAATATGACTGGCACATTATCTGCAGATAGCTCGGGGATCTTCTCACGAAGTGTTCTGATAAAAGCAGATTTGCAAGCTCAAGATTTGGATTACCAGGCTGACAATAACGGTGGAATCTTTTGCTCAGATCAGACACAGGTGCTTATTCCTGAGGACATGCAGGTATTGACAAGATTTTACAGCACATTA
The DNA here is from genome assembly GCA_031216235.1 of Syzygium jambos. Lineage (NCBI taxonomy): Eukaryota > Viridiplantae > Streptophyta > Magnoliopsida > Myrtales > Myrtaceae > Syzygium > Syzygium jambos. The sequence continues at coordinate 26,538,603 of CM062227.1, forward strand.
TACTTCATTTTGAATATGAAGTTTTAAAGTTTAATGCAGTTGGTACGCTCATGGCATTAGATGTCATGTGCTATTGTAGCATTCGTGGTGGATTAGAACAAATTCTCATGGCTTCGTGTCGATTTGATACCATGTAAGGCATTTTGTGCTGAGAGCCAAAAGCTGATGAATGCGAATTCGAGTTCTGCACCTTTCGCAACAGATATTTCAAGCTTAGAAGACTCAACTTACACCGTAAGAAAGCTCTCGGTTGAGCAGAGGAAGGAGAAGATCCATCGGTATATGAAGAAGAGGAACGAAAGGAACTTCAGCAAGAAGATTAAGGTCTTCATTCTTGTCTTCTCTCGCATTATTCATGCATTAGCTTACCTTTTGTAGGAGATTAACTTTAGCTGAAGAAACATTCCTAATATCTGCAGTATGCATGCCGCAAAACTTTGGCAGACAGCCGTCCGCGAGTGAGAGGGAGATTCGCAAAGAACGAGGAATTTGGGGAGAACTCTAGGCTTGCTTGTGGCCATCTTGAGGATGATGAAAAGGATGAAGTGAGAATAATTTTCCTGGCAATCTGTGGTTCTAAAGAAACTTCCCAAGATCAAGCGATGCCTTGCGAATTGTGATATCTTTGAGGAAGACTAGAAAAAATAAATAATCATCACAAACCTGATAAATATTCGGTCCTTATCATATCCTATTCGTAATATATATATAAAACACCTCCTTGGCTTTGTTTCAGGTGGTTGTGAAAGAAGACGACATGATGGATTCATCAGATATCTTTGCTCATATCAGTGGAGTCAATTCCTTCAACTGCTCAATCCAATCTTGGATTTGAATGGCCAGATCTTACAGACCCAAGCAATTCCATTACTCAGTTTTGCAGGACTCGGTGAAGCCTGGATCTCTGTTTCTGCAGACCGGTCGACTAACAAGAATTAGTGGATTAATACATGAGTCAGGATTAATTAGTATGACAATAAGAATTAATGTACTTTTGTATATAAGATCTGTATGTTATAAAGAGTATCAATTGGGAGATTTGGACTGTGTAGACCTGAAACTGGGAAGGACATGATCACCAATTGGATGATGAAGAAACACAGCTGATGTAATTATATTGAAAATATATGTAGATACATAACACTATATTCACGGTTACATGTATACCAAAAAAAGCAAGAAAGTTAATTTTGACTTCTCAGACAAAATCGTGTGACTTGTTCTATGGTTAGATGTTTTCTGAGACAGTGAACTCTCTTCTAAGAGACATTTCTGTTTTACTGTGGATATTGCTCAGCGTTTTATGAATTCAAATTTTGCGTAACTTCACGTTTGTCAATGCATAAATACATTCATGTAATTCGATTTGTTGTCCCAATGCTTCGATAAGCATTCTAAAATTCCCAGAAAATCATCATTAAAATTATATCAATCTTGCACAATGCTATTGTTCCGTTCCCAAAAACAGGGATCCTATTTGGGCCGATAAGTTTCGATAAGTGTTGGTAAATATCGAAACATTGTTGGTAAAAGTAAAACTACAGTGATTTTTTTTTAAAGTTTAGTTGTTGTTAACTTTCCAATACTTTTATTAAATTACAACTTGTTTTTCTGAAGATGTGCAAATTAGCAATTTTTTTACTACTTACCCATTTTTATTTGCCTAAATTACCAACAGTTCGATTTTTCTAACTCTTATATGAAATTACTAACCCAAGTTAGAATGAATTATCACTTTTGTCCGATTAAATTACCAACACTTTGATTTTTCGAACTCTTATATGAAATTACTAACCCAAGTTAGAGTGAATTATCACTTTTGTCCGATTAAATTACCAACTAGTTTTTGGTTCCAACTCTCATTAGAGTTACTTATGAATAATGTCTTATTGTTTTACTAATTTACCAACTTTCTATAAAGTTAAATTTTTTTTTTCACTTTGGTCACCCTGCTCACTCTTTTTAGAGATTACCAACCTAAATTATCATGACTCACAAACTTTTCTTGCATTAAATTATCATCTAGTGTTGCATTACCAACTCTCATTTGAGTTAGGTACTTACTGAGATTTGTTCTTTTTTTTTAATTTGCCAATTTTTTATTGTACAAACTTTTATATGCATTGCTTAGCAACGTGTTTAGAAATTAACAACCTTAATTAAGTTGCATGCTGATTTTACTCTGATTAAGTTATTAACTAGTTATAGATTACCAACTCTCATTTGAATTACTTAGTAAGTTCATTTTCCTTTTGATTACCAAATTTTCTTATCTTTTAATAACTTTTATTGATCTCTCTTAATTATGCCTTAAATTTATTAACCCTTTCAAGAAATTACTAGGTTTAATTTAAGTAATTTATCAACTTTTTCCAATTAAGTTATCAACTAGTTCCAGATTATTAACTCTCATTTGAGTTGGATATAATGTTTATTTGATTTTTTTAATTTATCAAATTTTCTATTAAGTTACTTGTTTGGGAATAAAGTTGGTAAGTCACCAAAAAAATGTTAGCAATTTCATATAATAACTGGTAAAATCAAGGTGTTAATAAGAAAGTTAAATAAAAGTTAATAAGAGAGCTTTTCTTTAGCTGAGACAAAAAGAGTTGCTAATTTGAAAAAAAATCAAATAAATATTAGCAATTAAGTGAAATAAGAGTTAGTAACTGAAAATTAATTGGTATTAAATCATAGAATCGGATTGGTAAGTCATGCAAAAAGAAACAGCGACTCAATTAAAAAATTGTTAAGTTAAAAAACCAAATGGTAAGCAACTCAAATGAAAGTTGACAACCCAAAATTAAATGGTAACTTAATTGGGAAATAGTTAATGAGGCACACAAAAAAGTTGATAATTTCATGTAATAGTAGGTACATTCAAAGGTGCTAGAAAATTAGAAATGTGTTTTTGTTAGAGATAAGAAAAGTCGGTCATTTCAAAACAAAAAACCAAAAAAAATATTGGTAAGTAACTCAAATAAAAGAAGGTAACATAAAACTAGTTGGTAACTTGATCGAAAAAAGTTGGTAATCACTCTAATAGAAGTTAGTAATTTCTAAAAGAGTTAGTGAATTTAAACAGTTGGTAATCGGTGCAAATAAAAGTAGCAACTTAATAAAAAGCTAGTAAATTTGAGAAAACTACAAATAAATGCTAGCAACCTCAAATGAGATTTAGTAATCCAAAAATAATTGATTTATTTGGAGAAAATCTACCCAAATCACACAAATAAAGCTAGGTTGATAGTTTCATATATTACTAGGTAAATTTAAACTATTGGTAAGAAATGTAAATAAAAATTGGTAAGTCACACAAATAAAGTTTGATAAATTCATAGAAGAGTTGATTAATTTAAGGTGTTAGTAAAAGAGACAAAAAAAGTTGGTAAATGATAACAAAAGTTAATAAATTCAATAACCAAATAAACATTGTAAGTAACTCAAATGATAATTGATAACCTAAAACTAATTGGTAATTTAAGCAAAAAATAGTCAATAAGTCACTTAAATAAAGATTGGTAAATTTATATAGGAGTTAGTAATTTAGACTTTGGTAAGAAAGATAAATAAAATTTAATAAGAGATAAGAAAAGTTGACAATTTGTAAAATGTTAAAAAAGAGTTAGTCTCTTCATAAAAGTATCTGTAAGTTGCCAAGAAGTTACCGAAAAATAAAGTGATTGGTAGACTTTATTACCAATGACTTTGACATTTACCAACTCTTTCAAAAATCTATCCGTATGAAAAAAAAATTCATTTTTTTGAAACAAAAGAGTAGAGTTGTTGGCTAGTACGTGTCGCCCCCAGGGTTTACTCCCCGGCTGTCGGTCGTGCGGGGGTTCCCTGGGTTATAAAAAAAAAAAAAAGAGTAGAGTCGTCGTTTGTTATGGGAACATTTGGAAAATTCACATCTTTATGACTGGTATTGACTGTGCATTTGATACTGTGCCTGCATTTGTGACTAATCGTGATTACATCTAGTTTGTTGGTTCCATTGTTGAAAAATAGTCGAAGATTCTTCAAAAAGCCTCTAGCTTGAAAAGTTGAATTAGTGTTTATAGTGCAAGTTAATTATTCTGGAAAACACCGTCAAGACTTGTGTAAGCTTTTAAAATTCAATTCTTATTCTCCTTACTTCTTTGCTTAATGAATTGTAGGAGTAGTGGTGATAACGCCCATGGCGGCTTTCCTTTGCTATCGACATTAGGGGTGTCAATGGGTCGGGTCAGGTCGGGCTTTCTTGATACCCGACCCGACCCGAAACCTACGAAGTTGTGCTTGACCCACCCAAACCCACACCGAGACCCTGTTCATCATACACACCCAAGAGAGGGTCGGGTTGGGGTGGGCTGGGTTTAATTTATTCTTAAACGATTTTGAGGTCAGCAGCAAGTACACCCTCTTCGAAGATGGCCAAGTGCCATCGATGAGAATGATGTGATCCCGGTGGACATGTTCTTTCTCTGCACGCCTCCGTCTCCAACGTCTCCTCCACCTCCACCAGCGGCGAAATCTCCAGCTCAGCCGCCTATGCCACTGCCACTGCCTCCTCCGCCGGTGAGGTGCACATACGAGGTCGTCGCTTCCGGAGGCTCGACAAGTATGGCAAGCGATGGAGCTAAATTTGCTAAAGTCAGAAAGTCACCACCACCGTCGCCTCCCCTGCGGCCACCGCCCGCGCCGCTGACGGAATACAAGTATGTGAAGATCGAGCGGAGGAAGAGCAGCGTGGCGAAGGAGATAAAGACGGTTTTGGCTTCGGTGCTGTACAACTAGAGAAAGAGAAAGAAGAAGCAGAGGACCAGAACGCTACACAACGATGCCGCTCGCCAACTGATGCCCGAGACAACCTCGTATTCCACTGTGCAAACGCCTCCACCTCCGCCGCCTCCTCCTCCGGCGTCCGTCTTCCACAGCCTATTTCGAAAGAGCAGCAAAAGCAAGAGACTCCACTCGGTAACCTCACCCCCGCCGTCCCCGCTGCGACCGGAGCCTCGGCGGAGGAGTCACCTCGCGGCAGCCCCAAAGCCCCCAATGCCCGTGAAGCGAATCGTCCATTAGCCCAGCAGCCACGCGCGGTCGCCGTTTCGAGTGCCGAAGCTCAGGTTCGCGGCTAGCGGGGACTTGGTCCGATCACGCAGATCTCGACGTCCCATCGTCGTCGGGCCACGAGGCGGCGGCAGCGACGAACGGCTGAGATTGGAGCGGCGTGGTGAGGGGGCGCCTGGTGGGCCACGATTGCTAGCGCCGTCGTGGCTTCTCTGAGCTTCGAAGCCATGGCGCCTCTTTGATCAGGCGATAAAGAACAGTCCTCCTGTTGGCTTAGATCTAGAGTTTCAACGTGAGAGAGGAGAGAGAAGGGAAAAGAGAGATTTGTGGATGGGTCCAAGGTGTCAATGGGTCGGGCCTGACCCTACCCCAATTCTAATAATATTCATATCTAAAAATCCTATTAGAAGAAAATTGAGGCCCAATCCCAAAATACCCTAAAATTTGGGGTCGGGCCGGGTCAGCGCGGGTCGGGTCGGGCCGGCGTGGGCTTTTTTGACACCCCTAATCGATATGAATTTCGAGCTTGCTTACAATTGATAGTGACAGTATCGGCGCTCTGATAACTACTTTATAGTCTTACCGCCATTTTAAATCTTAACTTGAGATTAAGTTGTCCCATGGTAGGTTGAACCAAATGATTAATATAATCTATGCATCTAAAATGATCGGAGACCAAGTTTTATGCCCTATTGCATTATTCTCTTTCCCTTACAAAAGCTAAAGAAGGAACATGGTGTTACTATATTCACAATAGCTGCTGCGTTTCTTCTCGAGAGAGATTGCTCATTGTGCAACTGATGTGTTTTTGCTACAGTTGGCCACTGTGCAAGGCTAAGGTAGAGATGATGGATGGGTCCTGGCTCCAAGGTCGGGTCAAATGTGTTGTTCAGACTGGTCTGTAACCTAAAATGCACATTATAATATTTGCGACTGGGCCGAACCAGAGCCGAAGTTGGGTGTTTCGACCATTCATTAAAAAGCCATTGCCAAATCCTTTGCAAATTACCCGTTGAGACTCTTGGGCCTGAAGGCCAGCGGGATCGTGTTGTCGCCATTGCTTTGTTGAACTCTTTTCTCATTTTTTTTAATGGAAATTATGCCAAAATTTAGATTTTTTGCAAGTATGTTGCTTCCCAAAATAAATGTATCATTTCGAAAAATAATGCAAAGGTTTCACTTAAAGAAAAGAGATATATGTTCACCAGAAATTCTAAAACTTCAACTCCAATTGCATCTATTGAGAAAACCTCTGGAAATTCTAAATACTAAAAAAAATGTGGTTAAGTATCCTATTTTAATCTTTTGCAATGTTTGCAAATGCTTACTATGTGTGCCCTAATCTGCAAATCATCATAAATATGAAATATCTTTGATTTAAAAAAGTTTTTTTTAATCTTCGGTTAATTAATGTGCTTACAAGTTCTTTATTTTCTTTAGGGATATGTTAACTAAAAGTCTTAAAACTTGTTATGAAAGTGCATTTGAGTCCTACAACTTGCAAAAAGTATAACCAAGTCCTAAAACTCATCTAATTGATTCAATCGAGTCCTAAAGTTAACACCACCTAGCTTACTAACGAAAAATGCTAATGTGACTTTTTTAAATATTTTTCTATCTTATGTGACGATGACGTGACTTATTACTATTTAAATATAAATTTAAATTTTAAAAATAAGCTAAATATTTTTTTTAAAAAAAAGGAGGAGCTAAAGTCCGCCTGACTTCTTCTCCACCCTTTTTTTAAAATAATTTTTTAGCTTATTTTTTAAATTAAATTTAAATTAAATTAGTATTAAAAATTAAATTTGGGCTAAAATAACGTAGTTTTAGTCTTATATTGATAATTTAGCCACGTCAATGCCAGGTAGGAGAGATAAAATATTAAAATAAGTCACATTAGCGTTTTTTATTAGTAAATTAGATGATGTTAACTTTAAGACTAAATTGAACCAATTTGAAAAGTTTTAGAACTTAATTGCACTTTTTGTAAATTTTATAACAATTAAGCACGTGTTAAACTCAAAATCCAGTTGGGTAATCAGCGGCTAGCATTGGAGATTTGATCTAACGGATTCGAAGTCGGTGATAACCAACTTTGGGTGAGAAAATCAAGCTAGAAAAAGAGGGAAAAACATTATCAAATGCATACCAGACGTTTGTGAAAATTCCAGAGAGAAAGAAAGAGAGAGAATGAGAGCGAGAAGAAGAAAGATTGAACGGAGCATGAGTTGAGGCTTCTCGGACCGAGTGATCGGCACTTTCCCGGTCGGAAAGCTCTGGCAAATCGGTCTAGGTAGTGAGCTTCCTCACCTGAGATGGCTAGTGAGAGGTTGATCGCCATCGACTGAAAGTCATGCTCGGCCGGCGTGTCCAGAGTCCTTCCGATGAAGCTGAGACCACTAGTTGGAAGTTTGAGTGTCGAAGAACAGCTCCACAGGCAACGATTAGTCCAAGAACTCCAATTTGACTACATTTGAAGAAGGTAAACTCTAATCATTGCCATGGTTTTTCTAGAATTCCAGATAATGAGTTTGACTTTAATGTGAACATCCATGCGATTTCTTTGATGATTTTGAATATTTTGATGTCTAAAACATGTTTCTGATCACATTTTGTGTTGTTTGATTGCATTTGGGTTGTTAAATGAAATAAACCGAGTCAATTCGATATTGAAACCTCCTCGCCGGAAATCGGAGACCTTCGCCAGAGTGCCAAAATGACTTAGGCTATCCAAGTCGGTGATTCCCAACCTTTGTTTGATATTTTGAATATTGTTTTGGATCGATTTAGATGGATAGGGCGATTAGGATAATGATTTGAATTCTGGAAATGTTAGTTTTAGTAAGAAATGATTTAGGTTTTTTAAGCTTGAATCTCACCGGTCGGTGATGATCTGATAGCAAATCTGTGAGTTGATGTTGATAGAGGATGATCTAGTCTCGGTACAAAACCTAAAATCAGGTCTTGAAAGTCGTCGGAAGGTCGTTGGAGGAGGGCTTGAACAAATGGCCTCGATAACTCAAAACAAAGAAAGGCGTCGTTTTGGCGTTGTGCCCCACCGGGAAAGTCGCTGGTGTTGGTGCCGGTTGGTTTGGTCAGCTTGACCGAACCGAGTGGAACCGGATTGGCCCGGTTCAACCCCTCGGCAGGAAAATTTTTTAAAAAAATAATAATGAAAAAAAATCTAAAAATTTAGAAAAATAAAAAAATTAGAAAATTCTAAAAAAATATAAAAAATTATAAATTCAAAAAAAATTGAAAAATAAAATAATAAAAATTTCATAAAAATCATAAAAAATTCAAAATTTCGGAAAAATTAAAAAAATCATAAAAATTCAAGAATTTTCAGAAAAATCCACAAAAATGTGAAAATAGAAAAAAAAAAAAATCTCAAAAATCCATAAAAAAATCTCAAATTTTTGGAAACTTTAGAAAAATAAAAAGTAAAAAACAGCTCTCGGGAAAAGCAATTCTCAGAAAAAAAATTTCAAAAAACATAAAAAATTTCAAAAATTCACATAATGATTCAAAAACATTGTAGCCAACCTTTGCAAGTGAAATTAGAATTTTTGGAAGTGACCAAGTGGCATTTTTACGAAATCCTTAGTTTAGGGATATAAAGGGGTTCTTACCCCTAAAAAAAAACCAAAGACCGAAAAACCCTAAAATGACATGAATCATTGAATGATTAAGTCTTTTGGGCTTTACCAGGGTTTGGGTGTTTTGAATTAGCTTTCATTTTAGAGACCCAAATTAGAATTATTTTGTTTGATTGCAATTGATTGTGCTGTTTATATTGATTGATTGAGTTCCCATAATTAGAATGGTTAGAATTAGTGGATAGACCTTGAAAACTCGTGTGACACATTAGGCATATCGTATTGTTTTAGGTACTGAAAGGGCGTTAGGGATCTCGACTAGGGATCATTAGCGTAATCAAGTTCCGTATTCAAAATCTCTGGTTCGCAAAATCGTGGTATTTCTCCCGTACCTCGATTAGATTTTTAGTCAACTATCAATAATGACTAGTGTCAACTCTAAATTGAAAACCTAGATTGCATAGAATGATAAAAATTACAACCAGCTGTCACGCTGTGAGGTATGGTCTAGGTGAGGCTCCCGTTTGTTTGGTGATGGGATGTCTGTGAGACATCTGGGCGAGATGTCCGTATCAAACCTTAGTAGCCCATTCGAAAACAATTTATCCATTTGTGACGAATGGAAGTACCTCCTTAGTGTGCCCAAAAAGGCGCGGCGCGACACTGACTAGGAGAACCTCTTCTTCCTCAGTTGTTGCTTCGATTCATCAATTTAATTCAATCGCCTCCATTTGGTACAAATCATGCCTACAATTTTCCTGAGAAAAATATGCAATAGATCTTTTAATTCTAACAAATTGCGCTTGGCTACGACTTAAGCCGGCCCAAGCACTTGCGCCTCTCACTGCCACCTTCGATTTCTTCACCAGTTGCCATCAGTGGCCCGACACAGTACGTCGGAGGAGTGGCTCCGGCAAAGGAGAATTCACCTATGGCTTGCCCCCTTTTTTTAAAAAATTTATAACAATTTGTTTTAACTCTTATCCTTTTTTTTTTTGGTAAAGGTAAATATGTATTACTTTTCATAGAACCAATACAACCTATAGCCAAAACCAGCCTCTGACCCAATTAGGACATGGGATGTCCAGATGAGGTCAAAGGTGGAGACGCAAGAACTATACAAGGAGATAGAAACAAGAGAGAAAGATCAAAAGATCATAACAGCTAAAGCCTAGGCATCCAGATTGCTTCAAAGATTGAGGCCGGAAGCTCCCATTTCCTCTGAAGAGCACGATTCCTAGAAGTATCTTGAACTTTCCCAAAGGAAATGGCCTTGTCTTTAACGACTTTGAGGAGATGCTTGCGCATGCCGGGGATGTGTACGCTCTTGTTCCTGAATAATGCATGGTTCCTCTCTGTCCAGATGATATGGACTAACGCGCCAAGGGAAAACCGGGAGAGGCGGTGCGTAAAGGAATCTCCACTGCATATCTTCATTGCCCATCGGATAAAGTCTTGCCAGGGTCGATTGCGCCATGGAAGGTTGCACTTTGTCGCCCAGAAGGATGCAAGTCTATCTGTAGAAGGGCACTCAAAAAAGAGGTGGTTGGCCGAGTCCGGCCTAGAACCACAGAAGACACATACAGCAGTGTCAATCCTTCGATTCTGTAGGAGAAATACCTGGGAAGGTAGCCGATTGAGTGTAATAATCCATAAAAGGAAAGCATGTCTGGGAGCAATATGTTGGTCCCAGATAAATGAGTGCCAAGTAACTGAATTTCCTTTTCTCCTGATGTGGTTCCATGCAGACGTTACCGAGAAGGAGCCCGAGGGATGTGGAGTCCATACCAGCCTATCCGAAGCATCATCATCAAGGACGGGCGGGGGATCAGGCCAACTCAATATGGTCCCAAGTGCATTGGAGTCCTGCCATGTACAATTGTAGAATTCCCGAACCGTTGTGTCACGGGGGATCCGCGATTGATATATGTCGAAATTGCTGAATAAAAGATAGAGGGGGCCCTTGGAGTGCCACCAATCAAACCAGAAGGAGATTGAACGGCCATTTCCTATCTCCCATCGAAATAGGGTTCGAGCGGAATGCCTCAAGTCGAGGATTTTCTTCCATGTCCAGGAACAAAATGTCGGCTTGGATACTGTCAAGAAGTTAGACTTTTTTAAGAATACCGAGTGAATCCATTTGGTCCACAATGACTCCTTGTCTGAGAAAAGGATCCAGATGTGTTTGTGTGTCATCGCTCGATTATAATCAACCAGTTGCCGAATCCCAAGGCCTCCTTCATCTTTGGGTAAGCAGACAGTAGACCATGCTACCTTGGCTCCCCCGGTGCCAAGATCAGGGCCTTTCCATAGGAATTGCCTCAAGATGGTCTTAATTTTGTTTAAGACGTTTTTTGGGAGGGAGAAAATGGTTGCCCAATACACCTGAATGGAGTGCAGTACAGATTTGATGAGCTGCAATCTTCCCATGAAGGATAGGAATCGTTGTGTCCATGAACGGGCCCGTGCCGTTATAGAGTCAACTAGAATCTTGCAGTCTTCTTTCCGCATTCTAGAGGAGATGATAGGCACCCCTAAATAACGAAAGGGGAGAGTGCCTTGCTAAAAGCCAAGGCAGTGTAGAAGTTGGGCTTGCAGTGCCGAAGAACCCCCAGAGAGGAACAAGTTGCTTTTATTACTGTTTGGCCTAAGGCCAGACCAACTGGCGAACAAATCAAGAGATTCCTTGATTATTTGGACCGACCTGGGATGAGCTTTAGAGAATAAGAGAACATCATCTGCAAAAAAGAGATGAGAGATGCGCGGCTTTTTGCAACGCCAGAACCAATGAAAGTCCGGAGTATTTGTTTTCCTCTCAAGAATTCCAGATAAGACTTCCATAGATAGAATAAAGAGATATGGCGAGAGCGGATCGCCTTGTCGGATACCTCGGCTGCTAGTAAAGAAACCATGTAATTCCCCATTAATTGAGATGGAGAATTTAGCAGTAGTGATACAAGCCATTATCATCTTGATGAACAAGTCAGGAAAGTTAAAGGCCTTGAGTGTCACTTCAATAAAACTCCAATCAACCGTATCAAAGGCCTTTTGGAAATCCACTTTTATGGCGCATTTAGGGAGGTAAGCCTCATGGTGGAAGTCCACAAAAAGCTCCTGAGCGATCATGATATTATCACTAATTCTGCGTCCCTTAACGAAAGCCGTTTGGGATAAACTAATCAGTGACGGAAGGACGTGCGCAATCCGCCTGGCCAAAATTTTTGAAATGCATTTATACAAAGTGTTACAACATGCGATGGGGCGAAAGTCCGACATGGCAGAAGCATTTGGAGTCTTTGGCACTAAGGTTAAAATGGTGGTGTTTATCTCTTTAAGCATTTGTCCATTCTGAAAGAATTCACTAATCACCTTGAGAATGGAGGGGCCAATGATTTCCCAGGAGGATTTGAAGAATTCAACATTGTAGCCGTCCGGTCCAGGCGCCTTGCCTCTAGCCAAAGAGAATAGACTAGTCTGGATTTCCTCATCAGAGACCGGCTGTGATAGGTAGGTTCTCTGATTATCATCCAGAACTCGGCCTATGACGTCACCTATGTCACAAAAAGAAGCCCGAGTGGTAGCAGAATTACCGTTGAGCAGTTCTTGATAGTGGCTAACAATGTGGTTTATAACTGCAGGAGGGTCAGTTATTACGGCCCCATCACTAGTGGAAACAGAGAGAATCCAATTGTGCAACCGTCTTCTGTTGACAGAGTGGTGGAAGTATTTGGTGTTGAGGTCCCCTTCTTTAAGCCAGCGTACTCTGGATTTTTGTCTGTAGAAAGATTCCTCCTGTTGTCTCAGTGAAGAGAAAGATCGTAAGTGCTCCGCCTCCCTATCACGCAAGCTTTGGTCAAAAGGAAGAAGTTCCAGAGCTTCCTGGACGGCATATAAGTCTGCTCTTGCCTGTTCAGTTCTTGTAGAGATAGAGGAGAAGGAAGTCCTGTTCGTGTGCTTCAACTTAGCTTTGAGAATTTTAAGTTTGCTGCAAACCACGAACATGTGAGTTCCTACAGTATGAGAATCCCATGCTTGAGTTACCAACTCCAGGAAGTTAGGGTGGGAGGACTAGAAGTTGAAGAACTTAAAAGGTTTTCTGGAACCCTGCGGCCGATGGATTTTGATCACCATCGGAGAGTGATCAGAAATACCCGGCCCAAGAAAGGATGCTTCAGAAAATGAGAAATGTTGTTGCCACAGGCTATTAGTGAGAACTCGGTCAATCTTACGGAGTTTCCGGTTAATCCCCGAGGAGTGAGACCAAGTATACCTGCGTCCCACATACCGAAGGTCCTCAAGTCCAGCTTGGTTGAGGCATTCTCCAAATTCTTCAAAAACTGGAATCCATGGGGTTGTGCTGCCCACTCTGTCCTGCGGGTCTTTAATGGCGTTGAAGTCACCGGCAACAATCCACGGTAAGTTGCATGTAGAGAGCCGAATAAGGTCAGACCATAATGGACGCCGATGAACAAAGGTGTGCTCCCCATAAACAATAGTAAGGAGGCAGGACTCTCGCGTACTCAAAAAGTTAAGTTGCATGTGAATCATTTGGCCAGAAGAGTGAAGTTGAGTCATATCTAACTCATTGGGGTCCCAACCATACCAAATTCTGCCAAGAGGAGAGAATTCATAGTTTGAAGTCCATCTCCAGCGATCATTAATGCCTCTAGAGATTTGAGCAAAAAGAGAGGCCTTGGCTTTTGTTTCTACTATACCAATGCAGGAGAGCCTATTAGCCCTAATAAAAGCTCGGATCTCCGCCTGCCTTAGGGGATCAACTAGTCCCCTTATATTCCAAATGCCAAAAAACATAGCAATACTTATAGAAGTTACCGATGAGAAGTCCTTGGTCTCCTTTTTTTAGCTTTTGAAGAAGAGGGACCAGGAACTTTGACGGGGCAAGATGGGTTGGTTGTTACACCGAGCGAGGCATTGGCGGTCTCTTCATTTGCATGAGAAGCCAAAGCACGAGACCGAGTGTTTGGGGGGGAAGTACAAACAGATTCAGTCCCCTTTGTTTCTTCAAGAGCCTCAGGGGAGTCCATTGGGTTTGGGGAGGCCGAGGAGGCTTCATTGGAAGACAAGGAGTTAGTTGTAGAGTCAAGGGATTGCTGTTCTGGAGTGCTTGCTGGATGTGGCTCAGAGGAAGAGTCCAGAATCTGCTTGTCCAGAATGGTCGCTGGACTCGTGGCAGGAAGGGGGCTGGGCTCTGTCTCGTTATCCCCAGAATTGGACAGATCACAGCCTGCTAGACCTGGATCAGCAGCAGTTCCAGAATGTTGCAGCTGGCCAACAGCTGCATCAGAGGATCCTCGTGGCGTCAGCAGCAGGGGAACACCATCAGCAACAGGCTCAACAACAGCAGGCAGGGGATCCTCAACATCCAGGTGACTATTCAGATGGAGGGAGGAGGAGGGTTGCAGCTGTTCTGAGGCCATAACAGGAGGAGATTGCCGCTGGTCTGAGGCCATAGCATGAGGAGCATTGCCTCTTTTCCGTGTGACTAAAGTCCATTCACCTGCTGTTTGGGGCCGAGGAGTGGGCACAGCTCGAGATTGTGGTTGCTGAGGGGCACAATCAAATCCTTTGGATTCTGGTTTGTGGCCAAAAATCCCACATGTGGAGCAGACAAGAGGTTTCCACTCATACTCAACGTTTATGGAGTTTACTTCCCCATCCCATCTGAACTTTACAAAGTCTACTCGAGGGTCAGTGGCTTTTATCTCAACGCATACGCGTGCGTAAGAGATTCTGGTCATTTGCTCTGTCTGAATGTCCACATAAAGTGGTTTACCGATGGCACTGGCTATGCGCCCAATGCCCGCCGGGGACCAAAGAGAGAAGGGGATATCCCGTATTTTGACCCAGACCGGAAGTGTGTCTAGTTTGCCTTTCCTAAGCTTTAATTTTGGATGCCATTGCTGCAACATCAGAGTGCAACTGAAGATAGAGACAGGCCCCATGTCGATGATCCTTCTTCGAAAATCAGCGTTTGGGACACGAAAGAAGTAGAAGCCATTCTCATGCAATTTTACGTCCACTACTTGGTCAGCCCAAGCCTTCTTAATTGCCTCTTCAGTTAGTTTAAAGGGAGCTTTCTTCCCTAAATAATGCCCAACGATGCATTCCTTCCAGCAAGGATTTTCTTCGGCCACTATATCAGGAGTGATGTCGACTATAAATTCGCCATTCTCCATCGTAGGGGGGATATAGGTTAGGTTATACCCCTTAGTTAAGACCTTGGCTACATTAGCCCAGGTTCTGGTCATGGTTGTGTGAAGGGGCTGACGGTTAGAGCTTGGAGTTCCCGGGGTCCCTTTGGTTACTGCATTTGGACTCTTGCCAGAAGAGTTTGAAGGGCCTGCACTAGGGGCACGCCTAGAGAAGCTTCTACGGTTCTTGGATCTTCCTCTGCTCCTGCTACGGCTGGAGTTTCCTTTCTGAACATACCTGTGTCCAGGGGAAGGTTCACCCTTGTGAATGAAGGCTACCGATTTGCCTTTTGAAACAGCAGGTTGGGAGGTTTTAGCATTTTCAGTTTCCTGCATTTGGGCCACACCAACAGGGGAGGGGTTTCTAGAATCCATAGCTTAGTATCAGATACCACAACACCAGTCAGCAACCAGAAATGCAGACATCACACCAGGCACCCACCAGTCAAAACAACCAGCTCAAATCACACCAGCCACCAGAACCAGTCAGACCGGAGCAGAGTGCACACCAGCAGTCCCAGAATAAATGCAACCTCAACACTAACACCTCCAATTCTGACCAGCAGGAAGGGACCAACAGTGAGGGCTAAGGCCAGGGGATCAACTAAACAGCTACCAGTCAATTATAGCAGCAGTCCAGACAGAACCCTCCATATGGACATTAGCACAAACACCTACTAGTCAACCCACCAGTCCAAGGAGCAGAATGGATTACGTATCAGCAGGGCACCCCAATATAACTACCTCCTGAATTCAGTCTATCACACCAGCTCAGTAGGAGTTTAGTTAACCAGAAAGCAAACCTGAGCCCCGCTTTCAATTCAGATGTGGAAGGGCCACATAGGCGTCGTGTGTCTAAAAAAAGCCACATCGGCATTTTCCGTTAACTATATTAGATGGAGTTAACTGAGAGACTTAATTGCTTTAATATATTAAGTTTTAGGACTTGATTGCACTCTTTGAAAGTTTTACAACTCGATTGCACTTTCGCTAATAAGTTTTAGGATTTCAAGCACACTTATTCCTAAAACCTATTACTACTTTGGATTATATTAGTGTAAAAGTACTGTTACACATTCATCGTGGGATAAGTAATCCGAGTGTTTTAAGTTGATTTTGCAAATTTAATTTCCCACGTGTCAATCACCTAACCATGAACGTGTTATCCATTTTTTACACCGGTAGTGGACCTTGATATGAAGAGTAAATCAAGCAAGAAAAGATGAGTGAGACTAATTGATGTCGACCGAATGTAGTTGCTAATCCTGAGCTCAACTTGCCACTAGGCATCCTCAGCCTATCTCTAAATGGGGTATTACCAGAAAGTCGTTGTCCACCATTTGCTTTGTGTTGTCCATTTCAGTACCACATCAAATAAAAAACCAATCTCTTAAGTGCTTTCGATGACAAAATCCGACAAAAAGTCTTAGTGGCTTTTGTAATCAAATGTTAATGGCTCCGTGGATTTTTTTTATTCCATGTGAAAAAGAAATCGAATTATTTTTTACATAGTGGATAAAAACAAGCATATATGTCCACCACGAACACTTGTCTCTCACATTCCCTACAGTGAGCTGAGCCAGTGTGCTCGAGAACAGAGATGACTGAACTAAAACTTCTCACACGGAGAGAGAGAATTTGTATCGTCAGCGTGTGACGAATAAAGAGAGAATCACAGATGCTCTGCGAATGGGAAGAAGGAGCAGCAAAATCTGCAGCGACTAGCGAGCCCAAGGCGCGAGGGATCGCGTCTTCGGGACTCTTCTGCGAGATATGTTCGATGGGGCTTCCCAAAGTCGTGGACGTGTTCGGCCTCCCATGCATCGTCATCTTGGTCCTAGGCCTCCACTACAAAAAAACATGTTTTTTCCGACGAAATTTTCAACGAAAAATATGGAAAAATTCGTTGAAAAACGAATTTCCAACGAAAAAAAATTCGTTGGTAATAGATCGTCGGAAATTTTTCCAACGAAAAATTTCAATTTTCATTGGAAATTTGCGACGAATTTTATTTCGTTGGAAAATTCGTTGGAAAACTCGTGGCTAAATTCGTTGGAAAAATTACAAAATTTTTTTTTTTGGTCGAAAAATCGTGGAAATTTTTTTCCAACGAAATTTTTTTTTGGTCGAAAAATCGCCCTCGTCTAGCCTCGTCGCCGGCGAGGATCGAGCTCGCCGAGATCTGGGCGAGCTCGAGCTCGCCGGCCATGGCAAGCTCAGCCCTCGCCATGGCCGGCGAGGCCCAGCCTCGTCGCGGGCGAGGCTCGCCGGGGACGAGGTTGGGCCTTGCCGGCGACGAGCTCGAGCTCGCCCTGGGCGAGCTTGAGCTCACCGGCGACGGCGATGAGGTGGTTGAGGCGGCGGGCGAGGTGGCGGCCCATGGTGGCGTCGGGGGCACCAACCGCCGTGGGTGCCTTGCCCTAGATGGCCGCGGCGGCACCTTTGGGGAGGGAGCCGACGTCGCCCGAGGGGGGTTGTAGGAGTTGAGGGCCCCGATCTTGGTGTCCATGGTGCCGGAGCCGGAGCCGGAGCCGGAGGAGGAGGGGGGCGGCGGGGGAGGAGGCGGAGGGGGAGGCGGAGGGAGAAGGTGAAGGCGAGGGATTGCAAAGAAGAGAGAGAGAGAGAGAGAGAGAGAGAGAGAGAGAGAGAGAGAGAGAGAGAGAGAGAGAGAGAGAGAGAGAGAGAGAGAGAGAGAATGTGGAAATTGAGAGTTGCGGGAATTGAGCGCGAAAATATTGAATAAGGAAGAAGTAGGGTTTTCGTTACAAAATTCGTGGGAAATTTCCCACGAATTTTGCAACGAAAATTGTACACACTAAATAATTGCCCGGAAAATTGAAATTCGTTGGAAAATTCGTTGGAAATTTCCAACGAAAAAAAATTCGTTAGAAATTTCCAACGAATTTTCCAACGAAAATTGTACACACTGAAATAATTGCCGGATAATTGAAATTCGTTGGAAATTTCCAACGAATTTTTCAAAGAATATAAAAAATGCCGAATAGTACCGGATTTTTTTGAATTCGTTGGAAATTTTCAACGAAAAAAAATTCGTTGGAAATTTCCAACGAATTTTCCAACGAAAATTGTACACACTAAAATAATTGCCGAAAAATTGAAATTCGTTGGAAATTTCCAACGAATTTTCCAACGAAAATTGTACACACTGAAATAATTGCCGAAAACTTGAAATTCGTTGGAAAATTCGTTGGAAATTTCCAACGAATATAAAACATGCCAAACAGTACCGAGTTTTTTGGAATTTGTTGGAAAATTCGTTGGAAATTTCCAACGAAAAAATATTCGTTGGAAATTTCCAATGAATTTTCCAACGAAAAATGTACACAATGAAATAATTGCCGGAAAATTGAAATTCGTGGGAAAATTCGTTGGAAATTTCCAACGAATTTTTTTTCGTTGGAAATTTCCAACTAATTTTGCGACGAAAATTTTTTCGTTGGAAATTTCCAACAAATTTTCCCACAAAAAATGTTTCGTTGGAAATTTCCAACGAATTTTCCCACGAAAAATTTTTTGTTGGAAATTTCCAACGAATTTTACTTTTCATTGGAAAATTTGTCGCAAATTTGCGACGAAAATTTTTTCGTCGCAAATTTTCGTGGGAAAAATCCCGTTTTTTTGTAGTGCTCGTGGAGTTCAGATCTAAGTTTTGCCCCAAATTGACTTGGTCAAAATTAAGTTACGAAGAAGAGGGGAAATGGCTTGATTTATCCGAATTAGGGTTTCAATTTGTGGCAAACTTGTTGAACGACGTCGTTCAGGCGAATCACGTTAGTCGGAAAAAATGAAAAAATATCACTACATCGGATTTCTGACTTCTCAAATCGGCAGTGACATTTAAGTGATTTTTATTTTCTAACAAAATGGCATCGAAATGATCCAACCAAAATTTTGGAATTAAAGTGAGTGCTGTAAAAAAATTATGACAGTTTTAGTATCTTTTTGCCCCACAAGATTTAGATGTGCTCTTTTTATAAGTGGAGAGCCCTTCCCATTTAATTCATTACTTGTTAGCCAGTAAACTCAATCCATATTTGGAATTGGTGAGAAAAAAAAACCTTTTTTAGGTTTAAGCCACAAAGTAATGCTTATAGATGAATCTTTAACTTGTAAGTTAAAAAAAGGCAAACGGACACTATAAGTGCCATAAGTTATGTATGAAGATCACTTTAGTGCCATAATTTTTTTTCGGATCACTTTAGTGACTCCGACCAAAATTCCAATCAAAAAAAGATTCACGTTAGATTTTCGATGAGCCATGTCAGCATCGGAAATTAATAAAAAAAGAGCCACGTCAGATTTTCAGCGACCATGTCAGCATTGACACTAAAGTGAACGTTTTTGAAAAAAGTTGACATCAAAGTGATCCGAAAAAAAGTTATGGCACCAAAGTAATCTCCGTACACAACTTATGGCACTTATAGTATCCTTTTGCCTTAAAAAAAGTTACTCCAATTGAACTCTAGAAAGGGTTTAGACAAAAAAAAAAGAAAAAACCTCTAGAAATGGTTCAACATGCATCTAGCTAGACGCATTGATCACAAATAGAAAATGGGCCCAATTTGTTTAAAGAGCACCAATTTTAACTCAAGTTTCAATTCTAGCCCGAATTTTTTTTTTCTCATAAAAAAGTACCAACTTTATCTCTAGTCCCAATTCTGACCCAATTTTTTTTTTGTCTCATAAAAGAACACAACCTTTAACTCGTATCCCAATTCTAATCTAAACTTTTTTTGTCTCATGAAAAAGTATCCACTTTTAGTCGGCACCCTAATCTAGCCCTCGTCGAGTTTCTGTTGGGTTTTCACTGAGTACGCGTATAATAACATGTCAAATCTTTAACAACATCATTGGAAGAAAACTTGATGGGGACCGGATTTATGTATTGACTAAAAGTTTTGTTTATATTAGTTTTGTTTTTCTGCTTATGGTTTTCCACTTTACTATATCTAGTTATTGCCAGGTCGATGTTGAATTAGGAGGAGCCAATGATTGATTATATGAGTTTTCATGTTCTTAGTTATAGAACTACTTCAACGTCAATGCGCCGTTTTGACAAAATGAATGCTAGTTTAAAAGAGTGAAGATGTGAGTTATCGCCTCAAAAAGTTGTTTGAGCCATGGGATATTCTCTCCCGAAATTCTGCTCTCTTAAACTCCTTGCAACAGGACATACAATGAGAAACATGTTCTAATAGCTTAATTCCTCCTATTTTCTAGTAATTTCATGTTTAACTCGAGATTCCTATTGAAAAGTTATGCGAAATAAAAAAAAATCACTCCAAAAAGTTGTTTGGGCGATGAGATATTCTCTCATGAAGTTTTGATCTCTTAAACTCCTTGAAATAGTAAATATAACAGGAGATGTATTTTAATAGCTTAATTCCGCTTATTTTCTAGAAATCTTGTGTATGCCAAGAGATTCTTGTCGAAAAGTTATGCGGAATAAAAAAAAAAAACATATTGCCCCACAAAGTAACATGAGCGAGGAGATGTTCTCTACCAAACTATTGCCCTGTCAAACTCCTTGAAACAAACATATAACAGGAAACGTGCGCTAATAACAAGAATCCTCCTATATCTTAGGAATTGTGTGTTTGTCAGGGGATTCCCATTGAGAAGTTTTGTGGAATTGAAAAAAAAACAATCCTAGTTTAAAACAATAAATACATGAGCTTGGGTTCTTGTTTTTTTTTTTTTTTGGACATAGCTTGGGTTCTTGTTAGCTAATATATATTTGAATCATTTACCCTTCTTAGACTCAATATAACTACTAAGTTATCAATTGTCTCGGATTTGACTTAAGTAAATAAATATGTCTTAGCCTTAGTCTTCACTCAGTTAAGTGTAGCAATCAACCTTGTACCCATTGTCCAATCCATCTAATTTATGTCATCTTATTTATTAGTTTACCAAATAGAGATGCTCCAAAAAGTGAAGAAATACTCCATAAGTTAATGACAACTATATACATCAGTTTTTACCTTTGCAAAAACGATTTATATCTAATATCATGGCAAAACATTCAATATTGTTTGTCAAAAATAGATGCAAGTTCTTAATGTCCCATTTTCTACCAAATAAATACGTCACGCTTCCGTTTGCTTTATATATCAAAAGCAATTGAGTCGTTTTCAAAGCAAAAGCAGATCAAAATGACTTACTCATTAACTAGATTTTTTATTTTGATTTTGACTATTATTCTCATTCCGCTCCAACGTGGCTGTGAAGCGATAAACAAGAGAAAGCTAGTGTACGTTTAGATTGCCAACTATGTATCAAAACAAGTGAACCTCACAATGCATTGCCAATCAGGTGGTGGCGATCTCGGCTATTAGTTGCTTGTTCCAGGAGGCTACTGGGGATTTCAATTCCGACCCAACATGTGGGGAACAACATTGTACTTATGTAGCTTTATATGGCCATTTAATATTCACTCCTACGATATATACAAAGAAGATGATTCGGAACACCCCGATTGTGACAACTGTTTGTGGAACATAGTACCCAGTGGTCCATGTTTGTTCAACAACGAAACCAAGGACTATGATTTTTGTGATAATAGGAATTCTTCGAAGCCATCTGTGACAAAAAAAAAAGCATATAAAGTGCTTATGGTTTTGGTATGTCAACTTTGATGGATTAATAATAAGGGAAATGACACAAATAGTTCCTAAACTTTGGCCAAATATTCAATTTGATCCATGATATTTTAATTTGTTCAATGTAGTCCCTAAACTTTAACTTAATGTGCAATGTGGTCCTTGAACTTTTAATGTCATCCCTGAACTTTTAGTACATGTTTAATTTAGTCCCTGAACTATATAAAAATGTTCAATACAGCCCTTTCCATCATTTCAATTTTAGGGACTACACTGAACATTTTTATATAGTTTAGAGACTGAATTGAACATATAACAAAAGTTAAGAGATGACATTAAACAAATTAAAAATTCAGATGACATTGAACATTATTCTAAAGTTCAGGGACTAAATTAAACAGATTAAAAGCTCAGAGATCAAATTGCATATTTGACCAAAGTTTATGGACTGTTTGTGTCTTTATCCCTAATAATAACTCTCATGACATTAAGCCTTCTTTGTTTCACGTGTATGAAAATACTATTCCAACTTTAGAATCCAAGCAATGTAATAATCTCCATTTAGGGTTAATTGGCATCTTAATTAGATTTCTTGTAACAGCCCGAATTTCGATGTAATTCCGGGATCAATAAAACTGATATTACTTCGCATTTCATTTTGGTAAGTCTCACTCAGAGCTGATCACTCTCGGGATACTAACCAATGAGGTATGGCTAACTAGGAAACGGTACGTGGACCGGGGACCCTATCACGAAATGGACACCGATCACGAGAGACGCTGAGGAAATATTTTGGGCCAACGTGGGCCGATCTTAGGAAAGAGTAATGGATTGGGTTTGGCCAAGGCCAACGATATACAATAGGGACGCAGGTGATTCTGCCAGATCGAAAGTACATGTGGCCAACTAGTCCTAAACTTGAACCGAATGATCGTGACCTCTGGAACTAGTGATAATTTCTCATCTCTCAAGGATCGAGACCATCACGATACTGATAGCCCTAGGTCGATACGCGTAACCTCTAAACAGCCGCCCGTTAGTGAGAGACTCTGAAATTGAAAGTTTAACGAGTTTTGTTCACGGAATTGGGCCCAGATTTCGATGTCAATTTTCGAAGACTTAAGACACTATTTTTGGGAATCTGACGTCATATTATGCTGGCCACACACATTTGGAGTGAGTACGAGTAAAAATTGGAATTTCGGTCCGGGGGTGAAAAAAATGACAATTTTGCCCCTCGGGACGCCAACGTTGCTTTTCGAGGCCAAATGAGGTTATTTTTCGAGGCCGACGCCATTTTAGGGTGGCCACACATACCAGGAGTGGTTATGACCAAAAATTGGAATTTCGACAAAAATTGGAAAAATTGACGATTTTGCCCTTCAAACTTTGACGCGGATTTTCGAGGGCTTGCGTGATGAATTTCGCGATTCCGACACCACATTATGTTGGCCACGCACATGGAGGGTTGGTACGGGCAAAAAATGGAACTTCGACCCGGGACCGGAAAAATGACGGTTTTGCCCCTGGGCTATTTTTGGTTTCGAATTTTGGGGGATAATTAAGGAAATTAATTAAATTTGGACTTATCTTAATTATTGCAGCAAAGGACCAAAATGCCCTTGAATTATTGGATAAAATTTAATGGTTGCCCTTGGATGAGGGGCAAAATGGTCATTTTAGGCTAGAATTGTAACACTTGGCACCCTAGCCCCTAATATTTGACCAAGATAAGACCCTCTCTCTCTCCTCTCAACCTCATATGGCTAGACCACCCCCTCTCTCTCCCGATTTCTCTCTCTCTCCCTCTTGTTCTCTCTTGGCAAGCTTGCCGGAGCTCACCGCCGGCCACCGGAGCTCACCGCCGGCCACCGGAGCGTCGCCGCCGGCTACCGTGCCCCACCGTCGACCACCACAGTCCCTAGCTTTAGCCTCAACCTCACCCGACCCCTTTCTCTCTCCCTTTCTCTCTCTTTCTCTCCCTTTTTCTCTCCCGGGTTAGCACCGCCGCCGCGCCGGAGCCCCACCGCCGTCGTGCCAGAGCTCGTACGGTCGTGCCGCTGCCACTGTGACGTCCCTGGCGTCCGTACGTCACTGTTCATCACCGTCCGTACGGTGGCCGTGCGGTGTCCGTACGTCGCCGTCAGTAAGCCGTCGCCGGGAACGCCGCTGTCGGTTTCACTGTTCACCAGTGATCGGCCGCCGTTCCTCGTCGTCGTGACCTTGGATTAAGTGAGTAAAATTCCTAAACTCGGATTAGGACTGATAGTGCAAAATTTCTGGACTGGTTTAGGAATACTAGTACATGCTGAGAGAAATTTGTGTACCGGTTGGTAGGAATTATTATTGGGAAAAATATAGTAAATCAATGAGAATTTATTGGGGAGAATAATTGGACTAAATGGCCAGATTAGGAGTCCATTGGTGAAATTGCCTGGTATGTCTGGGTTGACTGATTGTGCGTAATTTGTGCTTAATTGTGATTGATTACGTACTGCTATGTTGCATGTTGTGTGGCTGACTAATGTGGGGTACGATTGGCCAATGATTGGTTTGAAATTAATTGTTGATTTGTGATTCGCACGTTAGGCCACACAGTATTAATTGAGCCAATTGAGCACGTGTTGTGACATTGAATATTTGAAGTATATTGGTGCTCATGGTGCATTGCATTGCATAACATGGACACGCATTGTGTATGCTAAGAATGAGGCATGTGTTAAAATTATGCGAGAATACGTGCCCGCCATGAGCATGTGATTACTTAAAATACCTTTAAAGAGTTTTATGCTGGGTTCAGATAATAATTGATTGTGTGATCACTTAAGGACTTTCGGGTCGTGACCTTCGGGTTGATACCGTCCTCATGCACTTTGAAGCAGGACGATGTTCGGTATGTCCGGAAGACGACCATCCTCATGCACTTTGAAGCAGGCTCTGGTTCGTAAGGAGAACAGTGTTATGCCTCATGCACTTTGAAGCAGGCTAGAGACACTAGGCTAGATCGGTGCTGCGCCTCATTCACTTTGAAGCATGCTAGACGCACCGGGCCGTGAATATTGTTGACTCAAGTCATAATAAATATTAATAAATTGTGCAATTGCCAGTGTGCTAGTGTAGGCCAGTGGGCCGGGGAATATGCGCATGACATACTGACGACATTTGCATGCATGAACATGCATGGACTGGCATGCGAGTGTGTGAGACTCGGTGCATGAGCATGTGTTTGGCGTACGTGTGACTATGTGTACCATGTATGTGCCGTGATTATTATATATTGAACCGTCTAACCTGCAGGGTCAGAGAATTGCTTGATTGTTGTTGCATTATGGCTTTAAATATTTGTTTCCGATCAGAAGATTGCATGCTAGCCTAGCCTAGGTTTAGGGGTTGAACTCGCTGAGATTCGTCTCACGGTTGTGTAAAATCGAAACTTTTCAGACCCCCGGACGTGAGGATGGAGAGACCACCGCCTCTTTTTGGGATCCCTATCCAGATCCAACAGTATACCAGTACCTACCCCTCAGGAAATGGGGAGGCTTTTGTGAGGTATCGATCAGAACTGATTGTGAATATAGACGAGTATTTTTATTAGAAGCAGGAATGCGTGGCATGGTGCCACCTGGATGCCGATGGAAATGAGAGAGAGCCCCTCAAGACCTTTGATATCCGGGTCGATAGTGTTGGGTTGTTGCACCCAATTATAGCGGATGGTGAGGTGATCGATCCAGAGGTCACACCCGAGTGGATGAGACAGGAGGAAGAGATGGATGAGGAGCCCGATGTACTAGCAGAGGACTCTGAGTCGATGGATGAGGAAGAGAATGACGAACCCAAGACCATGGAGCAGGATGTAGAGGAGGACGGAGAGGTTGCAGAGTTGGGATCAGACGAGGAGGGGTTCGAGCTTTACCTTGACCCAGAGTTGGGGCTAGACTCCGAGGATGAGCGAGCCCAGGCTATGGATTAGGAAGAGTCAGGGTCTAGTGAGGATGCCTCCGAGGAGTTGTCAGATGATCCCACTAAGTCGTCCGATCCTGACTAGGAGCCATAGGGTCGTCCCGTGTCCTTAGCTAGTAGTGAGGGTCGCTACTTTTTGGACTGTAGCCCTTTCCCTGAGTTTTAGCCTGACCTCCTTAGCCACTTATCCCTTTTTTTATCAGGTGGCTGCTGACCGTTTGTATCTTTTGCTGTGCTTGTAAATATTGTACAAATGATTTTTTTTATAGTAATATGAATGTGTAATTATTTTCTGCAGTGGTGCATGGCTATCCTTGGCTTATAATGGGAGTTGTCTGGGTTTGTTTATTTATTACTTCCGCATGTGCTTGATCTCTGTTGGGCGTGGGTTGGCGACGCTTCCTGGGACGTCGCAGTTTATCGATCAAGATAGGGATGTTGCGTGCCGTGGGGTTCGGGGCGTGACATTTCTCACCCTTAAATCACATTGAATTAGCTTTGGTAAAGAAAAACAGTTCACTAATAAGTGATGTGGAAATTATAACTGGTTGGCCAGATAAGTGGGCTATATCTACACAACATCACTTAACTCCTCTTACCAGATACATAAATCAATTTTGGAAATCAATTTTTCTCTAGAATTTTTCTTTTTTCTTTTTCGTCAAAAAGTTTTTCTTGTCTTCATCCTAAGAATGTAGGTCAAGGATTTTCTTAATGGCGTAATGGCGTGATTTTTGACTGCATAGGGTAATGAATTTTAAGAGGTAGTGGACCCTTTAACAAAAGGTCTAATAAAACGAAAAACTCCAAACCGGTATAGTATGACAACTTTACTCCAAATTAATTTTTTGATTACAAAAAACTCAAAACTGATACATTTGTGATAATTTTAACTAATATTTCAATATCAACGTCAAATCTCTCTCTCTTCCTCTCTCTCTTTCTCTCTCACTGAACATTTTCATTTGGTTCAAAATTTTATAGGCAATAATTTATGTCAAAGCCCATGGAAAATGGGTGTAGGGAAATATTAGTTATTTGGAATTGTGGGGCATTTTGCTTGCATTAGGTTCAAATTGATGCAATGGGAACAGGGAAGATCTGATACAGAAATAGCAATGAAGTCCGCACGAGTATGATCTCTAACATTCCAATTAATTACCATGCTTGGGTCTGTTCTCATTTTTTTTAGGTAGTTTGAGAGTGACCCAGCAAATTTTGCATCGGATGAAAACAAACGATTCTGCACACGAATCCTAATTTTTCACGTTACTTTCAAACTCAGGCCACATGTTAACCTACACATAGGTTTGGTTAGGATCACTAATTTTTCCACCAAAGAACAACATGTGAGCACATAATCGAAGGCCCTGATTGGCTGAGAGAATACATGCTCCAAAAATTGCACATTTCCTAGGGGGTCGATTAGGTCTTGTGGACCGACCGAAAAATGGACAGGCATGATAGAATTGCATGTCTCAATTATAGGCCAAGTCATTAGTCTACTTGCTTAATTCACAATTGGGCATGTGCACTTAGCTCGAGACCAAATAAACATAGTTTTTGTCTTTGTACAAGCTTGCAATTGTAATGTACAAGCAAGAACCAAAGAACAGGGACAACATGATTGAGCACAAAGTTTTTTCCAACTAAAAGCGTCGCTTACAATTACCAGATTTTATGCACCATTTACCCCATATTACAACTCTCTTACTTTTCAGTTAATGGTCGCTTTCTCTCTCTACCTTCCCCTGTTGAAACTGTGAAGCCTTTTACACTCTGCAGTCGATTAAGATCACTCCAAAGTGAGGAACAAAGAAGAAATCACTTGCAGTTGAAGCCTTTCATTCTGTCCATTGATGATCAGAGGGAGATGCTCGTAGCCGATCCAGTGAAGGATTATGGAGTCTTGTGGATCCAGACTGGGTGTATTTGTTCTATTAAAAAAGGCAGGCTTGAAAAGAACACCTGAGCCGTGATGACAACCCAAATCTCATAGGAAAGAGCGGGAAAATTTTCGGAAGAGCAGCAAGCTGTGGGTGTCAACCTCAGGAAGAATAAGGAGTTGGAAAAGAAAGTGGCTAATGTGTTCAGACCCGGTCACTCGTCTAAGCAGACAAGTGTGGCTGGAAAAAGTGGAATTTTGGAGGATTATTCTCCGGTATCAGGCCTAGGTACGAGCTAAAACCTGAATATGCTGGGCGGGCTTGGCGTTCACAAGCATCTTCTGCCACCCGTTCTTGAAGTTGCTGCCATTGTAGTAAAGAACGGCGTCAAGGTCATTCGGAAGGAAGAAATTGGAGGTTGGGGCTCGAAGTTTCTCAGAAAAAATGGTGTAACTAGGATCCAGACACCTTTATTTTTATGCGGCAATAGAGATTCCGGCGATTGGGTCATCGTTACGCTTATCTTGTGCAGATTTCAGTGTCTCTTTGATGATTAAATCTACATCAAAGACATCAGATACACGGACCTACATCATAAGCTTGAAATGGTCTCTCTCCTTCCCGTCGTTGTATACTAGTTGAGCAAGCACGGTTTTCCCTAGACCTCTTGTAACAATGATTGAAACACCGCCGAAAACGCTCTCCTTGGAGGTGGGATCAAACATGAGTTTGTCGATCTCCTCCTTATCCTCTTTTTATGCATGAAAGCAGTGAGTTTTCCTCCTCCCGACAGCAACTGTCTGCTCCCTCAGATGTGTATCTAAATGGAGCTTCCCATCGTCCTAAATCTTTTCTAATTTTTCCCTTTAGCTCTGTTTGACTCGCGAAAAATAAATGGTCTGAAAAATATTTTTCAAAAAATAATCGCTTATATCTCTTATATAAAAAGTGAATAAAAAATATTTTTATCGTTTACGAAAATAGTTAGACATAAACTATTATCAATAATGAAAATAATTTTTTATTAATTAATTATTTTAAACGATATAAACAATCATTTTCAGAAAAATACTTTCCACGTCATTCAATTTTTAAATTAACACTTTTAAGGCTCTGCACTGATTTCGTCGCCGTATTGTCTCTGGTTGTGTGACTCTTCGTCTTGCTCTTGGGTGGAGTTCCAACGGCGGAGCCAAAATAAATTTCTGCCGGGACTTATTGAGTAACGGTACACCGACCCTTCATACACAAACCAGTATTCCACTTAACAATATTTATGAGGAGGAATATTCGACCGTACTAAAATATTCGATTGCCAATGATAAGACTCTGTGGTGCTCATCCGGCGGGCCGCACGGACGGACGGATATAAAACATCGTTTTTTGTTTTAAGGATTGGAAAAAAAATCGGTGCTATTATAATAATATCCAAAGATGTTATCATGAGAATCGTATTGCAAACCAAGAAAATTTGCATATAAAAAAAAACCTATTTTTCATGGTAATTAATTTATATAAAATATCACGTATAACAAGTGGATTTTATTATTAGCTCGAGATATACTAAAAGAATACTATGGTTATGACCGGAATATCCATTTTTAATAATTGATGCATTGCATATTCATTTGATTAACAAAGATGTGTACAATGAGTAAAAATAACTTATCGTAAATAACATACTAGGAGGACATATCATTAACAATGTAACACATAATTGTTTCGTAATTCAAATGATAAGTATGGAATGTGCTCAATCTTTTTCCAATCCGCACCGCTTTTTCTTTGGCACCTCTCTTCCAGAGCAGGACATCCTGTGATTCTCAATTTCTTCAAGGAGGTGAGGAGGCGCATCCCATCAGGCAAACACATTAAACTTGGACAATAAAAAATTTGAAGCTCTTGGAGCAAATAAAAATTGCCAATCCATTCTGGCAAACTTGTGAGTTTCTTACAGCGATCAACCTTGAGAGATTGTAGAGTGGTGACATATTGAATGCCCTCGGGTAACGTCACCAGTTCTGGAAGTTGTGTTAATACAAGACTGCGGAGATTCGCAAGGGATTGCCACTGGGTGCCATGCTCGTCGTCGTGGCTTGACAAATCTAGCTCTTTACAACCCAAAAGTTCGAGGTGCTGGAGCGAGGACAGGTATTGCAAGCCAGAGAGACTTCTTAGTCTGAGACAACGGTGAAGGCTCATGTACTCGAGATTACCGAGAAAACGAAGTACGGTCTCGAGCATCGAGTGCTCCAGATCCACCCCACCACAAAAATCTAGTTTCTTTACTTTAGAGAAAGGGAAGAATGTGGATACTGCTGCTCCTTCTGATGAACAATTTTGAAAGGCCATCACTTGTTGTTCCAACAACTTTGCACTCTCACCATCTATTTTCAACTTTTCTATCGAGGGGAACAACGGCACAAAATTCAAGAGGGGACAATCTGATATATCCAAGGACGAAAGTCTTGAGAATGATGATTGAGAATCATACTGGAGATGATCGTGATCTGCCCCCACCAGTTGCCTTCTTCCCCACCATCCTTTCAGCCCGTGACAATCGTTGAGGCATAGTTCCTCCAGAGATGGGAAGAAGGGGCGTGCAGTATTGGATTGCTTTGGGTCACTTATCTCTTGAACAAACTCCAATGCATCCAAATACGAGAGAGTCAACATTTTAAGGGAAGGTAGTTCACTCGGGGGTGGCAATTACTTCCATCCTCCACATTTCCAGAGTACGAGGTCAACAAGATTCCCTATAGAGGAAAGCCAGCTTGGCGGATTCCTACCCATACAAGAGCAAATGGTCAAACAGGCTAGATTTGGGTGCGGTCTGAGGTTCTCCCACAAGATCAATTCATTGCTCTCGCTTTTGTCGTCTTGTTGCTCGCTTGACCAATTCAATTCTAGGGAATGGAGATGTCGCTTTTCCCTCAAATAACATTTATTTGGTGCCGGTTGAAGGAACTCCAACTTTTGAAGAGAAATGGACCCAACCAATTTGTTTAACTCACCCAGTTCATCTACACTCCCCACACCACAGGGTACTTTATGGTCCATCTTCGATAAGGTGAATTCGGATAAAGTATGAAGCAAGGACAAGTGGTTCAACCCGCATGGCATGTGGCTCAGTGAGGAACACCCATCAATGAAGAGGTGTCTAAGGTTGACCAATTTCCTTAAATCTCTTGGAAGTGTTTTAAGTTGAGAGCAACCAGAGAGGTTAAGGGTTTGCAAGTTCAATAAATCCGTGATTGAATCTGGCAAACTCTCAATCAATCCATTGTGAGAGACATCAAGAAATCTTAAGTGTTTCAATTGACTTCCCAAGGAGGGAGGGATACAAAAATTTGCTTTGCTAAAACCCAACGCTCGACAATGCCTAAACTTGGAGAGATTTGCCTGATATTCATTTCGGATCAATAACCCTCCAAATGTTCGCCTGTTCATATAGAGAAATGTTCGTAGATTGGTCTCTTCAAGAAGAGAGGTCATTTCCTGTAGCGAGAACGATTGTGAAACAAATGATGCATGCCGGATTCCTCTAGCGATGCCTCCTTCATTGAGATTAAACATCTTGCACTCATCTCCTGCGACTGCCAAGGCAAGATCGTGCATGAGATCGTGCATCATGAACGCTGTCACCTCACCTGTGTAAGGATGGACCCGTTTAACTTCAAAAATTGACCTACACAGTAGGTCTGAGACATAACTATCCCCGATCTCATCTAGGTCCTCGTTCCCGTCCAAGGGCTCAACAAAGCCTTGCGCCATCCAAAGCTGTACCATTGTCTGTTTATCAAAGACATGATCTTTTGGAAACAAAGCACAATATGCAAAACAATGCTTTAACCCCGATGGAAGATGATCGTAGCTGAGCTTAAGGATTTCCATAATTCCACCGTCCAACTTATCTATTTTTGAAAGTTCACGCTCTTTGAAATTGAGCCACTCTTTTTCCTTTTTGGCGTATAGAAGACTACCTATTGTTTTGATGGCAAAGGGAACGCCAGCGCATTTTTTAAGTATATCTCGACCTATCTCCTCCAATCTCAAGTCTAATGATTCTTCCACATTTCCAAAAGCCATTTTCTTGAATAAGTCCCATGACTTCCCTTCAGATAAGCCACGTAGATCATGGATAACTGAATTCGCATCCGTAGCCTGCACAACCGACCGATTGCGCGTGGTTATGAGTATCTTGCTCCCCCTTAAACCGCCCATTAGCAAAGGTCGGAGTTCCAGCCATCTCAGGCGATCGTCATTCCACAAGTCATCCAAAACAAGCAAGTACTTCTTCCCATCTAGTACCTTACCAAGGAGCCTCCGCAACTGTTCCTCATTCTTATTTTCAATGCCTCGCAGATTTGTCATCTCAAGATCCCCTTGACACCCATCTTTGGCAGATTTCAGTATTTCTTTGATGATCAAATCCACATCAAATATTTTAGGATCCCCATGACACACCCACATCTTAAGCTTGAAACAGTCTTTCACCTTTTCATCGTTGTATACCAGATCAGCAAGCGTGGTTTTTCCCAGTCCTCCTATACCGACGATGGAAACGACCGACACACTCTCTCTGGAGGAGGAATCAAGCAAATGTGCGATGATCTCCTTCTTATCCTCTTCTCTACCAATTATTTCTTCCTCGCGCGCAAAAGAGTGAGTTGTCCTCCTCCTCACAATAGAAAGAGTTGCCTCACTCAGATGCCGCTCCAAATTGAACTCCCTATCATTTTTAATCTGAGCCAGTTTCTTCCTAAGTTCCTGAATCTTATTAGCCACTTTGAGACGGTGTGCAAGCTGATTTGATTTAGAGAAGAAAATGCGTACTGCTTTCAACATCTTGTTGCCAGAAGTGACCTTCCACCTCAGATCTTCGGTTGCGACATCGTCGAGCAAATCCTGTAAGTCGTACAGCATATCCTTGAGCCTCTTGAGTCGGAGCTTGAGCTCATTGTTGTGCCATTGCTGTCTCTCAGCATCCAAAAGCACAGCTCGGATGGTCTGGACGGTGCCTTCAAGGCTTTGGAGCTCGTCCTTGGCACAGCAGAGCAACTGGATATTCTGAGAAGCGAAGGAGCCACCAGGTTTTGCCATTTCAGTCGCGAGGCTTTTCAGTATGTCAGTGGCAAGGCTGAAGAGCACTGCTTCCGCCATTTTCGATGGGAAAAGCAGGGGTTGAGGAGTGTTTGAGAGGAGGTTGCAGAGCTGATCCTTTTGTTGGCAGACAATGGTCTGGTGCTGCCTCATGATCAACCTCATGCACGAATATATAGCAAGGCCAACGGCATCTCCACGTCACTTCATGAAAACTCGAATAGTCTTTAAACTAATGAGAAAATGCATAATATCATGAAAAAACCAGAGTAATGGCCCACAGCGTTCCACACGCACGAAAGTCGAATCCCCAAATCTCGTTCGTTCTCATGTTTAAAAGAGGAAATCAAATTCTGGCTAGTGGGAATGGAATTGATCAACAAGAAGAAAAGGGGAATATAGCCTTGGCGAGATTCGACATAAAATGCTGAAATTATGAAAGCCTTTGTGAGATATGCTTTTGGAATCATCGTAAAATGTGGAATGCAGCTAATGTAGTGGAAAACCTATGGAAGGGTCCCAACGGACAAATTCCGAGCTTGACATGCACGAAATCGACTAGTCTAACATCATGGCTTGACTATGCGGTAAAAGCAAAGCAGGTTGCCCTGTTTGTTTAGTTAAAATTTTCCAGTTTTTGGTTTTCATTTTCATTTGAACATGAAAATAGCATGCGAAAGTGATCTCCAAAATTATTTAGGCAGTTGTAGAGTTGACGAACAAAATGTTACAAAGGATGGTCGATAAAATAATTTTTAGTGCTATAAATGTATTTAATACATCAAACTATCTGATAAATAGATTCTTATAGATTGTAATTGGCCGTCGAATTTCCGAAGAAGTTTGCTAGAAAAAGGATGCGGCAAAAGCAAAGCAAGTTGGCCAATTTGATTAGAAATCATGACACTTTTGTGGTGACAATTTCATGGACACGTGTGGAGGTGGGTTACTGTGATTTCAAGTAGGACTATTCATGATTGAATCTATCTTCTTCTTTTTTTATGGTTAATATCACCAAAAATATCAATTTAGTACATCCATGCCACATTTGCTTCAAATTAATTTTTGTGTGACAAAAACTCCCGAACTAGAGCACTTGTGCCATAACCTCACATTAATTTTTGTATTACAAAAAATCTCAAATCGGTACAGTTGTGCTACATTTACTTCAAACTAGTGCACTCATGTCACATTTGCCGTAAAATGTTCCTAGATTTGTCACAATTTGGAGTAAATATGGCATGGACATACCAGTTTGAAATAAATGTGACACAGATGTAGCAATGAGATTTTTTATGATATGAAAACTAATTTGGAGTAAATGTGGCATATGTGTACTAGTTGCGGAGTTTTTGTAATACAAAAATTAGTTTGGTGTAAATGTGGCACGTATGTATTAATTTGGAGTTTTTGGTGTTATTAGCCTTGTTTTTCCATATATATAGTATCCGAACAGCATTAGTATCCTTGTACCTCCATAACAGTCAACACATTCTTGTTTATGTAGATAGACAATGTCACGTCCCGAACTCTACGACGCGCGATCATCCCTCCAAGGTCGATTACGAGAGCGACGTCCCAGGACGCGTTGTCGACCCAACGCCCAAACGATAGAGAACGATGCACAAGAAGAAGCAAACAAACACCCGTACAAAGATAAACACCCAACCAAGGATAGCCACAGAAACCAACAACAACGATTGCAGAATAAACACTTGTACTAGTACTGAAAAACCATACACAATATTCATATACAGCCCGATCATCAAAAATCAAAAGCGATTCAACGGCCACTAACGTCAAAATGGGGGACACGCGACTCGACGGTCAAGCCCTACATCTAGTCGGGGCTCCTCCCAAAACATATCGGTACGCCTGCCATCCTCAAGGCTGGGGGTCTGAAAATGTGGTTTAAACAACAATGAGAATAATTTCAGTGAGTAATTCCCTAAACTTAAACTAGGCTAACATGCACCTCCTGACGAGTACTAATCAACACACCAAGCAAATCATAATTGACTTAGGCCCTTGGGCCCAAGTCCAATACTCACCTTGCCCTGCAGGTTAGGCACTTACAGTTCAAGAATAAAACATAGGACCCAGTCGCAGCACATGTACACATCATTTGGTCACAACGCATGTCATGCTTATGCTCGTGCTCATACGCGTCCTCACGCCTCATCAATGCATTTTCGCACGCTTGCACTCTAGCACACTTGCCATTTATCAATTTCTCCTCCGACCCGCGTTAAACGCATTGGGTCTATCACTTCGAGATCGATCTCTGGCCCGCATAAAACGTATCAGGCTCATGACACATTACCTGCGTAAAACGCATCAGGTTGGTCATCTTCCGGTAAACCGGGCATCGTCCCGCGTAACACGCCTTAGGACGAGTTCACTACCCCGCGTAAAACGCATAAGGGCATTTTAGGTGATCACAATGCACATGTCACTCGGGCACGCTCGTATATGCACATGCCGTGCCAATGCTTGAGATGCACACTCATGGCTATAATGTTCACATCTCGACATTCACTTGCACCGCACCACTCACTCAAATCACGCTGCAATCATGCGCACTTGCACCACGCATATTCAATTTCATAAATCAACATGCCCAATCAGACAATCAATTCAAATCAGCCATGGCACAAACTTGACATACAATCCATGCACATAATCACACAATCGGGTCATCAAGAATTCGAGCATTCGAGGCCCGCCAAGCTATTCCATTCTTAGTCCCGCTAGACATGCGACATGGCATCATACAATCACATTCAAGCCACATTTAATTTAGCATCCTCTCGGGTGATCATTGTTCTCTAAGCCGTTCATCCTAAAACCTCGAATAAACAATTATGGCCCGAATCCTCCCGATACTAAACCGGCCATGAACGGTCCGTCTTAGGCGCTTAATTCACTTTCAATTCATCACATTAGGCTCCCCAATTTGCTACGAAAACAGCTATTACTCGGCCTACAAATCACATCCGCCGAATCCACAATTTCGCCCAAATCAAGGCTCCTAAGCTTAGCCGCTATTCAACACACCACAGACCACTAAACCTCGATTAAAACATTACGCTAAGCCACCAAATACGCCACAATATCCGCTCTTAACGGCCTCCACAAACTAACCCCCAAATTGATCGCGCCTTGTCCGATTCAAATCCGATATGGACAGCCCCCACACCGGTCACTCTAGGCCACTAAATATCCTCAAAATTCTCTATTTGACTCCCCAAAATATCATCCAACTTAGCCACCATAAGGACCAAACTAGGCGCGCTCTATAATTCCCAATTGAATCCGAATTTAACTCGAACTCGGGCCGATTCAATTCAACGCTACCAGCCATTGCACAGCACGTCCTAGGCCACTAAACCTCGATCAAATGATCACGCTAAGTCATCAAATCAGCCACAATATCAGCCCCTAAAAATCTCCTCAATTTAACTCTTAAAATACCCTAATTAACCCCCTAAAACCAATCTAGAAATGTAAATTAGCCTAATTAGGGTTTAGGGTTGTACTCACTTGGCGTCCTAAGCTTCAAACCAAGCTGAACACGTGGCAATGGCGGCTGGACAGCGATGGTCCCGCGCCGGAACAGTAACGGCGGCGGCGGCTCCGGCGAACGGCGTGAGCGGCGGCGACGGTCTAGGCGATTCCACGGCCTAGAGAGGGAGAGAGGAACACGGCCAGAGAGAGAGAGGAATGGGACGGCTGGGCGAGGTGGTGGATCCGCGTCGGAACAGCATCGGCGGCGGTGGCGTGAGGGAGAGAGAGAGCAGTCGAGAGAGAGGGCGAAGGGGGAGGAAAGGGGGGTTGCCAGCTGCTTGGGGGTGAGACACGGCGGCGACTAGCGGCACCGGAGGCGGCGACGGCAACGCGGGGCCGGCCGGCGAGCCGGTGAACAGCTACGGCCGGGCGCGAAGGGCAGCAGCGGCGAGCTCGTTGCTGCGCGCGCGAGGGAGGAGAAGGTGATTGTCGGGGCGGCGGCTGGTGGAGGGCGCGATGACGGCCGAGCTTGCTGGCGGCGGTGACTGGTGGAGCGGCGTCGGGCGGAGGCGGAGGGCGGCCGAGCGGCGGTCGGCGAGCATGGCAGAAACGGAGTAGAACCAGTCGGGCGGGAGGAGGAGAGAGAGTGGGGGCTTTTGTGGTGGCGGCGACAGGGTGGTGGCAACGGTCGGGCGGCGCGCGGTGGCGACGAGCGGGGCGGCGTTGGGCGGAGCGGAGACCAGACGCGGCTCGTCGGGGAAGAAGAAGACCGAAGTAGAAAAAGAGAAGAAGGGAAGAGGAAGAAGAAGAAAAGAAGAAGAAAAGAAAAAGAAAGGGAAGAGGAGAGAGAAAGTGTCAGGCTGCATGGGCGTGAGTGGACGTCTGCAAGGGGGGTTGGTGAGCGCGGCAGAGAGGAGTGAAGAGAGAGAGAGAGAGAGAGAGAGAGAGAGAGAGAGGACAGACGCGATGATGGGGGAGAGAAGGGTGCGTGCAGGCAGAGGAGAGAGAGAGGAGAGAGAGAGGGGTAGAAAGAAAAGAGAGGAAATAAATATAAACAATCAAATATTAATTGCGACCCAATAGTCCAAATTCAAAATCGAAAATGATCTACCAGTCCAAAATAAACCTCGAATATAATAAGGGACAAAGGCCAAATTAATTAAATCAAACTATAACGAGGGAGGTCTACTAGTCCAAATTCGCACCCGGTCAAAAATTCACTTTTCCACTATTCCTGACAATCTCGACGCTGGCCACAACAATATCGACACCGTCCAATTTATTTCGTCCCGAAACTCCCGAAAATCGACTGCCAAGTTTGGGGTCTAAATAACGGCAAAATTCGATCGAGTGCGATTCTAGCAAAAATCTCTATTTTAAAAATAAGAACCCGAGAGTGATCAGTTTCCGAGCGAGATTCTATTATAAGCGCACTGACGAATTACACGTTTTATAAATTCCAAAAATGGGTCAAAATTCGGAATGTCACAGACAATATATATTATTGAAATTTTACGAGATACATCACTGCTATTAAATACATTTTACACAAATGGTCATCATATTAAAATTCCCGTTTATTGATTGTTTATCAAAGTCTGAGCACTGCTTGTGCATTGATCTGTCTTGGACACTTGATATGTCAAAAAATTGTCGGTCCTAAATGCGCAACATCATGATGTCATAATTTATCATTGAGCAATAATTTCATATGTATAATAAGAAGTCATACTTTCATTTAAATTAAATTGGCCAAATTGGAGTAAGCATTACGATCACATGTTGTACTTATTATACTTTCATATAGGATATTAAAGAAAAGTAAAATCTAATTGATGACAAAAATGTCACTAAACTGTAAACATCATATACAAATCAATCGCATTTACGTGGAATTACTCTCTTATATATTAGAACTTACTTATTTGTTAAAATTAACTCAATAAAAATGGAGATAAGAAAAACAAAGCGATGAAAAATAAGAAAGAAAAAGTCAAATTTTGATGCATCATATAATTATTTAAAAATATTTATGAAAGAATTAAAAAAAAACGACTGTGAGTAGTTATACTAAAGCTCGCATGCATAAATTCTACATCCTCGCGGCCCTCCCTTCTATATATTCCTTCCAAAACTACCTTGCATAAAATAGTAATGGGAAATTAACAATTAAAATTCTGTCAACAATTCAAGCATCCATTTGCTCCTCTCAAAAAATAGTTACACTTAAGTATTTCATTTACCGAAAAAGTAAGATTGCTGTAAGATAAAAAGTAAGATTGCAGGATTCTAGCAAATTAGAAAAGAAACAAAGTAAGATTACGAGATCGGTGGCTTTTGAGAATGACCGGAAAAGCCAGCAACAGAACGAATCGAACTCAAATCCTCTGAACCAACAACTTTTTGGGCTTTAATCTAAGCAGACTTCCACAAACATCGGGTTCTCCGGTTGTACCCGCTCTCGGCAGTTGTCAGAGACAGAGAGAGAGAGATGGAAACGTTACATGAACATCTGGTTCTCCGGTTGTAGTCATTTTCAATATAGCCTACCTTCTTCTGGTTTGTGTTCATATCAAGCGTTCCTACCCAAGGAGGTTGATTCTTTTTGAGATGCGAACTGCTTTTAGAGATGGCAAAATCAAATCATGGCAAAGTGGGAATGGAATTTACCAATAAGAAGACAAAGGGAATAAAAGTTTTCATATTGCAAAAGCATGTGCGAATGTTGGGTGCTGGGAAAGACCCCGTGGGTCTACAGGAAAAGTGGAAAGTGCAGGAGTTCGACGTAGGGTTCTACAGTTGTTAAAACGCAGCGGAATATATTTGTGAACCGAAACCCTAGAACCCTAGACAGGATCCATGTGTATATTGAAATTGAGACAGAATTTCGATACGTACCTTTTGCAAATCGAACGTAAATTGACAATTGATTATGTCTGGATTAGCGCCTCAAGTGTTGCGCCTCTACTGGTATCCACACAAACGAATGAAAGTCTCCAACGATCCAAGTGCTAGCTAAAGATCTTGAAGTTCTTTTCTTGATCGCCTTTTGATTTTCGATACTCTATCGAAAACCCTAAATAAAGAACGATTCTCTATCTATTTATACAGTCTCATTATCCAGCGGAATTAAAAGAAGTGGGTCAGGCAATTTGGGCCCGCCAAACCGTCCACCTTCAATCATACATTTAATCATTATCTCATAACGTGTTTGACTGCGTAGATAAGTTGAATAGGAGAATAAATTAAAACCTACTTCTTTTTTTAAGTAGATCCCGGCGTACAGAAAATATTAACTCAGTTCGTTTTTATAGGGTTCATCAACGAAAAACAACGTAGCGGAATATAGAACCCTAGACAGGATCCATGTGTATATCGAAATCGAGAGGGAATTTCGAAACGTACCTTTTGCAGATCGAAGATAAATCAGCAATTGATTGTGTCTGGATTAGCGCCCCAAGTGTTGCGCCTCTACCGGTATCCACACACACGAACAGGATTCTCCAACGATCCACGTGCTAGCGAAAGATCTTGAAGTTTCTTTCTTGTACGCCTTTTGATTTTCGATACTCTGTCGAAAACCCTAGACAGAGAACGATTCTCTATCTATTTATATATTCTCATTATCTAGCGGAATTAAAAGAAGTGGGCCAGGCGATTTGGGCCCACGTTTAATCGTTATCTCATAACGCGCACGACCGCATAGATAATTTAAATAAGAGAATAAATTAAAATCTACTTCTTAAGTAGATCAAGGCGCATATAAAATATTAAATCCGTTCGCTATTGTGTGCGACCCTGTAGGTTCACTAAACATTAACAGTGTGCTCAAAACCCTTTTGGCCCACAAGTCATAAGCGGTCTCTAGCAAGACATTATGACTACCTAAGTATAGTGAATGTCGATTTTTCCGACACAACCTAATCCACAACTAATATTAGAGTATCAACATTGATTGATTCCTAGGGCAGACCACTAAAAATCTCCCACTTGCACTAGAACCAATCATATAAACTAAGTCCCTTTATCACTTGATTTCCGAGTTAAGCATAAGGCAGGACAAGTGTCATCCTTATATAGCTTAATCTCATTTTCCCGATACCGCAGCTAGACTGTCAAAATAAGTAGTTGACTCTTCAACTCACTTGAGCATGGCCATGCATTTCACAGTCTCAACTCTACGGGAGGCCAGGAAATCATACCCTCGTTATATGAGAGGGACAAATCCCATCTTGTCTACTCACATCACTCAGCACGATTCATGACATGCCCAGCCATTACCTTTATAATCACCTGTTACGGCTAACGTTTGGCAATGTTAAAGCATGCCAATCCACGTCTAGGAAACCATGGCAGACTCAGGTCAAAGGACTATACTCTATAGTTGTGATGAGAAATACTGATGACATTATATAACAATCCTACAGTATTCTCATAGTGGGTCTGTCCAATACAATGTTCTCTAACATGTATTTCATGTGATCAACTTTATATCTCTATATTCATAACCAGTGAAACTTAGTTATCAGTTGACTCACATGCTAGTCTCAAATACCATTTGCTTCCCAATGCACAATGGCAATTGACTAGGGACATTTAGAATATTAATATCCACTCTATTAATAAAGTTTCACAATCAAATCACGTATTTGATTATCTATTAAGGATATTCAATATTCAAGGGATAAAGATTTCACATTCAATTATATACTAAAATTAAATCGAAATCAAATAGAATATATATTTTATCAATGAACAATGAAAATGTATATCACATATACTCCCACTCACATCAAGACCAATCACTAATGTGTCTAAGGCCTAAAGCGTTACAATGACGCTCATGCTTAGATTGTGGAAGAGCCTTCATCAACGGATCAGCTATATTCAATTCCGTTGCAACTTTGCACATCTTGACATCACCTCTTTCAATGAATTCTCGAATGAGATGATACTTCCTGAGTATGTGTTTGGTCTTCTGGTGAGACCTAGGCTCTTTAGCCAAAGCTATGGCCCCATTGCTGTCACAATAGAGGTCCGTTGGATTTGAACTTGTGGGATTGATTCCCAATTCTTCTATGAACTTTCGAATCCAAACAGCTTCCTTTGATGCTTCTGAAGCAGCAATATACTCAGCTTCT
Source organism: Syzygium jambos (assembly GCA_031216235.1). Lineage (NCBI taxonomy): Eukaryota > Viridiplantae > Streptophyta > Magnoliopsida > Myrtales > Myrtaceae > Syzygium > Syzygium jambos. The sequence goes on from CM062227.1 coordinate 26,579,689, forward strand.
GTCGTAGAATCTGCAATAGTGTCCTGCTTGGAACTCTTCTAGCACACCGCTCCACCATTCACGCAAAAGACAAAACCTGACTGCTATCGAAGATCGTCTTTGTCGGTTTGGAAACTAGCATCAGTGTAACCACTTACAGTGATCTGTTCCTCACCTCCATAGACTAAGAATAAATCTTTAGTTCTTCTAAAGTACTTAAGGATATTTTTGACAGCAATCCAGTGAGATTCCCCTGGATCTGACTGGTATCTACTTGTCATGCTCAATGCATAAGCAACATCAGGACGAGTGCACAACATAGCATACATGATGGATCCCACAGCCGATGCATAAGGAATCCTACTCATGTGGTCTCGCTCATCTTGTGTTGAAGGACACTGAGTCTTGCTAAGACTTATGCCATGTGTCATCGGGAGAAAACCTTTCTTGGAGTCTTGCATATTAAACCTATTAATGACTTTGTCAACATATGTACTTTGACTCAGTCCAATAAGTCTCTTAGATCTATCTCTATAGATCCTGATCCCCAAGATATAGTTTGCCTCTCCCATGTCCTTCATGGAGAAAAATTTTCCTAGCGATGTCTTAACTGACTGAAGCATAGGAATGTCATTTCTAATGAGTAGTATGTCATCCACATACAATACTAGAAACACAATTGCACTCCCACTAGACTTCTTGTATACACAAGCTTCTTCTTTGTTTCTGATGAAGCCAAACTCTTTGACAGTTTCATCGAAACGAATATTCCAGCTCCGTGATGCCTGCTTCAACCCATAAATAGAACGTTGAAACTTGCATATCTTCCCAGTGTTATCTGGTGATGTAAAGCCTTCAGGTTGTGTCATGTACACATCCTCCTCTAGATTTCCGTTAAGGAAAGCTGTCTTTACATCCATTTGCCATATCTCATAGTCATAATATGCAGCAAACGCTAAAATAATCCAAATGGACTTAAGCATGGCCACTGGCGAAAAGGTCTCGTCATAGTCAATACCATGAGTTTGTTTAAAACCTTTAGCTACTAGGCGTGCTTTATATATGTGAACATTTCCATCCATATCAGTTTTCTTCTTGAAAACCCACTTACACCCTATAGGTTTGACACCTTCGGGTGGATCAATCAAAGTCCAAACTTTGTTTTGATACATTGAGTCCATTTCGAATTTCATGGCCTGAAGCCATTTATCGGAGTCTGGGCCCATCATAGCTTCTGTATAGGTCGTAGGTTCATCGTTTTCTATTAACAATAGATGACGATGTTCTGTCACGTGAAAACTATATCTCATAGGCTCACGATGTGTTCTTTCAGACCTACGAACTATAGGTGCCACTGGAGTAGACTCTACAACTCTTTGTAGATCTAATTGAGGTTCCTCATGAACTAGAACACCTTCTTGTGGCACAATGACTTCTTCGAGGTTTACTTTACTCCCATTGGTTCCTTTAGTAAGAAACTCTTTCTCTAAAAAGACACCATTTCGAGCAATAAACAATTTGTTCTCTGATGGATTGTAAAAGTAATATCCTTTCGTTTCTTTAGGATACCCCACAAAGAAGCATTTATCAGATTTGGGTCCAAGTTTATCAGAAAGTAAACGTTTTACATAAGCTTCACAACCCCAAATCTTTAGAAAAGACATACTAGGAACTTTTCCTGTCCACATCTCATATGATGTCTTCTCTACAGCTTTTGATGGACTTCTATTTAGTGTAAACGCAGCTGTCTCGAGTGCATATTCCCAGAAAGATAATGGAAGATCTGAATGACTCATCATTGATCGAACCATGTCTAACAAAGTTCGATTTCTCCTCTCAGAGACACCATTCCATTGTGGTGTTCCAGGAGGAGAGAGCTGTGAAATAATTCCACACTTTTTGAGATGGTCATTGAACTCTTGGCTTAAATATTCTCCTCCTCGATCAGATCGAAGAGCCTTGATATTTTTGCCAAGTTGATTTTGTACTTCATTCTGAAATTCCTTGAACTTTTCAAAGGAGTCGGACTTATGTTTCATCAAGTAAACATATCCATATCTACTGAAATCATCAGTAAATGTAATGAAGTACTGATAACCTCCTTTGGTCGTAGAACTTAGTGGTCCACACACATCAGTATGTATAAGGGCTAATAATTCTTTTGTCCTCTCACTTTGATTAGTAAAAGGAGCTTTTGTCATTTTTCCAACTAAACAAGATTCACATGTATCAAATGATTCAAAATCAAATGAATTTAATAGTCCATCGCTATGAAGCTTGTGAATTCGTTTCTCGTTTATGTGGCCTAATCGACAATGCCATAGGTAGGTTGGATTCAAATCATTAGATTTAAACCTTTTTGTATTTATATTATAGATTGGCACATCAAGATTTAGAACATATATCCCATCCTCAATATGAGCGCTACCATAAAATAATCCATTAAGATAAAACGAACAACTATTGTTCTTTATATCAAAATAGAAACCTTCCTTGTCCAAACAAGAAACAGAAATAATATTTCTGCGTATAGCAGGTACATAGTAGCAATTATTCAGTTCTAAAATCATGCCAGAAAGTAAAGCTACATCATATGTTCCTACGGCTAATGCAGCAACTCTTGCTCCATTTCCAACTCGTAGTTCCACTTCACCTTTTGCAAGTGTTCTACTTCGTTTTAGTGCCTGCACATCCATACAAATGTGAGTACCACAACCGGTATCTAATACCCATGAAGTAGAACTAGTAGTAACATTTACTTCTATAACATAAATACCTGAATCGGAAGTCTCACTTCCCTTTTTTTTCAGATCCTCCAAATATTTCTTGCAATTCCTCTTCCAATGTCCATTCTCACCACAATGGAAGCATACAGCATCAGCAGTCGGACCCGATTTGGTCTTGGATTTGGGTTTGGGCTTAGTGCCCTTGCCCTTGCCCTTGACCTTACCTGACTTCTTAAAGCCTTTCCCCTTTTGAACCATAAGAACATTAGGGGTAGGGTCCTTCTTGATATTCTGCTCAGCAGTTTTGAGCATCCCATGCAATTCAGTCAAAGACTTATTCAGATTATGCATGTTATAGTTCATAACAAACGTGTCATAATCTTGAGGCAATGACTGAAGAATAATGTCAGTAGCCAACTCTTAGCTAATGGGAGAGCCCAGTCGTTCCAGGTTTTCAATATAACCTATCATCTTTATGACATGTGGACTAACTAAGCTCCCACTTGCTAGCTTGCACTCAATTAAGGTCTTTACCGTTTGGTACCTTTCAGTGCGTGCCTGCTCCTGAAACAAATTTTTCAGGTTCATGATCATATCATAGGCATCCACGTTCTCAAACTGCTTCTGAAGGTCTGAGTTCATGGTAGCTAACATTAGACATCATGCATCCAATGCATCATCTTTATGCTTCTGATAAGCATTCCTTTCAGCATGGGGAGCATTGGAAGGAGGTGCCTTCTGAGGGAGTGGTTTCTCCAGGACATAATCCTTTTTCTCCTGCTTGAGAACAATTCTCAAGCTTCTATACCAGTCCAAAAAGTTTGAACCATTCAATTTGTCCTTCTCAAGGACAGATCGCAGTGAAAAGTGTGATGCAGAGCTATTTGCCATTATCTACAACAAATATGCAAAGTGAATTGTTCATTAATATTATTTATAATAAACTCCCACTATACTTTTATAACATGTGTCCCAATAAGTATAGTGAACCAAGATCCATATTTTACCAAGACTCGAGTAAACTTTGGCTTACCGCTCAAGACTAAGTTATTTAGGTAGACAACTCTTTGTCAATTGTATCGAATACAACTCTTGGTTGTTGGGGTTGACATCTCATATCTTATACCCAAACACTATGCCTCAAGGCCCAAAACCGTTTTGATAGCCTCGTTAAGTAAACCAATCTTGACTTATGGATAACTATTATCCATCCTATTTTACTCAAATAGTTAAAGACACCCTGCTTTGGCAGGCCATCTATTGACGATTAAAGTCTTAATAGGTGTATGATTGGAAAGGCATCATATTATTACTTAATTTTATCAGGGACTCTTAATGTTTATTTAGCGATAAATGTATGCATGTGATAAACATAAGCAAAACATCAATCATAATAATAAAGGTACATCAATCATATATATGGGAACGAACAATTCCATGCAGGGGTCAAGGGGGCTGCGCCCCCTTACGGGGTCGCGGGGCAGCGCCCCTCGCGGTGGTCAGCGAGCGGGGTTCGAAGGGGCAGCGCCCCTCGCGGGGGCTCGGGGGCAGCGCCCCCGAAAGCTAGACAGAATTCTCAATTCTGTTTTCCAGGAGAGCCCCGAAAACATAGATAGAATTCTCAATTCTGTGTTCTCGAGAGACTATCCGTCGCTGCCACCTCCCGCGCCCTCACCGTGCCCATTCGGCCGAGCGCCTCGACGCACCGACTGACTTGGCGCGCCGCCGTCTCCTCCTCGGGCATCGGGCTTAGGCACGACGCGCGCGTCCGCCTCGGGCATCGGGCCCAGGCGCGATGCCGCCTCCGCCTCGGGCAACGCGCACAGGCGCGACGCCGGCCCCGCCTCGGGCAACAGTCCAGGCACGATCGGAACATGATCAACCTATCCCTGCTTCGTTCCTTCTCAATTGATCATATCAATTCGTATTTCAAATTCATCTAACCCTAATTTAGACTTTTCAGGCATACATCATATGTATCAACAATTAGGGTTTCCGATTCAACTTCAATATATCACAAGCTGCTCTGATACCACTGTAGGATTCATCAACGAAAAATAACGCAGCGGAATATAGAACCCTAGACAGGATCCATGTGTATATCGAAATTGAGAGGAAATTTCGAAACGTACCTTTTGCAGATCGAAGATAAATCAGCAATTGATTGTGTTTGGATTAGCGCCCCAAGTGTTGCACCTCTACCGGTATCCACACACACGAACGGGATTCTCCAACGATCCACGTGCTAGCGAAAGATCTTGAAGTTTCTTTCTTGTACGCCTTTTGATTTTCGATACTCTGTCGAAAACCCTAGACAGAGAACGATTCTCTATCTATTTATATATCCTCATTATCTAGCGGAATTAAAAGAAGTGGGCCAGGCGATTTGGGCCCACGTTTAATCGTTATCTCATAACGCGCACGACCGCATAGATAATTTAAATAAGAGAATAAATTAAAATCTACTTCTTAAGTAGATCAAGGCGCATAGAAAATATTAAATCCGTTTGCTATTGTATGCGACCCTGTAGGTTCACTAAACATTAGCAGTGTGCTCAAAACCCTTTTGGCCCACAAGTCATAAGTGGTCTCTAGCAAGACATTATGACTACCTAAGTATAGTGAAGGTCGATTTTTCCGACACAACCTAATCCACAACTAATATTAGAGTATCAACATTGATTGATTCCTAGGGCAGACCACTAACAGTTTTTGTGTGCGACCATATAGGTTTATTAAACATTAGCAGTGTGCTCAAAACCCTTTTTGGCTCACAAGTTATAAGCGGTTTCTAGCAAGACATTATGACTACCTAAGTATGGTGAAGGTCGATTTTCCGACACAACTTAATCTACAACTAATATTAGAGTATCAATTTGATTGATTCCTAGTACAGACCACTAACAGAAAGTCCCAAAGGCCTATGTATCAGAAAAGGATGCGGCCTCGCCCTGTTTTCTTAGAGAAAATTTTTCATTATCTGAACATGAAAATGGGTTTGGTCGAATAATCAGGACAGTTTCCTATCATAAGCATTTTCCAAAATTGTTTAAGCAATTGTATAATTGCCCAGCTGAACGTTACTAGATATACCCAATAAAGTTGATATAGTTAGGAGATTCCTGGTGTATACTCTTGGTATGAAGACTTACTTGATAAATAGACCCTCATCAACTATGATCAGATAATGAACTCCCAAAAAAGTTTGGGAGCCAAATATTTAAAATATTTGATTGCCTACGTTATTGACGTAAGCTCAATGAAAGGGCAACGAAAGTGCACATTTTTAGGTTAGGTCATACATATAGTAAATGGGATTATCGGCAATAAGGTACCGAATCAAAATCACGAACCCAATGCCAAGCACCCGGCACCAACGTGACGTCACTTGCACTTCTACGGCACTCACTTAAAATGGCTTATATATATATATATATATATATATATACTTGTATATATAAAAGAACGTCAATTGACCGAATATTGGTTTCCAAATTTCACGTTTGAATTTTCCAAGTTTGCTGTTTTATTTTCTTCTTTCTCTGAAACTTTGCCGACTCAAGCACGGAATTTCCTTGATTTCCTTGTTTGTTTATTTCCTATAATTGACCCAATTAATAAACCCACTGAAATCCACTTTCCACTGTGAAAAGGTCCAACCAAGGACTTTCCTTTTCTATCCTTTTATTTCACGATTTGTACTCCAACGTGAGAATAGCAAACTTAATGTGTCCATATATTTCTTTTTACTCGATTTCGGACATCCACAAAATATCCATTTCAAAATATTTAATAATTAATCTCAAATCGAGTTTTAACTATCAAGTTTAAATTCGAGATATATTTTAACACATCTTACGGCGGAAAATGAATTTTAAAGCTGAGAGCCACTTTATTTTGCAAGAACATAAATGGGCCAGGCTATTAAGTGGGGGAGGCTATTAAGTGGGGGAAATCGTGCGGTGCGTTGTTGGGACTTCACTCCAATCAACCCCCACAGCAGTGGCGTCGATGCACGTGGCAATCACCAAGTTGATGAGACTAATCGAAAGAAATAGAGAGAGAAGAAGATGGAGAAACTGTGGGCATCTGATGTTCTAGATTAGAGTAGAGTGTACCCACTTTTTGACTAAAAACGACACTGATTTGAGAAAAGGAAATGGGAATAATCACTCCTGCCTTCGTTGTGATAACACATGTTGACTTGTTATGCAGCTCTTTTTTTTCTTTGAGAAAAGAAAATGAAAATACCCTGAAAAACCCTAAATTGATATTCATATGATAAATTTGCCATAAACTGATATACTTATGATAAATTTACCATATGTTAGTTTCTGTTAAATTTTACTGTCAAATTACTGAGTTAAATGATACGTGGCGGTGGGATGCTGCGCTAGCCCTCCTGAGGACTAGTCGGGCTTCACCGCTGGTTTGAGCGCAAGCTCGCCGGCCACGCGGATACCTCAGTTATAAAAAAAAAAATGATACGTGGCAATTAACATAGCAAATCTACGTGGAAATCAAAAGGGTTAATATCATGAAAAAATCAAAACTGGTACACTTGTGACAAATCTATCTCAAATTGGTATACCCGTAATAAATTTATTCCAAATTAATTTTTAAGTCATCAAAAATCCCAAATTGGTATACGCATGACATATTTACTCTCCGTTAATTTCCGTTAGTTAATGTGGCAAGTTTACTTGGAAATCCATAACACTTTTTTCGATGTAAATCCATAACACTGTTCTCTCTCTCTCTCTCTCTCTCTCTCTCTCTCAAAACACAAAAGACCCTAGATCGTCTTCCATTTCATCAATTCTTCATTGTCATCTTTTTCTAAGGTCGTGGAAATTGTGAACACCATTTGGCGAGAACTCTTTAGCGACGCTTTCCTTGATAAATCTAGGTTGATGAACGAAGCAATCAAGCCGAGTTGTGATGTGCAATCAAGTTTCTTTTTTAAATTTCTCTAGCATTGCCTCTATATCATCAATACCTTAACTTTTTTTCTTTCTAATTCACTACAAAATTTTATCAAGAAGAAAAAGGCTTTGGTATTAAAGTAAAATCAGTGCATTAATCATGGGCAGCATCCTGAGGTAAAGAATCTCTGTTGTTCTTTACACAATCTAGTTTCCACAACCGCAAGTATCTTAGTTGTTCTTTACCTCAGGATGTTGCCCATGATGAATGGTCGCACTGATTTTTCTTTAACAGCAAAGCCTTTTCTTTCTTGGTAAAATTTTGTAGTGAATTAGAATGAAAAAAAGTTAAGGTATTGATGATATAGACGTGATGTTAGAGAAATCTGGAAAAGGAACTTAATTGCATATCATAACTCAGCCCGATTGCTTTGCTCATTGACCTAGATTTAATAAGAAAGTGTCATTAAAGAGTTCTCGCTAAATTGTGTTTTCAATTTCTACGACCTTATACAAAGACGACGATGAAGGATTCGATGAAGAGGAAGATGATCTAGGGCTTTTTGTGTTTTGAGAGAGAGAGAGAGAGAGAGAGAGAGAGAGAGAGAGAGAGAGAGAGAGAGAGAGAGAGAGAGAGAGAGAGAGAGAGAGAGAGAGAGAGAGAGAGAGAGAGAGAGAACGGTGTTATGGACTTTCACGTAAACTTGCCACGTTAACTAATGGAAACTAACGAAAGATAAATGTTTCACACGTGTACTAGTTTGGGGTTTTTTATAACCCAAAAGTTGGTTTGGGTATATTTGTCATAGATGTACCACTTTTAGGTTTTTCGTGGTATTAACTCTTTGGATTTCCACGTGAACTTACTAGTCAATTGTTATATGTTATCCAACTTAGCAATTTGACAGTACAATTTAATGGAAACTAACGAATGGTAAATTTATCACCGGTGTATTAGTTTTGGATTTTTTGTGATCTAAAAACTAGCTTTGAATAAATTTGTCATAGATATACTAGTTTAAGGTTTTTCGTGATATTAACCTTTTTTTAAAGAATAAGTACTTAACATGGCATAAGTAATTGATCTTTTTCTTTTAAATAAGGGGAAGCAAGCCTTCTTTGCCTCGTGCCTTTGGGGATGGAAGAACCAATAAGTATCCTAAGATAAAATCTCTAGTAGTTTGGCTCGTTTCCTTTTAGAATATCAAATAGCTCGTGTAGTATAACCTAATCACATTGCTTCCTATTATACATCTCAACTAATTTTGTGTCTGCCGACCAACAAAAAAAGTTTTTGTATGTGAAATTTACAATTGCCAGGACAGTGACAACAGAAGTCCTGGTGTCATTTATATATTTGAGTCTTAGACTTTTATTTCGTTCATTTTTCAATTAAAACTTGCCTAAAAAAGCATGTGAGGGATTCCATTAGCTTTGTCAATTTCTAGTGGACAAAAATCATTGTTGGCATATTTAATTAATATTTTTCGTAGACATACAATGTTGATGTGGCACCAAGTGATTGCCAAGTCAGAAAAGATTCAAAATAACAGAGAGAGAGAGAGACATATGTGAGCGCAGGGGCCCCACTCAGTCACCGGTAGTAGCTGGCAATCCTCAACCCGGTTGCAGATATCACCATGACAACCAAGTCTAGTTAAAATTCGGGAAGCAGACCGAATCAGCCTAAATTGATCAGTTCAAGGCCGGTTTTATGGAGTTCTTCAATTACATCAAACAACTCGCTAACAAATTTTTTATAGTGAAATGGTGCGATATTATTTTTAATCATAATAATTTTGTTTTTTTAACCCAAAACATAAAATGGACAGTTCTCGAGAAAATCAGGAAGCAGACCGAATCGGCTTGAATCGATTAGTTCAAGGCCGGTTTTAGGGAGGTCTTCAATTAGAATAAATAACACTATAACCACTTGATCAATAAATATTCTATAATGAAATGGTGTAACTTCTATTTTTTTTATCATAACAATTTTGTTTTTCACCCAAAACATAAAGTGGGCGGTTCTTGAGGAAAATCGGGAACTAGACCAAAACTGAGGGTCCCAAGGTTGATTTTCGGTTCTAGGCTGAAAAGATTGACCTACTTTAGAACTCATCACCCCTTGAAGTCGCCAGCCTTCTCTCTCCCTCTCTTCCTGCTTTTTTCCTTAAAACTTTCAGTCCTTTTTTCATTTCAATTTTCATCCCTTTCTTGATGTGATGCTAAATAGAATATAAAAATCAATAAACAAGTATTCCAATTAGACATTCTGTTCAAGGGAAATAGCTGGTGATGCATTTCGGAGAAAGATTCAAGGAAATTACAACTTAAGAGTTTGGTGATGGCATGCGAGTTTACAGTCGTAATTGTATCATTCTCTTTTCAGAAACCTGCATATTTGTCCATGCACAGATGATTTTGTGATGAGGATTGAATTTGTCCATCATGTTAGCGGCCATGGTCCCTTCCGCATATCTTTGCCAGTTCTTTTTTTTTTTTTTCACTTTTTCTTCCTAGACGTTCATCTGTCTCCGTAGTTCTTTCCATGAAATTTAGTTTACATTGAAATATCAACAACCCAAATAAAGTATTCGAGCCCATGCCATAGGTTGAACTCCGGCTCGACCTCTCACTAGTGATTTCCTCCGGAGATGGCGCCTCTGTTTCTAGGCTGCAATTACCGGCATTTGTTTATTGTGATATCCTGAAAATTCGACATAATTTGATGATTTATGAAATGGTGATTTTGTCGATGCTCTATTAGTTAATTCTCACCCTGATCTAATCACTCAGGGAATACTAATTAAAGGGGAAAGGCTATCAAATAATTTCTTTCTAACAGCCGCTCGTTAGTTTGAAATAAACTATAGTTGCGATTGATCGATTTCAGCCATGAATTATGATCTGATTTTGACATCTTCTTCGGTTACTCCTTTCTTTTCTCATTCACCCTCTTTAGGGACATAACATCTTCCTGATCAGGTTATGGCATCAACCTCTTTAGGAGAGTAATCCCAGGGTACACGACTAGTATCAAATTTTTCTTTTGGAGGGAGAGTGATGATCACATGTTGTGTTTCTTCTCCTTCAATTTTCAGTTGATCAATTGAGAGTTGGATAGTGATGGGTTCGACAGGATCTTCTTCCTCCTTATATTTATTCACCTCATTAAGCTTGATCAGAAATGGTGTAACCATGGACACCATGGTTCTATTGGCTTCATTAGCATTCATTTCACCCTAGCCATCAGGTGTGATTATTTCATTCTTGAATGCCCATGGAAGAGGTGTATATTTGACATGGTAATTGTACCGGCCGCTGTCTTGACCTAGGAAATCAACGACTTCACCTCGCTTTTGTGCTTTACGGATGAACCTCCTATCACCTCGGCGAGTCTTTTTCTTCTTTTTCTCTTCTCAATCCTCATTCTCTTCGAGATTCAGTTGGATGAGTGGGACCTCGTCTATGCCACCCTATCCATCGGGTACAATGTCTTCATTCTTAAATGTCCATAGTGGTGGAGTATATTTGACACGGTAATTGTATCTACTGTTGTCTTGACCGAGTAAGTTTACAGTTTCGCCTTTCTTGGATGATTTCTGAGTGAAACCCCTTTTACCTTGTCGAACTTTTTATTTCTCCTTTTCATCCTTATCTGTTTCATCATGGAGCATTTTCTTCTTAGACGAAGCTTTCTCCTCAGGACTGATTTCATCATCCATGTCACCTCAGCCATTAGGCATAATTACTTCATTTTTGAATGCTCATGGCGGTGGGATATATTTCATTTGGAAGTTATACCTTCCGGAGTCTTCTCCCAAGTTATCTACAATTTCTCCTTTTAGGAGTGCTTCTTGACGAAAGCGGGCATCTCCTAATCGAGAAGTTTTAATCTTGACTTCATATTCATCTTCATCGTTAGACTTGATCATTGTTTCTTTGTCTCTGATCATGTTTACTGTATTATGCTCAGGAAGAGGATTCTGATGTACATTTGGCTTGGGCTCTTGGAAGTTCAATATCTTCTTGTCAATGAGCTGTTGAACCTTGTACTTTAGAGTGGGACAATTATCTACTGTTGAGGACAACTCCTATTAATTTTGAAGTTGACAAAACCTGCCATGTTATTATAAGTCTGATACTTATTTTAAACTAATTTATTCCTGGTATGTATATTCTGGAAGCTCAGAAGGAAGTTATTCAAACTTTACAAAATGTCAAATACCTTATTGAAGACCCACATAATCTTAGTTCTGAGATTCCGATACAGAATTTATTCAGATGCAGACAAAGGAATTATTCAGACGCAGACGCAGAAGTTCTTCAGATGCAGACGTAGAAGTTCTTCAGATGCAGATGCAAAATTTCTTCATACGCAAACGTAGAATTCAGAACTAAACATAACAGCTAGTGATCTGGTATGGATTTTACAGAAGAAAAGTTTTGATTATTTCAATCTAAGGCTATAATTGATTAACAATCAAATATTACGATAAGTATGCATTACAATGGACAAAACTCTACTTATGGAAACCAAGATTCTGATTGTATGGGCGACCAGAATCAGCAGGATTCAGAATCTGTCATTCAACGGTTACCCAATCCTTGTTATATAAATCTGTCCAAGGTATAGATTGGAAGATGATCCTCTAATATCTGTCCAACGGGTAGTTTGGAAGTAGAGGAGTATTTAAGGAGAACAACAAGCAGAAGAAGAAGAGAGATTCAAGAATCAACAAGTTCAAAGTTTGAGCTTACTCCAATCATTTCTCTCGTTGTTCTGAGCCAAAAAATTAAGATCTTGAGGATTACTTTGTAAGAGTGACCGTGTAAGATAGAGACTCCTATCATACATGAGAGTGCTATCACCCAGAATCTGTAAATTCCTCTCGATTATATAGTGAAATACAGCCGGTAGGCTGTTAGCGTGGGAGAGTGGACGTAAGCTTACTATAAGCCGAACCACTATAAACTTATGTGCAAATTCTCTATCCCTTATCTCTTACCTTACATTCTGCACATCAAAAGCACCATCTATATAATCTGTCTTGAATCTGAATTTTATTCAGACTCTTCTGTGATTTGTTTTATTTTTGCATAAATATTTAAAAATTGTTTAAGATCACCTATTCACCCCTCTTCTAGGTGATCCTTGCTAGCTATATCAATTGGTATTAGAGCAGGTTGCTCATTTATTAAAGCGTCTTACTTCTGAGCTAACATTCTACATGGCTAGCTTTCGTGCTCCAGGGCTCATTGAAGGACAAAGCAACAACAGACCATCATATTTCGATGGCAAGGAATACAGTGTCTGGAAGAATAAGATGAAGGCATTCATTAAGTCAATTAATCATATGCAATGGGATGTCATCATCAGAGGAGTCAAGCCAAAATCTTCTGATTTAAAAGAAAAGGCAGATGTAAGCAAAGCAGCAGATCCTCCTTGATCTCAAATTGAGATATCCAAAAGAGAAACCTTAGATTCTAAAGCAATTTATTCTTTATATTGTGCTTTATCTCCTATTGAATATAAAAAAATTGCTGCTTGTGAATCAGCTAAGGAAATCTGGGACACGCTCCATATTACTTATGAAGGAACAAATCGAGCCAAGGAAACTCAAATCAATCTTTTGCTTGGTCAATATGAATCCTTCAAAATGAAGCCTGAAGAATCTATTGCTGATATGTATGACAGGTTTACTGACATAGTAAATGGTCTTGCATATCAAGGACAACCAGTCCCAGATGCAATGAAAGTCAACAAACTATTGAGAGGACTAACAATGAAGTGGGATAATATCAAAACATCTCTTTGAGAGACACAAATGATCAAGCCTCTATCAGTAAATGAGTTGATTGGAACTCTTCAATCATATGAGATTGAGCATCAGAATGAGGAGAATGAATCCAAAGGTAATAAGTCAATTGCATTAAAAATTAACATTGATTCTGATGCAGATTTTGAAGATGAAGATGTTGACGATGAAGAACTAGCTCTCTTCATAAAATAAGAAGATGAAGATCAGAGGAAGAAAACTCAAAGGGAAGAAGTCTTTTGAGAAAAAGAAGTCTATCGATGAAACAAAGAGATCAAAGGATATAATATGCTTTCACTGTAGGAAACGTGGACATATCAAACCTAACTGTCCACTTCTGAAAAAGAAGACCAAATTTGAAAAAGCAAAGAAGGCCTTAAAGGCAGAAATCTGGAGTGACACAGAGTGCGAAGACAGTGATGAAGATATCTCAAATTTCTATCTAATGGCAAAGTCAAATTCAGACTCAGATTCAGATTCTAATCCTAAAATGGAAATCGAGGTAAAGCCTTCTGAAATGACTATTGAAGTATCAAATTACATTGATGAATTATGCTTTGAATTTAAGACTGTTCTTAAAAGAATCTCTTCATTAAAAAAGGAAAATTCATCTCTGAGGCAACAGGATATTTCACAAAAAGAAAAAATCGATTTCCTTCAAAAAGAATTTCATCAAGTCAAGGAAAGTCGAGATTTTCTTTCCAAAGAAAATGCTGTTTTGAAAAAGGAAGTTTTAGAAATTACTTTCAAGTTTTCAAAAGGTTTAGAAACCTTGAAGCATATCCTTTCCATCCAAATTCCTTACTATAACAAATATGGTCTCGGATTTGTAAAGGAAAGTGATAGCTTGATTGATTTTCCAAAGGTCAAGGAGAGATTAAGACAAAGACCTCCTCGGCAAGCTTATAAAAATCATTTTAAAAGGAATTTTGTCAAACCTGTTGGCCGAAGTGCCCTTAAGTGCTCAAATTGTGGAGATCCACAACATTTTGAGAATGAATGTCCTAAGGTCTGGAGACCTGTTCGAAGAGATTTTGTTAAGACAGCCTATACTAATGCTCAAGGACCCAAACAAGTTTGGGTATCAAAGAAAACTTGAGATATTGTAATTTTTGCAGGTTACCACAAAGAGAAAAAGAAAGTGATACCTAGATAGTGGATGCTCTAGATACATAACAGGAGATCCAAGTATATTCGTTGATCTACAAAGTCTAATAGTGAAAAAGTTTCCTTTGGAGGAAATACCAAAGGAAAAATCGTTGGCAAAGGAACAGTTGAAATTGGAGGACTCACAATTAATGATATTTCATCGGTAAAAGGACTCAACTACAACTTGATAAGCATAAGCCAACTATGTAATACAGGATTCAGAATCAATTTTCAAGAAGATACATGCTCAGGAACAAGCAAAGATTCTTCTCAAACATTCACAAGAAGAAGACATAGCAATATTTATCTTCTAGAAGTCAATCCAAATTCCACTTATTGTCTGATCTCAATCAAAGAAGACGAAGATCTATGGCACAGAAGGTTGGGGCATATCAATATGAAACAAATCTCAAAGATCTCAAACAAGAAACTGGTTCAAGGTCTACCAGATTTGAAATACAAGAAAACAGAGTTATGCAATGCCTGCACTCTAAGAAAACAAGTAATAAGTTCTTTTAAATCTATAAATCATGTTTTCACTGATCGTGCCTTGCAGCTTCTTCATATGGATATGTTTGGACCAATTAAAACACAAAGTATTGGTGGTAAGAAGTATTGTTTAGTTATTATTGATGACTTCACAAGATTTGTCTGGGTGTTCTTTCTTGCTCATAAAAATGAAGCATTTTCTTATTTTTCAAAATTTGCAAAAAGAGTTCAGAATGAAAAGGGTTATACCATTTCTTGCATTAAAATTGATCATGGGGGAGAATTTGAAAATCAAAGTTTTTCAGATTTTTGTGAGGAAATAGCTTTCAACACAATTTTTCTACTTCATATACACCAGAACAAAATGGTATTGTGGAAAGGAAAAATCGTTCCTTGCAAGAAATGGCAAGAACTCTGTTGATTGAAAGCAAGATTTCTTTTCATTTCTGGGCGAATGCAGTTTTTACAGCATGCTATATCATTAACAGAGTTTTTCTCAGACCCATTCTTGAGAAAACCCCTTATGAGCTTTACAAAGGTAGAAAGCCCAGTATCTTATAATTTCGTGTGTTTGGTTGTAAATATTTTATTCTCAAAAATCCAAATGACCACACTGGCAAGTTTGATGAGAAAGCAGATAAAGGACTCTTCCTTGGATATTCTACTACAAGTAAAGCATATAGAGTTTTCAACAAGAAGTCTCAAACCGTGGAAGAAACAATGAATGTTAAGTTTGAAGAAAATATTCAGATTCACAAAGATGAATCTGAAATATCTTCCAACATTCAAGAGTCATCAGAAGTTCAACAAGAATTTCCAGAGACTGACAAATTGACAGAAGAAGGAAAAGAAGATATAATCCAGACTCAATCAGAACCTTTAGAGTCTAACGATATTCAGAAGGAAAAATATGACAGAAACTAGAAATATAAATCCAGTCATCCGAAGAACCTCATCATTGGAGAAATAGAAGATGGTATCAAGACTAAATCTAAGCATAAGGATAACATCAGTAACTTGGCATTGATATCAAAAATAGAACCAAAAGAAATTGGTGAAGCATTATCAGATGAAAGCTGGATCGAAGCCATGCAGGAAGAACTTCAGCAGTTCAGAATCAATCAAGTATGAGAGCTTGTGCCAAGTCCCAAAAACCATCCAGTCATTGGAACAAAATGGGTATTGAGAAATAAACTGGATGACAAAGGGAAAGTTACAAGAAACAAAGCAAGACTGGTAGCAAAAGGCTATTCTCAAGAAGAAGGCATAGATTATGATGAAACATATGCACCAGTTGCTAGGTTAGAAGCCATTAGGCTACTATTAGCTTATGTTTGTTTTCATAACTTTAAACTGTTTCAGATGGACGTGAAAAGTACTTTCCTAAATGGATATATCAAAGAAGAAGTATATGTGGAACAACCACCAGGTTTTGAAGAACTAAGGAAAACTGATTATGTCTATAAACTCAAAAAGGCTCTCTACGGTCTGAAACAAGCACCTCGTGCTTGGTATGAGAGGTTAAGTAACTTCCTTCTGTAAAATGACTTAAAAAAAAAGGTAAGGTTGATACAACGTTATTCAATAAAAGGAAAGGTAAGGACTTTCTGCTTGTTCAAATTTATGTTGATGATATCATCTTTGGATCCTCTAACAAATTGCTGTGCAAAGAATTTTCAAAGAATATGCAGAATGAGTTCGAGATGAGTATGATGGGCGAGCCAACATTCTTTCTTGGCCTACAAGTGAAACAAACCAAAGATGGTACATTCATTTGCCAAGAGAAGTATGCAAAAGAGATTGCCAAAAAGTTTGGATTGCAAAATTGCAAGAAAATAGACATTCCCACATTCCCATGTCTTATTCATCCAAACTGGACAAAGATGAAAACAGTAAAAAGGTTGATTAGAAGGTATACAGAAGCATGATAGGTTCATTATTGTATCTTACTGTATCTAGACCTGACATACTTTTTAGTGCTTGTATGTGTACAAGATTTCAATCAGACTCAAAGGAATCACATTTATCTGCAGTTAAGAAGATAATCAAATACATTGGAACTTATCCAATGTTAGGTCTTTGGTATTCCAAAGATTCAGATTTCACTCTTTCTGGTTATTCTGATGCTAATTTAGCTAGATGTAAAGTGGACAAGAAAAGTACTAGAGAAATATGTCAACTGCTTAGAAATATGTTGATATCGTGATACTCAAAGAAGCAAAATACAGTCGCACTTTCTACGGCAGAAGCAGAATATGTAGCCTTGGGAAGTTGCTGTGCACAGATTCTGTGGATGAAGCAGCAGTTTCGAGACTTTGCCATTAAAGATACAAGTGTTGCAATCAAATGTGACAACACAAGTGCTATTAACCTGACCAAAAACCCTATTCTTCACTCTCGTGCAATGCATATTGAAATCAAGCATCGTTTCATTCGAGATCATGTTCAAAATGGTGATGTGAATATTCAATTCATTGATTCTAAGAATCAATTAGATGATATATTCACAAAACCTCTTGATAAGTCCTCTTTTGAGTCTATTAGAAATAAATTGTGCATTCTTCATCCATTTTCGTGAAGTATCTGTTAGACAAGAATTTTTCAGACTCAAGTGTTATCAGTCTGAATGTCCTTCTCAGACTCACAAAGAAAGGTACGTTCCATATTTCAAATTTTGGCGGGTATATTTTTGGCAAGATATTTTCATATTTATCACTTTTGTAAGCAAATCAGGTACGCATCCTAATTTATCTGATTAATTATACTTAAAATATTGTTATGATATTATTGTGATCATTTGTGTTCCATAAAGTATATTTTCTTTCTACTTGTTCGGGTTTACTTTTTATATTGTCTAAAAATGAATTTTACAAAACCCTTTCTTCTCGTTTATAAACCAGTCCGTCACTTTTCAAAACCCTATCAGTACGATCTTTCACTCTCAAAAAACCTTCTGATATTCAGAGACCCTCCTCTTCTTCCTTCTCCAAAGATCGAATCTTTCTGCTAAAAAAGAACTCAAAATGCCTTTCAAGAGAAGATCTTCACGCATTCTCAACCAAGACTCCAAATCTACTACACCGGCGGAGTATATGGAGATTTCAGAGATAGAGTCGGACCATCATGAAGACCCTTCTAAAGCGACACCTCCCCAATGATCGTCGCCACAAAAATCGTCTGGTAAAACTAACTTTCGTTTCCAGAGTATCAAACTTGTGTGGGAAGTTTATCAAAAGTTGAAAAGGAATAATGCTTCGGCGTCAGTCCTTCATGAATGTCTGAGAGACAATAATTTTTTCTCTAAAGAACATCTTGTGCAAAGTTACTTTCTTTTTTCCTCTAAAACTGAAAAAGATCGCCTTCTTCTAGAAAGGGCAAGGAGAAAGTCGATGAAACTTCCACTCCTTCTGCATAGAAATCTGTTCGTATAAGCCCTAAGATGATAAGTGCCTCAAAATTTGTTGTTTCCAATGATGATGCTCGATTTTTTGATACTTTTGAGATAAAGGTAGGAATAACATCTGGTTTGCTTGGTACAGGAGGATTGTTCAGAAGCATTGAGCATAATGTGTTATATAAGTTATTACTTGCTAGAGGGGTCATGAACCATAGAACAGTGGATTTTGACTATTTAGAGAAGGCTGGGATTTCAGTAAAGCATTTGTTTGAAAAATTAGGGATTTATGAATTTTTGCCTTCAAGCTACCAATGTTTATGCTGAATTAACTGCCTACTTTTATTCCAATCTCTCTATTTTGTCACCCAACTGGATTCAATTTACTGTTGATGACAAGAAGTTTGATTTAAAAGCGGATGAGTTGGCAAGGATAATTAGAGCAAAACATTCCAAGTTTGCTCCATTGGCAGTGAATCTTGAAGAAGCTTCCAGGGTGACTTCTGAAAATCCAAACTTTGCTCAAGGATCTAAGCGACATCTTTCCTACTCTGACTTGTCCAGACGATCTGTGATCTTGCATAAGATCATAATCAACTGTTTGAAGTCCAAAGCAGCCTAAAAAACTGACCTATCAAAATCAGAAATCAAGCTCATCTTGGCTATCTTAAAAGGTCAATCCTTATCTCTCCCTCATATTATCATCTTCCATATGTACAGAGCATTGCAGAAGGACAAGAGACAATTGTCATATGGTGCTCTAATCTCTCGCATCTTCATGTTTTTAAAAATATCTATTCTTGATGATATGTGAACGAACCTTGTTCCCTGTATGTATGTTGGAGAAAGAATGCTCTCCAAAATGAAGCAATTTGAAGATGTCAGGGAAAGAGTAAGAGGAAAAGAGGCTCAACCATCGGAGGCAAAATCTATTGGAAAGACCAGTGAAAAAGTAAAAGGGCAAAGGAAAAGATCTAGTCCAGCCAGCAAGTACATTGACTCTCCTACCCCAATCAAAGTGTACAGAAAGAAAAGAAAAATTCTTTTGCATGATGAAAGTGATGAAGCAGAAGCAAAACACTTTGAAACAGGGCACACTGAAGGATCAGAACATGTTCCTGAACCAATTCCCAAAGTTTCAAAACCAGTTCATGAAGAACATGTTTATGAAGATCAAGCACCTGTTTAAGGGGAGAATAAACCAGAATCAGCCACAGGGTATGATTAGTTTGAGCAAGCATATGTCCAAAAATAGTCCTCTGACAATAAGAACATCCTCTCTATTCTGCTCGAGATTAAAGAAAAGCAAGCTGCACTAAAACAAAATATAAAGAATCTACAAAATATTATTGAGGAAAACTAGAAGACTCAACAACTTCAGGCAGCAGCAGACAAAACACAACTAGAGGAAGCCATTGCTATGTCTTCATCCAACATGGATAAAGCCATAGGTCAATACAGTACGAAGATTGAGGAGACTGTCTCAATATTGAAAAATTTTCAACTGATTTGCACCCCTTCTAAAAAATAACCTGTTTTTCAAAATTTCTCTCCAAGTCATCTCCTTTTCATTTGGTTTGTAATATCACTAACAATTCTTGTTAGACTAGTTGATTGTTGAATATCATTGCTTTATTCTCTCTAATTATTTGCTGATGACAAAAAGGGGCAGAAATTATATGCAGATTTTTTATACTAAAACGCAGGATCATATGCAGGTTATATATAAAGGAAGAGAAAGACACAGATTTCAACAGAGTTTGCTCTTTCAATTTCAATCTGTGCTTCAATCGCTTAATATGCTTATTAACTTACAAATCAATTTCAAATTAATTCAATCTACATGAAAGTTTTGTCACCATAAAAAAGGGGAAGATTGTTGAGGAAAACTCCTATTAATTTTGAAATTGACAAAACCTTCCATGTTATTATAAGTCTGATACTTATTATGAACTAATTTATTCTATATATGTATATTCTGGAAGCTCAGAAGGAAGTTATTCAGACTTTACAAAATGTCAAATACCTTATTGAAGACCCACATAATCTTAGTTCTGAGATTTAGACGCAGAATTTATTCAAATGCAGATGAAGGAATTATTCAGACGCAAACGCAGAAGTTCTTCAGACGCAGACATATAAGTTCTTCAGATGTAGATGCAAAATTTCTTCAGACGCAGACGCAGAATTCAGAATCAAACATAACAGCTAGTGATCCGGTATGGATTTCACAGAAGGAAAGTTTTGATTGTTCTAATCTAAGGCTATAATTGATTGACAATCAAATACTACAACAAGTATGCATTACAATGAACAAAACTCTATTTATGGAAACTAAGATTCTGATTGTATGGGCAACCAGAATCAGCGGGATTTAGAATCTGTCATTCAACGGTTACTCAATCCTTGTTATACAAATCTGTCCAAGGTAAAGATTGGAAGATGATCCTCTAATAGCTGTCCAACGGCTAGTTTGGAAGTAAAGGAGTATTTAAGGAGATCAACGAGCAGTAGAAGAAGAGAGATTCAAGAATCAACAAGTCCAAAGTCTGAGCTTACTCCAATCATTTCTCTCGTCGTTCTGAGCCAAAAAATTAAGATCTTGAGGATTACTTTGTAAGAGTGACCGTGTGAGATAGAGACTCTTATCATATACGAGAGTGCTATCACTCAGAATCTGTAAATTTCTCTTGATTACATAGTGAAATCTAGCCAGTAGGTTGTCAGCGTGGGAGAGTGGACATAGGCTTGAGGATTACTTTGTAAGAGTGACCGTGTGAGATAGAGACTCCTATCATACACGAGAGTGCTATCACTCAGAATCTGTAAATTCCTCTTGATTACATAGTGAAATCCAGCCGATAGGCTGTCAGCGTGGGAGAGTGGACGTAGGCTTACTATAAGCCGAACCACTATAAACTTATGTGCAAATTCTCTATCCCTTATCTCTTGCCTTACATTCTACACATCAAAAGCACCGTCTATATAATCTGTCTTGAATCTGAATTTTATTCATACTCTTCTGTGATTTATTTTATTTCCACATAAATATTTAAAAATTGTTTAAGATCACCTATTCATTCCCCCTCTAGGTGATCCTTGCTAGTTACATCATCTACATCATGTCCCCTTTCTCCCATGTGATACGTGCAAGTTTTTGATTCATTGTACCAAGGAAATCTTGTAGGATTGTCCCTCGGTACCTCTTTGGCCACCAAATGCCTTTCTAGAAGCATTAGTAATAGTTTTGACAGGGGTCGGGGCAACGGTGTGTATTGCCTCATGGGCCTTTTCTTCGGCTGGAACTGCCTTAGGTTTTTCCAAGCGATATTTGATTGCTTTAGAAATGATACTTGATGATTATTTGGGTTAGACACCATAGCCACTTCTCGGATAGGCTCTTTGTCTTTTCTCCCAAAGTAAGGCCTTCGTGTTGCTGTTTCTTGTACCTTCTTCTCTTTCAATCCCCATTCAATTCTCTCGCCAACCTTTACCAGCATGGTGAATATTTGATAGCATGATACATGAAGCTTATCATAGTACTCAATTGATAATGATTTTAGAACGAGCTTAATGAGTTCATCTTCACTTATGGCAGGCTTTACTTGTGAGGCAACAGGTTTTCATTTTTGGGCATATGTTCTCAACCGTTCATTCTTCCGTTTCTTGGTTCTGATGAGATCTTTTCTAGTTGGGAGTACTTCAACATTATACTTGTACTGGCGAAGAAATTCTCCCGTCAAATGGTCCTATTTAGTGAAGTCTTCTATGTCGAGAGCGGTGTACCATGCGAGAGCCGCTCCTCTTAAACTGTCTTGGAATGTGCTAATAAGAAGTGGCATGTTATTTGAATACCTCGCCATCTTATAGAAATAATACTTCAAATGGCTTTTGGGACAACTGGTGCCATCATACTTGCTCACGAATTTCGGTTCTTTGTAATTCTCTGGAATAATAACTTTCGTATATGGCGAGAACTTGTCGAACCTTTGAAGTTTATAACATTGACTTGCTAGGCATTCTTCAATTTTGGCCAATCTCTTGGCTTCTTTTTCATCTTTTATTTTGGATATTTTCTTGGTTGGGTCGCCTTCTTCCAAATTCACTACCTCAGGCGAAGTCTTTGGAGCATTCTCTCTAACTGGTTCTTGATTTCTGACTAGGTCCTCCATTGGTGTTTTAGCAACGTTTGAAGTTCCCATATTTGGAGCAGTAGGATAAGATCCTCGAGATGCGAGAATAAAAGCCTTCATTTCTGCCATCACGGCGGCCATCTGGGCCATTTAGTTCTCAACCTCAGCTAGTCGAGTGCAAGTTTCTTCTTTCGCCATTCTTATTTGTAAGCGAGTTCGGGGTCTTCTACCCTCCGTACTAAACAACCTGTTTTATAAAAAGACCCATTGTTAGCATAGTAAAAGAATCATGAAACCCTTCATTATTTCAATTGTATGATTTCTTATGATTAATAAGGATAAGAGCTTTTATGCAAGCCTTAGCCTTGCATAGAATTTCTTATCAATATTCTTCTTAAACGATCATACAATTCAAAGAATTGTAATCCATGGTGATTCAAAGTATACTTTGAGACTTTATCAAGCAATTATCCATCAAGCAATCGTTTCAATTTTGAAGATTCATATTACAATATTTTACATCAAAATGGGGGAACACCAGCTTAAACAAGTCTAGGCTTCTTGCTAGCTAAGGTAGCTTCAGCCTCTTCATATTCCTTGGCTTGTGTCTCCCATTCTTCCACGTCGATTGCAACCTCTTCGGGAACATACGACTCTACACCTGGCGTGTTTAGCACAATGTACTCCGGAATGTACGGCTCATCAAAATGGGTAATAATACTTAAAGGTACATATGATTCGACATCAATCGGTCGTTTAGCCTTCAACCACTTTACATACTCGTTGGATGCTAAGAAGAGTTTTATTTCTCCTTCCAAATCTTCAAGCCATTGCACTATTTGCTTGGTTGATTTCTTCAAGAAATGCATGATCCTCTCAACCTTTATTTGCAGCTCCTTATTTTCTTTTTTCGATTGAGGTTTTTGTAGTATCTCAAATGTGAACTCCTTAGGATGCTAAATAGGTGGAACTTGCTGAATCATTCCGAATTGTTGTACGACTCTTAGTAGGCAATAAGCGGTCCCACCACTCAATCCAAGCAAAGGCATCAAATTGCTTTCTTGGTAAGTAATTTGAGTTTTCACTTTCTTTGGCCATTGAATTCTCCATTGAAATTGGTCGGGAGTCAATGCCATAATGAAGTTTGCCCACTCATGAAAAAAGTATTTTGGCAATTTGTCTTGGAGCTTCAAATACTTCTCAATAGGGTTGGTAAATGAGTTGATCTCTCGAATGTGCATATATGAAGTTCCCAAGGTCGGATATGGGAAATAAA
This sequence comes from Syzygium jambos, assembly GCA_031216235.1. Classification (NCBI taxonomy): domain Eukaryota; kingdom Viridiplantae; phylum Streptophyta; class Magnoliopsida; order Myrtales; family Myrtaceae; genus Syzygium; species Syzygium jambos. The sequence continues at coordinate 26,603,579 of CM062227.1, forward strand.
CCATACAGAAAGCAACCCAGCTGAGGCTTGAAGTACATCTTTTTGCTGAATTTGGTATTTGTAAAAGGAAATGATGGTCTTTGCCAAGAGCATGTTAGAGAAATCCCATTTTAGGCAATCTTGCCTAGCAATTACTGCAACAAGAGGATTTAATCTGGTCCTTGACGTAGGGAATAAGACAAACCCGAAGAAGGCAAGAATGAAAACCCTTGCGGAAGTATTTTCAGTTTCTTTCGGTAATTTTGAGTAATTAGCCAACAAGTAAGATAGAGGAAATCTCTCGGTATTTGACTTGATCAACATTTCCACTTGAGGGGTCTTCAAGTTTAAGAATTCGGCTATAACTCTCATGGGTTTTAATCCAATTGGGGGCTCAACGATTCTTGACTCAAAATCAATCCCAATAGTTGCTTTATATTCTTATAGTGTAGGTACCATCTCATGCTCACCCAATTGAAATGTGACGGTGGTAACTTCCCAAAAATGGAATAATGCTTGAATTAAGCTCACTTGGTACTCCAGGTTAATGAGTTTGAACAAATATCCGAGCATTTCCCTCACGTATGCTTTGTTGTCTTTTGTCATATTCACCCACCATACCAAAAGCTTCTTCTTTGGAACCGGAATGACTTGTATGTCTAGTTTCCTCATTTCGATCTAAAAGCACGTAAAAGAAATTGATTATTATTCACCATGGATTACCGATTAATTTTAAGGCCTCTATTTTAATTATATGTCCTTTTAAGATAAAATGGAGGTAAAGTATTCTTGCATACTTGAAAAGTAATGCAAATGTCACTTTAAATCCGTTTAGGCCTTAAAAGAGCATATAGTTGAAATCAGGGATGAATTCAATGTTTTGTGACAATCTGAAATCCGACCCACTTGGGATTTATGAAATGAATGGTTCATAGATGTGCTTGTAGTTAGATCTCGCCCGGAATTGATCACTCCGGGAATACTAACCGTTAGGGACAGGCTAATTGGGGATTTAAATTCGCGCGACTAAAAAAATTCGATCGTGAACCGACTTTCGATCATAAAAATTGTCGAGGTGACATTTTGAGCCAATAAAGGCCGATCCAAAGATAGTTAGGGATCAGTTCACTGCTGTCATATTAGTGGATCTTGGGTGATTCTGCTTGACCGCGAGATGAACTGACGATTGACCCTAAACCTATACCAAACGATCGCGCCCGTCGGAACTAGCTATCGATCCTTGCAATTAAGTGACAACCGAGGTCATCACGACCCGAGTGAACTTGAATGTGGCTTGATTCTGTATCGGCCACGGGTCAAAAGTGCGAATTTCTCCAAAAGCCACCTGTTAGTCTGAGATATGATTAAGTTGCGTAATTAAAAATTTAGTCATTAATTAGAGACCAAGTTGGGCATTGAAAATTTAGAAAGTCATGATAGAACATTTGGACGATGTTGTTATTAGCATGATCAACCTTAGAATTGTCCGAATACTTTAGAAAAGTCAAATTTCGGCGAGAAATGGAAAATGACCATTTTACCCCTGGGACTTTGTTAAGGGCAAGTGTAAATGGGGAAGGGCGTTTTGGCAATTTTACCCTCACTTTAGAAATGACAATTTTTGCACAATTTTGCCCTTGAACTTTTTGTGAAATCCTCATTTTACCTTTGGATATTTTAGAAAAGATTCGATCTTGGCCGTTGATCTCAAGATAAGAACGAATCGTGGCCGTCGATTGAAAAGTAGAGAGAGGGGCAAGATGGTCATTTTGCAAAAAGGGAAACAATTATTGGACTATATAAACCAATCTCTCTCTTTCTCTCTCCTTATCATTTCTCCCCCTCTCTCACGGCTCACTCTCTCTCTCCCTCTCGGCAATCTCTCTCTCCCTCCCTTGGCCGTGACTAGCCGGCCAAGCAAGCCGCCGCCGCCATCACCGATCGTCGCTGTCTCAGTGGACCGTCGTAGCTGCCGTTTAGCCGCCGCATGACTGTCGGCTTACCGCCCTCTCTCTCTTACTTGGATGCGCTTAGGATTCCAAGTAAGTTGCAATCTAAACCCTATTTAGGATATCGGGTATTATCAGACTCGTTTAGACACAATTTAGTTGGTTTTAGGGGCTGATTTGGATGAGGGGCCTTAGGGACGAAATTATGGTGCTTTGGTGGAGAATTAAAGGCCAAATAAGGGCTGTGATTGGCTGGTTTGGATGATGTGAAATTCTGTTTGGTGCGTGGAATGTATAGTTTGATTCGGCAATTAATTGTGTGAAATTGCCGTGTAATGCCGTGATTGTTGTGCTATGGTTTTTGTGATGAAAAATGGCATGTTATATTATGGTTTTGGTATGGTAGTTTGAACCTTGTGGAATGAGTTTTGGCGGGTTTAAATTCGGTAGAAATCAATTAGGGTTTGAATTTGTGAGGTTTGGTGTGATTCTCGGATTTGTGGTTACTATATCTGTCTAGTTTGCTATTTTTGTGCAGAATTGTGTGGGCCGAATTTGAGGAAGTTGTCTTCGTGAAATGCTCCCAACATCTTGAAGTATAACATATTTTAAATTTGGAATTTTTGGAGACCATTTGGGTCACACGAAAACCCATTTTCAGACCGTCTTAAAACTGCCCGGAACACTGTTCATCCCAACCTTCTTGTCTTACCGAATTTTTATAAAATTTTTCAGATCTATTTTCAATAAACTTCCTTCACAAAAGTTGTTGACGACTTTCCTTTCTATGACATATAAAAATTTTAAAGCTTTTCAAGGTGATTGGGGTGTTGAAAGAAATGTATTTTGTGGACAAAACAGTCTATTGGAGCGAACTGATTCTGGTCTGGTTTCGAGGGACGAAAAAGCATGGTTGCAGATTAAACCGGATTTCGTGTTCTTCATAAGAAATGTTTATCAAGATGTTTTTTTATGATATATGCAAAATTTAGAATTTTTGGAGTTCGTTTACTATTTATTTTGATGGGATTTCGGTCACTGTGTAAACTGCCCAGATTTACCCTGATTCTACGGATGTTCATTTTTATGAGCGGAATGGTGGGGGTGTCGAGGTTGAATAGTTGCTGCCCTCTTGACTGGAATTGATGCTTGAATGTGTGTTTGTATGTTCTAGTGGCTGAATTGAAATGGTTCAATTGGGTGCCTTTGGGTGCATTTAATTAGTGTTCGAATATGTGAACGTGTGAGATTTGAGGCATGTGATGTGCATGTGATCACTAAAAATCCCTGAGGCGTGTTTACTCGGGGTATAAATAAAAAATGGCGTGTTGGCATGTTCGTGTGATCTCTTAATCCTTGAGGCGTATTTATGCGGGGAATTGAACGGGCATGAGGCATGTTTACGCGGGTCGTAATACCAATGTGGGGCCTGAGGCGTGTTTACGTGGGCCGTGGAAAGAGATTGAAAGTGAAATGTGTGATGTGGCAAGTGAGAATGTGATCGGGCTTAAGGCGTGTTTACGCGGGTCGCGATAAGATTGAGTGATGTGGCAAGTGAGAATGTGATCGGGCCTCAGGCGTGTTTACGCGGGTCACGATAGGAATGTGTGATGTGGCAAGTGAAAGGTGAGATCGGGCCTAAGACTTGTTTACGTGGGTCACGATAGGAATGTGGGGCCTGAGGCGTGTTTACGCTGGCCAAGGAAAGAGATGGAAAATGAAATTGGTGTGTTAGTGCATGAATGAGTGTGAAATGTGGGGTTCGGAATTGTTGTGTGTACGACATGTGCTTTTGGGCATGAGAATGGCTTGGAATATGCATGTGGTTTGAAATTCGTGTATTTGAGATTAATGTGCAGATTGAGCCCAGGTAAATATACTTGTATGTGATATGTATGTATTGAATGATTGGGTGTTTGGACCTATCTGGAGATACATGGTAGCTTAGTGAGGTTTAGGCTGTCAACTTATTGAGACGTGTCTCATGGTTGTTTCAACCAAACAATTTCAGAACCCCGGCATGAACCATGAATCTCCCACCGCCGCCACCTCAGCGTTTTGGAATACCGGTGCACACCGACTATGCAGTAGTAGAATACCCTATAGATAATCCGATCGAGATTGAGGTAGATTTTGAGTCGTCAGAGAAGTAGGTAAATCAGGGGGAGTCATATTCAAGTTCGGAGGAGACCGACTCAGAGTGGACACCATCTAGAGTTCGTAGGGGTTAGCTGAGGGTAGGGTGATCATTTTTGAAGTACCCTTTTTGGAGTTAGTTTACACCCAGACTACTGATCTCTTTTGATGTTAGCGATGTGAATTTTAGAGGCCGGTATGCTTGTATAATAGTTTTATTGTTAATATAGTGGGTGAATGAAGTGGTTGATTATTGTATATGATGGATTGTATTGGATATTGTAAAAATATCACAGTGTAATATAGTGCTTGGCGAGTGGTGATTTGTCTCTCCCTATTACCCCATGATTTTATTGTCAGGGTTTATGTTCTCGTTTCTGTCTTGTTCAAACTCTGATGTGTTGGGTTGGGTCGGCGATGTTCCTGGGACGTCGCATTATTCGACCAAAAGAGGGATGTTGCGAGCTCGATGGGGTTCGGAGCATGACATATTTGGTGTAGTGCCCATTTTGTCACACTCCATTTAGACCATAAAGTCATAAACTATGGTTTACAATTTTGAATACATCGAAATGAATGGATAAACAATTGAATGCCGTGGACTTATACATTTCATCTAAAAATGAAACAAAGATGATTATAATGGAGTAGGATGCCTTAACCATTTAATCTAATATGAAAAGGGCATTCAGACCAATCATTGTTATTTAGGCATTTTTTGAAAATGTGCCAACTAGTTTGCAAAATTATAAAAGAAAGAAGTGGAACGATACTTGCTTACCAAAATGTTTCAGTTTGGTTTTAGGTATACCAACCGCAAAGACAAGTGCATGCAACCAGTGAGGTTTTGATACCTAAAAGGGTAAGGTATTATAAAGGCTCGAGGTCATCACCTTAACAGATAAGGGACTCCATCCTAATAGGTAATCAGCCTAAAGTGAAGGAATATTATTCCATCTTGATGATCGATATTATATTTAAGCGATCCCATGAGCAATCGACTCACAGTTTCACCTAAACATATACCTCCTAAAGGTAAACCTAATTATAGCCGGGGTTGGGCTACGTGTGGTGTGTGCCAATGGTGTATTGACTAATCTATTCAAATGCATGCATAGCAATTAATAATCGAACAACACTTCTAAAGTAATCATTTCACATTCATTCTCGACACCACCCTGCAAAACAAAGGTTAACATAAACTGCACCCCTTATACCTCCCGTCTGCAAAAACATTTAACATAATTGTTAGCGGAACGTACCTGGGATCCTTGCGAGCACAAATCACAAGCGCACCGTTCTATCTAGGCCTAAGTCCACTTAAAAAGGTAATTCTTCAGTGGAGTCGCCAAGCCTATCGCACCGCACTTTTTGGGACTTTCGGAGTTTGCGCGCTAAGGAGGTATTTACGTGTAAGAATCTCTCCTAGACCATACCTCACGTAATAGCGGATGGTAATTTTCTATTTGATCTAAATTTTCGGTTTGGGAGTCGCCACTAGTCATTGTTGGTAGGTTGACTAGAAACCTAATTAGAGTACGAGAGAAATACCATGATTCTACGAACAAGAGATTTTAAGTACGGGAATTTGGTTACGCTAATAATCTCAAATAGAGATCCCTAATGTCCTTTCGATACTTAAGAATAATACGATGTCTAACGTGTCACACAAGTTTCCTAGGCCTATCCACTAATCCTATCCATTCTAATTAAAGGGAAATCGATCAAGAATTAAATGCGCAATCAATGTCAATCAGACCAAATAATCCTAAATTGTTTCTAGAAATCAAAATGCACCCAAAAACATCAAACCCTAATAAAGCCCTAGAGGCTCATTCATTTCATGATTTATGTCTTTTAAGATTTTAAGGTTTTTTAGGGGTTATAACCCCTAAATTTGAGGTTTTCCAAAAATGCCATTTGGGCACTTCAAAAAAATTCAAATTTCACTTTCCAAGGTTGGCCACAATATTTTTACGCCATTCTTTGAATTTTTGAAAATTATTATTATTATTATTATTCGGAAATTGAATTTCTGAGAATTTTATTAACTGAGAACTTAATTTTTATAATTTTCTGAAATTTTTTATGAATTTTCGAATTTTCGAATTTTTTTTAGATTTTCTGAATTTTTCATATTTCATATTTATATTTTCTGAATTTTTTGGATTTTTATGAATTTTCTAAAAATTTTTGAATTTTTATTAAATTTTCTATTTTTCTGAAATTTTCCGAATTCTTGAAAATTTTTTTATGCATTTTTGTATTTTTCTGATTTTTTTTTTATTTTTTTTGGATTTTTGGATTTTTTTATTTTTTACTATATTTTTTTGAGCTTTCCCGCTGGGGAAATGAACCCAACCAGTCCGGTTCAACCCGGTTTGGCCGAGCCGAACCGGGCGTCGCTGGCGTCGGCACCGATCACCTTCTCTGGCGAGCATGGTGTCCAACGGCGTCGTTTCGACCTCCTACTCTGAGGCATTAGGTCGAGCAGTTGGTGGGCATGAATCCCAACTTAACATTTTCAAGGCCGCCACTTTAAGCTCTTCTTCGGCGATGCTCCGATGCTAATTTTTGGTTCTGTGTCATCCTCATATCACTGACTATTAACCTGACCTACTCAGTTTGTCGCTGGACCTTTGCCGACCGGCGAGATTCAAGTCCGAAGAACCTAAACCATTTCTGACTAAAACTTGTATTTTCAAAACTCGAACCATTACCATATTTGCCCTAGTCATCTAGATCGCTTCTAATCAACATCAAATCATAAAAAAAAAAGTTAAAGAAAGCCTAATTGAACAGCTTAGGACCACAAGAGATTCTCCGGCAAGGGTATCCAAACTCCGGTGAAGGGGTTTCATACACGGTCAACTCGGTTTATGCTCGTTTAAAGCCCAAAATGCAATCAAGTAACACCAAACATGATTAGAAACTTGTTTCAGACATCAAAGAACTCACAATCATCAAGGAAATCATATAAGTGGTGATCTTGAACCACAACTCATTTTCTGGAAATCTGGAAAAACCATGACTATGATCAGTTTTTACCTGTCTCGTTTGGTGATCAAATAAGTTTTCCGGGCCAATTTGCGATTGTGATGATGTTCTTCAACACTTTGACTTCGAGATGGGAACTTCAGCTTCACCGGGAAGGTCTTGGATGCATCAGCCGAGATTAATTTCTAGGCCTTGACGATCAACTTTAATTCTAGTTCGCCGGTGAATCTCACCGACGAGACTGATTTGCCAGCACTTTTCTAGCCTTTTTCCGACTGGAAAAGCACTAATCACTCGGCCTTAGGGAGTCTCTACTCACTTTTCTCTATAGTTTTCTCTCTTTTCCCTCTGTTTCTCTCTCTTCTCTCTTTGGCATAATGTGGAACACCTCCCTTTCTTGCGATAAGTTTTTTCTCGTTTTTTCTTGATCGATTTTTCCGGCTCAAAGTTTGTTCCACCGACTTCTGATCGGTTGGATCGATTCTCTAGCGCTAGCTGGAGATTCTCCAGCTAGCCAACTCAATTAAAACGTGTTAAATTGATCAAGGTAAGTCGGTGAAGTCGTAGGCCCAAGAAGATGTTTTATGGGTTTAATAGGCATCTTGGGTGAGTCGTGTGAAGAAGAAGGGCAGCTGGGTCGGGTCAAGTCAATCGGGCTGACCCGGCAGGCCCAATTTTGACTGATAATTCAAATTAAGCCCGATTTTGATCAAATTTTCAAAATTAAACCCCAAAATTGAATTCCTCATCATATTCTAAACCCAAGTATGTAATTTTTCCCAATTTTTGATAAAATCATGTCTTAGATTTTTAACTTTTTGTAATCGAGTTATTGGGGTTTTGTTCAATTCGATGCCCTAATGACCTAAGTAGGCAAAATTGGTGCCAAAATTGAATTACCCACATCTGATTAACTCTAGAAATGATGGCCTCATGGTTCGACAATTTCGAATTGGACACGATTCCCAATTTGGGCTCAAATTCCTAATTTTTAATTGAATTTTGGGGTTTTCTGATTTCTTTGTCAAATTTTGCAATTGGACTGACCATTATGTAATTCAAGATCCCAGAATCATTTGTTGTGAAGACATGATGACTTAAAAATGATTAGAAAAGATCTAATTGCGTTTTTTGTTCAATTCGGGTTTGATTTTGCCCAATTTTTGGGAAAAACACATTCCCGATTGACATTTTTAAAAATTGATGGTGTACTAATGAAATTAGATTTAAAAGAAGACTAATGACTATTTTTATGGAATTTTCTGATTCCATTTTCTATTTTTCTTGGTTTTTCCTTTATTTTGACTAAAAGAAATTAAGGAAAAATTCAGGAAACTGCTAAAAAATTTATTTTTGGTTTAGAAATAGGTTTCTCGGCTTGGCCAAGATTCCTAATCCTAATTTTAAGGTTTTTTAAAATATTAAAAAAAGCTAAAAATCAGGTTTCAACACCGAGCTCTTGTTTCAACGAAAAGTTCTATATTACTCCGCGCTATTATGGCCTTGTGCTTGATCCTATTTCATGAGCTCTCTAGAAAGCAACCTAACTTTCGTAAAAAGCGGCACCACTTCTAAACTCATATAGGTGAAGTATCTACCATGTGCTTCTGTTACTATTAACACATTACAAGTTTGTACTATACTTCATTAAGCATTCAATTCATCCTCTAATACGGAAAAGACGATACTAACTTTTCATATCAGGGCTAGCGTTAGTATCAAAGAATCACATTTAGTAATTTGTTCTTACCCATTAAACCTTGTAACTAGTGATGTTCTAGAAAAAGGTTGGGTTACCATTACTGGTGATTTTAATTAAAGGGTTTCAGCCCCATTTCTTTCGAGGTCATAGTTACCATCTGTCTTGGTAAAGCCTTTGTAAAAGGATCAATTAAATTATTACTTGACCTTACATAGACAATTGTTATGGTACCATCCTGAATCAATTGTCTCACGTACTTGTGTCTTAGACTAATATGTCTAGACTTACCATTATAAGTGCTACTATAAGCTCTTGCCAAAGTAGCTTGACTATCACAATGAATAGAGATAGGAGGCACAAGACTAGGCCATAATTTGGTATCCAACAACAAATTCCTAATCCATTCAGCATCTCTCCCAATTGCTGCTAACGTAACGAATTCGGATTCCATCGTTGAGTGAGTTACACATGTTTGTTTCTTGCTTGCCTAAGAAATAGCACGTCCTCCGAGTGTGAAAATCCATCCAGAAGTGAAATGTTTATCACCCACATTTGTAATCCAACTAGCATCGGTGTATCCTTCTAATACAACCGGATAATTATTATAGAACAGACCTAAATTTTTAGTTCTCTTAAGATAACCAAAAATTATGGTAATAACCTTCCAATGTTCTATACTTGGATTACTAGTATACCTACTCAACTTGCACACATAATGAACAATATCAGGTCTAGTACAATGCATAGCATACATTAAAGACCCTATACCACTCGCATATTCAAGTTGTGCTACCGCTCTACCAGTATTATAATTTAACTTAATACCAAAATCAAATGGAGTACTTATTTCCTTGAAACCAAGATGCTGAAATTTATTTAGCATTTTTTCAACAGTCACATTGGCTCAAAGAACAACCCCCACCATGCTTTTTAAGTTTAATACCTAAGATAATATCTACTTCACCTAAATTCTTCATTTTAAACATGGAGATTAGATACTTCTTAGTCTCAACTATTCTAGTCATAATCGTTTCAAAGATAAGCATGTCATTAACATACAAGCACACTAAGACACCATAGTCTTTAGTGAATTTATAGTATATACATTTATCAGCACTATTGTGGATGAAACCATTAGACAATATGACTGAATCAAATTTTTCATGCCACTGCTTAGGAGCTTGCTTAATCCCATAAAGAGACTTAGTCAATTTACATACTTTCCTTTCATTTCCAAGAAGAACGAAACCCTCTAATTGTTCCATGTAAATTTCCTCATTTAACTCTCCATTCAAGAAAGCAGTCTTGACATCCATTTGATGAACACAAAGGTCATAAATGGAAGCTATAGCAAAAAGAATTCAAATAGAAGTTATACGTGCAACAGGAGCATACGTATCAAAATAATCTATTCCTTCCTTTTGTCTATACCCCTTGGCCACTAGTCTAGCCTTAAAAGCTTGGATAGAACCATCAGAATAATATTTTCTTCTAAAAACCCATTTGCAACCAATATGATTGGATCCTTTTGGTAAATCTACTAATACCCAAGTATTATTGGACATAATTAAGTCCATTTCATCATTTACAGCTTCTTTCCAAAAAGAAACATCTCTAGAAGACATAGCATCATCACAGCTTTTAGGATCGTCTTCTAAATTTAATACTAAAGGGTATTTATTTACCACGTTATTATCTCTATCTCCATCAACAAGGAAAACATGAGTAATATAATCTGGACCTAAATCCTTAGATTTTCTTATTCTAGTTCTTTTCCTCAATTCAGTCATGTCTCTAGAATCATTTGTTCCTTTCTCATAAGAATTTGCTTGAGTTTCTACGGGTTTTGAATTATTTTCAATAATTTCAGAACCCGCAAAACATTTATTCTCAAAAAATTCAACATCTTTTGATTCCACAATGACATTGGACTCTAAATCAAGAAGTTTATAAGCTTTACTGTTTTCAGCATATCCAATGAAAACACTTTTGATAGCTCTAGGACCAAGTTTCATCCTCTTGGGGTCTAGTACTCAGTAATATGCCAAGCACCCGTACACTTTAAGGTATGACATATTCAGTTTTCTACCTTTCCATAATTTATAAGGGCTCATGTTATTTCTCTTATATGGTATTCTATTATGAATAAAACATACAGTAAGCAATACTTCTCCCCAAAAATTAATTGGCAGCTTTGAATTCGAAAGCATACAATTAACCATTTCTCTGAGAGATTGATTTTTCCTTTCAGCCATACCATTTTGTTATGGAGTGTATGGTGTGGAAACTTGATGAATAATACCATGTTCTTCACAAAATGAAGAAAATTCATTTAAGAAATATTCTCCACCTCTGTATGAACAAAGAACTTTAATTTTCCTTTTCAATTGATTTTCTACTTCAGCTTTATATATTCTTAAACATGATAAAAGCTTCATCCTTCGACCTCATGAGATAAACATAAAGATATCTACTGCAATCATGCATAAAGGTAATGAAATACCTTTTACCACCACGAGTTAACATGCCATTGAATTCGCATATATCACTATGCACCAAATCCAACAAATTTGAATTTCTATTAACGCCAGGGATTGGTTTCTTTATGAGTTTAGACTTAGCACATATTTCACATTTGTCTAATTTGCCATTAAAATTAATCAATTCTAACTTTTTCATATTTGTTAAATAGCGAAAATTTATATCTGCTAATCTACTATGCCATAAAGAAGAATACTCGATAGTATAAGCAGAGGATACAAAAATATTATTGATACTTAGTTGATACATGTCGTCATTGGCATAGCCCTTCCCCCACAAACATCCCATTTTTCGATAGGATAACTTTGTCGGATTCAAACAAAATTCAAAAACCCCTCTTACAAAGTAAATCAATTGAAACTAGGTTTTTCCTAATTTTGGGTACATAAAACACATTAAGAAAAGTAATCTTCTTTCCAGAAGTAAGGTCAAGTTCCACCATGCCTTTGCTAGCAACCTTTGCAAGATCATTATTTGCCATCAGGATATCTTGAACATTTGTGTCGACAGTCTCTTCAAATTGCTTGAACATGTATTTGTCCTTGCACACATGGACTGTCGCTATAGAATCTAACCACCAACCGGATTGGACAGTAATAGAATTGATCTCAGAAACCATAGCCATTGAACCATTGATTTCGGCAATGTTCATATGTGAAAACATGGTTGAAATCATGGCCACATAGTTCTCTTCAACCAAATTTGCATCTACTTTCATCGTTGGAATGTTCTTGTCCTTTGATATGCTTTTGCGGTGAATGCAATGCTTGGCATAGTGTCCCTGTTTGCCACAAACAGAACAACAACCCTTCTTCTTCTTGTGTGTCTTCTTAAATATATGCCCGTTCTTTACTTTAAAGTTCTGGCCGATTTTTCTTTTTCTCTCCGCAGCATTTACCTTGGAATCATACAAAACAGAATTATCACGTATACGTGACTCTTCCTCAATACAAAGATGATCCTGTATTTGCTCCAAGGTGAAGTCCTCCGATTTATACATCAGCCTTTTTCCATAGTCTTTCCAAATTGAAGGCAATTTTGCAATAATTGCTCCGACTTGAAAGGCTTATGGAATTTCAATTTTGAGGGCACGAATTTTGTTGACAGCACTTGCAATTCGTGGACTTGTTCCAACAAGGGCTTAGTATCAATAAACTTGAAATCAAAATACTTTGCAATCAAATACTTATTGGTACCTTGCTCCTCCACTTTATACTTGAATTCCAGTGCGTTCCAAATTTCTCTGGCCGACTTCATCTTAGTGAATAAGTCATACAATCTATCAGACAATGTATTCAGAATGTGTCCACAACATAGCAATTCATCCTCCTCACGTTTCCTCTTTTCCTTGTTAACCCTTTCTACAGCTTCCGCATTTAGCTGTCCTCCCTCAATAGCAGGCTTCGGATCTTCAATAGGCACCAATTTTGGATCTAGAATGTAGGATATCTTCAGGGCAGTGAGTAGGAACATCATCTTGTCCCTCCAGCGAGCATAGTTGTTCCCATCAAATCGGTCCAATTTGACCATGTCTTGGTTCATGATTTTGATTTTCTCCGACTCCATTGTTGAACAAAAATAAATCCTTAAGATTATTGTAAATATAGATGGCTTCGAATCAAAAGAGCAATCAAGTCGAATTTTGGGGCGTGATATCACTTTCCTTAAGGATTTATTTGCCCCATAATGTTGCTAATGGTCACCGGCAAAAATCCTATAGGATACAACAAAGTCTCAAAATGAGAATACTAGATAGAAATTATAGTATTTCTCTAGGGTCTCTCTAGGAAATAATTGAAAATGATGGCTGTAATTTTTGAAAGAAGACTTGAAAATTGATTTCGTACTCCTTGCCAAAAAACTGACATATATAGAAATTGATCTTAAAGAACACAGGCAACTCTTCACGAAAGGTTGCAAAGCTAACAAAAATATTCCTTCAGAAGAAGTTGCAAACTAAACAAATGCAACCCTTCAGGAAAGATTGAAAACTGAACAAGTATAATCTCCAAAGGTTTTCTTGAAAAGACACATGTAAAATTCAGAATAAAATAAAAATAAAAATATATATAAATAAAATTCCGAATTTTCATAATTTTGAAAATTATTTAATAAACAAAAAATAACCTTTCAACTAATAAAGATTAATGAGATAACCTTCCGAAATAAAATAAAAAATAAAGGGATTAGTGCTAATTAAACCGCGGCCGCGCAAGCGCGCTAGGTGCTTGGTGCGCCAAAATCGCGCACCCGCATGCGGGTATTGTGTGGACTAGCACACACCCCATTGTCTTCACTTTAAGGAGCAAGAAGACGCTCATACTTATAAAGCGGCTCACTTTCTCAAAACTTTCCTACGTGGGATAAAAGAAAGAGCATTATTTTGTTTGTTTTACAAACAAACATCTAACAATATGTGTGTCAAATTATTCCCCCGTCCTACTGATGATAACGGTATTGGATTGTTCTCTTGTCTTCATCGTACTAAGGCAAGTGGAAGTGAGTTGGTGTTTCGAGCTTTGTTCGCGAGTTACTATTTCTTATTCAGTTATTGGTACATTATGGATTTATAATTTAGTACATCCCATTCGTCCGGTTTATCTTTGTTCGCCAGTTATAGTTTTGTTTCTTTCCTTCTCTTTTTTCTTCTTTTGCATTTCTATTGTAGTGTTTGTGCCGTGGTAGGTATAGGCTTTTCTTATTCTTTATATCTTTTTTTTTGTTGGTTTAACCCTTCCTTGAAGAGAAGATAACATCAAGACTGGATAGAGATGGGGATGTGCATTCTTCTGCAAATTACAATGCTAATTAGGGTCTATTCTTTTGATATCAATCTCTTTGCCTTTTTGACAAATTAATCGTTCGTTGGTGGCTCATTGGCTTGTCGGTCCGGAGGGACCCCATTGGATGGCCTGATGTGAGGACTGATTGTTACGTGTTTTCGTATTTATTTGCCACTGACCGGTGTAATGCGGTATTACGTGGGAGATGGATCAGATATTCTTACCAAGAAAGGACGTGAGTGTCGCAGTTTGACACCCGAAAGAAAAGAGGAAAGTGGACGTCCCTTTCTGATAGCAATAGCAATGTGGAAACCCATGTGAATGATGAGGAGATTGGCCACCTAACACATTTACGCGGATGCGCGGTAGAAGAAAATTACTGACAGATGGTCAATGACGAACATTGGTGATCACTTTTGCGATGCCAAGTTCAATGAATTTAGATTCATATACGACATGGACGAAGAATTATGATTTTACTTTGTTAATATGAAAAGGATTCATATTACAAAATGCAAAAAAAAGGTTTGAATTATTAAGACGAAAAGCTATAACCTCCTTTTACATTAACAAGGAACAAGTCATGCCCGTGTATTGCACATTAATTTTTCACGGATATGATGAGCTTTCACCCAATGGTTATGACGGAATGTGTTTCGATTAGGGATAATGACACAAACGGCCCCAAAACTTTAGTCAAATGTGCAATGTGGTCCCCGAGCTTTTGATTTGTTCAATGTGATTCCTGACCTTCCGTTAATTCAAGTTCAGGGACTACATTGAAAATTTTCATATAATTTAAGGACTACATTTAATATATACCAAAAATCCAGGGACCATATTGAATAAATCAAAAGTTTAAGGACTATATTGAATATTAGGCTAAAGTTCAAGGATTACATTGAACAAATTAAAAGTTTAGGGATCAAATTGCACATTTGACCGAAATTCAGGCACTATTTGTGTCATTATCCCTTTATTTTCTTGCTTCGGGATGATGCTGTTTTTAATTAACACACAATGCCCACGGAATTAGCAAGTACGGGCCATTTGCATTATTTAAAAAGAAATAGAAAGACATTTTTTCCCGGAATATTATCCATTTTCTCACGTTAGATGTTTGACGTGTACGATCGTGATGAGATTGATGATAAAAATGCCATTGATCGACGGTAAAGTATGCTTAATTGAAATTCGAATGCCGATTCGACTCGGTAATTTTTGGTGAGATAAAGGGACATGCCGGCAAAAGAATTAGCACTACAAAAAAACAAAGATTTAGCCACGGAAATTAGTGACGAATAATTTTTCGTGGCTAAATTGCGACGGAATTTGTGACGAAAAAAAAATTCGTCGCAAATTAGCGACAAAAAAAATCCATCGCAAATTGCGACGGAATTTGCCACGAAAAAAAATTCGTGGCTAATTTGCGACGGAATTTGCCACGAAAAAAAATTCGTGGCTAATTTGCGACGAAATTAGTGACGAATTTTTTTCCGTTGCTAATTTGCGACGAAAAAAAATTTCGTCGCTAATTTGCGACGTAATTTGCCACGAAAAAAAATTTGTGGCTAATTTGCAATGGAATTTGCCACGAAAAAAAATTCGTGGCAAATTTACGACGGAATTTGCGACGAATTCTTTTTCCATTGCTAATTTGCGACGAAAAAAAATGTCGTTGCTAATTTGCGACGGAATTTGCCACGAAAAAAATCCGTCACTAATTTGCAACGGAATTTGCGACGAAAAATTATTCGTTGCTAATTTGCGACGAAGTTAGCGACGAATTTTTTTTCGTCGCTAATTTTGCGACGTAATTTCCTTCATGATATTTGCTCAACAGTGTTAAAAGCATCACACATGGAAAAACTGGAGAGAGACATTCCAATTATTCTTTGCAATTTAGAAAGGATTTTTCCTCCATCGTTTTTTGATTCAATGGAGCATCTCTTAGTTACTTGCCTTATGAGGCCAAAGTTACAGGTCTCGTCCAATTTCGATGGATGTATCCATTTGAGAGGTAAAAAATTTTTCAAAATAAATTTCAAAATACCTTATTATATATTATATTCTGATAAACTTTTTTCTATTGTAACAAGGTTCTTATATCATTTGAAGAAAAAAGTGAAGAATAAGGCATGTGTTGAAGCTTCAATTTGTAATGCATATATTGTGGAAGAAGTGACAACATTTGCATCATACTATTTTGAGCCGCACGTGCAGTGCAAGAGGCGGAGAGCAGGAAGAAATGATGAGGGTCCCATCGATCCCAATTGCAAATCATTCTCTATTTTCAATTATCTCGATCGACCAAGCGGCGCATGTAAGTTTCGTTACTTAACAGGCGAAGAACGACAGGTAGCCCATACATATATTTTACTGAACTGTCCAGAAGTGAAGCCATACTTCCAGTAAGTGTATATTTGCAAATATATGTATTGCGTGTCAAATATTTACTAATATATAAATGTAAATTGTTAATAGGATTTTTCAAAATTCAATGTATGGATTACCACCAAATGAGTTTGACCATTTGCGCGATGAACAATTTGCAGCATGGTTCAAAACATATGTAAGTTGCCTATAAACCAAAACTAAGTTATTAATATTTTATACATCATTTAAATATATATTATTGATTTTGCGTGTGTGATCTTAGGTTCACAGTAATCATGATCAAGTTGAAGAGCAAGGATTGCTATATTATCTGTCATGGGGTCTATAGTCAAGCATACGAACTTGGCCAGCATATTTCATAAACGGGTATAATTTTCACACTCAAGAATATGGAATAGGAAAAGCCACAATGAATAGTGGTGTGTGTGTTCGATCATCCAATTGTGGTAGTTCAAAAGATGATTTTTGTGGCTTGTTGAATGAAATCATCGAGATAGAGTACCTTGGACCATTAATGCGGGTTGTGTTATTTAAGTACATGTGGTTCGACCCCGTCAAAGGAATGAAGGTGCATACGAAGTTTAATTTGGTTGAAATAAATCACAAGAAAATGTATATGAAATATGAACCATTTGTGTTGGTACAACAAGCAATTCAAGTATATTATGCATCATATCCTGGTTTGAAACGTGGCAAAGCTGATTGGTGGGCTATATATAAAACTAAAGCACGAAGAAAAATCGAGGAATACTAGAGGGATACAGCATATCAATAAGAGAAAGTTTGTAACGCGGTTCAAACTGGGGAATATAGCATTCCTACTCTACGAGATCCATGTGGAGCAATGATAGATATAGATCTAATCGAAATTCGCGAATCAAATTTAGAAGGTGTTGCAGAATCTAATTTTGAAACAGAGGATGATGACGACGACGACGACGACGATGATGACGACGATAATGATGCTCAAGAAGAAGATCAAGATCAAGATGAAGACGAAGGTGAAGATGAAGATTTAGATTTTTGAGATTTTTTACTAATTATATCGTAATTATTATTATTATTATTATTATTATTATTATTATTATTATGACAAGAGTTTATTGTTGTTGTCGTCATATTTATTATTGTTGTTGTTGTTGTAATTATTAGTATTGTTGTTATTGTTGTTGTTATTATTATTATTATTATTGCTATTATTGTTAATTAAATGTTATTGTCGGGAAAAAAAATGAATTAGGCGTGTGTGAGCTAGTAGAAATGAAATTCGTGGCAAATTTGCGACGGATTTATCAACGAATTTCATAAAAAAATTGCCCACAATTCATTTTTTATGAAATTCGTGGTAAACTCCGTGGCAAATTTGCCACGGATTTTGCCACAAAATTTTAAAAAATGGCCACAAACATGCCTAAGTAATTTTTTCATGAAATCCATGGCAAATTTCATAAAAATGCCCACAATTCATTTTTTCAAAATTCATGGCTAAAATCTGTGGCAATTTGCCATGGATTTTTAAAAATGCCCATACACATGCGTACATTCATTTTTTATGAAATTCGTGACTAAAATCCGTGACAAATAAAATTCGTGGATAAAATCCGTGGCAAAGCCATGAATTTCAAAAAATGCCCATACATATCCCTACGTTCATTTTTTATGAAATTCGTGGCTAAAATCCGTGGCAAATTTGCCACGAATTTAAAAAAATGCCCATACACATGCCTACGTGCATTTTTTAATGAAATTTGTGGCTAAAATCCGTGGCAAATTTGCCACGGATTTTAGCAACAAATTTAAAAAAATGCCCGTACACATGCCTATGTTAATTTTTTATGAAATTCGTGGCTAAAATCCGTGGCAAATTTACCATGGATTTTAGCCACGAATTTTAAAAAAATGCCCATACACATGCCCACGTTCATTTTAGCCACGAATTTCATAAAAAATGAATTTTTGGCATTTTATGAAATTCGTGGCTAAAATCCGTATCAAATTTGCCACGAATTTTAGCCACGAATTTTAAAAAAGCCCATACACATGCCTACGTTCATTTTTTAAAGAAATTCTTGGCTAAAATCCGTGGCAAATTTGCCACGAATTTTAAAAAATGCCCATACACATGCTTACGTTCATTTTTTATGAAATTCGTGGCTAAAATCCGTGGCAAATTTGCCACGGATTTTAGCCACGAATTTCATAAAATGCAAAAAATTCATTTTTATGAAATTCGTGGCTAAAATCTGTGGCAAATTTGCCACGGATTTTAGCCATGAATTTCATAAAAAATGAACGTAGGCATGTGTATGGGCATTTTTTAAAATTCGTGGCAAATTTGCCACGTATTTTAGCCACGAATTTCATAAAAAAATGAACGCGGGCATGTGTATGGGCATTTTATTAAATTCCTGGCTAAAATCCATGGCAAATTTGCCACGAATTTAATAAAAAATTAACGTAGGCATGTGTATGGGCATTTTTTAAAATTCGTGGCTAAAATCCGTAACAAAATGCAAAAAATTCATTTTTTTAAAATTCGTGGCTAAAATCCGTGGCAATTTGCCACGGATTTTAGCCACGAATTTCATAAAAAAAATAAACGGGCATTTTTTTATGAAATTCGTGGCTAAAATCCGTGGCAAATTTGCCACGGATTTTATCCACGAATTTCGTAAAAATAAATTTTTGGCATTTTATGAAATTCGTGGCTAAAATTCGTGGCAAATTTGCCACGGATTTTAGCCACGAATTTCATAAAAAAAATAAACGTAGGCATGTGTATGGGCATTTTTTAAAATTCGTGGCTAAAATCCGTGGCAAATTTGCCACGGATTTTAGCCACGAATTTCGTAAAAATAAATTTTTGGCATTTTATGAAATTCGTGGCTAAAATTCGTGGCAAATTTGCCACGGATTTTAGCCACGAATTTAATAAAAAATGAACGTAGGCATGCGTATGGGCATTTTTTTAAAATTCGTGGCTAAAATCCGTGGCAAATTTGCCACGGATTTTAGCCACGAATTTCATAAAAAAATAAACGTAGGCATGAGTATGAGCATTTTTTAAATTCGTGGCTAAAATCCGTGGCAAATTTGCCACGGATTTTAGCCACGAATTTCGTAAAAATAACATTTTGTCATTTTATGAAATCCGTGGCTAAAATTCGTGGCAAATTTGCCACGGATTTTAGCCACGAATTTCATAAAAAAAATAAACGTAGGCATGTGTATGGGCATTTTTTAAAATTCGTGGCTAAAATCCGTGGCAAATTTGCCACGGATTTTAGCCACGAATTTCATAAAAAAATAAACGTAGGCAAGAGTATGGGTATTTTTTAAAATTCGTGGCTAAAATCCGTGGCAAATTTGCCACAGATTTTAGCCACGAATTTCGTAAAAATAAATTTTTGGCATTTTATGAAATTCGTGGCTAAAATTCGTGGCAAATTTGCCACGGATTTTAGCCACGAATTTAATAAAAAATGAACGTAGGCATGCGTATGGGCATTTTTTTAAAATTCGTGGCTAAAATCCGTGGCAAATTTGCCACGGATTTTAGCCAAGAATTTCGTAAAAATGAATTTTTGGCATTTTATGAAATTCGTGGCTAAAATTCGTGGCAAATTTGCCACGGATTTTAGCCACGAATTTAATAAAAAATGAACGTAGGCATGCGTATGGGCATTTTTTAAAATTCGTGGCTAAAATCCGTGGCAAATTTGCCACGGATTTTAGCCACGAATTTCATAAAAAAAATTAACGTAGGCATGTGTATGAGCATTTTTTGTCACGAATTTTAGCCACGAATTTAATAAAAAATGAAATTAGGCATGCGTATGGGCATTTTTTTAAATTCGTGGCTAAAATCCGTGGCAAATTTGCCATGAATTTTAGCTACGAATTTAATAAAAAATGAAAGTAGGCATGTGTATGGGCTTTTTTAAAATTCGTGACTAAAATTCGTGATAAATTTGCCACGAATTTTAAATAGTCCGTCGCAAATTTTGAGTTCCCCGCCCTTAGTTCCAATTTGCCCGCCCTCTCCCCCCATTCTCTCTCTCTTTCGCTTCTCTATCAAATCAGATTTGCTTCTCCTTCTCCTTCTCCTTCTCCTTCTCCTTCTTCCCTCTCCCCCACACAGACCTCTCGCGCTCTCTAGGGTTTTAGGTACCCCTTCCCCCCCGCACTTCCTCCCGTGACTTCTCCTCGCCCTTGGCCTCCAGAGCCCTAGAGGAAATGGAGCCAGAGAAGAGCAATCTCCGATTCGATCCCTCCCGGAGCTCACCGTCCATGGCGATCATCTCTAACTTTGGGGAGGAAGAGGAGAAGCAACCTGAGGCCAAGCCCTCGGCCTCGTCCTCGTCCTCGGCCTCCTCCTCTACCGCGGCGGAGTTCATCGCGAGGTTCGATCCGTCCAGCCCGCTGGGGTTCATCGAGGAGGCCTTCGAGTTCGTGGCCGAGCGGAGCGATTTCCTCGCGCATGAGGCGGCGGAGAGGGACATCACGGTGGTGTTGAGGGCGATGAGGGAGAAGCAGAAGCAGAAGCTGAGGCAGGTCGAGAGGGAGCAGGAGAGGGCTAAGAAGGCGAAGGCGGCGGCGGCGGCTAAGAAGGTGGAGGAAGAGAAGAAGGTGCAGGAGGTGGAGATGAAGGATGCGGAGGAAGAGAAGGAGGAGAAGAGTGGAGCCATAGGTAAGAGCTTTTGATTTTTCTTGGACAGTGTCGTGATTTGTTGCTTGCTACGCATGAGCGCGATGAGTGCCTGTCGAGACGCTGCTGGGGTTGAGACATCTGGGAGATTAGATGAGAAGTACATTACATAGTGATCGCTCATGATGTGGCTCTTTTCTCCTGCTATAGTTAGGCTGTGACGGTTTCGTGGCCGTAGTCATCTATATAGCTTGGATGTTTTCACTGGTTGGCTATTTAATGGCGATGGGCAGGGAAAATGTTTCATTCTATTATGCTATCGATTTCGCTAAAGTGTAGATATTCTTTGATGGGTACTTGCTCCTTTGTTCAGCAATCTGAACTCTCCCAAATAATTAAATTTCTCTTGTGTTGATCTCTCCTATAATCTGTTTAAGCGTGCATTGGCTTATTCAAGTATTCTTTTTTTTTTTCTGAGATGGAAGGTACTATTGCCCGTACTCATGTTGGTCCCGAAGATAATCACAGCACAGCTTCGAGTTTTGCTGTGGCACTTGGCAACAGCAGTTGGTCTGATCTTCCGTCTCCAAGCTCTTGGAACATTGATATTCTCGTAGATGATTCAATCAAGCAGCTTGTGAGTTTGACATTTCTGATTCAATCTTTGGCTTTAATGGTATGCGTATAGTACACTTTTAGAAGCAATTCTTTGAATACGGGCGCCTGGAATCAATTGGTTATCAGTAATTGAAAACCTGGATCATGAAGGATTCTACTTGCCTAATGAGGAAGCATTTTCTTTCTTCATGTCTGTTTATCGATGTGCTTGTCAGGTGTGTTTGCATGACTTGTCTGGTTTTTGGAAATTATTTTGCCTGAACATGAAGTTCTATTATGAGCCCTAGCAACTTATCTGCTGAAGTTTATGGAATCTTGAACTTGGGTTGTGCAGGATCCTTTTCCTCTCAAGGCCATATGTGGGTCTGTCTGGAAGAATATTGAGGGCCAGATATCATTCTTAAAATATGCTGTGTCAGCTCCTCCCGAAGCATTTACCTTTGCTCATTCTGCGAGGCAGCTGGTATGTGCTATAGAACTTGTAATCCTTCCCTTTATTGTTTATTTGGTTCTAATTATATGGTATAATTCTGTGTAGGCTTATGTTGATGTGATAAATGGTCATAAGCTCCAGCTTGGACATGCAAATCATGCTTGGTTGTGCCTTGACCTCTTAGATGTGTTGTGTCAAATTGCTGAGGCTGGTTACGCTGGATCTGTTCGCGCAATGCTTGAAAACCCTCTCAAATACTGTCCAGAAGTCTTGCTTCTTGCAATGGCACATATTAATGCATGCAATTGGAAGTGCATTGACACTTTTCATCGTTTGTCTTGATATAATCATCCTGAATTTGAATCTATGTATTCCTGTGCTTGTAGACTGTATATAATCTCCTGCAGTCTGAAGTCTCCCTTGCCGTGTTTCCCAAGATAATGAAAAATGCTGGGGGTGTCGGCATGACCCTTTACCTCTGGCATGTTAACCCGATTCTTGTGTTGAGGGGGTTTGTTGATGCTGTGGGTCTTGATCCCGACTGCATGACTAGAATACTGGACATTTGTGAAGAGCTTAAGGTGAGAGACAGCCGGAAGTTTTTACTGATCCACCCTCTAGGATTTTTTTATGCATTACATTGCTCAGATACCTTGACACTTCTTGTCTTTGTCGTTTCCCCATTAAATGGCTAATGCATTAGACTTATTCACAGTGGACTACACCCTGCGTTTGCAAAGGTGGGTTAAAAATATCTTCATGGATGTCTGATTGCATTCCTTGATAGGCGAGTGATCTTTACACTGTTGACCTTATTGTATGTTTTGCTATCAGTGAACCTATAAAAACTGGTAATGGACCATCCTCTACTGAAAATTGTAGGTAAGGGTCGAGATCATGTCTCCTTTGGTGCCCTGAACCAATGTAATGAAATGTATGAAGTGATATTAAGTTGCCAATCCAGCATTCTTATCACTAATGCAATTGCTGGATTCCAGAAAATGCTCTGCATGGATCCTAGAACTTCACGATCTTATTACCTCAAAGAGATCCCGAGCATGGCAAAATACCCTTGAGAGGATTATGTTCAAGTACATTGAGCTATGTGTTGATATGCGGAGGGGGAGATTTGCCAAGGATGTTCAAGTACATTGAGCTATATGTTCAAGTACATGGAAAATGTAAATGAATGTATTTCATTTTCATAGTATTATTATAGTTTGATCACATTGAGCCATATGTTCAAGTACATGGAAAATGTAGATGAATGTATTTCATTTTCATATTATTATAATATTTTGATGTTATTACGTGCTTAATTAATGTTAAATACAAATTTTAGAAATTAATTTTGCTTTAAATTACATTTAAAATCGAATAAGAAAATGAAATACATTCATTTTGGTGGGTAATTTAAATTACCCACGAATTTTGCCACAAATAAGTTTGTCGCAAAAAATTGACAAAAAAAAATTTGGTGCTAAATTAGCCACGAATTTTGCCACGAAATATATTCGTCGCAAATTAGCGATAAATTTTGCCGCGAATAATTAGTAACGATTTTTGCCACGAAAATATTTCGTCGCAATTTTGTGACCAACAAAAAAAAAATTTGAAAAAAATAGCGACGAATTTTGCCACGAATACAATTTGTGGCAAATTAGCGACGAATTTTGCCATGAATATTTAGCGACGAATTTTGCCACGAATAAAGTTCGTGGCAAATTAGCGACGAATTTTGCCACGAATAAAGTTCGTGGCAAATTAGCGACGAATTTTGCCACGAATATATTTCGTGGCAAATTAGCGACGAATTTTGCCACGAATATTTAGCGACGAATTTTGCGACGAATTTTTTTTCGTGACAAATTAGCCACGAATTTTGCCACGAATTTTTTTCGTCGCAAATTAGCGACGAAAATTGAAATTTTCCGTCGCAAAATTTTGCGACGGCCTATTAGCGACGGATTTTTTTCCGTCGCTAATTTCGTCGCAAATTTGTTTAGCGACGAATTTTGCCAAATTTTTCGTGGCAAAATTCGTGGCTAAAACCAATTTTTTTTGTAGTGTAGATTGGTACATGAGTTTAAGTCTTTCAAGCAAAAAGTTTCTATCATTATACTAAGCAAAAAGCTCCAACGTGAGGACCTATACTTTTCTTTTATATCTCTTGGAATCGATTATAATGAAAGTACCATAAGAATTTTACAACAAGGTTAAAAAAAAAATGCTTCCGTAAAGTTTAGGTTCATTGGACCTTGTTTAGTGCCTTAGCTACAGGATAGGGTCCAACGTCCACATCGCATATCTTCAAAAGAAGATACCACTCTTGTGACAAAAAAAATTTTGCTGTATAATCAGCTTGGTATAGCAGACTAATGAGTCTTTTTATTTTTTTCAAGTAGACTGATGAGTCTAGACAATAAACATGTATTTCCTTAAACAACAATTATAGCAAAAGAAAAAAAATGAGAAAGAGCTTGAAGAAACGTCGTATCAAATGAAAATGAATTGCTATGTTTTTGAGATCAATCTATTTGACTTTTTGACAAATTATTCGTTTGTGGGTGGCTCATTGGCTTGTCGGTCTGGAGGCACCACGGTCGATGGCATGATGTAGGGACTGATCATTACACGTTTTCGTATTTATTTGCGACTGACCGGTGTAATGCGGTATTATGTGGGAGATGGATCAAATATTCTTTCCAAATTCCAAGAAAGGACGTGAGGGTCGCAATTTGACATCACCCAAAAGAAAAGAAGAAAGTGGACGTCCCTTTACGATGGCAATAGCACTGTGGAAGCCATTGTGAATGATAAGGAAATTGGCCACCTAACACATATTTAGGCGGATGCTCGGTAGAAGAAAATTACTGACAGATGGTCAATGATGAACATTGGTGGTCACTTTTGCGATACTAAGTTCAATGAATTTAGATTCATATACTACATGGACGAAGAATTATGATTTTACTTTGTTAATATGAAAAGGATTCATATTACAAAATGCGAAAAAAAGGTTTGAATTATTAATATGAAAAGCTATAACCCCCTTTTACATTAAAAAGGAACAAGTCATGCCCATTTAATGCACATATATCCCGCTAGTTTAACGAAAAAGAGACAAGCCCATCTTCACTATCTGATGGGAAGCCAGCCCCAACAATGTTGTCATCGGCAAAACGACCAGAACGGCGGCTGCGAAGACTCCGCAACCGCAGGCTCTCGCAGTTAAGGCACCGGTCCTTCTTATGGTGCAGGCCAAATAATGCCTAGGTACTTGTCCATCGTGTGCATACAGTGGAGGGTTCTATCAGGAGAAGTGCTGATTTCGCCCCAACTACTTGCCCCCGCAGCAAAGCGTCGTCGATTATCGGTTTCTTGCTCTGCTTCATCTCCTTCGAGCTCACGCAAGGTCTGTTCTTCGCTTCTCTCTCCTTCCTTTCCTCTTTGCAGCCTGATCGTCCCGCTTCGCCGCTCAAGTTCGGCCTCGGGCTCGTCTGGTTGTTGGTCGAGTCACGGCCGCCATCGCCCCAAGGCTGGTGAAGGTGCGGCGATGGTCAGCAAAGGGAAAAAGAAAAAAGCAAAGAAAAAAAATGAAAAAGTACATAAGGAAAAGAGAAGAAACGAAAAAAAGGAAAAAGAAAAGAAAAAATCCAAAAAATTATTATTTAAAATTATCCACGTTGGTGCCGGCCATATCATATAGAACGACCGGCATTCACATCAACAATTTCGATCAAAATTGTCCTAATGGACTCAATTGGGAAAATATTTAAAATTTAATTGACAAAATTACAAAATTTGGAATAAATTAGTAAAAGTATAATAGGTTTAAGACTTTTTGGATAATTTCAAGGGGAAATGGTCGAGATATGGGAACCTATCGTATCCAACGGTTAGTGCATTGCCAACTAGCGACATCAAAAGGAAAGGAAGCAATTCTTCCCAAGTATAACTTCTTACAGCTCTTCTCCTTCCCCGACTCTTGTCCAAATTGCCAAATTTTTAGAGCAATAGCTTGTATACAAACATCAATAATGTCTATATAATATATCCTTCAATCATCGAATGGAGGATCATCAGCAGGGAATCTACGTCTAAAACCCACGTTTAGGTGTCTTAGTTTTGGACTCACTCCAATTCAAAAGCTATTATGTTACTCAATTCTGAGTTGATTAGTAACTGTTTTATTTCTAGCGTGCCTTACCCGAGAATAGAAGCGTCCCGCCTAAAATGTTTCGCATCCGCGGTCGAATCACCGTCCGGGATCGGATGCCTTTATTGTTTTTTTTATCTGTAAACAATGTCATCAATATCAGATCATGACAGTTTGGTGAGTGATATGAAATTTCCCCGACTCCTTGTCCTGTTTTTCAATCATCACTTATTACGTGCAACCCTCACTTTAAATAACATTGATGACAAGTTGACCAAAACACTATAGAGAGCCATTATAATGAGAGCCCACCTAACGAAAGTTCGCATTTCTTTGCAGGTTGTGTAAGAATTGCAGCAATAACATCGCTCACTGGTTTGCTCAGTTCTTCTTGTTAAGGTACGCGCAATCACCTCCTTTTGGCTCCGTGACCCATTATATCTTGTTGAATTCCGTTATCAATCATCTTGATCTTGTGCTTATGCTTGGATCATATCGTGTTCTCGATCTGTCGGGACAAAAAGTGTTTCTTTTCTAATAAAGTATCGTCTTTTAGAACATTTAATCCCTTTTTTGTATGAATTGATGCTTTGAAATATGTTTGCAAATTCACTACTTTGATTGAACTGCATAGAGTTTTCTTGATGGAGAGCGATAACTGTCTTCAAAATTGCTCGAGTCTTCCGTATTTCCCTCGACCATTGGCATGGAAAGCCTCGATTTCTGTGTCGTACGACAACAACGACACTCCGTGGTGGGACACTCCGAGGTGGACCATCATCGTCCTAGCCATTGTTGCCGTCATCATAGTCAGCGTGTTCCTTCTCAAATATTGCCGTGTTCCTAAGGACACAGCCGCTTCGCCAGAGAACAGTTCGAAGATTGAGATTCCAACTATGGTTCAAATAATTTGTCATCAAGAAAAGAAGTGATTGTTGAACACGAAAAGAGTTGATTGTAAGATATGAAAAAAAATGATTGTTGACACGAAAAGAAGTGATGGTTGATTATGAAAAATGGTGATAATTACAATAAAGTATCTATTCTCAAGAGATGTGTCATTCGGTTTTCTATGAATAGGACCAAATCACACATTGTTCAAAATAATATCTTTCTCTTTTTCATAACTCTTTTTTCTTCGCAACATTCTCTCTTTATCTCTTTTCTTACACAAGTTTGACAACACATTCAAGGTGAAATTCCAATAGGAATATTGAATAATTGTTGAACTCGTGTCTTTGTGATTTTGGCGTATATTCTAGAGGTATATTTGTTTTAAACCCAATACCAACAAAAGTAGAGGCAAATGATACCTTAGGGAGAGTGATCGCCATCACACATAAAACCATCAAAGAACTATAATTTATTACTCTATCTTCATCAGCAATCAAATTTTCCCTACAATCTTAAGGTATTATTTTCATGAAGATTAAGACAATGGCTGCATCAAGTGCTTGCAATCTTAATAGATAAGTATTAATGAAACTTTTGTTCTATTTATATGCTTGAGTCATTTTCCATGTGACATAACAGATTATCTTATGTTGGCTATAGTACTTTGAAATTTATGAATAAATGTGCTATGGTATCATGTGATAATATGGATAAGAAGGATTGCGAAATATGTTTGCAACCAAAGATAACAAAGAAATCGTTCCCAAAGATAGAAAGATCTATTAAAGTACTTGAACTGTAGCATTCTAATTTTTGTGAATTACATGGTATTGTGCATCAGGCAAATGCACCTAATACACCACAACAAAATGGATTGGCAGAAAGAAAGAATCGAACTTTGGTAGATATGGTTAATGCCATGATCTTACAAGCAAATTTGCCAATAAATTTGTGGGGAGAAGCACTTCTTATTACATATCATGTTCACAACAAAATTCCTTTAATGAAATTTAAGACATCTCCATATGAATTATGAAAAGGAAATGTACCAAATATCCAATACTTTAAAGTATGGGAATGCCTTTTGTATCATATAATTTCTGATCCTAAGCGAACCAAATTAGGACCAAGGGCATTGAAAACTGTGTTTGTTGAATTCCTTGAATACAAATTTCTTAAAGGGTCAAGTGATATCTCAGCATATTCATAAACACCAATGAACAGAAGCAATCATTCATCAAGTAAAAGAAAACTGTTTGATTCTCCAAGTGAGCCAAGGTGAAATTAAAGAGTGAAAAGAATGAAAAATTTTGGTTTCTGATTTTGTAACTCTCGTCGTAAAAGAAGTAAGGGGGGGGGGGGAGTGGGTTTCCTGTCCTTTCGTGGATTTCAAGTAACCATATTGTTTGATAAAAAAAAAAAGTAACCATATTGCTTTGGCCCTATCCATCTCAACTAGTTCTGTGTGTGAAATTTACAATTGGCAAAACAAAGACAATACGACTGTTTGTACTATTTATATATTTAAGTTCTTAAGCTTGATTTATCAACTTAAGTTTTTGGGTTGAATTTTCCTAACAAAAATCATATCACAACAACTCCAAGTGAAGTAAAACTGGAAGCTTGTTGAGCTTAGTATAACAGGACTTCTTATACTTTATTGATAATTGAAAATCTCTCCATAATATCCAGCAGGAGCTAA
The DNA here is from genome assembly GCA_031216235.1 of Syzygium jambos. Classification (NCBI taxonomy): domain Eukaryota; kingdom Viridiplantae; phylum Streptophyta; class Magnoliopsida; order Myrtales; family Myrtaceae; genus Syzygium; species Syzygium jambos. The sequence continues at coordinate 26,632,517 of CM062227.1, forward strand.
AGAATAATGTTGTGAGAATCTCTAAAAGAGGTAGTATTGAAAATTTAAGAAAAATTACCAAAACAGTCATAAATCTATTGTAATTATGTCAATTCAGTCTTAAACCTTTTTTTTTGCCACTTTAGTTTTAAACATTTTATATTTGTGCCAATTCAGTCCATACAATCAATTTGGGCTAGCCAGTGCTAATGTGGATGCCGACTGTCCGATCGACATTGACGTGGCAATTTTTAAATTTTTTTAGAAATTTATTATTCTTTATCTTTTCTTTTTTTCTTTTCTTTCTTCCCTTGGCCGATCGCCAACCAGCCAAAGGCTAGGGACTTCGCAGGCCACTGGCAACGGCAAGCCTTGACCTCGCCGTTGGAGTGAGGTCAGCCATGGCGAGGCTCTACCTCGCTAGATTCGAGTGAGGTCAAGCTCACCTAACCATGGCTGACCTCACCCTCGCCGCCCATGGCTAGGCAAGCTTGGCCTCACCCAGATCTATTGAGGTCAAGCCTCACCATGGCTATGGGCAAGGCTGAGCTCTCTATCGCACGGCGAGGCTAGTCCTTGCCCAACGACAGCAAAGGCGAGCCTCACCATAGTTGGGCGAGCTCGACCGATTTGGCAAGGTTGGCCATGGCGAGGCTCAATCTCACCAGATCTGGGCAAGGGCTAGCCTCGCCGTGCAACGGGTAAGGGCAATCCTCACCAGTGGTCGACGACTTGCCGGCCCTAGCTTTTGGCTGGTTGCTAAGAAAAAGAAGGAAAGAAAAAAAAAAACAAAGAGGAAAGAGAAAGGAAAAAAAATTAATAAACAAAATATTTAAAAATTTCCACGTAAGATTCAACTGGACGGCTGCCGCCGGTTAGTGTCCACGTTTAGCGCTGGCCAGCCAAAATTAGCTGGATAGACTGAATTGACATAAATATAAATTGACATAATTATAATAGATTTATGATTATTTTGATAATTTTTTCGAAAAACTAACTTCAACGAGAGTAATATGATAAGAACTGTCATTTTTATTTCTCATTTTATGAGTACTTTATCTTTCTGCATGTCATATCATACTTCCACTAAAGAAATTATTTCATCATCTTGATGTCGTGCATCACACGATTGATAAAGCTACTTTTGATTTTAAAGTGAGCCGACCGACAAAGACCAAGTTAGTCTTGGTCGTCTCCATTTTTGTGCTGGTGAGGGTTCGCACACTATTAGTTCATATTTCCACATATGAAATTGTTACATCATTTTAATGGCATGCATCACGCGATATGATTAAAGGCTACTTTTGATCTCAAAGTGAGCCGACCGACAAAGACCACGTTAGTCTTGCTCATCTTCACTTTCTTGCTGGCGAGTTCACACATTATTAGTTCATATTGAAAACCTCCGCTCAGTTCTAGCCCCCACAGACCCAGGCCTAAAATAGGCAGCACTGAAAAATTAAGAGCACTATGTGTGTAAAATGACAAGAACTAATGATGTCGATGAGCGAGCGAGCTACATAGAGAGAGAGAGAGAGGGAGAGAGAGAGAGAGGGAGCGAGCGGTAATGTAGCCGTTGGCTCTTTCACAGATATGATGAGCTTTCGCAGTTACGACGGAATGTGTTTTTTTTTTTATTTTGGTGTAATGACGGAATGTATTTTGATTAGGAATAATGATACAAACAGTTTCTAAACTTTATTCCAATGTGCAATATAATCCATGAACTTTTGATTTGTTCAATGTGGTCCATGACTTTCCATTAATTCAAGTTTAGGAACTTTTTTGGACATTTTTATATAGTTTAGAGATTATATTGAACATGTACTAAAAGTCCACGAACCATATTAAACAAATCAAAAGTTCATGGACCACATTAAACATTAAGCTAAAGTTCAAGGATTACATTGAATAAATTAAAAGTTCATAGACCAAATTGCACATTTGGCTAAAGTTCAAGGACTGTTTGTGTCATTATTCCTTTTTTTTTCCTTGCTTCGGGTATTAATATGCAATGCCCACGGTATTAGCTATTATGGGCCATTTGCATTATCTTAAAAAAAAATAGAAAGACATTTTTTTTCCTAGAATATTATCCATTTTCTCAAGTTAGATGTTTCTGACAACGCAAATGTCCGTCGCGAGAGTGACGATAATAATGTCATTGACCGATGGTACTCCGATTCGACTCCGTAAATTACCACCGAGATAAAGGGACATGCCGGCAAAAGAATTAGATCAGTACACATGTTTGAGTCTTCCAAGCGAAAAGTTCCAGTCGTTATACTACGGAAAAAGCTCGAACGTGAGGACCTATACTTTTCTTTTCTATCTCTTGGAATCGATTATAATAAAAGTACCATTAGAATTTTTCAACAATATTAAAAAAAATGCTGGACAAGCTTTCGAAAACTCAAATAATGTGATGTCTACTACTCTACACCCTTTGCCAGGAGTACACGTTTGGGGAAGCTAAATCAAGCTTTAGCTTACATCGATTGTAATAAATATATGTATGATAAATAAAACGAGATACTCGTTAATTTTTGAAGCCATTTAAATCATCAAATTTACAGAGACCGACTATAGCGAATGAGCACGTATCAGCATCTAACCTTTGGTTTAGCCCAATGGAGTTTTCTAAGCCTGTGATTAGATTGATTAATTGATCTTAATCCATCTCCATCCTAAATGCTATAGGCATTTGCATGCAATATCACCTGCTCTTAACCGAAATACAGACAATGGTACCGCCATGAGCACATCGGAAAGCAGTGAGTATTGGGGAAATCAGGCTTTTATTGAGTCAATCATCGTCCCCTGGTTCTTGATAATGTTGCAGGTACTAAAAAGTTTTTTTGTCTGTTTAGTTTTTAAATCTTAAGTTTATGTCTCGAATCTACTCCTACATTAAAATGGACAGTCTCGAGTCAAATTGTGCATTTTGTATCTGTCCGGGATATTAATGACTCGTATATCCTATCGCGCGTGTGTGTGTATATTATATATTTGACGAAACATGTGATTTGTCATGCAATCGGCATCCGGGGTGATGGTGAATACATGTGTTTACATGCATGTAATAAATTATGCTCACATCACGGTTTCGTTTATTTCGCGGAAAAATCAATGATTTAGAAAACATCGTTCGTATCGCGTACAAAAATGAATGAATGAATAATATTTTCATTTTCCATGAAAATATTTAGACAAAAATTATTATTGACAACGAAAATATTTTTCATTAATCTATTATTTCAAACGGTATAAGCAATTGTTTTTAATAAATTATTTATTTTTTGTAAAATAAATGCACCCTATGTATGGAAAAAAAAATATGTCTAGTCAATTTGTGTGTAAGTTCCTTGATTACTGAGGATAAAAATAAGATTTTAGACTAACCCTAGCTTGAGATATGTAGAAATCGACTTCGTCAGAGGCGTTTGTAGTAACATGCTAAGTGTACAGCAATACGATGCATTCTGATAAGAAATTTCCAACTATCTTCCAACTTTAAGCCATGCCTCTGTCGACATCCAAATTTTGATTATTCGTTTAATAAATTATTACATAGAGAATTAGGGATTAGTATTTAACCCCTGAACAAAAAATATTTTCATTAAATGGCATGCCATATAGACATTAGGTGCATTTGTATTAATAGGCTTTATTGGGACATATTTTCCCCCTTTATTATTGCTAAAAAAATTTAAAAAATATTATTATTTTAAAAAAAAAGGGAACCGGGCCAGGGAAGGCCCGGCCCGGCCCGGCCTCGCACTCCCATTTGGTTTTTTTTTTCCCCGCCTGGGCTAGCCCACCTCCATTTTCCCTGGCCCGGCCCGGCTGACTCTTCCCCTTCCTCCTGCCTCACGCGACAGAGACGGACGGGACAGCGGAGCAGGGGCAGAGCGGCACGCGACTGAGAGGAGGAGCAGGGGGATGCGACCGGAGCTGGCGGAGGTGACTGACCGGCCGGCGAGGCTTAAAAGGAAAAGGAGAGAGAAAAAAGAAAGGGGGGGTTCTTTTCGGTTTTGAGAGGAAAAAAAAGAAAGAGAGAGAGAAAGAAGAGGGACTTTTTGTGCCGGTTATTGGAGGTCGGGGAACCCCCAGCTCTTGGTCGGTGTGCTGGCCGTGGGAGGTCGGGGTGCTAGCGGCGACCGTGGTGGTCGTCCATGGCTCGCGGTGCCCCCTGGTGTGGCCGAACGACCGCCGAGGTGGCGCCGGAGCTGGCGTCTCGGCCGTGCCCCGTCGAGTTCGCGGAGCACGGGGGAGGCAGAGCGTCGGGTCTGTAAGGGGGCTGGAAGGAACCGGGTCGGAGCCCGACCCGGTTCCCCTCTTTTCCTCCGTTGGGGCTGGGCTAGAATATTAAAAATAGGTTATGGGCTGGGCCTTCTTTTTTTTTTAGTTTCCTTTTTTGTTTTATTAGCTTGGGACCGACCCGATCCGTTTATATTATTACAATATTAAGAAATATTAGAAATTTCCGAATTTTTTTTTTAAATTAAAAAATCGAAATTGGGCTATGGAATTGCCTTTTCTTGTCCTTTTTTTGTGTGTTTAATGCCATGCTTGATTGCATGTTGTTTGCTTTGCATGTTTTACTTGCGTGTCTAATTTGATCTTACATGCGGTCGATCATAGGCATGTTAGGTCGTTATTTGCGCACTTTCGATGTATTGATTGTTGTTTCCTTAGCCTAGTTAGGATTAGAAGCATGGGGTTCACAAATGTTTGAACAAGGTTAGGTACCGAAATGACACTTGTTGTGTAACTAGCGTAATCAAATCCCCGAACTCTTCAAATCTCTAGTTCGTAGAGTAAGGCGATTCTCCCATTGCCTTGCTTGGGTTGCTGATCGATTTATCCTAAACTGATTAGTGACGACTATTATATAAAATTGAATTGCATATTAATAACTTGAACCTTAAATTATGGAGAGCTCGAGTTAAGCCATAGGTTTAGATTTAGTAATCCATTAGCCACATCCCGGAGCCTAGCCGAGCCGTGGGGAGGTCACAACGTGTCTTTAATCTCCCTCTAGTCCAAACTAAAAAGAATATGGATCTGATCAACTACATATACATTACCCTTGTGTCACGAAAGCCTGCAAGTAATTACATTTACTTCAATTATACGTGATTTCGTGCAAAGAAGCAAGAAATGAGACGCCTACTAACATCAGAGCCACGCGAAAACTCGACCTGAAGATCACGAATGCGGTTAATGCTACAAATCCAATGACTCCAAGGCATATCTTGCCTGGCAAAAGAGACAGTTTAAGATCATTGAAGCAAGGCTCTTCTTCACCCATTGATCCCGTTGGAGAAATTGGACGAGTTCGATGTCCGTCTCAGAGAATTTATCCAAGCCGGCGAGACGAAGACCACAGGTCTATCGAAAAACTCGGACACCATGCGAAGCCTTGGCAATTCCGTTGAGTCATTATCATGGTGAAGCGCCGGCACAACTACTACTGATGTTTGCTGCTGGGCCAACGGATTCCCTCTGCATGTGAATTCTGAAGTCGATGTATGACATCAGGGATGAGACTTTAGTCCTCGGTGAGGTCGACGAGCTTCTTGAGGTCATGAAGAAGACATGGTCTATACTTCGGAATCAATTGGCCGATAAACAATCTGTGCCTTACATGGGTGGTCTTCCAACAATACGTCAGCACGATGCAGTTGGAACCGGACCTCCTCCTCACTTCACATTGCCATGTTGACTGAGACGCTCTGCTCATTAAGTTCTATCGTTAGTTTTAACCTCGATGTAAGGGTGGTTGGAGAAGAGATTGGGTAACTATCATGACTACTTTGAGAACAGAAGGATGAACCTGATGGAGAATTTGCTGCCATTGGCAGTGAGAACGGCAAACATCTTCGGAGATGATGTAATGCTTTCCATGGTAACGTGGATGGTTACATCCGATCATCTGTGACAGATAAACGCTTGAAGGTGTGCAAGTGATTCATTTCTCCTTTCATTTTGCGGTACCATTATACTAGTAACTATCTTTTGTCCCTTGTTACTGCTTGCAATGGATAACCGAAAGTGAATGTCAAGAACATGAAATGGACATGAGAAAAGATAAGAGGCGAATGACTTAGTCGGTTTTGCGAAAGAGAGCGAAGATTTGGCCTGGAAAGAGAGAGAGGAACCTTCAGTCCTATTTATGCCATCCCGTTACAACCACAGTCTCCTCCGTCACATCGCACAGTTGTTATGGACTAATTCTAAAACAGTATTCGACCTCCGCTTCGGTACTTGATGATGAAATTGTGAAAGTACTAGAGAGTGCAGGGAAGCTAGAAAAAAAGTTTGGGGACAAAAGGTGGTTGAGGACTCGATAGAATGCAAAGATGGAGGCAAAATGATCGCGAGGGAAATGGTTCCGTATGAAGTAGAGTCAACCCAGTCAATGCTTCAATAACAATGGATCGGGGGAGGCTCAAGAAAGGCAAAGATCGTCTCCAGAGAGCAACAGAATCGGAAGGGAGTTCATGTGATAACATATTCTACTGAGTAAGCTTTACAACTAGCTATAACAATTACCCAAAACAATGGTTCCGTAGAATATTGGTGATCGTTCATATTTAAATCGGACCCAAGACACACCCTCCTCTGATCTTTTCAGTTTGAAGCCGGTGATCAAGGAATCTGCGATGTTCACTTCCACCATCTATACCACTGACATTCGGGAGTTTGCTTTCTTCCACCAACAGTGTCTTCCCTGCTCTGCCCCCCTACGATAGAGGCATTGTTACGCACCATCCGATTAAGGAGAAATCCATAGAACTGGACCCAAAACCAAGTGGGTGCTGAAGTAAATCTCTTCGATGGGAACGTTTTGATCCCAACGTTTGAGAACGAGATGAGCCCCATCAATGGTCCAGGGGGCCTTTGGGGTCAACAACGTTAAAGACTCTTTTTAACGTCGAAACTGAACACTATAGTTCGAATTTCCTGCAATGAGAAATCCGCTAGAGGAGACTAGACTTTGCTCAGCACATTTTTCACCACTACTCTGATGGATGGGTTTTACAGGAGATGATTTCGCCCTCTAGAATTGGTCTAGAAGTCGCTGAGTCTGATTTATCTAAAGACTCGTCCAAATCGACCACCTGATCCTCGATACTTAGGTTTTGCGACAGGCAACGATGAGACTAAGTGGAGAGAATAGGTGAGGAGGACATGCAAAAAGAGACATAAGGGGCAGAGAAAACACTCAGAGTAGGAGGGTGGATATCGCACGCAGGTTAGAATTATCGGGTGTTGTGCTGTTGTGAGAGAACAGACGATCTGTGCATCGAACAGGTAGTGTGCATGACACTGGCAATTAGTCATTTGGGTCGTGAGATAGTCTGATGCAGCATGGATCCCGACAAGCATCACAGGAAAAGAAAAAATGCGAAGCTTCGAGGGAAAAGAGCTACAAACGAGCGGTAGTCACAATAGAAAAAGGGTGGGTGGTGAAATGCGTAAAGGAAGGTGAAGGAAAAGGAAAAGGTATGGGAAACCAAGAAGGCAAGATGAAGGGGAAAAACTGGACAAGCTCCGGTGGAAGAGAGGTGAGAATCTCTGGGCTAACTCTATACAGGTCAGAGAGGAGAGGATAGACAAGCTCTCAGATTTAGTCTTAAATGAATTTCAAACTTGCTACAATAGTGACAGTGAGTGACGATGTGGTGTTCCGGGCGACTACATTATAGCTATACCGCCGCTAAAAAACCTAAGTTGAGAATATAGTTGTCCCATGGCAGGTTGAACCAAGTGCTTAATATAATCTGGGCAAGCATCCAAAATGATCTGTTACCAAAGCTATATGGCCTGGTGTATTCTCTTTCCCTTACAAAAGCTAAAGAAGGACCATTGTGATTTCTCTTACTATAGTAATTTCTCTTACTGTATTCACAGTAGCTGCTGCATTTTTTCTTGAGAGAGACGGCTCGCTAATCGGTACCGATACGCTTTTGCTGCAGCATTGGCTACCGTGGCGAACCGGAGCCAAAGTTGCTCAAATGTGACAATGCGTTGGCTCTTTTCCCTTATAAAGGCTAAGGTAGAGAGGTCAGTGGGTCTTGACTCGATGGTCGTGTCAAATGTGTTGTTCATGCCGGTTCATAACCTTAAATGTACATTATGATAGCCGAACCCGAGCTAAAGTTGGTTGTTTCGACCTTTGATAAAACCACCCTTTGAGCCTCTTGGGCCTCGAGGCCAGTGGGCTAGTACAGTTGCCATTGCTCTCTTGCCTTTTTTTTTTGTTGGGAAATTATGCCAAAATTTAAATTTTTTAGCAATCCCACAATAAATATGTCATGTCAACAGATAATGCAAAGGTTTCACCTAAAAAAAAATAAAAACAAGTTGTAAGCACATTAAATAGTTGAAGATTAGAAAAAGACAACTTTTGTAAATAAAAGATATTCAATATTTACAATTATTTGCAGATTTGGGACACATCATAAGCATTTGCAAACATTATAATAAAGGCTTAATTCCCTAAAAAACCCCAAACTTTACTCTCTGTCCCAATTATATCCCCAACTTTTTTTTGTCTCATAAAAAACCCCAAACTTTTACTTTTGTCCCAAATCTACCCCGTTTACTATTCATCTAATTTTTTAATATTATTTTATATTATTTCGAATTTTTTTATTTTTTCTTTTCTTTTCTTTTTTTTTTGTTTCACCTTCAACCTCCGGCCGGTCGCCGGTCCGGCGACCGGCCAGAGGCGGGGGCCGGCGAGGCTCGGCCCCGCCGGCAGCCGGCGAGGCTCGGCCTCGCCCAGCAACGGCGAGGCTCGGCCTCGCCGGCAGCCGGCGAGGCTCGGCCTCACCCAGCAACGGCGAGGCCCGGCCTCGCCGGCAGCCGACGAGGTCGGCCTCGCCGTTGCAGGGCGAGGCCGACCTCGCCAGCTGCCGGCGGGGCCGGCCTCGCCCGACAACGGTGAGGCCGACCTCGCCAGATCCGGCGAGGCTCGGCCCCGCCGGCAGCCGGCGAGGCTCGGCCTCGCCCAGCAACGGCGAGGCCGACCTCGCCAGCTGCCGGCAGGGCCGGCCTCGCCCAGCAACGGCGGGGCCGAGCCTCGCCGGCCCCCGCCTCTGGCCGGTCGCCGGACCGGTGATCGGCCGGAGGTTGAAGGTGAAACAAAAAAAAAGAAAAGAAAAAAGAAAAAAGAAAAAAATTCGAAATAATATAAAATAATATTAAAAAATTAGATGAATAGTAAACGGGGTAGATTTGGGACAAAAGTAAAAGTTTGGGGTTTTTTATGAGACAAAAAAAAGTTGGGGATATAATTGGGACAAAGAGTAAAGTTTGGGGTTTTTTAGGGAATTAGGCCGAAGATTAAAATAGGATACTTGACCAAATTTTTGCACTATGATATGATATACAAATCTGGAGCCTTTAAAAAGGGACACAACATTGAAAATGAGAATAGTTAATATTTAATATATTTTGCACTGTGTTTATAATTGGAGGACTTAGAATATCAACACCAAATATATATAAATATTTACGATGTTTTATATTGGGATCGGACCTAACATTGTAGTTCTTTTTGCAAAAAGTCATAAGATAGAAGCATAATACTTAAATATTGACGACAGAAGATATCAAGGGAAATTTCAATTTTTTGTCCCTGTATTGTGGAGGGATTTTGTTTGTAGTCCTTATACCTATTTGAGTTATAATATTAATCCCCATACAATTTAGGTACTTCCATCAAATTCCCGTTCAAGATATGCCGGCATTTGTGGAGTCAGCATCTCAAACAAATACAGAGACAAAAAGTATAATATGTTTTAGAAGCTTAAATACGTTGGTGCCACATGTCAATAGCCGGTGCCAACTCAACAATTTACGGCCAATTTTGTACTGAAATTTTGACAGAAGGACTTACATTGTCGCCGAAGAATAGCATGAGGCCTAGAAAAGTAACCAAGCAAATTATAAGGACCAAAAATGAAATCCTCAAAATCATAGTGATAAAAAAATGTAACTTCCCCAAAACATTAAAAGAATTAGGAGATTGACAGGGAGCGTTTTGCAATTTGTTACAACCATGTCATAAGCCATTGTAAAAAGTCGTAAACTTAAGAGAAGGGAGGGAGAATATGCATCCGCATGTTAATGAACTTCTTAACTTTTTGAAATACCATTCAATTGGTGGCTTCCAAACATACATATTTTATACTTAGACACATTGCTAAACTTGTTTAGCTCTTCTCTCATTTCCGAATATTTATTATCTAACTAGAAATGATTTATCATGGTAAACTTGGCAAATCACTGTGTCAAAACTATTTGATATTTTCAAATAGTGAATGTTACTCTCCATATAAGGACTAAAAAACCATAATTTACGGTGGACGTTGGGACCCCATGGTGAGCCGAGCAGGTATTTATTCCTACTTAGAGTCTCTTGAAGAAGACTTTGCAATTGATCTAAAGGCTTATTCTCAAGATCTTGTAATAACTTTTCCATCTCATGATCATGCCCTTGACAGTGGTCTTTCGCTTGTTGAAGCTAAATCAAGTTTTAGCTTGCATCGGTTGCAATAAATATATGTATTATAAATAAAACGAGATACTCTTTAATTTTTGTAGCTATTTAAATCGTCAAATTTGCTGATAGGTCGAACTCCGGCTCAGCCTCTCGCCAGTGATTTCCTCTGGAGATGGGGCCTCTGTTTCTGGGCTGCAATTACCGGCATTTGTTCATTGTCATGGATAAGTCAGGTGGAGATGGATCTACGAAGCAGCAGATGATCAACTGTTACGTTAAAACCTTGTGTTGACACCTATTTTTTTAATTTGCCCAGAATTAATCATGCAAAAAGTTAGGGGTTAATGTCCTTAATTCCTAAAAAAAAGTATTTTCTATTTAATTGAATGCATGTAGACATAGGTGCATTTTGCATTACTAGAATCTATTTTCTTTTTTTACAAAAAAAATAAATTAAAAATGTAAAAAAATCCCGGACCCCCTCTTCTTTTCCCCTCGCCCACGCGCGGCCTATGCTATCCCTCTTCCTTGCACGACCGATGGCCACGGCCATTCTCTTCCCCTTGCCCGTGCATAGCCCAGCCATTCCCTTCCTCTTTCCCCACTCAGCGCGGCCCCTCTCCCTCTCTCCTCTTCCCCTCCTCGTTGCCATGGACACCGAGATGCAGAGGAGCAGAGCACCCCTCCATGCACCTGCCTAAAACGGCCACAAAAGTCAATGACACAGAGTAGGCAGGTGCAAGCCAATGAAGAGTTAATGGAGCATAAGCAAGTGGTTGTCGACTATGAAAAGACCACAGAAGAGGAGAGAAGTGGTCAACCAGAGTGAGAGAAGGAAAACAGAGCAGAGAGAGAAAGAAGAAAAAAAAGAGAGATTGAGCGAGAAAGATCAAGACTTTCGCTTGCAGGTGGAAGGACGAAGCCAGAGGAGATTTCCTATTGAGACTACGCCGTTGACAGCCCACCGAGCAGAAGTCCCTAACCTGTAAGTCTTCTTGATCCCTGTTGTGTTCTATTTTCCCTTGTTTTTCTGTGTAGGTTGGCCGAGACTCGCGTCGGCCATTTCGTGCGAATCGTGACCCATACCAATCCCACTCTTGGTCCAAACTCGCCGTCGAAGGTGAGTCGTGGCCACTGAAGCTGGCCGAGACCATGAAATAGGTAGGAGTTCTCCCGTTTTGTTCATGTATCAACTACTTATTAAAATGTCTCAGTGAGACCGATTTGGTTTTGATCTTCGCCGATGAGTAGGTGGTCGGATGGTGAATCAACTAACTTGGGCTGGTTTTGTAATGGTCACTAAGGGCTAAGAAAGATCATAGGTTGGCCTTGGTTAGCCAGCCAAGCTCAAATCGACGTTTGGGTTCAACGAGGCCCGGTCGAAGCTCAGTCGACGACCACCTTGGCCGGCCATCAGGCGACAGGCCATGCAGGGACCTCTTCAACTTGAGGTGCTGAAGAGGATGAAGCCCTTGGCTGGACAAAACAGCCGGTAAATCACCGGAATTTCGTCCAGCCAGTGGATCCCTTATGCCTAAAGTGTGATTAGCCCGGTCGAACTGGGTCCACAGTGCCAATCGAACCAGTTCAACCTAGTTGAGCCGGTCATTTTTTGTCTATTTTGAATAGATCAAGCTCGAAATCGGGCTCGATCCAATTCGAAAGCTGAGTCATTGGCCCAGATTAGCCTCGATCCAGTTTGGATCCGAAAATCAAGCCAGGTCAGTCAATTCAGGTTAGGTTCGCGGACCTGACCAACCCGCCCGATTTTTCAAATTAATTTTTATTCTGTTTTTCATTTCCTTTTTAATTTTTCTCTTTTTTTTGTTATCGAACTCGAATTCGATGACCTAACCCGGATCCAAATATTTTAATATTATTTGCAAAATAAAAAAAATTTCATTTATATTTTCAAAATTTAGGAAATAGTTTAGAAATTAGTATTTTAAAATAATTTTCTAAATTATGTGAATTATTTGATTATGTCTAAATCTAACATAAGCCTATAGGGGTAAACAATAGGATTTTGGATCTTATCTTATTAATACTGTATTATTATTATGCATGTTATTTCTAATTAGTATATGATTGCATAAATTGTCATGTGTTGAATGTCATCACTCTAGTTAGGATTAGAACCCTAGACTGTATATTTATCTTGATTGCTCATCGGTAATTTAATGATTGTGCACACGTTTGATCACCTCATATGTTAAGAGATATGTCCTAAAATCAATTCAAACCGCCTAATAAATATATTTTTTTTCTGAAATGAATAAGATGAAAGGTGCCGAAAGGACACTAGTCACTCAACTAGTGTAACAAAATCCTCGAACTCATTTAATCTCTGGTTCGTAGAAGTAAAGCAATTCTCCTGCTACCTTACTTGGGTATCTAATCAACCTATCATAAATTGATTAATGGCGACTACTAGATAAAAATTACTTGCAGGTTAAAGAAACCTAAACCGCAAGTCGCAAGTTAATGGACTTGAGAGAGCTCGAGTTAAGTCTCTAGGTTTAGATTTGGCAATCCATTAGCCCCATAACCACCCTTGTTAGCTCATTGCGGGCTGCCCCCAGGGAGCTTGTGACAGACTGGCACTCCACTAGGGATCTCATATTATCATGCTCTTGATTAAGTGGACTTAAGGCAAAAATTTTATCCTGTTCAAATTTTTTTTATTTGGTAATGAGAATTCCAGGTATGACCCTAACATTAAGGTGTTAAGGCAAAAATTTTATCCTGTTCAAATTTTTTTTATTTGGTAATGAGAAATCCAAGTATGACCCTAACATTAAGGTGTTAAATGTTTTTGCAGATTTGGAGTGATAAGGGATGGAGTGATTGTTAACCCCTTGTTTTGCAGGTCTGGAGTTTGGGAATGAATGTTTATTTCTTGAATGTTTGAAGCGGTGATTGTTTACAAATTGTTGTGTATGTTTTAATAATTTAGCACTACACTGTTGCACACACAACTATGCCACCAGGCTTGGGCTGCGATAGGGCATTTTAGAATGGTGTTGAGAAAGATACAATCACGAATGTACGACTGTGTTGTAGAGGTTGCCTTTCTTTTTTCCGAAATTTCTTTCTGGGTGTCGTAAAGTGTTTGTCTTTAGCCTCTATCTACGTGATTATAAGATTTTCCTTTCGACTGAGCCAAGGCTAGAAGGACCTGACACCAACGCGAGATTGCGATGGTCAGACATCCTTTTAGCTTCACTTTGCTAAAGTCGTAGAGACAGAAATCGAACTTCACGTTCCATGTGTATGTTTCTATGATTGCCATGGTTTCCGGTACAGTAAGTTTTCTATTCTTGCACTCAGCAATTTACTTATTTTTGTATGTCCCAATCGGTCCATGATTAGTTTAGGTTAGTTGTGGGTTTAATATTGTGATCATTTTGGAAGAAATAATCACTAAAACTTTTTCAGAATATTTACTTCCAATTCATAACCTTATTTTTATAAGCACATTATAAATCATTGTTTTCCTCTGCGATTTCCCCGTCGTATTTGAAGAAGAGAAAATTGGCAAATAAATGAAAAAAAAAATGCGCCCCATGGACACTACCAACGCCTCGGCCTAGTGGTGTGGGGAATGAATCGGTCCGGGAACAACCGAGGTTTAATCCTCGAAGACGACAACAAGGTTGCTATTGTAAAAAAATTAATATAAAAAATTTTTTTGCATCTCTCATTTTTGCAAGAAGGGAAAAGTACTTGACTAAACGGAGTATGAAAATACAATATTAGACTAAGTCATTAACTGATCTCTTATGAGGTCTTATACTTATTCATTGCCACTTCTTTATAGTTAGTTACAAATTATACCTGAACCAGGCAATCATGAATCATCGACCACCAACTGTCTGTACATGGCCTCAAGCAAAAGTGATTGATTAGATTGAGGTGCTGAATCGTCTTGCTAATATTGAGAATGACATAAAGCAAGTATTCACCGTCCTTCAGCAACTCTTGAAGCAAATGGAGTCTCTTCAAACCAAGCCTAATTTCGCAGCCACCATATCACAAATTGAAATAGTACTGCCACCTACCAACATGGACATAGCTGTTGAAGGCGAGACCGCTGATGTGGCCGGCGCTCCACCTCAAATCCCTGTTGTAGAAGACACTCCTGTGATATCCATAGATGTTCCGAAAGATAAGCGAGGTGAGCAAGATGAACACCTTGCAAAGATCATAGGGAAGCTTAGCCAGTTGCAAGGTTCACACGATCAAGGCCCCATCGATCTGTCTAGCCATGCCACTATTAAAATCTCCGAAGATCTCAAAATGCCCGAATGCGAAAAGTATGCCAACGCTTCTTGTCCAAAGATCCGTTTGTAAGCCTACTTGGCCCGAATGATGATTAAATCGTACCGAGCGAGTTTGACTGGGCCCGCCTTACGGTGGTACACTGTGAAGAAGATTAGTCTTCTCAGGACCTGGGAAGAATTGGCGGACGCTTTTCACAAACTACATGAGAATGACGTCAACATCACTCTGTCCCGTGATGATCTGATCCATACAGTGATGAAGGAGGGTGAGTCCTTAGAGGCATTTGCCACGAGATGGAGGGGCTTGGCTGCCCGAATAAGCTCGGAGCCAACAGAAAAGGAATTGATGGGTTTGTTCATGAAAGCCTTTCCATGCGACTATCAGGGCCAAATGTTCGACTCGACTGCTGAATCTTTTGATCAACTCGTCCTTATGGGTGAAAATATCGAGGCAACCTTACATGACGGAGGGACCACTGAGCAGGACTCTATTGCTAAGAAGTTTCCCACTGTGAAAGACGAAGAACCTGCTGACAAGGTCGATGTTACACAGCCTATTCTAGACCGAAGGTCAGCAATGTTGCCTCCCAATTCTGCCGTGGAGACTAAGACCCAAGAAGAAGAACCAACCCCCATCAATCCAGAAACCAAGGTTCCATTACCCCTCTGTCCTCCTGATGATCTCAAGTTGGCGAAACGGAAGGCTTTATCCGAGAGATTGGGCCCACGCACAAAAGAATGGAAACATAAACGGTTTAGGCCAGTGCCCACCACTAAACCCGTAAGGAACTTAGCAGGGCCAAGTAATATCTATGTTCCACATCCTTGGCAAAGTTGCTGGCATGTCCCTGAGCCTCAGGAGCGAAGGCCACGTTGTCAATTCACGCCATTATCAGTACTGTTGTCAAGGCTTTTGATCACCCTGCAGAAATGAGGTTTGGCCGCCATGGAGCCGCCACACCAAAATATCGAATTCCACCCATGATACAATCTCCTGAAAAGCTGCGAGTATCATATGGGTGAAGTTGACCATTCGACTGATGATTGCCCCCCCTCAAGCACAAGGTCCAAAGCCTATTAGATAGAGGAGCGCTTACTCTTCAGAGCTTGTCTCCCAGCGAGCAACTGAATCATTCGCCCGGCCATGAGGGTAGTGTGAATGTCCATGTTGAACAAGCTCAAAGCTTGATCATGAAGCCCTTGATGGAGGAGGTTTCATTTCTCACCAACTCCCCCGCGACGGAACCGTTTTTGTATTTTGCTTTTTGTTTCTTGAACTTGTCGTTCCCTTTTGGATTTCATTCCCATTGGAGGAATAGACTTTTTAAAACTCCCTTTCCCTTGAGGTTGTAAATCCACTTGCTGAAAAAAATTAATTATGACAATGTTTTGAGAACTTGAGAAAGTATTCTAATCAGCTCATTGATGATATTTAGCCATATAAAAGAAAATGTTCTGAGACCTGGACTTCTTCATGCTTTCTCGTTTCTATCTCAAGCATTTGAGTTTGCGAGCTTTCCCAAGTAATCAGATATTCTTACATGTCATCGGGGTGGTTGTTTAAAGCAAAATTTGCTTTGAGCAGAGCTCCTTTTCGTGCTCCTAGGATTTTCTTCTTCTTATTTTTTTTTGACATGCCACATATTTTCTTGTAAAGTGGAGGAATTATATAGTGGAATAACCATAATGCATGTGGGCCTAATTTCCTAAAAAACCCTAAACTTTAAGTCTAGATTCAAATCTACCCAAAATTTTTTTTGTCACGTAAAAAATCACTAACTTTCAATAAATTCCCAAATCTGCCCTCGGTTGTATTTCCAATGTAATCTACACGGTTATAGTCCACTATTGTGCCACGTGTCAATATGTCTTCTTTTATTTGACTTTTTCTCTCTCCTCACTATCTCCCAAGTCCACTTTTGTCATAACTCTCGCTCTCTGTCACTCTCTTTCTCTCTGTCCCACATTAACGACGTCGAAGGTGATGACCTCAACGACGTTGTCGAAAGCGAATCGGGATCTGCCGCTCCAGTCGTCTATATCATCCTCCCTCTCCGCTTTGATCTCCGATCTCCAGGACCACCACAACGGCACTGTCGGATGGGAAGAGCTACCTATTTGTGGTCTCAATGCCACCGTCATCAATGACGTAAATCAGAGCTCAATTTTCTGTCATTTGTTTTCGATGCGCTCAATGTGGTTAATTACATAAACGCAAGATACACTCCACGCCTATCACAACTGGACTCCATCTCTCCTCACCTCGCCTCTAACTCACAAAAACATCCCCATTTTAGGTTTTTTGTGTTGGATATTTTAGTAGCTTTGAAATATTTTATGATTGTCATAAAGTCATCATTTTGTAACGGTTTTGCAACAGCGGCTTCGTAACATTTGATTTAATTCTTCATGAAGCCTCAATTATTTTATAACGGCGTCATTTTTAATAATTACCAATTGCTTTATAACATCTTCTTAATGGCTTTTTCCTCTTTATTAACGGCACTCTTTCTTGTACTTATAAATTATTACTTTGAGCATAATTGAAAAGTGATATATATACATATCAAATAAAGAATATCCTTTGTTCTTTTTTTTTTATCTATCTTTGTTCATGTTTCCTTCTAATATTCAGTACGGATTATATAAGAAGGTCTGTTGTATATTGGGAAGATAGCCGCTAGAGCCTTACAATCGAGTTTTGTACTCCAAGGGGCAGAATTATCCTTAAGGATAGTGACTAGCACCCCTCAGACTTTGATATTATTTTCTCATTTTTTCAACAGAATCTCCACAATTATTCTTATTTTTTCATGTTATCTAACAATTTTCTAACAATCTTAAGGATAATGCCTTAAGGATTGGAAGTGCAGCTGTTGCCAATGCTTTTGGAATTGAGCGTGGAATTGGAGATGGTGAAGGACATGTATGGCATATTCGTGGGCGGTTGTCTTGCGACATTACAGAACATTCAGCATAAGCGAAAATGCCTTTCAAGAGATACGTAGAGATCAAAAGGGTTGCTCTCACCAACTATGTGCATTTGGTGGAGATGAAGTCACGGCGTAGGAACGTGATCCATAGCACGGCCGCCTCGTGATTGCCGTGCGTTATCACCTCACCACCGCCAGGTTGTGTCTTTTCCAATTAAGTTGCAAGAGTTGCCTGTACGCATGGATTTCCTACTCTAATGTTTTCGTTATGTTTACTTTCGAGGATCATCGCGAACAGAGCCACAATCGAACCTGAATCATCTCACTTTGCTGATTGAAGCCAAGTATCGTTATCGAACCATCTTGTTAATTATTCAATTAAACTCAGATTCGCCGATATATCTCTACTATATTGTCTAGCTAAGTATCCTACGTCATATTGTGTTTTGAATTCTTAGCTATTCTGTTTATTGGGTACTTCACACCACATGCTCACAACTTGTTCAACAAAATGCCTGATTCAATCATAGATAGATAGTTCCTATTACATTCTGTCTATAAATATTTCGATGTTCAATTGATGTTGGGTTGTTTGTTTCCTGCTGGACTTCCTATATATAGTTGATTGAAAAGCAAATGGATTGCATAAATAAGTGATGTACGTCGACTGTTGTTCACAAGTGTTTGTGTATCGAATCCTGTTCATATGTGATTGTGCATGTCAAATGATGCTGATGCATGTTACTTTGAGATCGTGAGGTGCTGAAGGAAAGAGAATGATGGGCGTCACCAATTAGATGTGAATTTGAATGAAATAGGCTTAGTTTGATTATTCTGTTACATGTTCATGATTATGGGTAGTGTCTGATCTCTTTTCTTGGGTCCAAAGCATGTATAAAAATCAATGTCAATGTTATTTGCTTTACATCTGCTAGAATTGCTTGGCTTTATTGGACGTCCTTCGTTGAACATGAATTCTGATGAATTTAGCTTAATTTGAAGACTATTTGAGGCTCACATGTCAATAGTTTTTAGACACTTTCTAAGTGAATTTAGACCTCATTTTCAGTGCCAGTTAAGGACCCTGCTTACTGAGTGTTGCTGGACCGTATATACAAGCAATATGGTCTAATATATGTTGTTAGAATTATGAGCAATAAATACTTTGCTACATACATTATTGACATGTCGTGTGTTGAGTGCTTTAAACTTTAAAGTGGCATTTGCGTGCATCCACTCACGTGCCTGCAAGTTGTAAGGGTGTCTCTGTGGAAGCGAATTAATGAGTTGTGCAGTCCCTAGTGTTATGAAGTGCTCGAGACACAGCCTTCACCTTTCAAGGAACAACCATGGCATCCTACGAAGTGGACTTCCCGCTGTATTAGAATGATACGGTGATTCTAACTGAATTTCAAATTCAGATGAGACAAAATGGATATGTCTTCATCTTTGATGAATATGCTGTATTTGGAAATCAGCCAAATAAAATTGTGGGGGAAATGACAAGTCACTTGTAGATCTATGATGCACTATTAAAACTTTATGTCCCTCCTAAGGCACCGCCGCCGCCGCCAGCGCTGCCGATAGCTCCGGCGTGGTCACCATGGCCGACCTCCTCAAGAACATCTACTCTGACGACAGTCCCGCCACTCCCGACCTCTCGCTGTTCAACCACGGCGGGGCGTCGCTGCCGGGCTGGGGTGGCGCCGGCGGCGGTGGGAACGCCGGAGTCGAGATGACGGTGGACGAGGTGTGGAAGGAGATCATGGCTGGGGAGCGACGGGGCGAGCGGCAGGGGAGAGGAGGAGCTGACTCTGGAGGATTTCCTGACGTAGAATGGGGCTATGAGGGAAGAGGACGTGAGGATTGGTGGTGGTGGTGGTGGGGGAGCAGGGGGTTACTGCGGGGACGCGGCGGGGGATTTGAACGGGCATTTGATTCAGGTGGGGGGGATGGTGGGTGTGGGCGTGGGCGGCGGCGTTAGTAACAACAATGGCGGAATTGTGGGGAGCTTGGTGGTCGGGAGAAGGAAGAGGAGGCCGTGGAGGAGCCGGTGGATAAGGCCACGCAGCAGAAGAAGAGGCGGATGATCAAGAACCGAGAATCGGCGGCGACGTCCCGAGAACGCAAGCAGGTAATTTCATTTGGTCTTCTCTGTGTGTCATGAGCTCTCTCTCTTTCTCTCTCCCCTACAACACCCAGACCTGCCCTTGCTCGACAAGCTTCCACACCTTTTGGTCATGGAGGAGGGAATCCAGACCCCAGCATCGTCATCGTCGGCAACCAGTCTTCCGACAAGTCGAGTGTCCTCGAGTCCTTCGCTAGCATCAACCTGCCATGAGGCAGGGCATTTGCACGCGAATCCCTCCCATCATGCGACTCCAAGACAACCCATACGCCGATCGCCTGGACCTCTACCTCAAGATCAACGACCAAGTTGTCCCCATCAACGAGGACCACATCTCCGAGGCCATTACTGCCGCCAGGTCCAGCGAGAACCAAACCGGGCATGGGCTTTCCAATCCGGCTGCTCTCTCACAACGATTGGCAATAACGCAGCGAGGCATCTCAGCCATCGCGGATCCGATGGCGGGGAGTTGCCGAATCGCGTGACGGTGAGCGAGGTGTTGAAGTACTCCCTCACCTGGGTGACCATCCCATTGGGGGAGACCGTCCAGGCGTTGAGCGGGTATGAGTGGAAGCCCTCAGTGATCACAGTGGAGCCAAAGAAGGTGATGGAGTCGGGGACGAAGAGAAAGGTGTTGTCCGACGTGGTGGAGGAGGCGCCGGTGAGGAGGCGCATCAAGAACTTGGGGGATGGAACCATCACTCGAGGTTGGGGCGAGGATGCGATGGATGGCATCGCAGTCGCAGAATTGGAGGGCCTTGTACAGGGTGCGGACCACCGTACGATTTGTGGGCTCATGGTCCTCCGGATGCTGAAGAAGAAAATGAAAATTTTCTGCTAACCTTTGCTTTGGGTTTGATGGAGAGAGAGAGAAGATGGAAGTTCTAACAGTCAATGATGTGGAACTTGGGCGAGGGTGAGGGGAGAGAAAACGAAAAGGAAAAATAGAATAAGAAAGTTAGACAGGTACGTGGACTTTAACGTGTCTATTGGACGGAAACCTTTTAGGAACTCGTTAGAAGTTGATGATTTTTTAGGTGACAAAAAAGAGCTTTGGATAGATTTGGATCTATACCTAAAGTTGGGATTTTTTAGGGAATTAGGCCGATGCATGTGTGCATTTCCATGGAAGAAATGGATAGAGAGATTTCCTTCTTGTCCGTCTATTTCCCTTTCATGTTTATTACTGCTCATGGGTTACTAGATTTGTTACATATCACGATAGTAATTTGATTTATTTTGCGGGTGAGTTGATTGTGAATGGAGAGATTGTTCAAAGACCACCAGAGAGACAGAGGAGACCCGAGCCACAACCTCAGGGAGTCAAGGACAAAGACCGGCCAAAATCCGGTGACACAGCACGTGACGTTCTTCGCTAAAAAACAAAAAGTCGGAGGTACTAATCGATGAACAAACCTGTGTAGTCATTTCTCGGGAATGAAAAAAAGTAGGCTCAATGTGTTTCTGGAGAATGCAATTCCTCGTCCAAGTTAATGCGGTGCTTGATTTGGTCCCATATAATTTAATCAGTATATACAAAAGTTTCAAATGTGAATCTTGTGTATGTATTGGCTCCTTCATGCGATTTTTGATATCCGTAGATGGTCAAGCGGGCGGAGACAACAATCTTCTCGCTTGAGCTTCTCCGCCACCTAAAACCATCGGAATTCAACGACTTAAAGAAATATCATGCCTGGCAAAAAAGGTGGTTCAAGATCCTAGAAGCAAGGTTGCTTCTTCACCCGTCGATCCCTTTGGAGAATTCCAATGCGTGCGACGTCCATCTCTGAGAGATTATCCAAGCCGGCTAGACAGAGACCACAGACATAGGGAAAAACTCAAACACCATGCGAAGCCTCGGCAATTCCATGTTGCTGTTGTCCTGGCGAAGCGCCAATGGGACTCTTACTGATGTTTGCCACTGGGCCGATGGATTCCCTCTGAACATTCACCTGTATGTGACTGCTGAAATCGATATTTGACATCAGGGACGAGACTTTAGTCCTCGATGAGGTTGACGAGCTTCTTGAGCTCATGAAGAAGACAGTCTATACTCAGAACCAATCGGCTGATAAACAATCTGAGCCTAACATGGGTGTTTTTCCAACAATACGTCGGCACGATGCAGTTGGAACCGGACTTCCTTTTCATTGCGCATGCCATGTTGACAGAAGTAGCGAATGAAGCCAAGAGGCAGGACTGAGACGCTTTGCTCATTAAGGTTAACCTCAATACGAGGGTGATTGGAGAAGAGATTGGGTAACTATCATGACTACTTCAAGAATGGGAGGATGAACCTGATGGAGAATTTGCTGCCATTGGCAGTGACGACAGCAAACATTTTATGCGATGATACAATGCTTTCCATGGTAACAGAACAAGCGAATGGTGATGTAGCATGGACCTGACTGGAGATCACGTGGATGGTTACATACGATCAGTGAAGAATGCATTGTCGAAGGTGTGTATCATTCATTTCTCCATTCATTTTGCCGTACCATCATGGAGTAATTAATTTTTGTCCGATAGAATGTCCGGTGAGTTTGCATCCAGCCCAGTCTACACCAGCAAAGCCAAATAAATGGAGAGAACTAGGAGACAAAATGCAAAGCCTAAGGTGTAAAGTACCGCAAACATATCAGAGAATATGGTTTTCCATCTAATAGTGAGCAACAGTTGAGGCATGCATATGTTGGCATATTATGTTGATCACGAGCAAGAGATCCGGACGAGTGGGGCTAAGGTATTGACGAGCGCCTACAATATTTCGAAAATAGGATAGATCAGCGTAGAGCTTATCACCATGTTTGAGTGGTGGTTGCTTGGTAGCTATTGGAGTTGTAAAATATGGGTCCGAAAAAAAAAAAAGTCAACAAGTCAACAAGTCAAAAAGAAGAATAGTGATGTTCGGCTCTTTTAAGAAGCCAAGGGCACGAAACAGAGACAGAAAAATAGAGAGGAAAAGAAGAGAAAGGAGAGGAAGAGAAGAAGAAAAAGAAGAAAGGGAGGATTTTGCGCCGCGCGGACCTCGTCTAGCCGATTCGACTTCGAATCGCAACACTCGGTAAGTACTCGCGCCCCTCGTTCGTTTGATCGGAGAAGTTTTCCGATTTAAGGTTTAAATTCGGAATTTTGGGAAATTTGAGCAGCGAAGTCTGATTTTTGAGTCGTTCAGCTGCATATTTTTATAGAATTGGTAGTTTACGGTGTTGCGGAGCCATGGGATTTTACGGAACCTGATTTGGACTTATGGTTTGCCGGATATGAATTTTTGAAGTCGAGTGCGCGCAGTGAACAGTGCACGAACAATGGTTTTTAGGCCGATTTTCGTCGGTTTTCGGCTCGATTTTGGGGTTGCCAAGTTGGGGTTCTTGTAGTGCTCGGAATAAGCTTCTCTGGACTATAAGTTCACTTGGAACGGAATTTGGTGGAAAAAGTTATGGCGCAATCAAATTTCGCGCTCAAATTCCGCGTCGTGGACGAATTTAGATAATCGCTTTAGACGAGTGTTTTGGGAGCGTCTTTTAGTCGTTATATTAGCGTTTAAGCCTAGTTGAGCCGAGTCGTAGTTAAAATAACATTTTACTCGGTTTTGATACCGCTTTCTGGCTTATTGTTAGGTATTCGAGTGCGTCGGCTCGAGAAACCGCTATAGGTTAGTTTTCAGCTTTTCAAGGTGAGTGGTACTATTTCTTCTTTGAATTTGTAAACTCATGTTTAGAAAATGATATGTATTAGATATGTTACCATATAAGAAATGACATTTTGATTGCATAAAACTAGATCGAGCATTTACTGCCATCTTATGTATTTAAAATGAAAGATTATCTTTTGATTTCAGTTTTAATTTACTGAATGCAAATAGGTTTGCGAAACCTTGTGAGAAAGACTCATGAGGAGTTCTTGCATTCGAATGTGGCTTATGAAGAGTTTATATCGGTTTATGAAATGGTTTATGAAATGATTTCTGGAATGGGTGTTGTAGATTGGTGGGTGATATTGTTATGGATTTTGATGCTCAGTGTCTCTGTGAACCCAAATGAGGGGTTATGGGTATGTGCATACTAGTCTAGGATATCCTTGTGGGCCGAGCCACCGGCTTATAGTAGGTGGAGACCTTACCAAGGGGGGAATCTTGGTCGCCTTTCACGGGGCGTTATCTGTGATCATACTTAGATTTCTGAGCAAGAGATTGGCCAATGGAATTGACCATTGGTTTCTCCTTTGATATTATTAATTAAAACGAGATTTCCTATTGTAAAAAGGTTATGTTTAAACTGGTATATAACGTATTTTGACTTTGAAGTTTGTGATATGTTGGAGTTGGAATTAATTGAGCTTTCGTTTGGTCTTATAACTGTGTACATAGTGGGTGCTCGATCTACTTAGAAGAAATGTATTACTCACTGAGCCGTGGTAGCTCATTCCTCTCATTTTACTTGTTTTTCAGGTTCTTCACCGAGGCGCTAGTAGGCGTGAGAGTTCCGGTGTCGGGGAAGGCATTTCGGTAGTTGAGACTTTTTGGTACGAGTTACACATGGATGTAGAGCTTAATGTACTTAGCTTTTTGGTGGATTGTAGTTAACTCTGATATTGTAACCAAATAAACTTTATATCATATATATATGTGGATACATATATTTTGATATCATGTGAGTTTTGGTTATGTTTAGGCTGCGTCCTTTTGTGAAAGGATGGCCGTGTCATGCCCTTATTCTTGTTGAGTTTGGGGTGTGACATTTATTGGTATCAGAGCATAGGTTTTGATTTTTGGAGTATAGATATTGGACGTTGTGAGATTGTGTGATAGATTTTTGCGCTAGTCTTTTATATACTAAGTAGTATTTCATTCTTGGATTCAGGCGATCATGAGTTTTGACTCGGAGCCACTTGCCTCGCTTCTTAAGAGTAATAAAGGCAAGCGAGTCATTACTTCCGACACTAAAGATATGTCTCAACGTTCTCAAGATGTGACTTTAAAAAATAGACTGGACGATCAATATGAAGCGAGTTCCGACTCACCAGAAGCTAGAGAAGAACCCCAAGAGCCTAATCCCCCGGCTGATTTTACTCAAGCAATGATTCATTGGTATCGTCAGGCAAAGGAATTAAATGAAGGTGGCACCACTGACTCATGCACCTTTGCGCAATTCAGAAAGGTGGATCCACCTAAGTTTGATGGGAAGTTTGATCCTCTTAAGGCCGATGGTTGGATTAGAAACATAAAGGAAATCTTTAGAGCGGAAAATGTTCGTGACAATCAGAAGGTCAACTTCGCCACTCGTTATTTGGAAGGTGAAGCTATATGTTGGTGGCAAGGGACTAGACTCGCCCTTGGAGGTACTGATGTAATCATTTCTTGGAAGGACTTCATTGAAGCATTCAATGCCCAATTCTTCCCCGAATCATTCCAAGCGAAGATGAGAAGTGACTTTGCAAATGTATCTCAGGGTAGCTCGTCAGTTATGAAGTATGCAGCCTGCTTTAATCAGCTCAGTAGATTTGAGGAAGGCTTCGTGGCTAGTGAGAAGTGGAGGGCAGAACACTTTCAGCGAGGACTTCGACCTGATATTCGCAGTATTCTCACGCCTTTTGTACTGACTACGTACAAAGATGTCTTGGATCGAGCGATTAGGGTGGAGCAAGACATGTTGGAGAGCGGCGCACAGGGTGCACCTCAGTACAAGAGGTTTAAGCCCACTGATTATCATGATAGTCGGACCAGTGGTAGCAAAAAGCGAAGGGATTTCATTCAGCCAGGAAGGCCTAAGATTCAGAGTAATCCAGGTCCTTGTGCTACTTGTGGTAAGCGTCATAGCGGTCCTTGTTACCGCAAGACAGGAGCTTGCCTCCTTTGTGGGAAAATAGGACATATGGCGTGTGATTGTCCTACACAGAAGGATACCCCTAGAGATAGTAGAGTGTGTTTTGTTTGTGGGCAGCCTGGGCACCTAGCATCTTCTTATTCTATGAGGAAAATTGCATCTTCAGCTGGTAGGCCCCAAGGAAATCAGGAAAGGCAAAAGACGACTGGAAAAGTTTTTGCGATAACAAAGGAGGATGCGACAGCATCTAACGCAGTTGTTGCAGGTAATATTTATATTGCCTCTCAATATGCGTATGCGCTATTTGATCCGGGTGCTACGCATTCCTTTATTGCCATTGATTTCGCAAGGAAACTAGATGTGTTGCCTAAGCCTCTTGAGTATAAGATGCATGTTGATACTCCTACTGGTGATTTTCTGATTGCTAACCGCGTGTTCAAGAGATGTTTGCTTTGGATTAATGATGTAGTATTACCTGTCGATTTGGTGGAGTTAGATATACGGGATTTCGATGTTATTTTGGGAATGGACTGGTTATCCACATATCATGCAACTGTTGATTGCTATTCTAAGAAGGTTGTCTTTCGACTTCTAAATCAACCCGAATTCTCTTTTTCGGGAAGTTGTAAAGACACTTTTCCAAGATTGATATCAGCTTTACAAGTGAGGAAGCTTTTAAGGAAGGGTTGTTGCGGTTATGTGGCTTGTGTAAAAGACACAAGTAAAGATGTTGTAAAGCTTGAAAATATTCCTATTGTCAGAGACTTTCCAGATGTGTTTCCTGAAGAATTGCCTGGCTTGCCTCCTGATAGAGAGATTGATTTCTGTATTGATTTGATGTCTGGTACTACGCCTATCTCTAAGGCGCCATATCGGATGGCACCATCTGAATTGAAGGAATTGAAAGCACAGCTGCAGGAGTTGTTGGATAAGGGTTTTATTAGACCTAGCGTTTCGCCTTGGGGAGCTCCGGTTCTTTTTGTGAAAAAGAAGGATGGTAGTATGCGACTTTGCATCGATTATCGAGAACTTAACAAGGCGACGATAAAAAATAAATACCCTTTGCCCCGGATTGACTATTTGTTTGATCAACTTCAAGGAGCTCAGGTATTTTCTAAGATTGACCTTCGTTCTGGGTATCATCAGTTGAAGATAAAGGCAGATGATGTACCAAAAACTACTTTCAGGATGAGGTATGGCCATTATGAATTTCTTGTCATGCCTTTTGGATTAACAAATGCACCTGCTGCTTTCATGGATTTGATGAATAGGGTGTTCAGGCAGTATCTTAATAAGTTTATCGTGGTGTTCATTGATGATATTTTGGTGTATTCGAAGAGTTTGGAGGAACATAAACAACACTTGAGGTTTGTCTTGCAAACTTTGGGTGAGAAGAAGTTGTTTGCTAAATTCAGTAAGTGCGATTTTTGGCTTGATCATATAGAATTCTCAGGCCATATAATCTCGAAGGATGGCATTTCAGTCGACCCAAAGAAAGTTGAAGCAGTTGTCTAATGGAGTCGCCCTACCAATGTCACTGAAGTGAGAAGTTTTCTTGGTCTAGCTGGATACTATAGGCGGTTTGTGGAGGGATTTTCTAAACTTGCCGGTCCACTTACTCGCCTAACTCAGAAGAGAGTTAAATTTATATGGTCCGATTAGTGTGAGCATAGTTTCCAAGAGTTGAAGAGATGGTTAGTGTCGGCTCCTATATTGACCTTGCCTTCAGGTACTGGTGGCTTCACAATCTACTATGATGCATATAAGGAAGGTTTAGGTTGTGTTCTTATGCAAAATGGAAAAGTTGTGGCCTATGCCTCTAGACAGTTGAAAGTACATGAGAGAAATTATCCTACTCATGATTTGGAATTAGCAGCGGTTGTGTTTGCCTTGAAGATATGGTGGCACTACTTGTATGGTGAGAAATGTGAAGTCTTTACTGATCATAAGAGTTTGAAGTACATCTTTACTCAGAAAAAATTGAACATGAGACAGAGGAGATGGCTAGAACTCTTGAAGGATTACGACCTGTCTATTAATTACCATCCAGGTAAGGCAAATGTAGTAGCCGACGCCCTAAGTCGTAAATTTTATGGAAACATGGCAGCGTTGCTCACTTCTCATAAGCCTATTCTTGAGGATATGAGGAAGTTGGACTTGGAGGTATTGGTACATAAACTTGGTGCTCGATTAGCTAATCTTCAAGTACAACCAATGTTGATTGACAGAATTAAGGCTAAGCAGAATGGGGATCCTCAGTTGGGAAAGATTAGAGAAGGAGTAGAAGCTGGGAGACAAGAGGACTTCAATATCCATGTGGATGGGTCATTGAGGTTTCATGGTCGACTATGCGTTCCTGCTGATTCGGAATTGAAAAAGGAGATATTGCAGGAAGCTCATAGTACGAGATTCTCTATCCATCTGGGAAGCACTAAAATGTAGCGGGATGTGAGAGAGAATTTTTGGTGGATCAATATGAAGAAAGATATCGTGAAGTTTGTTGACCAGTGCCTGATTTGCCAGCAAGTAAAGATTGAGCATCAGAAACCAGGTAGACAGCTACACCCACTTAAGATACCTAAGTGGAAGTGGGAGCATATTACCATGGACTTCATCGTTGGTCTACCGAGGACATCTAGTGGTAAAAACGCTATATGGGTGATTGTCGATCGATTGACTAAATCTGCTCACTTTTTGTCATATCGATTCGGTCTTTCACTTGAGGATATGGCGAAGCGGTATGTTAATGAGATAGTGAAGTTTCATGGGGTTCCAGTGAGCATTGTTTCTGATAGGGATCCCAGGTTTGTGTCTAACTTTTGGAAGAGTTTGCAAGGAGCATTGGGTACTAAACTCAACTTCAGCACGGCTTTTCATCCGCAAACAGATGGACAGTCTGAGAGAACGATTCAGACATTAGAGGACATGCTAAGATCCTATGTTATTGACTTTGGCGGTTCGTGGGACGAACACCTTCATTTGGCGGAGTTTTCCTATAATAACAGTTATCATTCTAGCATCAAGATGGCTCCTTTTGAAGCTCTATACGGTCGAAAATGCAGAACTCCAGTATGTTGGGATGATGTTGGTGAGAAAAGATTAACTGGCCCAGAGTTTATTCAACAGTCAGAAGAGAAAGTCAGGGAGATTCGAGAGCATTTGAGAACAGCACAAAGCCGTCAGAAAAGCTATGCTGACCTCAAAAGACGCAAGGTAGAGTTCAATGTGGGAGATCATGCATTCCTCAAAGTTTCTCCAATGAGTTATGAGATTTGGCACTCGTGGTAAGTTAAGTCCAAGATATGTGGGACCATTCTTAATATTAGAGAAGATTGGCGAAATTGCTTATAAACTGGCTTTACCACCAGCGTTATCGGGCGTGCATGATGTGTTTCACGTGTCTTTATTGCGAAGATATGTGCCAAATCCTGAACATATGCTTGACTTTACACCTTTAAGATTAAAGGAAAACCTATCATATGACGAGCAACCAGTACGCATTGTTGATAGAAAAGATCAAGTGCTATGACAACGCACTATTCCTTACGTAAAGATTCAATAGCAAAACCACACCGAGAGGGAGGCCACTTGGGAGCTTGAGGAGGAGGCAAGACGCAAATACCCTCACTTGTTTGATGATTGAGGCACATCTAAATTTCGAGGGCGAAATTTTTTTTAAGGAGGGGAGAATGTAAAATATGGGCCGAAAAAAAAAAAGTCAACAAGTCAACAAGTCAAAAAGAAGAATAGTGATGTTCGGCTCTTTTAAGAAGCCAAGGGCACGAAACAGAGACAGAAAAATAGAGAGGAAAAGAAGAGAAAGGAGAGGAAGAGAAGAAGAAAAAGAAGAAAGGAAGGATTTTGCGCCGCGCTGACCTCGTCTAGCCGATTCGACTTCGAATCGCAACGCTCGGTAAGTACTCGCGCCCCTCGTTCGTTTGATCGGAGAAGTTTTTCGATTTAGGGTTTAAATTCGAAATTTTGGGAAATTTGAGAGGCGAAGTCTGATTTTTGAGTCGTTCAGCTGCATATTTTTATAGAATTGGTAGTTTACGGTGTTGCGGAGCCATGGGATTTTACGGAACCTGATTTGGACTTACGGTTTGCCGGATATGAATTTTTGAAGTCAAGTGCGCGCAGTGAACAGTGTGCGAACAGTGATTTTTAGGTCGATTTTCGTCGGTTTTTGGCTCGATTTTGGGGCTGCCAAGTTGAGGTTCTTGTAGTGCTCGGAATAAGCTTTCTCTGGACTATAAGTTCACTTGGAACGGAATTTGGTGGAAAAAGTTATGGCGCAATCAAATTTCGCGCTCAAATTCCGCGTCGTGGACGAATTTAGATAATCGCTTTAGACGAGTGTTTTGGGAGCGTCTTTTAGTCGTTATATTAGCGTTTAAGCCTAGTTGAGCCGAGTCGTAGTTAAAATAACATTTTACTCGGTTTTGATATCGCTTTTCGGCTTATTGTTAGGTACTCGAGTGCGTCGGCTCGAGAAACCACTATAGGTTAGGTTTCAGCTTTTCAAGGTGAGTGGTACTATTTCTTTTTTGAATTTGTAAACTCATGTTTAGAAAATGATATGTATTAGATATGTTACCATATAAGAAATGGCATTTTGATTGCATAAAACTGGATCGAGCATTTACTGCCATCTTGTGTATTTAAAATGAAAGATTATCTTTTGATTTCAGTTTTAATTTACTGAATGCAAATAGGTTTGCGAAACCTTGTGAGAAAGACTCATGAGGAGTTCTTGCATTCGAATGTGGCTTATGAAGAGTTTTATATCGGTTTATGAAATGGTTTATGAAATGATTTCTGGAATGAGTGTTGTAGATTGGTGGGTGATATTGTTATGGATTTTGATGCTCAGTGTCTCTGTGAACCCAAATGAGGGGTTATGGGTATGCGCATACTAGTCTAGGATATCCTTGTGGGCCGAGCCACAGGCTTATAGTAGGTGGAGACCTTACCAAGGGGGGAATCTTGGTCGCCTTTCACGGGGCGTTATCTGTGATCATACTTAGATTTCTGAGTAAGAGATTGGCCAATGGAATTGACCATTGGTTTCTCCTTTGATATTATTAATTAAAACGAGATTTCCTATTGTGAAAAGGTTATGTTTAAACTGGTATATAACATATTTTGACTTTGAAGTTTGTGATATGTTGGAGTTGGGATAAATTGAGCTTTCGTTTGGTCTTATAACTGTGTACATAGTGGGTGCTCGATCTACTTAGAAGAAATGTATTACTCACTGAGCCGTGGTAGCTCATTCCTCTCATTTTACTTGTTTTTCAGGTTCTTCACCGAGGCGCTAGTAGGTGTGAGAGTTCCGGTGTCGGGGAGGGCATTTTGGTAGTTGAGACTTTTTGGTACGAGTTACACATGGATGTGGAGCTTAATGTACTTAGCTTTTTGGTGGATTGTAGTTAACTCTGATATTGTAACCAAATAAACTTTATATCATATATATATGTGGATACATATATTTTGATATCATGTGAGTTTTGGTTATGTTTAGGCTGCGTCCTTTTGTGAAAGGATGGCCGTGTCATGCCCTTATTCTTGTTGAGTTTAGGGTGTGACAGGAGTAGCAATCGGCTTACAATGCACAATTGATGCTTGACTCAAAAGATCCAAGGCATATTTTTGTCATGAGATAAAGAGTCAATCAATGGAGCAATTGAATTTAATGCCCAAGAAATAATGAAGAGCATCTAGATCTTTCATGGAAAACACTTGACCAAGTGCCTGCACAAGATGGTTTAGTAATTTTGGGGAATCACCAATGATGACTATATCATCCATGTAGACAATAAACAAATTATAATGGATTAGCAGTGCTGCAGAAGAATCCATAATCGAAAATAAAATCATTGAACTTATCGAACCATGCCCTAGGAGCTTGTTTGAGGCCAAATAGCGCATGCCGAAGTAAGCAAACATGGTAAGGATGAAATGAATCGCAGAAACCTGGTGGTAGTTCCATATAGACAGTAACATCGAAATCGCTGTGTGGGAAGGCATTCTTGACATCTAAGGTAGCGAATGATAACCATTCTGTTTCGGAATGAGTTCCTGAACCAGAAATAGATTTTTCTATTTTTGGTTCTTGGATGAGTTTCTGAGAAAAAAACCCGTTTGATAATAACACAAAATTTCTATTTCCTGAAACAAAAACCCATTTGATAAACAACAGAAAATTCTATTTCCAGGAACAGAAATCCATTTTTTTAGAAATTGAATAAAAATAAAAAAATCTGAAAAATTCATAAAAATCTTTAAAAAAATTAGAAAATCCCAAAAAATTGAAAAATTCCAGAAAAAATCATCAAAATGTCGAGAAAAAAAAAATCAGATTTCAGGAAAATAGGAAATTTGTTGAATTTTTTCAAAAAAAATCAAGAAATAAAAAATTTCAAAACTTCACAGAATGACTTAGAATACATGTGGCCATCCACTTTGAGCGAAATTTAAATTTTTTTATGTGAAAAAAAAAACATAAAAAATTTTAAATTTTAAAACTTCACAGAATGACTTAGAATACATGCGGCCATCCACTTTGAGCGAAATTTAAATTTTTTTAGGTGCAAAAAAAACATAAAAAATAAAAAATTTCAAAACTTCACAGAATGGCTTAGAATAAATGTGGCCATCCACTTTGAGCGAAAAGTGGGTGGCCACAGGTATTCTAAGCCATTC
This sequence comes from Syzygium jambos, assembly GCA_031216235.1. NCBI lineage: Eukaryota > Viridiplantae > Streptophyta > Magnoliopsida > Myrtales > Myrtaceae > Syzygium > Syzygium jambos. The sequence goes on from CM062227.1 coordinate 26,664,889, forward strand.
TAAAAAGTTTTAAAATTTTTCATTTTTTTTATTTTTTTTCGGCAGCTAAAAAATTTAAATTTCGCTTAAAGTAGGTGACCACAGGTATTCTAAGCCATTCTATGAAGTTTTGAAATTTATGATTTTTTTAAATTTTTTTCGACACCTAAAATAAATTAAATTTCGCTCAAAGTGGGTGGCCACAGGTTGTAAAGTTTTGAAATTAAATTTTACGTTGGATTTGTAACGTTACGTACGCCCGCACACAAATTCCAGTCAAATTAATGCAAATGGCCAAGCACTGGAACGGGTCTTCAGCATTCAACCACCATGGCTCTTGATATTTGCTCTCAATATTTGTGAGTATGCATCGTTCCTCATAATATCGCAAATGCTTATGGAGAAAAGCAAACCAAGCACATCACATTACAAGAGCCAATATAGGAGATCCCAAAATACCACGTCACATTACAAGAGCCAACATAAAAAAATCCTCAAATACAAAATAATGGAAATACATTAGAAAAGTCGGAAACACATTTTCATGGAATCTCCGCCATATTATTATCAATTGCCAATTGATTGGCAATTCTTTTCCTAAGCATGTTGATCTCGATATCCTCCTCGGTCGATGTATCGTCAATAACCTCATCTTGTGCACTTCAAAACGAGTACTCTGAATCACCATATTAGGAAAAGTTCTTATCCATCTTATCTTGATCACGGATGTAATTATAAATAGCACAACATGCAATTACAATACATGACTGCTTTTGAATTGAAAATGAAGGCATGTATCTCAAAATGAAAAAGTGATTCTTTAACACCGCAAATGATCTCTCAATAACACCGCTAGCTCATAGTTTCCAAGAGAAAATGTCAAGTATGACAGTGCGGACACTCCCTCGGCTGCCTCTTCTCCATCCGATGTCCTGAATATATTTGCAACTGTTATCTGCAGAGAGACACTCGACCAAGAATGATTACTTCCAAGCACATAGAAACACATTGAGACTGCACAGATATGCTCATCTTGCAAATGCACAGCGCACAAATCACGACATCAACACAAAAAATTCAATGAAAAGGAAATGGACAGCAGATTGGACTTCATTCCTGTTCCTCCAAAATTTCCAAGGCTATAAACTCAATCAGGACTACTCTACAAATCATGTTTAGACCTAGACCACAAAGCAAATGGCAAATGGCGACGCACTTTCAAGTCTTCAACTCTGCTCTTCTTCAGTGGCTCTGGCATCAGCCTGCTCTGCAGTAGTTGCCATCAACTCGTCGAACTTCTCTGACTTCCCCAGCAATATCTCCATCTGCACAGTATATAATCCACCTAGGTTATCAAACTCAACTGAGTACTAAAAGTAAAATCGTCGATGAAAATTCGCTATCAAGCGCACATAAAGACTAATGCTTACTCACCTTGGCCTTTTGGATAGGTCATCCTCTTGATTCATCCTTGATACCAACAGTTGACGTTGTGATCTCTGCAAGAAGTGTATTTGCATTTCCTCATAAACTTGCACATTACCTGCTTCAAACATATATTATGAAAACATAGAGAAAATCATACTCGTCTCTGCAGCAAATCCATTGTTCTTTAGAATTTCCGCGATGGTGACCACTGTTGCAATAGCTACATATGTAAAACCATGGAATGAAAAACTAAGAATGCCAATTGCCACGATGAGCAGACAGGTAGCTGAACCTCTTTCAAAATAAAAAAGAACATACAAAGCAATTAACAATTAACAATGCGCCAGTTAGCTGAATCTTGTGCATTACTGACAGTTAATTAAAACTCATCACCAACCAACCCAAAACAGGGAATTGTTTTGCCCGAAAATAGAAACCATATATCTACAAGCCTTAGTCTGTCTAATAAGGACTAGTCTAGTCATCCTAAGAGACAAAAGAAGGTTCAAGGGCAACCGCAGAAACCCCTAGATACTGTAAACTCGAGCAGATAGAAAGGCTTATGGCTGCTTATGGCTCCTCAAACAACCCTCTGCACGAATTCCTCAACAACTAAGAACTATTGTGTGCTTCATAGAGTTATATAAACTGAAAGGTATACCCATAATTGGTTTTGCAAAAAGCACTCAGAAAGGGGATTGCATATGAGAATTTTCAGTTATGATCAAGGCCAAAGCAGAAATAGACGAAGAATGGACTAGTATACAAGCACTAGCGACGAGATTTCCAATTCGGACAGGAGGAGAATGCTCTATAAACACGCTTATAAGTCAAATGGAATATCTATCGACACGTTCTAATCACCATACGCACAGTCCTGACTCCGACAAACACAGTCATACAAATCAAAGGCGAAACAAAAACAACAATAACGAATAAGAATCCATATCCATCCCAAGAGCAGAAAGTTCCATCTCATTGTACTGCTGCATATATGTCTGCATTCACAACAAAAACTGAACCAATCACCAAACCGCCGACTGGCTGTCCATCGATTCCCACAAAAGAACCAAACTTTTACAAATACAACTCCACGCGACACGATCAACCAAAACCAAATCCCACATTCCAAAGCAAAAACAAGCAAACAACGTATGTCGGCGACGGCACACATTATCGCCTCCACCCTGACCGCAGACGGTGAAGCACGAAACCACAACAAGCCAAACAAACCTCACACATCAACCTGACTACGTGAATCGATACGAGCAGGTCCACTGACGAAAACGATCCAAAAAAAAAAACAAAAACCTAGAAACCTAAGTCGAATCCGCATGTCATTCGAACGAATCTCTCCATACGTTTACCTTAGCTAGGTTGACGTAGAAGAAGAGAGGCTTCTTGGTGTTGGAGACTTGGATGTCGAGCGGCCTCGCCGTGGCCGGCGATCGAGCTATAGGGGAGGCCGAGTGGCCTCGCCCAGGGCAAGCGGTCGAGCTCACCGTCGCCCAGATCTGGGCGACCGCGAGCTCGACTGCCGGCCACGGCAAGGCTGAAGCTGACCCCCCCCCCGATCACGGCGACTTCCAAATCCAGAAAAGAGAGAGATGAGAGGAGATTTGCGCACGATCGGAGCTTATGTGGAGCAGGAGCGAGCGGCCCTGGCTTCCTCTCGGTCGGAGCGAGCGAACGAGTGGCCTGGCTTCCTCTCGACGGCGACAGAGAGAGTAGAGAGAGAGACGGGTAGATCAGAGAGCTCGAAGGAGACGAGAGAGATGTGCTGAAAAAAATGATTTCCTCATAAATGGTTCTCACTTTTGTTCCAGAAATGAAAAACCAACTTTTTTTTGTTCTCATTTCTGGTTCAAAATGAGTTCTGGGACAAAAACTTGTCCCAGAAATAGAAAAATTAAATTGCGTTAACAAACGGGTTTCTGGTCCAAAACTGATTTCGGGAGCAAAAAACCAGTTCTGGACAGAACCAGAATGGTTATCATGCGGCACCTAATTAGCAAATTTCCCATTTCTGAACGGTAGCAACAGATAGGACAATGCGAATTGTGGCTTGTTTGACTATCGGACTAAAAGTTTCTAGTAAGTCCATGCCCTCCTCTTGATGAAAGCCTTTTGCGATAAGTCGAGCTTCCAATCATTCAAGTAAACCATCATCATGTAGTTTGTCTTGTACAACCATTTACATCCAACCACATTTATTAAGGGATGACGGCGAACTAGTTCCCATGTTTTGTTGATTGCAAGAGCATCCAACTCTTCAAGCAGAGTAGCTGTCCAACTAGGGTGGTTTAAGGCTGAATGGATAGTGCGTGGTTCAGGAGGGATAGATGATACTGCTATATTGACATACCTAGTGTTTGGCTTCGAGATCTCGGCCTTTGAACATGTAACCATGGGATGTACTGAGGATGTGGAAGCTTCTAACTGAGACGGAACTAAAGATTCACTCTCTACTAGTTGTGCCAAATAATTTGAGAGAATCGTAGATGAAGCATTCGAGTCCGGTTCTATCTCAACAAACAAACGTGCACGTTCGCTTGCAGAGTCAAGATCTATTAGTGAACAACCATTTTGACCAACTTCTGGACTAGGTTGGGGCATAGTCAAATGATCACCGGAATCTTTTGTTTGTGATGAACTTAAAGTTAAATTCCATTGCAATAGCTCCCCCTTAGTCATAACAGTAACCTGAGAAGAAGAAGCAAAAGAAAAATAATGCTCATAAAAAACATGTTGAGATATATAAACACAACCGGTAGATTGATGAAGATAATGATATCCTTTGTGCTTTTCACTGTATCTCAAAAATACACACAACAAAGAGTGCTTGTCAAATTTGTTCATTGTGTAGTTGCGTAAATATGGACAACACTGAGAGCCAAACACTCGGATTAATGAGTAATCAAGGTCCATTTTGAATAAGACAAAGTATGGACTTCGATTGCCTAAAGCAGTTGAAGGAAGCCGATTTATCAAATAATTCGTCGTTGTAAACACTTCCACCTAATAGTTGAGGGGAATAGATGCCTCAAATAATGTAGCAAGTCCGAGTTCAACAATGTGTCAATGTTTCGTGTCAGTAACACCGTTTTGTTCTAGTGTACCTAGACAAGAGAGTTGTTGTTGTATGCCACATTCACGAAGATGCGTGAGGAAATTATTGCTCGTGAATTCACCTCCTCTATCAGATTGAAAATTTTTAATTTTCTTATCAAGCTGATTTTCAACTAATTTCTGAAAAGATAGGAATATCTCAAAGAAGTTTGACTTTCACTTCAATGTATACAACCAACAATATCGGGAGAAATCATCAATATATACCACATAATATCGAAATTTTTGCATAGAAGGATTTGGGCTTGGTCCCCAAAGATCACAGTGTATTTTCTCCGATGGATGGGAACATTGAGAATCAGATAAAGAAAATGGCAATCTTGAACTTTTACTAATATGACAACTTGTGCATAAAGTGCCACTGGATTTATTTACTGAAATCAAAACATCAAATCGCAAAAGCTGTAAAATACAACTATTTGGATAGCCTAATCGGCGATGCCACATAAGTTCATCAGCAACTTTGTTTCTTTGGGAGAAGAATGCCATGGAATGCGGGTCCTTATTGGTATATAATCTTTAATGATTAGTTCCCATCACCAATACCGTGTGTGTCTTGGAGTCCTTGATAGAAAAACTGGAGGCATCAAACTCAAAATAGCAAGAATAATCTCTTGTCAATTAAGAGACGGATAATAGATTTTTCTTAATTTGTGGAACAACTAGAACATTATTAAGCGAAAATTGACTAGTCTCATTACCAAATTGACGAGTCCCAACATGATTAATCAATGGTGATGTACCATTCCCAGCTATCACATTATCATGGCCATGGTAAGGAACTACGTTCACAAGATTACCTGGATTATCAATCATATTGAGTATTAGCACCGATGTCTCGATGCCATTCTTCATCTTGTGAGTTTGAGATATGAAGAGTAGATAGGCCGCGGGGTAAATTAATACTTTGATAACTATTGTCGAAATGATACCAACAATTCAATGCATCATGCCTCTTCTTCTTATAGATCTAACAGATGAGAGACGGCACTCCTAAGTTTGAATTTGGTGCACTAATGATTTTGGTTTGCTGAGTAGTATAATAGTTTCTTGAAAATTGTTGACCATTGTGGTTTGTTTGAGAAAAGCCACAACCCCTAGAATTAAATGTGGGTCCTCTACCCCTTCCTCTAGGGTTATTTTTGTAGCCACCATTATGTCACTGTGAGATAAATGCCACTTAACTATTTGGAAGCATGGTTGAAGTGCGCTTGTTTCGTTACTCATAACTTTGAGGTTGTTTTGCCACTTCAACACGAGATAGAAAAGGAGGCCTGAACATAGTCGTTTTGAATGACTCATAACTATCATAAAGTCCTTCAAGTAATTTGAAGACTTTATTAGCATCCGATGCAAGTTTACCAATGGGATGCAATTGATCGCAAATAGATTTAAAGATATATAGATAAAGGCTTATTTCTTTCCTGATGTGTTGAAGTTGTCCAAGGAGGTCAAGTTCACGAGTCATCGAGCTTTGTTTGAAATGATCAGTGAGAGCCTTCCATACTTCTACTGCTGTTTGAAGTCTAACAGCATGTCCAAGAACCTCTTCTAAGAGTATGCCCACAATCCAAGACTTTACGAGGTGGTCACTATGCACCCATGATGTATTTTTTGGTTTATTGATGTGACATCCTAAAAAATTAGTCCATTTGGGATTTATGAAATATTGGATTTTATAAATATACTCGTAGTTAGTTCTCGTCCGGAACTGATCATTCCTAAAATGCTAACCATTAGGGAAAAGGCTAATAGGGGAAATTAAATTCGCGCGACTAAAGGAAATTCGATCGTGAATGGATTTCGACCATTAAATCGCGAAAGTGATATTTTGAGCCATTGTTGGCCGATCCAAGGATAGTTAGGGATCGGTTCGCCACTGTCATAGTAGTGGATCGCGGGTGATTCTGCTGGACCACGAAACGACTTGACGAATAATCCTGAACCCATACCGAACGATCGTACCCCTCGGATCAAGAGATTGATCTTCGCGATTTTAATGACAACCGAGGTCGTCACGTACCGAACGAACTTGCACGTGGCTTGATTCAGTATCAGTCATGAGTCGATTCTGCGAATTTTCCCAGCAAGCCGCCCGTTAGCTCGAGAAACGCTCGAGTTGCATTTAATAGAATTTAATTATTGAATTTAGCCCAATTTGGACACCGGAAAATTAGGAAGTCACGACGGAATGTTAGGACGACATTGCAGGAGACACGTGTGATTTTTGGGTGCGCTTAAATCCTTCGGAAAAATTTGATTTGGGCAAGAAACGGAGAAAGTGACCAAAATACCCCTAGGATTTATTAAAGGACAAGCTTTAAGGGTAAAGGGCATTTTGGTAATTTTGCCCTAAAATTTTTATTCGACAATTTTACCCTTGGATTTTTGAAAAATTACAAGTATACCCTTGGATATTTTTGGGTGAGATGCGATCTGGACCGTTGGATCAAGATAAAATTGAATCTGGACCGTTGGATCAAAAATGTGAGAGAAGGGCATTTTGGTAATTAGCCAAGTTGGGTCAATCACACTATTTAGGTCAAGAAGACCCATTTCACTCTCTCATTTCTCTCCCTCCACCGTAGACTCTCTCTCTCTCTCTTTCTCTTCACCGATCGGCTCACAACCCGCGCCGTCGCCGCCCAAGCCGATCGCCATCACCCGGGAGCCGTACACCGTCGCCGCCATCCCCGATTAAGTGCCGCCGCTCTTCGTTCTAGCCGCGATAGTCTAGAACGCGGGTAAGTCGCAATCTAAACCCAACTTAGGATTTCGGGTATTGACGGGCGATTTTGGGTGAAACCAGGAATAGATTAGGTGCGGAATGGCATTATTTAAGAGTGGAATTAAGTGGCGGGCCTTAAGACTGAACTCGGAAAATTTTTATTGGAAATTTGTGAATAACAGTGGGCTGTGGGCTACTGTTCATGAGGCTGTGATGGGCCAATCGGGTCGCAAGTTGGATTTTTAGAACCGAGAATTTATGGCGAGAAAGTCTCGTGAAGGACCCGAATCAATTTGAGACCATTTGGTTAGAGAAAAATAGCAATTTTCGTGTTTTCGTGTGTTGAAATTATAATTGAGTTGGGACGGTGAAATTTACAATATGCGGGTGCGAAAAATTGGGGTTTATGATTGGAAATGTTTGGCGGGCCTTGAGGATTATTTTTGAAATTTTTGGAGGACAATTTGAGGTGAATTATAAGCTGCGAGTTACTGTTCACAAGCTGCGAATTACTGTTCACGAGGCTGTGATGATTTGTTTGGGACGCAATTTGGATTTTTAGAACCATTATTTAATGGCGAGAAAGTGTCGTGAAGGATCGAAATTAATCCGACACCATTTGGTTGGAGAAAATTGACAATTTACGTGTTTTGGGCATGTTTGAATTATTCTGGATGGGGTTGATTTAATTGAGTGTTTATTTGTGTGTTATATGAGGTAACTTGAGGATGAAATGAGGATGTTTCGAGGTTGGAGTGAGACTGAATAGAGTGTCGGATGTTGTGGGATGGAATTGGCGAGCTTAGGGCTCGATTTAAAGACAAGTGGTGTCGGTTTGATGTGTGGTAGTATGGCTAGATTGTGGTGTTTAATAGGCTTGAAAATGTCGAAATTATGCCTATGAACGTGGCTGTGTTTGTGGGCCCATGAGCGGCCTTGTGTGCTTATTAAACCGTGATTTGATGGATTGAAATGTGCTTGATTATGTGCACGCGTGGGCCGGATTGAATTAATTGTTGAAATTGACCATGTCGAATGCTGAGTGAGCATGTTTTACATGTTAATTGATGCGTGCACGGGCCACGTGTAATGGGCCAGTTGAGTGTGGTAAATGCTTGATGAGCATGTGCATGAGTAAGAAAGAAAAGTGGTGTGGCATGTGATAGTGGAAGTTATGTGAAGGTATGTAAGTGTGAGAATGGGATCGGGCCGAGTATCATAAGCTCGGGCAGCGATCACGTAGGTCTATTACATTTGGCACAGGATGAGACTTGAAAAAGCAAGAATGAGAATCGGTCCAAGGCACGATCAGCTCGGGTGAGACCGGGATTGGACCGAGGCATCATAAGCTTGGGTTCCAATCATGCAGGCCTGTCGCATTTGGCGCGGGCTGAGTTGGGATCGGGCCTGGGGCGTGTGATGCTCAGGTCGCGATTGGGGCCTGAGGCGTGAACGGGTATGCGGGCCGAATGTGGTGAATGATCGTAGTGTACCTAAGGCGTGTACGTTTACGCGGGTCACTGGCGAGTGATGTGGGAAAGAGGAATTGAGAATGGAAAGAATGTGTGCGAAATGAGAATTGTACATGCGTGTGTTTGCATCTGATGTAATTGTGATTGAGTGCGGGTGTGCGCATGATTGAGCCTGACCATATTAATTGATGTACCTGCGTTGTGATGATTTGATGTGCGTGAATGTGTGTGTTTGTGCGATTGTCTGGAGGTACGTGATAGCCTAGGTAGGGTTTAGGTTGCAACTTATTGAGAAGTGTCTCATGATTGTATAAACTAAACCATTTCAGATAACTCGCCTGAACAAGGAATCAGTTGCCACAGCCGCAGCTAGAACGTTTGCTACAGTCATGTACATCGAGGATAATTTTGTGGAGTACACTCTAAATGGACGCCGTGTCGAGGACGCAAGGACTAGTGAGGAGGCGATGAGTTAATGTTCGTGTAGTGCCATTTTGGTAGATAGGGCGTCTACCTTTTTGGTGTATGATTTTTAAGGTAATCGTAGTGGGTGTACATATAGATTTTATGGACTCAAGGAATGGCGGACGGGTATAAGTGTACTTGCACATGGATGTTGTAAATTTATGTGGTAATGTAAGGTTTGTAATTGTTGGTGGTTGGGCGTGCTAGTTATTTCTGGTGTTCTCCAATTTATTTTTCTGGGTTTAATTATTTGTTTCCGCTACAATTGACTCTGATGCGAAACCGTTGAGTCGGCGACATACTCCTGGGATGTCGCATCGTTCGACTCATGGAAGTGAGGTGTGGAAAGCATTGGATTTGAGTCAGAGCGTGACAATTAACTTCGGTTTCAGTTTCCGATGTCCGAGTCCGCAGTGGTGCAACTATCTCTTTGGTAAGAAAACCAAGTAGGTCCTAACTTTCAATCAAAGATAATACCTGTGTCTCCTAAAGTAAAAAGTTGTTTTCGTTGAGCTTCAATGTAACAAAATTTGCCACATTGATGTTTTAAGGAAATGGAAATCTCGGTTTTGACATGATTGTATAAAAAAAAAATTTAACAAGAAAAGAGCAGTGTGCCCTTGCGTGGCCCTAATACCATAAAGAAAATAAAGAAATGAGTTGATGAAGCGTTACTTTTCATTGATATGTTGTGCAGTTTAAATAGAGATATTATCACCTATAATTATGGTATAAGTTAAAGATAAAATATACAAATTGATTTACAAGGAAATTGAATAAAAGACAAATTAAAAAAGATCTCCAAATGATCAACTCATCGATACTCTGCTTGATATGCTATCTTCATGCTGTTTTGTAGAAGATTATGCACTACAACTATTCTAATTTTTTCCTTTTTAATTTGTTAGTTCAATAGCCTCTACATTTGAACAATAATAAAAGATGCAGTTGGTTGTACGAAAGAGAGAATTTTGAGGAAAATTATCAAAAAAAAGAGAGAGTCATAAACTTATTATACGACAGTCAATTTAGTCATAAACTTTATAATTTTGCAAATTTAGTCCTAAACATTTGGATAAATTGTCAATATAATTCTTCTAGCTAAAATGTTGATGTAAACACCTGCCATTTTACGTGACATGGCCATGCTGACATAGATGTTTTTTGCAACTTTTTAGATTTCTTTTTTTTCTCTTTTTTTTGCTTCTTCATCATTTTTCCTTCATTGGATTTCAACCCAGCGGGATCGCCGGTCAGAGGCAAGGGCCTATGCACCCTCCCCAAGGTTGACGAGGGCATTGTAGCCCTCAGCAGTGGCTGGGATTGGTGGAAGGAAATGGGTGATAAAAAGAAAAAAAGGAAAAAATTCAAAAATATAAAATAAAAATTGTCAAAATCGTCAACGCCCGCTACTAGTGATGTTTTAGACTTTTTTTTAGTAATTCTCTCGAATATTTTGGGGTGAGATTTAGAATGGGATGGAGGTTTTTCTTTTTTCTTTCTTTGGTTTCTTGAATTTTGGTGAATGTGTATATTAGCCGTATGAACTATCGTGGATTTACTAAACCTGTGAGAATTTGAAGCCAGACAAGCCGGTGACTGACATTAGACTGTACATTTTGTAAAAGGGTTAATACTACGAAAAACTCCAAATTGGTACACCTGTGACAATTTTATCTCAAATTAATTTTTTTACCACGAAAAATCTCAAACTAGTACACCTGTGATAAATTTACCCCAAACTAATTTTTTTACCACCAAACACCCCGAACTAATATATTTGTGACAAATTTACCCTCCATTAGTTTCCATTAAATTGAATTAGTACCACAAAAAATCATACACCAGTACTCCTATGACAAACGGAGGGTAAAATATAAAATTGGTACATCTGTCAATTGCTACGTGTCATTTAACAATATAATTTAACGAAAATAAATTAAGGGTAAATTTGTCACAGGTGTACCAATTTAGGATTTTTGATGGTTAAAAAATTAGTTTAGGGTAAAATTGTCACCGGCATATCAGTTTGGAATTTTTTGCAGTATTGACCCTTTGTAAAATAACGGGATGGATATGTACTCATTTTCCACTCGAGGATCATATCATTCAAGGCTCTTCCTCAATCTGAACAATTTTTTTAGTCGATAGCAATTCGAGTTTGATAGAACTGAGCCTAAGTCTCCTGCCATGTGCAGGAGGGTGAGCTTTCATCACGAAGGTCTTCTCTTTCTCTCCACTTTCAAGTCCTAGTCGATGTCGACCTTGCCAGCCCTAGACGACTCTTGTGCTTGTACTTGGCCTCGAGCCTCCTCTTCCTCTCATCACGGCCCTCAAACTTGTAGTGGCACATCACGTGTACGTAGCGAAGACGTCTCGAATGATCTTTTGGCCCGGGTTGACCAAGTCCAAGGCTGAGATGGAGGGTCATGTTTGTACCATCCCTTCGAGGGACGACGAGGTCATTTTGGAGCTCAAGGTGGTTATGGCTTAGAACAGGAGGAACGTGACGAATTAAACTAAGAATTACGAGCTTTCGAACCTCTGTACCCTATCATTATCTCAATTTCTATTTACTTATATCAAAGTTGGATACTAAGAGCTCACATTCTCTCTGTTTTAACCACATTCCTTTGGCTTATTTATCCGGACCAAAAGTTACGATTTTGGGACCTCTATGCATTAATCTATTAATTTTGATTCTTCATTACTTATTTCGAACCGTCGTACCGAAGCTTGTTTCTTTCTGTTTTAACCACCTTTTTCTTAGTTACGCTTACATACTTATGTATATCCTCGTGGCTGTTGCTTATGTTTATTGCTTTTAACACAGTCAAAAGGAATTATTCACCCTCTCGCCTGTGATGTCAAAAGACTCAATATTTTATATAATTTCGCTAAGCATTTGACAAAAGTAAAGATCAATCACGATGCTCCACTACCAAAATAAAAGAAAAAAAAAGGCAAAAGAACACTACAAGTGTCATAACTTGTATACGGCACTCACTTTAGTGTTATAAGTTTTTTTTTATCACTTCAGTGCTAAAATTTTTGAAAAACAAAATGCTAAAATTTTTTAAAAACGATTACTTAAATGCCAACTCCGGTACCGTACATTTTTCGCCGGAAATCCGATGTGGCATTTTTTTATTAATTTCTGAAGCTGATGTGGCTTGCCGGAGATTGGTACTTAAGTAATCGTTTTTCAAAAAATTTAGCACTTAAGTGATCATTTTTCAAAAATTTTAGCACTTAAGTGATCCAAAAAAAAACTTTTGGCACTTAAGTGAGCCGGCGAAAACTTTTGGCACTAAAGTGAGCACCGTACATAAGTTATAACACTTATAGTGTCCTTTTGCCCAAAAAAAAAGTGAAAAACTCTGTGGATTTTGATGGCCAATGTCATCCGATGACATCCATTTCTTGTTTTCTTTTATTGGTATTCCCTTGCCACTGGACTAGAGGCCTGGCGACTGGCTGGTTTCCTTTAGTACACAATATGACCGTCCCGTGAGCATGAAAGGTGCTCAATCTTTCCCCAATTTGCACCGCTTTCTTTTAGGCACCTCTCTTCCAGAGTGGGACAGTCACCGATTCTCAATTCCTTCAAGGAGGTGAGGCGGCTTATCCCATCAGGCAAACACACTAAACGTGAGCAGCCACTAACATCAAGCTCTTGGAGCGAAGAGAAATTGCCAATGCATTCCGGCAAAGTCATTAGATTCCCACAATTACTAACAATGAGAGATTTCAAAGTAGTGACATGTGTTGACACCTAAATTTTGCCCAAATCATTTAGGGTTTTATCGCATAAAAATTAGGATTTAATTTTTAACCCCTAAACCAAAAAATTTTCATTAAAACTGCATGGCACGTAGTTATTAGGTGCATTTACATTAATGTAGCATATTAGAGCATATTTTCCATTTTTCATTTAAAAAAAAAAAGAAAGAAAGAAAAAGAAAGAAAAGAAGAAAAAAAAAATTATAAAAAAAAAAAAAAGAAAAAGGGGGGAGGGCCAGCGTTGAAACGCTGGCCCACCGTTTCTCCTCTGCTTCACCCTTTGCGTGAAGCAGAGGAGAACGAAGCAGGGGGAAAGCGGGCGAAGCAGGCGCAGCGGCAGACGCAGAGGACGCCGGCGCGTTCCTCGCGTCGAGACCGGCCGCGATAGGCTGGCGGTGGCAGGCGCCATGCGCGCCTGCCGGCCATGCCGCGCGGGCCGGCCCCTTAAAGCCGAAGGGAGAAAGGCGAGAGAGGGGGTGAACAGAGAGAGACGCAGAGGAAGAAAAAACCAAGAAAGGAGAGAAGAGAGAGAGAGGGTGAGAGAGATCGAGGGACAGAGAGGGAGAGAGTGAAGCGGGGAGCGCCGGCGAGCGAGACCCGAGGCCGTGCGGGCCCCCGTCGACGCCCGCGGCCGGCGAAGCTCCGACGTCTGTCACGGTAGGTCCCGGTCTAAGCTCGCCGGATTTCGTTTCCATTTTGGTCTGATTTGGGGTAATTTTCCCGAGGATTCCGGCTTGGGGGCGTGCAAGGCGGCCGGACGCAGCCCGATCCACCTCGTTCGCCGCCCCCAAGCCGAGTGGGAAATGCCGCAACGGCACCCCTTCCCTTTCTTTGCTGCTCTATTTCGGGGGCTCACTGGCCGGAGCTCGTGGCCGTCCGGCTCGCGCGAGCTCCGGCCCGTGAGGCCTCGAGTTCGTTCCTGTGCTTGAAGGCCGCACGGTCTTGGTAGGTCGCCGGTCACTGTGGCGGCGAGGTCGCCAGGAGTCGAGTAGCGGCCGAGCAAGGGCTCGGCCGCGTCGTCAAGAATCCCGACCACGAAGGTCGGGACGTGTTGTTCGACGGCCGAGCATGGGCTCGGCCGTCGAGCTGGGAACCCCAGCCACGAAGGCTGGGGCTCGGCGAGGCGGCGGAGCAAGGGCTCCGCCGCGGAGCGTCAAGCCCTGACCTCTCCGGTCAGGGCGTGTCCGGCAACGGCCAAGCGGGGGCTTGGCCGCTAGGTTTGGCCGACCATCCCCTCGCCGGGGCTCGGTCGGTTCGGTTTCAGTCATCGGTCGCCGCGGAGGCGATGCGGAGGGGCGCGGCTCGCGGCGAGGGTCTGAACAGCCGTCGTGAGCGGCGGCCGGACGTCCGCTCCACGTCGGAGCAGTGGCCGGGGCGCAGGGGAGCGCCGGGGCGCGATGTGGCGGCCGCAAGTCGGGTCGCGAACCGGGTCGGGCGCGCGGGCGATCCGGGCAGGGCAACGCGCGTCCGGGTCGGGTCGCGGATCTGGCCGGGTAGGATTAGGTGTTGGGCCGGGCTTTAGGTTTATTAGGTCTTTATGTGATTTTGGGCCTTTCGCGATTGGGCCGAAATTGGGATTTGGGCTGAAGTGTTGTTTTTTCTTTTTTATTATAGTGGGCTGGGCCTTTTCTTTTATTTTGCCGGGCCGGGCTCAATAAATGAGCCCGGTCCAGTCGTGGACCCGGGCCGGCGCGCCCGGGTCAATCTCGACCGGGTCGGATATGGAGATCCGACCCGGTCTGTTTTTTTTATTATTATTTCATTATTTTTTTAAAAGAATTAAAAAAAAAAGATATTTTTTCAAAAAAAATTCAAAAAATTTTTAAAAAAAATTTTTTCAAAAAATTTCAAAAATTTCAAAAAAATATTTCGAGAAAATTTCGAAAATTCAAAAAAAAATTAATTTTAAATTATTTATTTTTTTTGAAAAAAAATTTAAAAAATTAAAAATTATTAAAAAAATCAGAATTTTTGTTCGGGGTTTTGAAATTGAGTTTGCTTGTCCTATTATGTGATTAATGTCATATTTGATTGCACGTCACCTGGTTCACTCACTTTAAACTGCGCATTTAATTAGCCTCGTATGTAGTTGATTATGCATGTCTAGGTTTAGATGTTAATTATTGCTTTCCTTAGCTTAGTCAGGAATGAAATTTTGAGACTCCCAATTAGCGAGAACATGTTAGGTGGTGAATTGAACAAGATTAGGTACCGAAAGGGCACTAATTAGTCGATTAGTGTAATCAAGTCCCCGTACCTGTTGAATCTCTGGTTCGTAGAAGTGAAGCTTTTCTCCCGTGCTTTACTTAGGTGTCTAATCGACCTACCAAAAACCGATTAGTGGCGACTCCTAAATGAAATTGATTTGCATGTTAATAACTTAAATTTAAGTCGCGATTTGGTATGGGCTTGGGAGAGCTCGAGCTAGGTTTAGCCTAGCATTCCATTAGCCGATCCTCTTAGGCCTCGGGGCCGTTTCGGGAAGGTCGCGACAGCTTGGCGACTCCACTGGGGAGATTTTGTGGACTTAGGCCATTTTTCTTGTTTATATACATCCCTAACGTGAATGTTTTTGCCATCAATCCCTTGTTTTGCAGGTTTGGGATTTGGGGAATGAATGTTTATTTTCGCAGGTGCTTGAAGCATTGTCTGCTTATAAACTGTTGTGCATGCTTTAAATGTTTTAGCATTACACTGTTGCACACACAACCATGCTGCCGGACCTGGGCCGCGATAGGATACTTTAGGATGGTGTTAAGAAAGATACAACCTCGAACGCGAGACCGTGATGTAGAGGTTGCCTTTCTTCTCCCCGAAAATTCTTTTCTGGTGTCGTAAGTGTTTATCCTTATCCGCGAGATCGCGTGACTATAGGATATTTCTTTCGACTGAGCCGGAGTTAAGAGGACCTGATACCAACGCGAGACTGCGACGGTCAGATCACCCTCTTAGCTTCACCTAGTTAAACTGTCTAGATAGAAAACAAACCTCACGAGTGCATATGCGTGTCTTTGTGTCTTTTTTTAAAAAAGAAAGAAGAAGAAAAAAAACGATCGTCACTCACTGTAAGTATGATTCCTCTCGTTATTAGCTCACTTTGGATTGAAATTTTCATTTTTGAAATTCGCGGAGATCAATCAAGTGTCCTAGGTGATTTGAGCTCATAATTGAAAATTTTAGACAATCATTCTTGATAGTGAACCTTGAGCATAAATCACAAACACCTGTGATTTGGCCCCACCAAAACAGAGGATTTTGTCTAAAACTTTCAGTTATAGGCTTAAAATCACATTCTTTGTGCAGAAAATCCTCCAAGTCAAGATTGCATCTTGGGGCATAAAATTGAAATCATATTTTTAATAAAATTCTTTGTTGTTTGCATTTTGGAGTCAAAATTCAAATCATTTTTTGTATATTAATTTTTTAAAATGGGAATCACCTCATTTTTGCAAAAATAAAATCACAAATCTGTCTTTCAAAATTGATCCCGCACTTTGCGATGAAACTTTTGGAATAAAAAGGGCGCTCGATTGATAGCCGCGATTTGATCTTTTAATGATGTCTCCACTTACGATGAAATCTTGGCGAAACACTAAATGCCCACAAATAGGAATCATGGGGGCATGTATTGTTGCCTCGCTTTCGTCATAAGAGGCGACATCGGTGAAAGATCACTTTTTCATTCACATACTAACGTTGTCTTCCTTTTGCAGGTTATGCGTAACAGTCGTTCCTTAGAATTCTCTTGCTTAGTCATGCAAAGAACTGGAGTTTAGAGCTAGAACGGGAATTGTTTGTTTGCACTCCTCTATTCAAGAGTTTTTCAAACTTTATCCTTAGAACCATTGTTTTCTGATTTGGGTTTTAATTGTGAACCCAATGAATATATTTGTAAATCACACAACTCACATCTCTGAGTAAGGAGGTTCTAATTTAGATCATTGTCCTTTGAAAATAATTGCAGTATTTCCACTTGAGTCATCGAGTTAGGCTTTTATGCCTTACCTTCAAAATGTTTTGAAATTGAGTTTCAAGAACGACTCGCATAAAATTTTACCTCTTCACCTGGCCAATTTTGCAGGTTGATTTGCAAAACGACACTGTGAGATGGTAAATCTGTAATCGTTCCAATTAGAACTTCTTGTACAACAATTGACTTGTTCATTCATTTTTGTCAAAATAGATAAAGGGGCGAAAGAATGTGTTTGACCATAGCAATAATGCTTCCAGTTAGAAAGACATGATGAGGCCAAACCGTCCGTCCCATGATGACAAATGAAAGGTGGCGTCATAATGGGGCAAAATAGTGCATTTGAAGAACTACTGTCTACCAAACTAAGGACATGTGAAAATAGTCAGGGGCACAAATAGTCAAGATGATCAAAAGTGGAAGACCCAAGCAAAGAACATTGAAAATCAAACATGTGTCTGTAAGAAGGCATGAAAGAGTATTGAACATACTGAAGTCTCCGGAAGAGAAAGCATCTGACTAGGGCGAGTGTCATCTAGCTGGGGCAAAAATAGCTTTAATATAATCAAGCCTGTGAGTAAGTCCCTTCTCCTCCAACAAGTGGATGGATGCAAAAGAGACATATGCCGGACAGATAAATGTAGGGCAGGTCATGTTGTGGATGGTGCCTCTAAACACTTAAGAGGGAATATCAAGCAACTTTGATGAAGGAGTTGCAAAGGAAATGCTCAAGCGACGAGATTGCACGAAGAGGACAACTTAATCCAGAACTGAGCTATCCCCAAAACAAAAGGGTGTATATCGTTCCTGAATTATTCCAACTAAGAATGGAAATGACTCGCCCCGTCTCTCATTTTGCAGACAAAACGATGTGTTTGATCAAGGCGACAACACCTTCTTCCAAGAAAGCACGATGAAGACGAATCATCCATTTTGCTGCAATGAAAAGGGAAAGCACTCATGGGACAATGCCCTCAAACGTTGAAATAAGAAGTGCCAAAAAGTCAAAGGTTGACGAAAGCGGATGAAGGGAGTTGTCAAATACCCAGGAAAGAAAATTCAAATGAGAGCAAAGGGTATCGTTTTCAATTGTCCATTTTAATACCATTTTTGCCATGATTCTTTTTTCCTTTGATAGGAAGCATCAAAGACTCGAAGGACAAATGCAAGTGAAGGGTAATGATGTGTCGTTTCCAATCTTTTGATATATAAAGATTCATGCACTAACACTTTCTTTCTAATTCTTTACAGGGTTGCCAAGTGCCATGCTGCAGGTAAGTACCCTTCTTCCAAAATTCAAATAAAAATTGAATGAAAATTTTCTTCATGAACAAATGGGGGAGTTTATGATGTATTTGAGAAATAGTACAAAAATAGAATTGTGAAAGCAAACTTTTCACAAAAATTTCGAATATCGTCTTTATCCAAAAATTGCTTTGGTGTTTGACGGATCATTCATTTTGAATCAAAATTTCCTGTGGAGATTAATCTATCCGTGATGATCTCGACAAAATGAAAGGGAGATGTTAATCATGCCAAGTGAGAAGTACTTAGAATGAGGAAAGGCAAACTATTCCCAAACACGTCCCATAAACACTTTGAGAGTTAAGCAAAAAAAAAAACATGTGTTGTTTAAGGACAAGAGATTCATTCGCGAGTAGTACATAGATCAAAGTGAAAAGAGGCATTTCTTTCCTCTACCCTACACACTACAGGTGACCATAGTAAAGCCCATTTGAGCCTTTACATATGGATGATTTGTACAAAATACCCCTGTCAAGAATCACCCCACAACAGGGCAAATTCGAGGATTTTGGTCGACATTTTTTGGAGGAAAAGATGAGAAAGACTTCATTGTCCTTACTTGCGTTAATCTTTTTGTGGTAACTTCAGGTGAGTCCTTATGGAAGCTTAAAACATCCTAAAATGAAGAAGAGCATTCATTTCTCTACCCAAACACTCATACCATTTGCTTAGCCAAATTGAGCCTGAATATTCATTTCTAAAGCCCGAGTGGTGATTGTCTTCCCACCTTGGGGAAAGGCACATGATTTACCATGGCGATTGGTGCTTATGTCACAACGAGTAAAAAATCTCGAAAGTCCTAGGAGCTTAAATGATTCAAATAAGCAAAAGTCAAATGAAAGCTAGGGGGCATGAAAAAGCAGTGTGCCTGGTAAAAGCAAGGCCAATGCCCATTGAAAAAAAAAAAGAGCAAAAAAAGTAGCATCAAGAGAAGAGTTCTTGCACAAGAAAAAGTGTCAAAAGCAAAATGCTTGCATGAAAAAAATCATTGCAAATGCAAAAGTCATTAGAGAAAAGAGCGAAGCTCTTGTATTGAAATGAATAGCCAATGGACTTTCGAGACAAGTTGGACTTCAAAAGTCGAGTGCCTTCAAAAAGATTGACTGATATGGTAATGATGCCACGGTGATCACCAACTTTTGAACCCCTTTTGAAAATTTCTGAGCCTTTCGAGTCTTTACCCAAATCAATGTTATAACCTTCTCCAAAGTCTCTTCGGATTGGGATGGTCTAAGCAGAAATTTGGATTCCCAAACAAGTTATCGCTTGAAGAAGTTGGGACAAAGTTGTCTTATCTCATCTTAAGGTTTCTTGACTTGTAAACCTGATGGAGATGCTGATTGATAATTATTTCACTTTTTAGCCATCAATGCTTATCCGTTGTTGAAACGATGACCAAGCCCGCATTGTAGTCCTTACAAAAGACCTCTTGGATTGGTCAACGTGTGCTTATTGCGAATGATTCTCGAAGCCTCCGACACTGATAGTGTGAGGTATACAGAGAGATCAGACTTACTTCCCACATTAATGGATGGGATTAAACAGCCTTTCTGAGAGTATGTGAGAACTCCTTTCAGACTAAGGAATTCTTGTTTGGCATGCTTAATGGGCTCCCTTCATAAGTTAAGATCATTTTGACAAAAGACTTTCTCCTAAGGGAATTTGATGATTAATGGTGTCTTTCAAGCCTAAAGACAATTTTGCGATATTGAAGGATGTTAAATGCTTTCCAAACAATTGAATCTATCCTGAATTGCTCATACAATCGATATTTTTCTAATTGGTGATACCCTTTTGATATTGTCTCTCATGACATGTAATCAAATGACATTGATCTCGCCGGGTATGCCTTCATTACCAGAGCACTTGGTACAAACACATTCCATTAAATGTGCAGTATCCATTCTGGAATCATTTGATCAATATGTACGGCAAGCTCTAACAGCCCGAAGCTATTTTTACATGAGAAGTCTTCCCCACGTGAGATCGTGCTTTCTGAAGGTTTGGGCGTTTGCCCTAAAACCACTCAATGCAAAGGGTTTTAGTCCCTAAATGTCAATCCAGAGCCTTTTTCTTTGCACGTGAGCTTTCGCAGCCCGGAGTTTCCTTTATTTCTCATGTGAACATCAGGTAAGCATTTTTACCCTTTTTTTTTTAAAAAAAAAAGAGAAGAGAAAAAAAAAGAAAAAAAAAGAAAAATGAGGCCTTCACAGGTATGTCCCTGAGCCATGCTCCTTATGTCATATCCTTTGTGAGAAACTTAAGCACCTCAAGCCCTTCGTGAGAAATTTAGGCGCAATCTATCAAATCCTCGGGTGAGGAACCCCAAGTGCTCATTCATTGAATCTTTTCAAGCCTCGCTGGCAAAGAGCCTCTGAGCAATCCAATCCAACCTACAGGTATGTAAACCCAGGTACTCTTTCAAAAGGTTTGTGGTCCAACCTTAAACCACGTTTTTCAAAAGGTTTGTGGTCCAACCTTAAACCACGTTTTTCAAAGGTTTGTGGTCCAACCTTAAACCACGCATCAAAGGTTTGTGGTCCAACCTTAAACCACGCTTTAAAGGTTTGTGGTCCCACCTTAAACCGCGCTTCCAAGGTTTGTGGTCCAACCTTAAACCACGCATCAAAGGTTTGTGGTCCAACCTTAAACCACGCATCAAAGGTTTGTGGTCAACCTTAAACCACGCATCAAAGGTTTGTGGTCCAACCTTAAACCACGCATCAAAGGTTTGTGGTCCAACCTTAAACCACGCTTCAAAGGTTTGTGGTCCAACCTTAAACCACGCATCAAAGGTTTGTGGTCCAACCTTAAACCACGCTTTTCAAAAGGTTTGTGGTCCAACCTTAAACCACGCTTTTCAAAAAGGTTTGTGGTCCAACCTTAAACCACGCATCAAAGGTTTGTGGTCCAACCTTAAACCACTCTTTCAAAAGGTTTGTGGTCCAACCTTAAACCACGTTTTTCAAAGGTTTGTGGTCCAACTTTAAACCACACTTTATTCATTTTATTTTATTCTCATATTATCTTGTTCTATTTTATTTTTCTCTTGCGTAAATCCAACTTTTGCTTGCCTTCCGCTGGCAAATTTAGGTGTCTTTTGTCTTTGAAAGGAACCTCTTCGAGCTCCCCTTCAAAGAGGGGCAGCTGTTGACACCTAAATTTTGCCCAAATCATTTAGGGTTTTATCGCATAAAAATTAGGGTTTAATTTTTAACCCCTAAACCAAAAAATTTTCATTAAAACTGCATGGCACGTAGTTATTAGGTGCATTTACATTAATGTAGCATATTAGAGCATATTTTCCATTTTTCATTTAAAAAAAAAAGAAAGAAAGAAAAAGAAAGAAAAGAAGAAGAAAAAAAAATTATAAAAAAAAAAAAGAAAAAGGGGGGAGGGCCAGCGTTGAAACGCTGGCCCACCGTTTCTCCTCTGCTTCACCCTTTGCGTGAAGCAGAGGAGAACGAAGCAGGGGGAAAGCGGGCGAAGCAGGCGCAGCGGCAGACGCAGAGGACGCCGGCGCGTTCCTCGCGTCGAGACCGGCCGCGATAGGCTGGCGGTGGCAGGCGCCATGCGCGCCTGCCGGCCATGCCGCGCGGGCCGGCCCCTTAAAGCCGAAGGGAGAAAGGCGAGAGAGGGGGGTGAACAGAGAGAGACGCAGAGGAAGAAAAAACCAAGAAAGGAGAGAAGAGAGAGAGAGGGTGAGAGAGATCGAGGGACAGAGAGGGAGAGAGTGAAGCGGGGAGCGCCGGCGAGCGAGACCCGAGGCCGTGCGGGCCCCCGTCGACGCCCGCGGCCGGCGAAGCTCCGACGTCTGTCACGGTAGGTCCCGGTCTAAGCTCGCCGGATTTCGTTTCCATTTTGGTCTGATTTGGGGTAATTTTCCCGAGGATTCCGGCTTGGGGGCGTGCAAGGCGGCCGGACGCAGCCCGATCCACCTCGTTCGCCGCCCCCAAGCCGGGTGGGAAATGCCGCAACGGCACCCCTTCCCTTTCTTTGCTGCTCTGTTTCGGGGGCTCACTGGCCGGAGCTCGTGGCCGTCCGGCTCGCGCGAGCTCCGGCCCGTGAGGCCTCGAGTTCGTTCCTGTGCTTGAAGGCCGCACGGTCTTGGTAGGTCGCCGGTCACTGTGGCGGCGAGGTCGCCAGGAGTCGAGTAGCGGCCGAGCAAGGGCTCGGCCGCGTCGTCAAGAATCCCGACCACGAAGGTCGGGACGTGTTGTTCGACGGCCGAGCATGGGCTCGGCCGTCGAGCTGGGAACCCCAGCCACGAAGGCTGGGGCTCGGCGAGGCGGCGGAGCAAGGGCTCCGCCGCGGAGCGTCAAGCCCTGACCTCTCCGGTCAGGGCGTGTCCGGCAACGGCCAAGCGGGGGCTTGGCCGCTAGGTTTGGCCGACCATCCCCTCGCCGGGGCTCGGTCGGTTCGGTTTCAGTCATCGGTCGCCGCGGAGGCGATGCGGAGGGGCGCGGCTCGCGGCGAGGGTCTGAACAGCCGTCGTGAGCGGCGGCCGGACGTCCGCTCCACGTCGGAGCAGTGGCCGGGGCGCAGGGGAGCGCCGGGGCGCGATGTGGCGGCCGCAAGTCGGGTCGCGAACCGGGTCGGGCGCGCGGGCGATCCGGGCAGGGCAACGCGCGTCCGGGTCGGGTCGCGGATCTGGCCGGGTAGGATTAGGTGTTGGGCCGGGCTTTAGGTTTATTAGGTCTTTATGTGATTTTGGGCCTTTCGCGATTGGGCCGAAATTGGGATTTGGGCTGAAGTGTTGTTTTTTCTTTTTTATTATAGTGGGCTGGGCCTTTTCTTTTATTTTGCCGGGCCGGGCTCAATAAATGAGCCCGGTCCAGTCGTGGACCCGGGCCGGCGCGCCCGGGTCAATCTCGACCGGGTCGGATATGGAGATCCGACCCGGTCTGTTTTTTTTATTATTATTTCATTATTTTTTTAAAAGAATTAAAAAAAAAAGATATTTTTTCAAAAAAAATTCAAAAAATTTTTAAAAAAAATTTTTTCAAAAAATTTCAAAAATTTCAAAAAAATATTTCGAGAAAATTTCGAAAATTCAAAAAAAAAATTAATTTTAAATTATTTATTTTTTTTGAAAAAAAATTTAAAAAATTAAAAATTATTAAAAAAATCAGAATTTTTGTTCGGGGTTTTGAAATTGAGTTTGCTTGTCCTATTATGTGATTAATGTCATATTTGATTGCACGTCACCTGGTTCACTCACTTTAAACTGCGCATTTAATTAGCCTCGTATGTAGTTGATTATGCATGTCTAGGTTTAGATGTTAATTATTGCTTTCCTTAGCTTAGTCAGGAATGAAATTTTGAGACTCCCAATTAGCGAGAACATGTTAGGTGGTGAATTGAACAAGATTAGGTACCGAAAGGGCACTAATTAGTCGATTAGTGTAATCAAGTCCCCGTACCTGTTGAATCTCTGGTTCGTAGAAGTGAAGCTTTTCTCCCGTGCTTTACTTAGGTGTCTAATCGACCTACCAAAAACCGATTAGTGGCGACTCCTAAATGAAATTGATTTGCATGTTAATAACTTAAATTTAAGTTGCGATTTGGTATGGGCTTGGGAGAGCTCGAGCTAGGTTTAGCCTAGCATTCCATTAGCCGATCCTCTTAGGCCTCGGGGCCGTTTCGGGAAGGTCGCGACAACATGTTGAATTGCCTTGGGTAACGCCACCAGTTTCCAAAGACACATGATATTAAGATCACGGAGGTTTGCGAGGGAATGCCTCTGGGTGCTTTGCTCGTCGTCATTGCTCGACAAATAAAGTTCTTCACAAGCATGAATTTTGAGGAACAAGAGCGAGGACAAGTACTGCATACCATGAGGGAGACTCCTTAGTTTGCCGCAATGCCAGAGGCTCATGGACTTGAGATTTCCGAGTAATGGAAGTAGAATCTCGAGCATCGAGTGCTCCAAATCCACCACATCACCAAACTCTAGACGCTCTAATTTAGAAAGGGGGATGAACGTAGCTCCTCATAAATAACTTTGGATGGCCATCACTTGTTATTCCAATCACTTTTTGCTAACTCCAACTAAGCACAAGGCTTCTATTTGAGGGGAAAATTGCACTGAATTCAGGTGGGGACAATACGTTATCCACACGCACAACAGTTTCGGGAATGATGAATGCGAATGGTACCGCCAATGATCCTGAATTGCTCCCGCCAATTGCCTTCTTCCCCACCATCCTTTCAAGTTCCTACAATTTAAGAGCATCAGTTGCTCTAGAGATGGGAAGAAGGGGCGAATAGTATTAGATTGCTTCAGGTCACTTATCCCTTGAACAAACTCCAGTGCACCCAAATACTTAAGAGTTAATTTCTGGAGGAAGAACAGCAGAAATGCCAAAAGTTGTGTACGGAGCTCACTTTGATGCCAAAAGTTCTATTTGGATCACTTATGTGTCAAATCGGAGGAAAAATGATCACTTTGGTGCCAACGGCAAGAGATTCCGACCAAATTAATACGTGACATTTATAATTAAATTTTTAATCTTAATTGGATTTAAAAAAAAATTAGTCTACGTGGCATTTCCACGTATATATTTCGATTTTTTAAATATTTTTTTGAAATTTTTTCTTTTTTTCTTCTTTTCTTTATTTCTTTTCTTTCTTCTCCCTTTGGTCACCGCCGGTGATCGGAGGCTGGCCACCGGCCGCCTGGCCTCGCCCGGACGAGGCCGCCGCCGCCCGCCACAGGCGAGGCCTGGCTGACCCTCGCCTGGGCGACGGCGTCGCCTTCCCTCGGGCGACGTCCGGGGGGCCGTCGTGGCCTGGGCGATGGCCAGCCTCGCCGGATCTGGCGAGGGAAGCCCTCGCCCATGCGAGGCGAGGCCGACCTCGCCGGAGCTTGCCGCCGTCGCCTAAGCGAGGGTCGGCAGGGCCTCGCCTGTGGCGAGAGGCGGCGGCCTCGTCCGGGCAAGGCCAGGCGATCGGTGGCCGGCCTCCGGTCACCGGTGGTGACCAAAGGGAGAAGAAAGAAAAGAAATAAAGAAAAGAAGAAAAAAATAAAAAAATATATTTAAAATAAAAAGTACTAACTGTACGTGCTGACTGTATCTCCGGCGAGCTACATCGGCTTCAGAAATCAATAAAAAAATGCCACGCCGGATTTCCGGCCAAACTGACCGGAGTTGGCACTTAAGTGATCGTTTTTCAAAAATTTTGGCACTTAAATGATTCAAATGAAACTTTTGGCACCAAAGTGAGCGGCGTACATAATTTTTGGCACTTCTAGTATCCTTCCCCTATTAATTTCCTTAGGGAAGCGAGTTCACCCAGGGGTGACAGGTATTTGCATTCTCCACATCTGTGGACTTCGAGCTCAACAAGATTCCTAATGGAAGGGAGCCAACTTGGTAGATTCCTACTCATACAAGAGTATATGGTTAACGTGGTCAGATTTGGATGTAACCTGAGGTTCTCCCACAAGATCGATTCATCGCTCTCGCTTTTGTCATCTTGCTGCTCCCTTGACCACTTTAACACCAAGCAACGGAGACATTGCTTTTCCCTCAAGTGACCTTTGCTCGGTGCAAGTTGAACGAACCCCAAGTTTATAAGAGCAATGGATCCAGCCAATCTGTTTAACACACCGAGTTCATCTAAGCTCCCTACACCACCAGGTACTTTATGGTCCATCTTTTGGACGATGAATTGGGATAAAGTTAGAAGCAAAGACAAGTGGTTCAACTCGCATGGCATGTGGCTCAATGAGTAATCGCAACCATCAATTAATTTCTTTAAATCTCTTGAAAGTGTTGCAAGCTTCTCACATCTAGATAGTTTAAAAGCCAGCAAGTTCACTAAATCTGTGATTGAATCCGGCAAACTCTGGATGGATTTGTTTTTAGAAAATGCTTAAACCCAACACTCGAAAATGCCAAGAATAGCTTTTCATTCTTCACCCGCCCCTGACACTGTTCATGCGGGCACTGTTCAGTTTCTCTCCATTCTGCACTGTAGCTCCTAACTGGGTTCCTCGGCTCCCCGGAGATCTGGCCATCGGATTTTCCTGCTTTTTAGAGGCTGAGGTCGCCAGGTTGGTCCCTCCCTTTCACCCATTGGAATCCTTCATCCCTGCTTTTATGCATTGCTAGGTAGCAGATCTGGGTTTTTTGGGTCTTGCATCTGATTTCTCCGGTCTGATCTGTGCTGGGAGTTGATTGGTTGGTTTGAGCTGTTGGTGGTCGCCTCCACCTAGTTTACTTGATAATCGGTACTTCCTTGACTGGTTTGTTCCTCTCTATGCTTGATGGGAGATCGGCTAAAAACTAAGCCATGACTGGAATTCTGGTTTCAAATGAGTTTCTCCCTCATTCAATAGTCCAGATGGGAACGGTGGTCGAGGCTATCCATCCTCCTTCGAATCCCTTTGTGTTACCGACTACTCCTTCTAATGAAGCTAGAGTGGGTATTTCCTCTGCTGCACCAGCTGTGCGACCTCCTCGCCTTCGAAGCCGTGGTCGCAGTCGTCAAAGGCAACTGTCCATATTGCCTCGTATTGGTGCTACTGGGGTAGGGCCTCCCCAGAAGGAAAAAGCCCAGGAAAATGGTCACAGCCGTAGCAAAGGGGTTGCCCCTTCGAACCCACCAAGCCAGGTCTTGATTCCTCAGCATAACCAGCGTTCCTGGGCTTCAGTGGCCAAATCAGCGGAGAAGGGTTACAATCTCTCCTATATCCCACCATCATTTGTAGACGGTAAACCAGTGGTGAGAATCTCGGATGAGATCTTAAGGGATACAAACCCGATTTGGAAGGAATGTCTAGTGGGATACTTCGTAGGTAAAAAGCTTCCCTTCAAGATGACTAAAAATGCAGTCAAGAGTATCTGGGGGACACAAGTGGTGGATGTCCTTGCCAATGTTGATGAGTTCTTCTTTTTCCACATACCCGATGATTCCTTTTGAAGGAAGATTCTGGATGGCAGCCCTATTACCATTCTTAAAGTACCAATGTTTCTACAACAATGGTATCCAGAATTGAAGCTCTTCAAGGATCAACACGAGTCGCTTCCGGTTTGGGCTAAACTACGGAACATTCGGTATGCTCTGTGGTTTGCTACAGGCATCAGCACAGTGGCCAGTGCGATCGGTAAGCCCCTCTATGTCGACGTTCAAACAGAGCGGATGAGAATGATCTCATTTGCCAGAGTCTGTTTTGAAGCTAAGGCCACCCAAACACTACCTGATTCAGTGGATGTATTGCAGAATGAAGAACTCTAGCCCATTAAGGTTAAATATGAGTGGCGTCCTATTTCCTGCCTAATCTGCGGTACTTTTGGCCACAAATGCTCTCATCCTGCCGTTATTACGGCTGTGGCATTGTAGCATTCCCCTCCAGTAGCTGCTAATCCTGATGTACCCCTCTCAGGTGAAGGAATTTGGGAGAAGGTGACCCGGAAACGTGTAGTGTCTCATTCTTCAGGTCCTGCTCTAGCAAACTCCCCAGTCCTAGAGCCGCCTCCTCCTACCCTTAAACCTACGATAGCCTATTTGTCCAGACAGACCCCCCTGTCCTTGAATTGGCTTTTGCTACTTCGTCTAAGGATATGTCCGACTCGGATGACTCTCAAAATGGCAAAGCCAGTGACATTGCCAGTGATGGTGATTCCCCCTCTCCTGCTCCACCATCCTTGAGGTTGAGACCCGTCCTTGAGATCTGCCAAGTGTCTCCTTCCAAGAGCCCAGACCCTCCCCTTCCTGCTCCAGTGCAGCCCCCTCTAGATCAGCTAAGAAGCCTCCCTCGAAATCCAGAAAGAGGGGAGGTTTAAAAGGAAGGTAAAGTGTTCAACTCCTTTTTTGATGTTTTTTGGCATATGGAATATTAGAGGACTTATGCACCCCCTCAAGCAGGCTGAGATTAGATCTTTTGTTAGATCTAACAACCTCTTGTGCGTTGGTATTTTGGAGACTAAGGTTAGCCCGACTCTTTTTGATAATATTTTTGTTGGATTATTGCCGGGATGGTTATGGTCCTCTAACTATAGCCACTCTGCCCGAGGAAAAATATGGGTAGGCTAGAACCCCCGGGATGTTGATTTTGTTGTTCTATTTGTATCCGAGCAGGCTATCCATGGCCGTGTAAATCTTTTGGCTTCTTGCAAGACTTGTCACCTTTCGGTGATTTATGGCTGACATACTTTTATCATTTGTTGGACTCTTTGGGCAGATCTCATTCGGCTGAGCCTGCAATTTGCTAAAGTGCCTTAGGTGATTGCTGGAGATTTTAATGCCATCAGAGACCACTTAGACAGAATTGGCAGCTCCAACTCTTGGATTCCTACATTCGACGAGCTCGCTAATTGCCTAGATCAAGCTGGTCTTGATGAATTTCGATATGTTGGCCACAAATTCACGTGGTCTACTTTCTCAGGTACTCGACGGAAACAAAAGAAGATAGACAGGGTGCTCATTAATGAACACTGGATCAGAGCGTTTTCTTTCTCGGAGTCTACCTTCTTAGCCCCAGGAGTTTCTGATCACTCTCCGATGGTTATAAGAATTGAATCTCCCCCGGTCCTCCGAAAGCCTTTCAAATTCTTTAACTGCTGGACGCGGCATCCCTCCTTTTTGAGT
The DNA here is from genome assembly GCA_031216235.1 of Syzygium jambos. Classification (NCBI taxonomy): domain Eukaryota; kingdom Viridiplantae; phylum Streptophyta; class Magnoliopsida; order Myrtales; family Myrtaceae; genus Syzygium; species Syzygium jambos. The sequence continues at coordinate 26,693,744 of CM062227.1, forward strand.
ATGGTGGCGGAAACTTAGGACTCTTATGTTTCTGGCACTCCCATGTTCATTTTATATCGTAAGTTGAAGCTCCTCAAAGGTCGCCTCAAACTTCTCAATAGGGAATCTTTCTCTAACATCTCTACCTGTACTGCCCAGGCGAGAGCAGAACTAACTTCTACTCAAGATGCCTTTGCTAGTGAGCCTTTAAACCAGTCATTAGCTAACCAGGAGAAGGACTATCTCCGAGTCTTCTCTGAACTCTGTATTCAGGAGGAATTGTTCTTCAAGCAGAAATCTAGAATCAAATGGCTGAAGGAAGGGGACTGCAATACTAAGTATTTTCATCATTTTGTCAATCGAAGGCATCTCCGCAATCGAATAATCTCGATTTCCGATGGCGCTGGATCTATCCTTTCTGACCCGACTCTAGTCCGTGACCATATTGTCACATACTATGAGAACCTGCTTGCCTCCGACACGTCTGCCCCTCGGCTAGCAAGTCGGGACATTCAAGCAGTGATCCAACGCCCCCTCAACGAGAATCATACCCAACTTCTATCCCGCCAGGTGACTGACGTTGAAATCCAGGATGCTTTTTTCTCTCTTCCGAAAGGTAAAGCTCCCGGACCTGATGGCTTCAAAGTGGACTTCTTTTTATTGTCTTGGGATATTGTTGGACCTTCAGTCACTTTGGTTATCAAGGACTTTTTCCCATCCGGCTCCTTGCTCAAGGAGACCAATGCTACAATTCTCACCTTGGTGCCTAGGGTCTCCAACGCCTCATCCATGAATGAATTTCGGCCGATTGCTTGTTGTAACACGGTTTACAAATGTATTACCAAGATATTAGCCAATAGAATTGTTGTAGTGCTGCCTGCCATTAGCAGTCCTACTCATAACGCTTTTGCCAAGAAGCGGCGAATTGGGGACAACATTCTTCTTGCACAAGAACCTTTTGCGGGATTTCATTATGACCCGTACCTGCCAAAATGCGTCATTAAAGTTGATTTTCAAAAGGCATATGACACCGTTGACTGGATTTTCCTCCAACGGACCTTGCAAGCCTTTGGGTTCTCCTGTATGACTATCGAGCTTATTATGCAGTGTGTAACGACCCTGAAATTCTCAGTTGCAATTAATGGAGCTCTCCACGGTTTCTTTCCTAGCGACAGAGGATTACGTCAAGGGGACCCGATGTCTCCTTACCTCTTTACTTTGGTCATGGAAGTTTTCGTAGGAATTCTAGTTACCCAATCTCATCTCCCGGGTTTCAAGTTTTTCTGACGGTGTAAGTCCACATCTCTCACCCATTTATTTTTTGCTGATGATGTTCTGTTATTCTCGGAGGCAAACAACACTTTAACTGCCCTTCTTAAGAGTTGCCTGGATCTTTTCTCCCGGTGGTCGGGACTTAAGCCAAATGTCAACAAAAGCAAGATATTTTTCTCGGGTGGCTGTACTTCTCTCAGGAACCGCATTTTACACTCATTTGGCTTCATCGAAGGTACGCTTCTTTACGTTACCTTGGAGTCCCTATTTTTGCCTCCAAATTGGGTAAGAATGACTGTAACTCGTTAGTCAATGCTATCACGGCTAGAGCTCGCTCTTGGACCTAGAGATTCCTTTCGTTTGCAGGACTTCTTCAACTTATAAAATCTATTCTCCATTCTGTTCAAGTCTACTGGGCTTCTATTTTCTGTCTTCCACATTCTGTCCTTGCAAGAATCGAATTGATCCTTAAACAGTTCCTATGGAAGGGTCCAAACTTGAGGGGTGGGGGGTGCCAAAGTCTCTTGGACTGATGTTTGCCTACCTAGGTCCGAAGGTGGACTTGGTATTCGTAGACTTATCGACTGTAATCGTGTAGCTATGCTTAAGCACATATGGGTCCTTTTCACGAACAAGGAATCTTTATGATGCAAATGGATTCATTCCAATTTTCTCAAACGAAGAACTTTTGGGTCGCCCCTAAACCTACGGTGTGCTCCTGGGCCTGAAAGAAAATCTTAGATCTCCGTTTGGAATTTCAGCAGCAGTTCAAATGCAGAATTGGCAATGGATCTTCCACTTCTTTCTGGTTCGACTTCTGGCATGATGAATGCCCACTCTATAAATTATTCTCTAATAGAGACATATTTTGCTCTGGCATTGCAAGAACGGCCTCGGTTAGGGATTCCTATCCTCCGAATGGCACCTGTCTAACGTGATACAATCCTTCAATTCCTGGACTAAACATATCCCCCAGCTGGTGATGGAGTCATCGGACCAACTTATTTGGCAAGGTCATCCTTTCGGAGTGTTCTCTATTTCCTCGGCCTGGGAATTAACTCGAAAAAAGAGACACCATGTTTTCTGGGATTCATTCATTTGGGACTGCAGTTTTGCCCCGAGACATAGCTTTTTGCTATGGCTAATGACCCTCAATAGGCTTCTGACCCAAGTCCTCCTCCTTTCCTACCACAGAATCTCTAAAGGACTTTGTGCTTACTACCAAGGTAGGCCAGACTCCGTTGATCACCTGTTCTTTGGTTGCACTTGTACAGGCTCTTTGGCGTCATTTTGGGCCGCCAAATTTAATCTCCCCTGGCACAACAAGTCTTGGCAACATCTTCTCTGCCGGGCGTCCACATCCATTGCCGGCAACAGCTCCCATCATCGCTTTGCTCGGTTTGCACTTGGAGCTCTATGCCACCTCATTTGGATAGAGCGTAACAACTTCCTATTTAGAAATGAGACCATTTTCCTGCCTGCGATGCAGAACCATCTTGTCAAAGCTGTTCGAGATAAGGCTCTTTCTCTCAAGCCTGTTGCAGATACGCCGCGCAATAGAAGAATCCAGGCTAGCTGGGACATCCCGACATCTATTTTTCTTAATGTTCTGTAGTTGTTGTTCCTTTGTGGCTCTTTAGTCCGCTTGTTAGAGGTTCAGCTCGTTCTTCTTAACACTCGAGCCGCTACTGCTTGTAGCGCCCGCTAGCTTTAGTCAGCCGCTACACCTTTGCACCTATCGCAACACCTATGTTGCGTTAGGTACGAGGTTTTTGTGTTCGGTTTTTCTGCTATATCTTGTGAATTGAAAAGTATATAATCCTCTTATCTTACCAAAAAAAAAACACTTGAAAATGCCTACACCCGGAGAAAACTTCGTGATAGTCAAATTTAAAGGATTCTTTTTCGAGTCCATCACCTACCAAAAAGAGCAATGTCCGCAATTTGGATGTGTCGAATAAGGACACCATTTTCTCTTGAGAGAAGATCTCTAAAATAATTGAAGCATGTCGAATTCCTCCATCAATTCCTCCTTCATTAAAATTAACAGTCTTGCATTCACCTCCAGCAACTTTTTGGGCAAGATCGTGCATGAGATCATATATCTTGAAAGTTAGGACCTAGCCATTGTCACCTTTGGTTGCAGCATTGAGGAATGACCTACATAGTAGTTCTCACTAGTAATTGTCCGCAACCACTTCAAGGTTATCCTTTCCGGTGGGAGTCTCAATAAAGCCTTGTGCCACCCAAAGACATATCGCCATCTCTTTATGATAGACATAATCTTTCGGAAACAATGAACAATATGCAAAACAATGTTTCAAGCACGACGAGAGATGATCGTAATTGAACTTGAGGACTTGCATAATTCCATTATCAACCGCATCAATTTCTGGTATTTGTGGAAGTTCTTGTACTTTGAAACGGTGCCACTCATCTTCCTTTTTGCCACACAAAAGGCTTCCTCTAGTTTGAATGGCGAGGGGAACCTGACGCATTTTCTAACTATATCTCTTCCTATCTCCTCTACTCTTTGATCTGTCGAATCTTGCCCATCTCCAAAAGCCACTTTCCTAAATAGATCCCAGGACTCGTCTCTAGGTAGGCTTTATAGATCATAGATAGCTGGTTTTGCATCTGTGACCTTTGCAACAATGTTGCTGCGAGTAGTTACAAGTATCTTGCTTCCTCATACACCACCCTTTAGCCAATCTCCAAGCTTTAACCATTTACACCGATCTTCATTCCACAAGTCATCCAAAACAAGCAAGTATTTCTTCCTACGTAGAATCTCATGGAGAAGACTCGGCAATTGGTTTAAGGGCTTATTCTCAAGATCTTGTAATAACGTTTTCATGTTGGCTTTCGCTTTTTTCATCTCATGATCATGCCCTTGACAGTCGTCTTCAATTCTTTTGATCTCATGATCATCCCCTTGACAGTCGTCTTTTAGTGATTTAAGAATGTCTTTGATAATCAAATTCACATCAAAGGAAACAGTTACACACACCCACATCTTAAGCCCAAAATATTCTTTTGCCTCCCCATCGTCGTACACTAGTCGTGCAATCGCGGTTTTTCCAAGGCGTCCTTTACCAACGACGGCAACAACTGACACACTCTGGCTAGAGGAGGAATCAAACAAAAGCTGGATGATCTTTTTCTTGTCCTCTTCCCTGCCAATTATTGCTCTGTCGGGTGCAGAAACTTTAGGTTTCTTTCCTCTCCCGATGGCCATTGTTTCCTCACTCTGATGCTGCTCTAAATGGAACCCCTATCATTTTTAATCCGATCCAGTTTCTTCCTAAGTTCCTGAATCTTATTAGCCACTATGAGACGGTGTGCAAGCTGATTTGATTTAAAGAAGAAAACGCGTACCGCTTTTGACTTCTTGTTACCGGAAGTGACCTTCCGCCTCGGATCTTTGGCTGCGACATCGTCGAGCAAGTTCTGTACGTCGTACAGCACATCCATGAGCCTCTTTAGCCAGAACTTGACCTGGTTGCTGTGCCATTGCTGCTTCTCGGCATCCAAAAGCACAGCTTGGATGGTCTGGACGGTGTCCTCAAGACTTTGGAGCTTGTCCTCAGTACCGCAGAGCAACTGGATCTTCTGAGACGGGAAGGAGCCTTGTCATGCCCTGTACCCTATCTCCTCAAGCCTCGGGTGCGCGACATCCATGAGGTCATTGAAATGCAACGTCCCAGGAGGCATCGCCGACCCGTTTCTTTTATCTTTCGATTAAGCACATGTGGAAGCGTACTTGAACATCACCCAATCAACAACAACAAACGGATAGCAAGGAAAACACGTAGACAAAACATATTTCATATATGAGCATTATTAACAATCGGAAGTTAGCTAATTACAAATCCACTACTACGGGCCTTTTTCCGATTTCAACCAAAAAGGGTCGGGATTAGTCATAACTCCTCTATCTACGAGGGCAACTTCCAAAAAGTGGCTCCCCAGGGAAGACTGATTCTCTATAGTTCAGGCTCAGAATCATAGTCCGGGTCGCTCACGATGCCATCGGGAGGGTTCCCCACCATAGGATCCATTGGGGCTCCGCCAAGGTCACTCGGGGGTCCGTCGAACCCACGAAAAGGACCGAAGAGATCCTTGTCGAACCATATGAACCAAGCCACAAAACAATGAGGAACCAAGTGCTCTAGGCCCTCATCGACCCACATCGTTGTGGTGTACTTATGATAGGTAATATTACTTCCCGCTACCACGACCTTCGATAACGTCCACTTCCTTGGTTATGGGGTACCCGAAACGGACGATACGGCTATACATACCTACAAGCCTGAAAAGAAGTGAACAACAACAAATGAGTAAAACTCAATAAGTAAATCGCCTAATCCTCGTATAGGAGAATGCCTCGCATCGGAAACATGCAAAACTTGAAGCTCAAAATGTCGATGGTAGATTAATAGTAAAGCCCTTGCTTTGCAAGACAACATCACCTGGCTAGCGAAAATCTGTGGTGGTTCTTCCTTTGCCCATAGCCTCTCAAGGTACTCCTTTACGGCTTTATGCCACATAATTTGGTTTGAGAGGAACAATGCCCTATTCAGAAACAAGAGTCTTTTCATCCCTGGCATGCGAAAGCACTTGTTTAAAGTGGTGAAGGATAAAGCCATATCCCTTGGGCGTATTGCGGACACTTACAGGAATCGGAAATTGCTAAGAAATTGGGACCTCCCTTTGTCACTCCTTGAGGCACTGCCGACAAATTCTTAGGCCCTATGCTTTCTACTCCATTCCTCGTTGTTGTACTGATGTTGCTGGATGTTGCGGAATCCTACGCCTCAACCCCTCGCCATTCGGTTTGGTTCGTGGCCATGGGCATTGTTCTTGTTTTAGCTAGGCTTTTGTCTGTTGTATAGTTCCGCCGAACCTTTCTTGACCTTGTGTGGACAATTTGTCCTAATAGGGTCAGGTGGTGGTTTGGGCTCTAGTTTGTATTTGGTGTTTGAATAGTATATATACACTTACCTTTACCAAAAAAAAAAAATAATAAAGCCCTTGCTTTGCCTTATCTATGAACATGAAAGAGGACCTTGAGTGCCTACAATACACATAATAACCAAGAGTCTAATTCATGTCACATAAGTCGTGCACAATCGCATTTGCGGCATCTCACCTGTGTTCCAGTTATTACGAACGCAAGTGGCCCGACCGCAATCAGCCACGATTGAACCCCCATCGGTGGTCTTCCGGCATAACCGGGCATCGTCCCACCCCATCGGACACAGCAACGTCTCGACCTAACTCGACGACGGCATCCAATCAAGGGCTTCGTTCCGAAATCCATCCAAGAATGGCATCCAAAATCCATCGGGCATTGCTCCGAAATCCATCGGTGACAGGTTCTCTTATGTGATCACACGCACAGACAATCACTCATATCGGTTCTTATCTCCACTTCAAGCCCATGCAAGTGCCTTAAAGGCATGCAACAAGTGTATATTATGACTTACCGAAACCGAGTCAATAGAGAAATGCTGAGCAACTCGGAATGTGATTTCAAGCATCCATAATCATATATAACCAACAACACTTCATTATAAATTAATATTTGCAAGGCAATTACTAAAATCACTCATCAATGGTTCCAAGCAACATTCTACAACACATAACTCAATCATAACAATATCTTGCAAAAATAGACATGCACGTGATAAAACATAATCAAATAACAACGGTCTCTCCCAATCCAACCATCATGTGACAATATTAGACTTTCCTTATAAGTAGTCATACACGCGACAAGGATATACTAATTCCCGAACCTCAAAACTCAAGCAAATCATGAGTAAACCATACAAAATTTATACACGAGTTTCCTCTTCCCAAACAAGCAAAATCAATCATGAAAATCACGGAACCGGAACCTACCCTACATCCAAACTACGCAACACAACATCATATCCAAGGATTAGGGGACCTACAAAACCGGGGTGAGATCTACGGACGACGACGAATGGCGGACGAACGGCGAGCGGCGTTTTAGGAAAGATTCTTTCGTGAACTAAGTGTTCTCGTACATATTTAAGTTGTCTGGATTACATTATTATATGACTGTCCTATTTGCATTTTTACTTCCGTAATTTGAATGTCATTGGAATGGAAAGTAAAAGGAAATACATCTTTCATGTTAGTAACTTTAGATTGCATATTCATTAAAATTCACTTAGAAATATCTCTCGGATTGCATTTGTATTTAATGCGCATCGATTAGATTAGATTTAATTGCCTCTTCTGCACAGTTTCGCCTTAGGAAAATATTTTGCATGAGTTATCAAAATATATTTCACATTCTAGACTTGGGGATTACATTTCATGCAGTGTAAGTTATATTACTTGGTGAAAAATTTTATTTCCACTTTCGGTGACACGTTTTAGGAAAGTTATTTATTTAGGACGTTGTTCTTGTATAGCATGTGATAATTGCATATCCACTATCCTTTGTATGCATTTGACTACTTAGGGAACAAGCATATACTTTCTATTTTTTCACTCACGGGTCCTGTCCTGGAGCGTAATAACGAGGCCATGTTCACTTATTGTCCAAGACGGCTCGGGTTGATTTCCTTATCTTTATATTGCACGATATGGCTCGGGCTGTCTTTTTATTAGTTGATTTTCTTATATGCTTATTATCATTTAATATTTAGCATACACGAATTTTGACTAGGGCATACCCATTTACTCAAAATCGCAAGCTGAAAGATCCAGAAAAAAAAATTTGATTAAAGAGGTATAAGTCGAGCCTTTCCGCAAATCCCGAGGAGTAGTTAGCTGAACCCGATCCTGTTTTGTCCATGAGATTTTGTTGGAAAACAAATGTATCACTCATTACCACTAGATCTAGGGCATATTCATGCATAACTCACGGTGGTCCTCTCCCAGGACATGTTCACAAGGTCTTGTATTAACTTTGCTTGATACGGCTCGGGTTGTTTATTTTTTATACCTTTATTTGTTTTTATTACTGATTGTTTCATTTTATCGCATGCCCGGGTATGCATGGCCATATAGGTTTCCATGTTTAGGAAAAAAAAATCAGAATAGATTGCATGAAATAATGTGTTATTTAAAGAGAAAAGGTACCATAACGGGCACTAGACAAAACTAGCGTAACCGAGTCCTCATACCCGAAATTTCTTGTTCACATAAGTAAGGCAAGCTCCATGCCTTACTCAGCTCCTAACCAGCTCAAAGTTGGTTAGTGGCAACTCTAATTTAAATTCGATGAATCATGAATGAGAGATGAAGTTGTGGTCAGTAGTGTTTAAGAGAGTCTATGCAAAGCATAAGCACTGACTCACAAGAGGGTTATATACGCCCGCTTTGCAATCCATTAAACTCTCTCGGGGTTCACTTTGAGAGGATCGTGACAATTTTATTACCCACTTTAAAGCTCCGCACAAGTCAGTTTCATTGCAGTGTTGTCACTGGTCGCGACTCTTCGCCTCAGCTCTCAAATGGTGATTTCACCGTGGGCCTGAATAAATTTTCACCGGGACCGATTGAATACACTCAACGCACATTTTTAAACAACATGAACTGCGAGCACAATATACTGTACAAAACCACTCTGAAAAATGAGCAAAAACAATAGAAGATGAAATTTACGATGAGGAATATACGAATGTACCGAAATATATCGACACAAGGAAAATAAAAAGTCACAAGTAACGTGTTATGGCTTCCTTTTTCTCCAAGGCACGACATCCTTAATTTTAGTTCTTTTCTTCTCCTCTGTAGACCCGCGCGGTTCAAAACGAAAGGGCGCTACTTTTTACATGACACCAAATGCTTCCGCATGGTGAGCCGAGGCTTACCATGAAATAATTCTTCTCCACAGAATTGACAAGCAAAAGCGTTACGATCCTCTCGTCACTTCCCTTGAACGGCAGCTTCGAGCTGAGTAGTAAAACGGCTGAGTCAGTCACTTGCCAAATCTCGTATTAGTAGGGACTTCCACTTTTGAGAGGGGGCAGTTGCCCCCATATTTTGACAATATGCAGCACCGCCACAGCGGAAATCATCGAGCAAGTAGTTGGCGGACGAAGTTTTCCTGCCATTTTCATGGGGTAGAAGTTAAACGTTGCGCTATACGGTCGGGTATAAAACATAAATTTTCTTTTATATCGGCACTATTGAAATTAAGCCTGAAAATAATGTTATCACAAGCCTAACATTAATCGCGTTACAAACTAGTCAGTAAAACTTGCATATAAAAACATACCTATCTTGTTTGTAATTTTTTATAAAAATATCGCATATGACAATTGATTTTATTTTTACCTCGTGCTACCTAATGTCATGCTAAAACAATATTATATTTGCTTATATGACTACGAGAAGATGTAATTAAAAGTGCGAAGTCCGCAATTACATGTTATAATTGACATGTCACATATTTATTTGATTAACAAAAATGTATAAAACGAGTAAAAATGAATTATATTTACCCAAATACAATACAAAATGTGTTGTATACATGTATAATTCGTTTTACTCCAAACTAGCGGGTATTTTGTCTTAAATTCAGAAAACGCGCGCAAGACAATATATTTTGCAAAGCCAACTCCCAAAAGGTGCAAAACTACCAAAAGTGAAATTTGTGAGGAGGAATATACAGTTGCTTTAAAATATATTCTCCTGCAAATAAAAGCTCCAAAACCAAAACAGAAAGATACAAGTAACTAACGTCATAGGACCTTCTTTTCTTCCCAGGCGCGGGATCCTTATTTTAGGGCAAAAGTACACTATAAGTGCCATAACTTGTGTACGGCGCTCACTTTAGTGCCGTAACTTTTTTTTGGATCACTTTAGTGCTAAAATTTTTGAAAAACGATCACTTAAGTGCTAAAATTTTTAAAAAACGATCACTTAAGTGCCAACTCCGGTGCCGTACACAATTTTTCGCCGGAAATCTGACGTGGCATTTTTTTTATTAATTTCTAAAGCTGACGTGGCTCGCCGGAGTCTCGCCGGAGATTGGCACTTAAGTGATCGTTTTTCAAAAATTTTAGCACTTAAATGATTGTTTTTAAAAAATTTTAGCACTTAAGTGATCGTTTTTCAAAAATTTTAGCACTAAAGTGATCCAAAAAAAAGTTATGACACTTAAGTGATCATTTTTCCTCCGACTTGGCACCAAAGTGATCCGAAAAAAAGTTATGACACCAAAGTGAGCGCCATACACAAGTTATGGCACTTATAGTGTCCTTTTGCCCTTATTTTAGTTATCTCTTCTTCTCTGTGAGCACGCGCAATTCAAAACAAAAATCCGCTACTTTCACATGACCCCAAGTGCTTCCGCCTGGTGGTGACGCGCTTTAATACTTTAATTTCGCACAAAACTACTTGAAATTGAGATAATGGTGTCTAGACTTACCAATAGCCGGACATTTCCGATGACTCTAAGTTTCTCCCTTCGGTTGGTGAGGTGGACAAACCCTTGAGGAAAACGCCATAAACTCTTGCAGCCAACAATTGTAAGCACTTTGAGCGAAGAGAAATTACCAATCCATTCGGGCAAACTCGTCAGATTGTCAGTGTTCAATCCAGAGAAATTGCAAAGTAGTGACATGTTGAATCCCCTCCAGTAATGTCACGAGTTTCGGAAGTCGTCTGAATCTAAGAACGCGGAGTTTCACGAGAGATCGCCACTGGGTGCCATGCTCGTCATCACGGCTCGACAAATCGAGTTCTGCGCAATCACCAATAACGAGGTGCTGGAGTGAGGACAGGTGCCGCATGCCACGAGAGAGACTCTTTAGTTTGGTGCAATCATTGAGGCTCATGGACTCGAGATTATTAAGCACCGGAAGTAAAGTCTCGAGCATTGAGTGCTCCAAATCACCACCAGCAAAATGTAGACCCTTTAATTTAGAGAGAGGGATGAACGTGGATTCCACTGGTGCTTTTGATGGACAATCTAGAACGGCCATCACCAACTCCGCGCTAGCAATGTTCAAGTATTCTATCAAGGGGAACAGTGGCACTGAATTCAGGTGTGGACAGCCCAATATTGCTGCAGACAAAAGTTTTGGGAAGGATGATTGTGGATTGTACCGTGCACGATCCTGATCTGCTCCCACCATTTGCCGTCTTCCCCACCATCCTTTTAGGTTGCGACAGTCGAGGAGGGATAGTCTCTCCAGAGATGGGAAGAAGGGCCGCATGGTATTAGAATGCTCTGGGTAACTTATTTCTTGAAGGAACTCCAACGCATCCAAGCCCATGAGATTCAACGTCTTTAGGGAAGGGAATTCACTTAGGGATGGTAGGTGGCTTAGTGAGTCACATCCATTAATTAAAAGGTGCCTCAAGTTGATCAATTTCTTCAAATCTCTTGGAAATGTTTTAAGATTCTTGCAATTGGAGAGTTTAAGGGTCTGTAAGTTCAGCAAATCTGTGATTGAATTTGGCATACTCTGCATAGATAGGTTTTCAGAAATATCAAGATATCTTAAGTGCTTGGACCGATTTCCCAAGGAAGCAGGGATACCAAAATGCGCATAGCCCAAGCCCATCACTCGACAATGCCTAAACTTGGAGAGAATCCCATTCTGTACAAATGTTCTGCTCTCTTTCAGGGAGAGAAATGTTCGTAGATTGTTCGGTTCAAGAATAGAGGTCACTTCTTGTGGTGAGGATGATTGTGAAACAAATTATGCATGTCGAATTCCTCCATTGATGCTGCCTTCATTTAGATTAACAATCTTGCACTCATCTCCTGCGACTCTCAAGGCAAGATCGTGCATGAGATCGTGCATCTTGAACATTTTCACCTCACCAGTGTAATCATCGACCATTTCAAATTCGAGGAAGGACCTACTTAGTAGGTCCGAGACATAACTATCCCCAATCTCTTCTAGGTCCTCGTTCCCCTCCAATGACTCAATGAAGCCTTGTGCCATCCAGAGTTGTATCATTGTCTGTTTATCAAAGACATAATGTTTTGGAAACAACGCGCAATATGCAAAACAATGTTTTAAACGCGACGGAAGATGATCGTAACTAAGCTTGAGGACTTCCATAATTCCGTGCTCCGACTTATCTATTTTTGAAAGTTCATGCTCTTTGAATTTGAGCCACTCTTTTTCCTTTTTGGCGTATAGAAGGCTACCCATTGTTTTGATGGCAAGGGGAACACCAGCACATTTTTTAACTATATCTCGACCTATCTCCTCCAATTTAGAGTCTAATGATTCTTTCCCATCTCCAAAAGCCATTTTTTTGAGCAAGTCCCATGCCTTATCTTCAGATAAGCCATGTAGATCATGGATAACTGAATTCTCATCCGTTGCCTGCACAACCAACCGACTGCGCGTGGTTATTAGTATCTTGCTTCCCCTTGAACCGCCCATTAGCAATGGTCGGAGTTCCAACCATCTCAGGCGATCATCATTCCACAAGTCATCCAAAACAAGCAAGTATTTCTTCCCATCTAATACCTTAGGAAGGAGCCTCTGCAGCTGGTCCTTAGATATATTCTCAATGCCTTCCAGATTTCTCTTCATCTCGGGATCCTCTTGACACTGATCTTTGGCAGATTTCAGTATTTCTTTGATGATCAAATCCACATCAAAGATTTTAGGATCCCCATGAGACACCCACATCTTGAGCTTAAAAAAGTCCTTCACCTTTCCATCGTTGTATACCAGATCAGCAAGCGTGGTTTTTCCCAGTCCTCCTATACCAACGATGGAAACAACTGACACACTCTCTCTGGAGGAGGAATCAAGCAAATGTGCGATGATCTCCTCCTTATCCTCTTTTCTACCAATTATTTCTTCCTCGCGCTCAAAAGAATGAGATGTCCTCCCCCTCACAAAAGAAAGAGTTGCCTCACTAGGATGCCGCTCTAATGTTAACTCCCTATGATTTTTAATCTGATCCAGTTTCTTCCTAAGTTCTTGAATCTTATTAGCCACTTTGAGGCGGTATGCAAGCTGATTTAATTTAGAGAAGAAAATGCGTACCACTTTTGACATCTTGTTGCCAGAAGTGACCTTCCACCTCAGATCTTCGGTTGCGACATCATCAAGCAAGTCCTGTACGTCGTACAATACGTCCTTGAGCCTCTTGAGCCAGAGCTTGACCTGGTTGTTGTGCCACTGCTGCTTCTCGGCATCCAAAAGCACAGCTTGGATGGTCTTGACGGTGTCCTCAAGGCTTAGGAGTTCGTCCTTGGCACTGCAAAGCAACTGGATCTTCTGAGAAGCGAAGGAGCCTCCAGGTTTCGCCATTTCGGCAGCGAGGCTTTTCAGTACGTCAGTGGCAAGGCTGAAGAGAACTGCTTCCGCCATTTGCAAAGGCAAATGCTGGGGCTGACTAGTGTTTGAGAGAAGGTTGCAGAGCTCAGGCTTATGTTGGGAGACAATGGTCGGGTGCTTCCTCATGATCAACTTCAGGCATGAATATATAGCAAGGCCAACGGCATCTCCATGTTACTTCATGCTCAGTTAATCCGCCAGATGAAACAGCATAACTTGCAACAGAGAAAAAGAATAGCGTGAATGAGTTGTTCCTTTGCGATAAGCCCAAAGTACATATACATGGAATAACTTTAATGTTAGAATGACAGAAATACCAAAATCATGGGTCCCACGTTTCTCTTTCAGTTTTGTCTGATCAGAAGACTCGGATTCAAGTTCAACAGCTTCTTCCTTAATCCTTAAGCCTCTCTTGATTCCAATTTCTCTCTCTCTCTCTCTCTCTCTCTCTCTCTCTCTCTCTCTCTCTCTCTCTCTCTCTCTCTCTGCCAGAAAAAATTGCATGGCCAGCCTCGGACCTAACTCGACGACGGCATCCAATCAAGGGCTTCGTTCCGAAATTCATCCACGAACTGCATCCAAAATCATCGGGCATTGCTCCAAAATCCATCAGTAACGGGTTCTCTTATGTGATCACATGCATAAACAATCACACATATCGGTTCTTATCTCCCCTTCAAGCCCATGCAAGAGCCTCAAAGGCGTGCAACAAGTGTATATTATGACTTACCGAAACCAAGTCAATAGAGAAATGCCGAGCAACTCGGAATGTGATTTCAAGCATCCATAATCATATATAACCAACAACATTTCATTATAAATTAATATTTGCAAGACAATTACTAAAATCACTCATCAATGGTTCCAAGCAACATTCTACAAACGCATAACTCAATCATAACAATATCTTGCAAAAATAGACATGCACGTGATAAAACATAATAAAATAATAACGGTCTCTCCCAATCCGACCATCATGTGACAATATTAGACTTTCCTTATAAGTAGTCATACAAGCGACAAGGATATACTAATTCCCGAACCTCGAAACTCAAGCAAATCATGAGTAAATCATACAAAATTTATACGTGAGTTTCCTCTTCTCAAACAAGCAAAATCAATCATGAAAATCACGGAATCAGAACCTATCCTACATCCAAACTACGCAACACAACACCCTCTCCCAGGATTAAGGGGATCTACTTACAAAACCAGGTTGAGATCTACGGACGACGACGAATGGCAGACGAACGGTGAGCGGCGTTTTAGGAAAGATTCTTTCGTGAACTATGTGTTCTCGTACATGTTTAAGTTGTCTGGATTACATTATTATATGACTGTCCTATTTGCATTTTTACTTCCGTAATTTGAATGTCATTGGAATGGAAAGTAAAAGGAAATACATCTTTCATGTTAGTAACTTTTGATTGCATATTCATTAAAATTCACTTAGAAATATCTCCAGGATTGCATTTGTATTTAATGCGCATCGATTAGATTAGATTTAATTGCCTCTTCTGCACAGTTTCGCCTTAGGAAAATATTTTGCATGAGTTATCAAAATATATTTCACATTCTAAACTTGGGGATTACATTTCATGCAGTGTAAGTTATATTACTTGGTGAAAAATTTTATTTCCACTTTCGGTGACACGTTTTAGGAAAGTTATTTATTTAGGACGTTGTTCTTGCATAGCATGTGATAATTGCATATCCACTATCCTTTGTATGCATTTGACTACTTAGGGAACAAGCATATACTTTCTATTTTTTCACTCACGGGTCCTGTCCTGGAGCGTAATAACGAGGCCATGTTCACTTATTGTCCAAGACGGCTCGGGTTGATTTCCTTATCTTTATATTGCACGACATGGCTCGGGCTGTCTTTTTATTAGTTGATTTTCTTATATGCTTATTATCATTTAATATTTAGCATACACGAATTTTGACTAGGGCATACCCATTTACTCAAAATCGCAAGCTGAAAGATCCAGAAAAAAAAATTTGATTAAAGAGGTATAAGTCGAGCCTTTCCGCAAATCCCGAGGAGTAGTTAGCTGAACCCGATCCTGTTTTGTCCATGAGATTTTGTTGGAAAACAAATGTATCACTCATTACCACTAGATCTAGGGCATATTCATGCATAACTCACGGTGGTCCTCTCCCAGGACATGTTCACAAGGTCTTGTATTAACTTTGCTTGATACGGCTCGGGTTGTTTATTTTTTATACCTTTATTTGTTTTTATTACTGATTGTTTCATTTTATCGCATGCCCGGGTATGCATGGCCATATAGGTTTCCATGTTTAGGAAAAAAAAATCAGAAAAGATTGCATGAAATAATGTATTATTTAAAGAGAAAAGGTGCCATAACGGGGACTAGACAAAACTAGCGTAACGAGTCCTCGTACCCGAAATTTCTTGTTCATAGAAGTAAGGCAAGCTCCATGCCTTACTTAGCTCCTAGCCAGCTCAAAGTTGGTTAGTGGCAACTCTAATTTAAATTCGATGAATCATGAATGAGAAATGAATTTGTGGTCAGTAGTGTTTAAGAGAGTCTATGCAAAGCGTAAGCACTGACTCACAAGAGGGTTATATACGCCCGCTTTGCAATCCATTAAACTCTCTCGGGGTTCACTTTGAGAGGATCGTGACAATTTTATTACCCACTTTAAAGCTCTGCACAAGTCAGTTTCATTGCAGTGTTGTCACTGGTCGCGACTCTTCGCCTCAGCTCTCAAATGGTGATTTCACCGTGGGCCTGAATAAATTTTCACCGGGACCGATTGAATACACACAACGCACATTTTTAAACAACATGAACTGCGAGCACAATATACCATACAAAACCACTCTGAAAAATGAGCAAAAACAATAGAAGATGAAATTTACGATGAGGAATATACGAATGTACCGAAATATATCGACACAAGGAAAATAAAAAGTCACAAGCAACGTGATAGGGCTTCCTTTTTCTCCAAGGCACGACATCCTTAATTTTAGTTCTTTTCTTCTCCTCTGTAGACCCGCACGGTTCAAAACGAAAGTGCGCTACTTTTCACATGACACCAAATGCTTCCGCATGGTGAGCCGAGACTTACCATGAAATAATTCTTCTCCACAGAATTGACAAGCAAAAGCGTTACGATCCTCTCGTCACTTCCCTTGAACGGTAGCTTCGAGCTGAGTAGTAAAAGCGCTGAGTCAGTCACTTGCCAAATCTCGTATTAGTAGGGACTTCCACTTTTGAGTGGGGGCAGTTGCCCCCATATTTTAACAGTATGCAGCACCGCCACAGGGGATATCATCGAGCAAGTCCTCTACCAGCAAGACAGGATGGACAACTGGGAACATGTAGCGTGCCTGCCATTTTCATGGGGTAGAAGTTAAACATTGCGCTATACGGACGGGTATAAAACATAAATTTTCTTTATATCGGTACTATTGAAATTAAGCCTGAAAATAATGTTATCACAAGCCTAACATTAATCGCGTTACAAACTACTCAGTAAAAGTTGCATATAAAAACATACCTATCTTGTTTGTAATTTTTTTATAAAAATATCGCGTATGACAATTGATTTTATTTTTACCTCGTGCTACCTAATGTCATGCTAAAACAATATTATATTTGCTTATATGACTACGAGAAGCTGTAAGTAAAAGTGCGAAGTCCGCAATTACATGTTATAATTGACATGTCGCATATTTATTTGATTAACAAAAATGTATAAAACGAGTAAAAATGAATTATATTTACCCAAATACAATACAAAATGTGTTGTATACATGTATAATTCGTTTTACTCCAAACTAGCGGGTATTTTGTCTTAAATTCAGAAAACGTGTGCGCAAGACAATATATTTTGCAAAGCCAACTCCCAAAAGGTGCAAAACTACCAAAAGTGAAATTTGTGAGGAGGAATATACGGTTGCTTTAAAATATATTCTCCTGCAAATAAAAGTTCCAAAACCAAAACAGAAAGATACAAGTAACTAACGTCATAGGAGTTTCTTTTCTTCCCAGGCGCGGGATCCTTACTTTAGTTCTCTCTTCTTCTCTGTGAGCACGCGCAATTCAAAACAAAAATCCGCTACTTTCACATGACCCCAAATGCTTCCGCCTGGTGGTGACGGGCTTTAATATTTTAATTTCGCACAAAACTACTTGAAATTGAGATAATGGTGTCTAGACTTACCCATAGCCAGACATTTCCGATGACTCTAAGTTTCTCCCTTATGTTGGTGAGGCCGAGAATCCCTTCAGGAAAACGCCTTAAACTCTTGCAGCCAACAATTGTAAGCACTTCGAGCGAAGAGACGAAATTACCAATCCATTCGGGCAAACTCGTCAGATTGTCACAGTGTTCAATATGGAGAAATTGCAAAGTAGTGACATGTTGAATCCCCTCCGGTAATGTCACCAGTTTCGGAAGTCGTCTGAATCTAAGAACGCGGAGTTTCAGGAGAGATCGCCACTGGGTGCCATGCTCGTCATCATGGCTCGACAAATCGAGTTCTGCGCAATCACCAATAACGAGGTGCTGGAGTGAGGACAGGTGCCGCATGCCACGAGAGAGACTCTTTAGTTTGGTGCAATCATTGAGGCTCATGGACTCGAGATTATTAAGCACCGGAAGTAAAGTCTCGAGCATTGAGTGCTCCAAATCACCACCAGCAAAATGTAGACCCTTTAATTTAGAGGGAGGGATGGACGTGGATTCCACTGGTGCTTTTGATGGACAATCTAGAACGGCCATCACCAACTCCGCGCTAGCAATGTTCAAGTATTCTATCGAGGGGAACAGTGGCACTGAATTCAGGTGTGGACAGCCCAATATTGCTGCAGACAAAAGTTTTGGGAAGGATGATTGTGGATTGTACCGTGCACGATCCTGATCTGCTCCCACCATTTGCCGTCTTCCCCACCATCCTTTTAGGTTGCGACAGTCGAGGAGGGATAGTCTCTCCAGAGATGGGAAGAAGGGCCGCATGGTATTAGAATGCTCTGGGTAACTTATTTCTTGAAGGAACTCCAACGCATCCAAGCCCATGAGATTCAACGTCTTTAGGGAAGGGAATTCACTTAGGGATGGTAGGTGGCTTAGTGAGTCACATCCATTAATTAAAAGGTGCCTCAAGTTGATCAATTTCTTCAAATCTCTTGGAAATGTTTTAAGATTCTTGCAATTGGAGAGTTTAAGGGTCTGTAAGTTCAGCAAATCTGTGATTGAATTTGGCATACTCTGCATAGATAGGTTTTCAGAAATATCAAGATATCTTAAGTGCTTGGACCGATTTCCCAAGGAAGCAGGGATACCAAAATGCGCATAGCCCAAGCCCATCACTCGACAATGCCTAAACTTGGAGAGAATCCCATTCTGTACAAATGTTCTGCTCTCTTTCAGGGAGAGAAATGTTCGTAGATTGTTCGGTTCAAGAATAGAGGTCACTTCTTGTGGTGAGGATGATTGTGAAACAAATTATGCATGTCGAATTCCTCCATTGATGCTGCCTTCATTTAGATTAACAATCTTGCACTCATCTCCTGCGACTCTCAAGGCAAGATCGTGCATGAGATCGTGCATCTTGAACATTTTCACCTCACCAGTGTAATCATCGACCATTTCAAATTCGAGGAAGGACCTACTTAGTAGGTCCGAGACATAACTATCCCCAATCTCTTCTAGGTCCTCGTTCCCCTCCAATGACTCAATGAAGCCTTGTGCCATCCAGAGTTGTATCATTGTCTGTTTATCAAAGACATAATGTTTTGGAAACAACGCGCAATATGCAAAACAATGTTTTAAACGCGACGGAAGATGATCGTAACTAAGCTTGAGGACTTCCATAATTCCGTGCTCCGACTTATCTATTTTTGAAAGTTCATGCTCTTTGAATTTGAGCCACTCTTTTTCCTTTTTGGCGTATAGAAGGCTACCCATTGTTTTGATGGCAAGGGGAACACCAGCACATTTTTTAACTATATCTCGACCTATCTCCTCCAATTTAGAGTCTAATGATTCTTTCCCATCTCCAAAAGCCATTTTTTTGAGCAAGTCCCATGCCTTATCTTCAGATAAGCCATGTAGATCATGGATAACTGAATTCTCATCCGTTGCCTGCACAACCAACCGACTGCGCGTGGTTATTAGTATCTTGCTTCCCCTTGAACCGCCCATTAGCAATGGTCGGAGTTCCAACCATCTCAGGCGATCATCATTCCACAAGTCATCCAAAACAAGCAAGTATTTCTTCCCATCTAATACCTTAGGAAGGAGCCTCTGCAGCTGGTCCTTAGATATATTCTCAATGCCTTCCAGATTTCTCTTCATCTCGGGATCCTCTTGACACTGATCTTTGGCAGATTTCAGTATTTCTTTGATGATCAAATCCACATCAAAGATTTTAGGATCCCCATGAGACACCCACATCTTGAGCTTAAAAAAGTCCTTCACCTTTCCATCGTTGTATACCAGATCAGCAAGCGTGGTTTTTCCCAGTCCTCCTATACCAACGATGGAAACAACTGACACACTCTCTCTGGAGGAGGAATCAAGCAAATGTGCGATGATCTCCTCCTTATCCTCTTTTCTACCAATTATTTCTTCCTCGCGCTCAAAAGAATGAGATGTCCTCCCCCTCACAAAAGAAAGAGTTGCCTCACTAGGATGCCGCTCTAATGTTAACTCCCTATGATTTTTAATCTGATCCAGTTTCTTCCTAAGTTCTTGAATCTTATTAGCCACTTTGAGGCGGTATGCAAGCTGATTTAATTTAGAGAAGAAAATGCGTACCACTTTTGACATCTTGTTGCCAGAAGTGACCTTCCACCTCAGATCTTCGGTTGCGACATCATCAAGCAAGTCCTGTACGTCGTACAATACGTCCTTGAGCCTCTTGAGCCAGAGCTTGACCTGGTTGTTGTGCCACTGCTGCTTCTCGGCATCCAAAAGCACAGCTTGGATGGTCTTGACGGTGTCCTCAAGGCTTAGGAGTTCGTCCTTGGCACTGCAAAGCAACTGGATCTTCTGAGAAGCGAAGGAGCCTCCAGGTTTCGCCATTTCGGCAGCGAGGCTTTTCAGTACGTCAGTGGCAAGGCTGAAGAGAACTGCTTCCGCCATTTGCAAAGGCAAATGCTGGGGCTGACTAGTGTTTGAGAGAAGGTTGCAGAGCTCAGGCTTATGTTGGGAGACAATGGTCGGGTGCTTCCTCATGATCAACTTCAGGCATGAATATATAGCAAGGCCAACGGCATCTCCATGTTACTTCATGCTCAGTTAATCCGCCAGATGAAACAGCATAACTTGCAACAGAGAAAAAGAATAGCGTGAATGAGTTGTTCCTTTGCGATAAGCCCAAAGTACATATACATGGAATAACTTTAATGTTAGAATGACAGAAATACCAAAATCATGGGTCCCACGTTTCTCTTTCAGTTTTGTCTGATCAGAAGACTCGGATTCAAGTTCAACAGCTTCTTCCTTAATCCTTAAGCCTCTCTTGATTCCAATTTCTCTCTCTCTCTCTCTCTCTCTCTCTCTCTCTCTCTCTCTCTCTCTCTCTCTCTCTCTCTCTGCCAGAAAAAATTGCATGGCCAGCCTCGGACCTAACTCGACGACGGCATCCAATCAAGGGCTTCGTTCCGAAATTCATCCACGAACTGCATCCAAAATCATCGGGCATTGCTCCAAAATCCATCAGTAACGGGTTCTCTTATGTGATCACACGCATAAACAATCACACATATCGGTTCTTATCTCCCCTTCAAGCCCATGCAAGAGCCTCAAAGGCGTGCAACAAGTGTATATTATGACTTACCGAAACCAAGTCAATAGAGAAATGCCGAGCAACTCGGAATGTGATTTCAAGCATCCATAATCATATATAACCAACAACATTTCATTATAAATTAATATTTGCAAGACAATTACTAAAATCACTCATCAATGGTTCCAAGCAACATTCTACAAACGCATAACTCAATCATAACAATATCTTGCAAAAATAGACATGCACGTGATAAAACATAATAAAATAATAACGGTCTCTCCCAATCCGACCATCATGTGACAATATTAGACTTTCCTTATAAGTAGTCATACAAGCGACAAGGATATACTAATTCCCGAACCTCGAAACTCAAGCAAATCATGAGTAAATCATACAAAATTTATACGTGAGTTTCCTCTTCTCAAACAAGCAAAATCAATCATGAAAATCACGGAATCAGAACCTATCCTACATCCAAACTACGCAACACAACACCCTCTCCCAGGATTAAGGGGATCTACTTACAAAACCAGGTTGAGATCTACGGACGACGACGAATGGCAGACGAACGGTGAGCGGCGTTTTAGGAAAGATTCTTTCGTGAACTATGTGTTCTCGTACATGTTTAAGTTGTCTGGATTACATTATTATATGACTGTCCTATTTGCATTTTTACTTCCGTAATTTGAATGTCATTGGAATGGAAAGTAAAAGGAAATACATCTTTCATGTTAGTAACTTTTGATTGCATATTCATTAAAATTCACTTAGAAATATCTCCAGGATTGCATTTGTATTTAATGCGCATCGATTAGATTAGATTTAATTGCCTCTTCTGCACAGTTTCGCCTTAGGAAAATATTTTGCATGAGTTATCAAAATATATTTCACATTCTAAACTTGGGGATTACATTTCATGCAGTGTAAGTTATATTACTTGGTGAAAAATTTTATTTCCACTTTCGGTGACACGTTTTAGGAAAGTTATTTATTTAGGACGTTGTTCTTGTATAGCATGTGATAATTGCATATCCACTATCCTTTGTATGCATTTGACTACTTAGGGAACAAGCATATACTTTCTATTTTTTCACTCACGGGTCCTGTCCTGGAGCGTAATAACGAGGCCATGTTCACTTATTGTCCAAGACGGCTCGGGTTGATTTCCTTATCTTTATATTGCACGACATGGCTCGGGCTGTCTTTTTATTAGTTGATTTTCTTATATGCTTATTATCATTTAATATTTAGCATACACGAATTTTGACTAGGGCATACCCATTTACTCAAAATCGCAAGCTGAAAGATCCAGAAAAAAAAATTTGATTAAAGAGGTATAAGTCGAGCCTTTCCGCAAATCCCGAGGAGTAGTTAGCTGAACCCGATCCTGTTTTGTCCATGAGATTTTGTTGGAAAACAAATGTATCACTCATTACCACTAGATCTAGGGCATATTCATGCATAACTCACGGTGGTCCTCTCCCAGGACATGTTCACAAGGTCTTGTATTAACTTTGCTTGATACGGCTCGGGTTGTTTATTTTTTATACCTTTATTTGTTTTTATTACTGATTGTTTCATTTTATCGCATGCCCGGGTATGCATGGCCATATAGGTTTCCATGTTTAGGAAAAAAAAATCAGAAAAGATTGCATGAAATAATGTATTATTTAAAGAGAAAAGGTGCCATAACGGGGACTAGACAAAACTAGCGTAACGAGTCCTCGTACCCGAAATTTCTTGTTCATAGAAGTAAGGCAAGCTCCATGCCTTACTTAGCTCCTAGCCAGCTCAAAGTTGGTTAGTGGCAACTCTAATTTAAATTCGATGAATCATGAATGAGAAATGAATTTGTGGTCAGTAGTGTTTAAGAGAGTCTATGCAAAGCGTAAGCACTGACTCACAAGAGGGTTATATACGCCCGCTTTGCAATCCATTAAACTCTCTCGGGGTTCACTTTGAGAGGATCGTGACAATTTTATTACCCACTTTAAAGCTCTGCACAAGTCAGTTTCATTGCAGTGTTGTCACTGGTCGCGACTCTTCGCCTCAGCTCTCAAATGGTGATTTCACCGTGGGCCTGAATAAATTTTCACCGGGACCGATTGAATACACACAACGCACATTTTTAAACAACATGAACTGCGAGCACAATATACCATACAAAACCACTCTGAAAAATGAGCAAAAACAATAGAAGATGAAATTTACGATGAGGAATATACGAATGTACCGAAATATATCGACACAAGGAAAATAAAAAGTCACAAGCAACGTGATAGGGCTTCCTTTTTCTCCAAGGCACGACATCCTTAATTTTAGTTCTTTTCTTCTCCTCTGTAGACCCGCACGGTTCAAAACGAAAGTGCGCTACTTTTCACATGACACCAAATGCTTCCGCATGGTGAGCCGAGACTTACCATGAAATAATTCTTCTCCACAGAATTGACAAGCAAAAGCGTTACGATCCTCTCGTCACTTCCCTTGAACGGTAGCTTCGAGCTGAGTAGTAAAAGCGCTGAGTCAGTCACTTGCCAAATCTCGTATTAGTAGGGACTTCCACTTTTGAGTGGGGGCAGTTGCCCCCATATTTTAACAGTATGCAGCACCGCCACAGGGGATATCATCGAGCAAGTCCTCTACCAGCAAGACAGGATGGACAACTGGGAACATGTAGCGTGCCTGCCATTTTCATGGGGTAGAAGTTAAACATTGCGCTATACGGACGGGTATAAAACATAAATTTTCTTTATATCGGTACTATTGAAATTAAGCCTGAAAATAATGTTATCACAAGCCTAACATTAATCGCGTTACAAACTACTCAGTAAAAGTTGCATATAAAAACATACCTATCTTGTTTGTAATTTTTTTATAAAAATATCGCGTATGACAATTGATTTTATTTTTACCTCGTGCTACCTAATGTCATGCTAAAACAATATTATATTTGCTTATATGACTACGAGAAGCTGTAAGTAAAAGTGCGAAGTCCGCAATTACATGTTATAATTGACATGTCGCATATTTATTTGATTAACAAAAATGTATAAAACGAGTAAAAATGAATTATATTTACCCAAATACAATACAAAATGTGTTGTATACATGTATAATTCGTTTTACTCCAAACTAGCGGGTATTTTGTCTTAAATTCAGAAAACGTGTGCGCAAGACAATATATTTTGCAAAGCCAACTCCCAAAAGGTGCAAAACTACCAAAAGTGAAATTTGTGAGGAGGAATATACGGTTGCTTTAAAATATATTCTCCTGCAAATAAAAGTTCCAAAACCAAAACAGAAAGATACAAGTAACTAACGTCATAGGAGTTTCTTTTCTTCCCAGGCGCGGGATCCTTACTTTAGTTCTCTCTTCTTCTCTGTGAGCACGCGCAATTCAAAACAAAAATCCGCTACTTTCACATGACCCCAAATGCTTCCGCCTGGTGGTGACGGGCTTTAATATTTTAATTTCGCACAAAACTACTTGAAATTGAGATAATGGTGTCTAGACTTACCCATAGCCAGACATTTCCGATGACTCTAAGTTTCTCCCTTATGTTGGTGAGGCCGAGAATCCCTTCAGGAAAACGCCTTAAACTCTTGCAGCCAACAATTGTAAGCACTTCGAGCGAAGAGACGAAATTACCAATCCATTCGGGCAAACTCGTCAGATTGTCACAGTGTTCAATATGGAGAAATTGCAAAGTAGTGACATGTTGAATCCCCTCCGGTAATGTCACCAGTTTCGGAAGTCGTCTGAATCTAAGAACGCGGAGTTTCAGGAGAGATCGCCACTGGGTGCCATGCTCGTCATCATGGCTCGACAAATCGAGTTCTGCGCAATCACCAATAACGAGGTGCTGGAGTGAGGACAGGTGCCGCATGCCACGAGAGAGACTCTTTAGTTTGGTGCAATCATTGAGGCTCATGGACTCGAGATTATTAAGCACCGGAAGTAAAGTCTCGAGCATTGAGTGCTCCAAATCACCACCAGCAAAATGTAGACCCTTTAATTTAGAGGGAGGGATGGACGTGGATTCCACTGGTGCTTTTGATGGACAATCTAGAACGGCCATCACCAACTCCGCGCTAGCAATGTTCAAGTATTCTATCGAGGGGAACAGTGGCACTGAATTCAGGTGTGGACAGCCCAATATTGCTGCAGACAAAAGTTTTGGGAAGGATGATTGTGGATTGTACCGTGCACGATCCTGATCTGCTCCCACCGTTTTCCGTCTTCCCCACCATCCTTTTACGTTGCGACAGTCGAGGAGGGATAGTCTCTCCAGAGATGGGAAGAAGGGCCGCATAGTATTAGAATGCTCTGGGTAACTTATTTCTTGAAGGAACTCCAACGCATCCAAGCCCCGGAGATTCAACGTCCTTAGGGAAGGGCATTCACTTAGGGATGGTAGGTGGCTTAGTGAGTCACATCCATTAATTAAGAGGTGCCTCAAGTTGATCAATTTCTTCAAATCTCTTGGAAGTGTTTTAAGATTCCTGCAATTGGAGAGTTTAAGGGTCTGTAAGTTCAGCAAATCTGTGATTGAATTTGGCATACTCTGCATAGATAGGTTTTCAGAAATATCAAGATATCTCAAGTGCTTGGACCGATTTCCCAAGGAAGTAGGGATAACAAAATGCGCATAGCCCAAGCCCAACACTCGACAATGCCTAAACTTGGAGAGAATCCCATTCTGTACAAATGTTCTGCTCTCTTTCAGGGAGAGAAATGTTCGTAGATTGTTCGGTTCAAGAATAGAGGTCACTTCTTGTGGTGAGGATGATTGTGAAGCAACTGATGCATGTCGAATTCCTCCATTGATGCTGCCTTCATTTAGATTAACAATCTTGCACTCATCTCCTGCAACTCTCAAGGCAAGATCGTGCATGAGATCGTGCATCTTGAACATTTTCACCTCACCAGTGTAATGATCGACCGTTTCAAATTCGAGGAAGGACCTACTTAGTAGGTCCGAGACATAACTATCCCCAGTCTCTTCTAGGTCCTCGTTCCCCTCCAATGACTCAATGAAGCCTTGTGCCATCCAGAGTTGTATCATTGTCTGTTTATCAAAGACATAATCTTTTGGAAACAACGCGCAATATGCAAAACAATGTTTTAAACGCGACGGAAGATGATCGTAACTAAGCTTGAGGACTTCCATAATTCCGTGCTCCGACTTGTCTATTTTTGAAAGTTCATGCTCTTTGAATTTGAGCCAATCTTTTTCCTTTTTGCCGTATAGAAGGCTACCCATTGTTTTGATGGCAAGGGGAACACCAGCACATTTTTTAACTATATCTCGACCTGTCTTCTCTAGTTCTGGGTTTGATGATTGTACCCCATCTCCAAAAGCCATTTTCCTGAATAAGTTCCATGACTTATCTTCAGATAGGCCATTTAGAGCATGGATAACCGATTTCGCATCCGTGACCTCTGCAACTTTGTGGCTACGAGTGGTTACAAGTATCTTGCTTCCCTGTAAACCACCCTCTAGCCAATCTCCAAGCTTCAACCATTTATCCCGATCTTCATTCCACAAGTCATCCAAAACAAGCAAGTATTTCTTCCTGCCTAGAATCTCACGAAGAAGACTTGGCAATTGGTCTATAGGCTTATTCTCAAGCTCTTGTAATAACTTTTTCATCTCATCATCATCATGCTCTTTACAGTTGTCTTTCGCTGATTTAAGAATTTCTTTGATAATCACATTCACATCAAAGACATCAGATACACACACCCACATCTTAAGCCCAAAATGTTTTTTTACCTCCCAATTGTTGTAAACTAGTCGTGCAAGTGCGGTTTTTCCAAGACCTCCTATACCAACGATGGCAACAAATGACACACTCTGGCTAGAGGAGGAATCAAACAAAAGTTGTTTGATCTTTTTTTCGTCCTCTTCCCTACCAATTATTTTTTCATCAGGTGAGGGATCTTCAGGTTTCTTTCCTCTCCCGATTGTTTCCTCGCTCAGATGCTGCTCTAAATTCGATAACGCCTTATCACTTTTAATCCGATCTAGTTCCTTCCTAAGTTCCTGAATCTTATTAGCCACTCTGAGGCGGTGTGCAAGCTGATTCGATTTATAGAAGAAAACGCGTACCGCTTTCGACATCTTGTTGCCGGAAGTGACCTTCTGCCTCAGATTTTCGGTTGCGACATCATCGAACAAGTCCTGTACGTCGTACAGCACGTACTTGAGCCTCCTGAGCCAGAGCTTGACCTGGTTGTCGTGCCATTGCTTCTTCTCGGCATCCAAAAGCACAGCTTGGATGGTCCGGACGGTGTCCTGAAGGCTTTGGAGCTGGTCCTTGGCACCGCAGAGCAACTGGATCTTCTGAGAAGCGAAGAAGCCTCCAGGTTTTGCCATTTCTGTGGCGAGGCTTTTCAGTATGTTGGTGGCAAGGCTGAAGAGCACTGCTTCCGCCATTTCCAAAAGGCAAATGCGGGGGCTGAGGACTGTTTGAGAGGAGGTTGAAGAGCTGATGCTTTTGTTGGGAGACAATGGTTGGGTGGGTGCCTCATGATCAACTTCAGGCACGAATATATAGCAAGGCCAACGGCATCTCCATGTTACTTCATGCTAAGTTACTCCGCCAGATGAAATAGCATAACTTGCAACAGAGAAAAAGAATAGCGTGTATCAGTTATTTCTTTATGATAAGCCCAAAGTACATATAAATGGAATAACTTTAAGGTTAGAATGACAGAAATGCCAAAATCATGGGTCCCTCGTTTCTCTCTCAGTTTTGTCTGATCAGAAGACTCGGATTCAAGTTCAACAGCTTCTTCCTCAATCCTTAAGCCTCTCTTGATTCCAAGTTCTCTCTCTCTCTCTCTCTCTCTCTCTCTCTCTCTCTCTCTCTCTCTCTCTCTCTCTCTCTCTCTCTCTGCCGGAAAATATGCATGGCCGGCCTCGGACGGCTCCGAAGCTGGAAGATGCAGCAGCATCGACCGCCAAAGCCCAGAAGCTAACAGCTCTTCAATCCCGGTTTCTCTCTAATCACCGCAACCGCATCACATGCACAATCTCTCTCGCTGAAAAGATCAAAAGCGTCGTATCACCGGAACGATTTTGATCGGGTGTTTTAGTGATGCGATTTTGCTCTCAGATACACGAAGGCGGCTCTCGACACGAGCGCGAAGCTCCTGGAGATCAATCCCGAGTACTACACCGCTTGGAATTACAGGAAGCTCACGGTTGGGCACAATTCTTTCCCCGCCGCCGCTCGTGTGTGCGCCTCTGTCCTTGTCCGCCACCCTTCGCCGCCTCAAGCTCCCATCCCACGCTGCTGTGATCACTCGGATGAGTTTGAAGACGAAAAGCTAGATATGGAGATGCGAGATCTGATGCGGTGGATGCGGCTACGGCTGGCGAATTTCATTGCACGACATCTGGGCATGGTGGTAAGTTGAGAGTGAAGACGCCGAGCCACATGACGAGGATGATGCCGTGCCAACGCTAGGCCCAATTATTCGTGGGAGTAACTGTTGTGTCCTAGCATATCATACGTAATATGTTGATCACATACAATACGACCTACGTACTTCAATAGTAGAAAACAAGAGAAGCGAACTAACCTGAGCGTACAACACAAGCAAGTTTGATCCGAGCCCAACGAAGAGACGTTGTGTCCTTAAGACAAATTTGCCCCCCTCTTTAGGTACCCAAGGTCGATGGACAATCGTCTCCCAGGATAGAACGGATCCTTCCCTCAAAGCCGGCACTTGCTCGGAGGAAAACGGCGAACGGAACGTCGCGGAATTGATCGCACAAAGAAGGAGAGATTATTTCGAAAATGCAATTCCCGGCTCGCCTTTGTTTGAAAACGAATGAGTTTTAAATAGCAAGTCCGAAGAGTCACGAGTCAACCAGTTGGACGGATTGACCATTCAAGCGAACCGACGCAATGAAGGAACCGGTTCGGTACCCCCGAACCGTTGCAAATAAAAAAAAATAAATGAGTTGGATAATTTCTTCCCGTTCGCGAACCGAACCGGACGGACGGACGGCGGCGCGCGCGCGATAATTGTTGCTCGGAGCAACACCTCTCTCTTCCACAAAAGTGGGGTGCCCCTTGGGGCCCAACCCTTCATGGAAGACACAAGCTAATATATCCAACGTCAAGCTCCCATCTTTCCTATGTGGGACTCTCTCCTTCATCTTTAATAATATCATTCAAACAATTTGATGGATTTTGGCTCCAAAATTTGCAATTTGGAGTTCCCTCCAATTTGCTCAAAATCCCAACAATCCCCCACATGAATGATATATATTCGTAATCATGACTCTTCGTAAATGCAAGTAATGCAATGTGCGATCATCCATGAGAGAACGTTGCATCGTAGTGAGTAGTCTGAAACTTTGAACCCATCCTAGTGAACATCTATCGGACTTACTCGGTCAATCAGTAGACGCGATTGTCTTTGAACCGTCAACCTTTGGTGTAAGCCTAGACAACAGAAGTCACACAACGATCTCTCGAACGAAGTTCGTTCTCACTGTTGTGTTCGTTTTGGCCATGAACACCGCCTGGTCTCATGAGTGTTCTAGAGAATTCGGCCTTTTCAATTCTCATAGAAGCGGCCCACACTTCACACTCACATAGGTGATTTCTGAGTATCAGTACATACTCTAGAATCATTAAAAGCTTAAGCTTAACCTTCACATATTAGTACTATCTCAAACAGGAATGGGTAGAGATTGATAGTACTTTACTCCAGTCTTCATAACTTAGTTGTCCCTTTGAACCTAGTTCTTGGGATCTCCAGTCAGCTAAGTAGGGTTACCGCTATGAAGACTTATTGATCGGCCTTAGACCCATTCCTCTTGAAGTTTTCATAACCATCTCTCTAGTTAAGCCTTTTGTTAGCGGATCCGCAATATTATCTTTTGACTTTACATAGTCAATAGTGATAATTCCACTAGAGAGTAGTTGTCTCACGGTGTCATGTCTTCGACGAATATGTCGAGACTTGCCGTTATACATGACATTCCTTGCTCTTCCAATAGCAGCTTGGCTATCGCAATGAATACACACAGCTGGCACCGGTTTAGGCCAGTTTGGAATGTCTTCTAAGAAATTTCGAAGCCATTCTGCCTCTTCTCCAGCCTTGTCCAAAGCAATGAATTCAGCCTCCATCGTGGACCTTGCTATACAAGTTTGTTTGGACGACTTCCAAGACACCGCTCCCCCACCAAGGGTAAACACAAATCCACTAGTGGATTTTGTATCGTTTGTTCCGGTAATCCAATTTGCATCACAATATCCTTCAAGTACCGCCGGATATTCTATGTAATGCAAACTATAATTCTGGGTATGCTTCAAATAGCCCAAAACACGCCTCATAGCTTTCCAGTGATCTTCATTTGGGCTTGCGGTATATCGACTTAGCTTACTTACAGCACAAGCTATGTCCGGTCTAGTACAGTTCATGACATACATTAAACTGCCTAGTATACTTGCATACTCATTTTGTTCTTTGATTGTACCAGAATTCTTTGTAAGATGTAAATTCACATCTATCGGGGTCCTTACAGGTGCAACATCTAGATTCTTACATTTATCTAGAATTTTCTCAATATAATGAGCTTGTGACAGTGCTAGTCCCTCAGATGTTTTATGGATTTTAATTCCTAAAATAACATCTGCGACCCCCAAATCTTTCATATCAAAATTGCTTGTAAGCATTCGCTTCGTTGCCTTAACAACTTCACAGTCACTTCCCATTATAAGCATATCGTCGACATATAGACAAAGAATGACAAAACCATTATGAGTGTTCTTAACGTATACACATTTATCACACTCATTGATTCTATATTCATTCGTCAACATCACTTGGTCAAACTTAGCATGCCATTGCTTGGGTGCTTGTTTTAGACCATACAACGACTTGATAAGCCGACACACTTTCTTTTCTTGTCCAGGAGCAACACACCCTTCAGGTTGCTCCAAATAAATTTCCTCTTCCAAGTCCCCATTCAAGAAGGCCGTTTTCACATCCATTTGATGGATCTCCAGCTTATACACCGCAGCTATTGCAATCAACATCCTTATTGATGTAATTCTCGTGACCGGTGAATAAGTGTCAAAATAATCAAGACCTTCTCGTTGCTTGTAGCCTTTAACCACAAGTCTAGCTTTATACTTATCAATAGTGCCATCCGCCTTCATTTTCTTTTTGAAGATCCACTTACTTTGTAGTGGTTTATTTCCAGGCGGAAGGTCAACCAATTCCCACGTATGATTCGATAGAATTGATTCAATTTCGCTATTGATAGCTTCTTTCCAGAACGGAGCTTCTGGGGATGTCACAGCCTCTTTGACAGTCTGAGGCTCGTTCTCTAACAGATAAGTTAGAAAGTCTGGACCAAAGGATGTGGAGGTCCTTTGTCTCTTACTCCGTCTAGGTTCATCCTCAATAGGATCATTTGTTGAAGCAAGATCTCGAGGTCTCTTATTATTTTCATGTGAATCATATACTTTGTTATACGGAAAAATATTCTCAAAGAACGAGGCGTCCCTTGATTCAATAATCGTATTAACATGTATATCCGAGACCTCAGATTTATGTACAAGAAACCGATATGCACTACTATTTTGGGCATATCCAATAAAGACACAATCAATGGTTTTTGGTCCCATTTTAACCTTCTTTGGTTTAGGAATCATGACCTTAGCCAAAAACCCCCACACTTTGAGATAATTCAAATTAGGCATTCTACCTTTCCATTTCTCATAGGGTGTTTGTTGTGTCTTCTTGTGGGGAACTCGATTCAAGATAAAATTCGCCGTCAAAACAGCTTCCCCCCACAAATTCTCAGGTAAACCGGAACTATTCAACAATGCATTCATCATTTCCTTTAGTGTTCGATTTTTCCTTTCAGCTACTCCATTAGCTTGAGGCGCATAGGGAGGTGTCAGTTGGTGTATAATACCAAATTCGGAACATACTTCCTCAAAAGGAAATTCGTATTCACCTCCTCTATCAGATCTTATCATTTTGATCTTCTTGTTTAATTGCGTTTCCACTTCAGACTTATAAGTCTTAAACGCATTAATTGCCTCATCTTTGCTTTTGAGCAAATAAACATAACAAAATCTAGAGCAATCATCTATAAAAGTTATAACATATTTATTACCTCCTCTAGATGGTGTTGATTTCATGTCGCAAATATCGGTGTGAATTAATTCTAAAGTCTCCGTTACTCTATCATTCACAGAATCAAACGGAGGTCTAGAAAATTTGGATTCAACACATACTTGGCATTTTTCTCTTGGACAATCGAATTTTGGTAACAAGCCCATATCAATTAATTTCTTAATTGACTTATAATTCACGTGTCCTAATCTAGCATGCCAAATAGTAGGAAGCTCAACCACATAAGCGAAATCAACTTTATTAGTAGAAACATTAGGAGGTACAACAGTCATTACATTCATCTTGAACAGACCATCACTAAGATACCCCTTGCCCACATACATATCACTCTTGGAGAGTATAAACTTATCAGACACAAAAACCATCTTAAACCCATGCTTACTAAGGAGAGAACCCGACACTAAATTCTTGCGCACATCCGGCACATACAATACATCATTTAGTGTCACTTGCTTTCCAGAGGTCATCTTCAAAACAACTCTTCCAATTCCTTCAACCTTGGAGGTCGATGAGTTACCCATGTAGAGTATCTCTTCACGTGCCATCGGCGTATAAGTTGTGAACATGGATTTGTTGGCACAAATGTGTCGAGTTGCTCCAGTGTCAATGAACCATTCTTTGGAGTTTCCCACCAGATTACATTGGGAAATCACAGCAGCAAGGTTGATGTCTTCGACACCACTAGAAATATGTTCCACCACATTAGCATTGGTCTTTTGCTTCTTCTTGGCTCTACACTCTTTGGATCGATGTCCAGGCTTTCCACAATTGAAGCACTTGCCAAGAAACTTTTTCGGACCTTGGTTGGAACCCTCTCCATAGCTCTTCCTCTTCTTGTTGGGTTTCTTTGATTCCTCAACAATGTTAGCTCTTGATGTCTCAAAGGTTTTTCCACCTTTCTTCTCGGAGATTCTATTATCTTCCTCTATCCTCAATCGAACAATCAAGTCTTCAAGTGACAGCTCCTTTCTCTTGTGTTTAAGATAATTCTTGAAGTCTTTCCACGAAGGTGGTAGCTTCTCAATGAAGGCAGCAACTTGGAAGGACTCACTTAGAGTCATTCCTTCAGCATGAATGTCATGCAGGATCACTTGAAGCTCTTGGACTTGACTCAAAAGAGTTTTAGAGTCCACCATCTTGAAGTCAAGAAACTTGCCAACAATGAATTTCTTCAGTCCGGCATCTTCAGTCTTGTACTTCTTGTCCAGACTATCCCACAAATCCTTAGCCGTTTTCAGAGGGCTATACACATTATAAAGGGCATTGTCCAGACCATTGAGAATGTAGTTTCGACAAAGGAAGTCTGAATGCTTCCAAGCATCCACGGCAGCAAGCCTCTCTTTATCAGTATCTCCTTCATCCAACTTAGGAGCATCCTCATTGAGAAATCGAGCCAAGTTCAAAGTTGTGAGGTAGAACAACATCTTTTGTTGCCACCTCTTGAAATCAACACCGGTGAACTTCTCAGGCTTTTCTCCATGAGCTCCATGAGTTGGGATCGACAAAGTAGGCACAGTAGGTATCGAAGCCGAAGCCATTTCTGAGCGTCAAACACAAAAAGATTAACTTGAATATACGAACACCAATTTGTTAATTAACACGAACAAAAATGCTTTTCACCAAAATCCGAACACTTGATGATCTAAAAGTTCAAACTGAGAAAGTGTAAAAACCAAGTTTTGTGGTAGTGCGGCTAATTTGAGTCTGAAACTTAAAAAAAAAATGCTCAAAATGTTTAAGACCACAAATTCACGCTGCCGAATGGAAAACAATTGCAAGTACGCTGACCGATGATTAAAAGATCGAATAAACTAATTAAAATATTCATACAGTGAAAGCAGTGAAAGCACCCAATGCACCGAACTCTGAATACTGAAGTCAGTGGTTGTGCGACCGAATGAAAATAGAAACTTAAAAGATTATAAACTACAGATGTTTAAGACCGCACACGTCAGTAACACCGAATGTAGAAAAATCAACTATTTCCGAAAACAAACTTCACCGAACTCAATAACACAGAATGTATAATATGCAGAACCCACGATTATCACCATAACCGAATACAAAGTTCACAGAATATTAGCACCAATTCGGACAGAGAATAAGATCCGATTAAAAGCAAGTACGTATGAACACAGAATGCGAAGCAACAGTACACGTACATGAACAAACATACAAATTTGTCTTAAGATTGTTGTGTCCTAGCATATCATACGTAATATGTTGATCACATACAATATGACCTACGTACTTCAATAGTAGAAAACAAGAGAAGCGAACTAACCTGAGCGTACAACACAAGCAAGTTTGATCTGAGCCCAACGAAGAGACGTTGTGTCCTTAAGACAAATTTGCCCCCCTCTTTAGGTACCCAAGGTCGATGGACAATCGTCTCCCAGGATAGAACGGATCCTTCCCTCAAAGCCGGCACTTGCTCGGAGGAAAACGGCGAACGGAACGTCGCGGAATTGATCGCACAAAGAAGGAGAGATTATTTCGAAAATGCAATGCCCGGCTCGCCTTTGTTTGAAAACGAATGAGTTTTAAATAGCAAGTCCGAAGAGTCACGAGTCAACCAGTTGGACGGATTGACCATTCAAGCGAACCGACGCAATGAAGGAACCGGTTCGGTACCCCCGAACCGTTGCAAATAAAAAAAAATAAATGAGTTGGATAATTTCTTCCCGTTCCCGTTCCCGAACCGGCCGGACGGCGGCGCGCGCGCGATAATTGTTGCTCGGAGCAACACCTCTCTCTTCCACAAAAGTGGGGTGCCCCTTGAGGCCCAACCCTTCATGGAAGACACAAGCTAATATATCCAACGTCAAGCTCCCATCTTTCCTATGTGGGACTCTCTCCTTCATCTTTAATATCATTCAAACAATTTGATGGATTTTGGCTCCAAAATTTGCAATTTGGAGTTCCCTCCAATTTGCTCAAAATCCCAACAGTAACAGTGTACCCCGTCAAGTTGTGGACCGGGTGATGATGCCAGTGATTGGTCACGACGAGCATCACAGACTCGGACAAGGTCTTGACTCTTGAAGCTGGAAGCAAGTTGATTGAAACGGTGAGAGCAGAGCTAGCGGGCACCCATCTCTCTCTCTCTCTCACTCAATCTCTCTGTATGCCCGATCTCTCTCTCTTCCATATCTCCTCTTCGCTGGCACCTCCCCGTGATTGGAAATGGAGGCTGCCGCCGAGCCCTCACAATCTCGGATCAAGGTTCATCCCGTCGACTACCTCAAACAAGTCTCAACCCAACCAATCATGGCCGATCCATATGCGGAATCAGCTGAAGACGTAATCAAGTTCGCCAAAGATCTTGCTGACAGTTTATGGAGTCTCTTTCAGCTATTCTGCATTTGTTGCATCACGTGGTTTTGAGCGTTTACCTCTCATAGAGCTTGCTCTTGGTTGTCACTCTGTACCTATTGCATTCTTGATGTTCATCTAAGTCAACGGTTGATGTATGTTTACGCTTCAGTTGTAGGATTAAATAAGATAAAAATGACCGTCAGATTCTTCTTTTACTGCAGAAACGTTG
Source organism: Syzygium jambos (assembly GCA_031216235.1). Lineage (NCBI taxonomy): Eukaryota > Viridiplantae > Streptophyta > Magnoliopsida > Myrtales > Myrtaceae > Syzygium > Syzygium jambos. Next base: position 26,729,797 of record CM062227.1, read on the forward strand.
GATGTCTATTGAAACATTCGTTAGTTTCATAGGAATTATCATCTTTAAGAATATAATGTGGCGTTCTTGATTAACACGACTTGATCATATCATTTCTTGGAAATTTTCAAGGCAGGATCAAAGCGAAATGAACACGCCTGCTCTTCCCCATTTGACGAGATGTCGTCAAGATTCCGAGTTTGCCAAACTCTCTCTAGAAGCACGAACCTTTGCAAGGTCTGCGTAGAAGACTCGCACGAATGCGGGACAAGCGAAGCTGATCATCCTGACACATCGACTAGCCGCGGGACGCAGCGCCTTTACATTGGCCTCTAACACTTTGCAGATCTCCTTGAACACCTCACTACGTTATTCGCTTCCAAGTCTCTGCATTCACATTGCCCCGAACATGAGAACCCCATGGATCGAGACTGACGAAGCACATTTTTGTTTTTTCCTTGTTGAGCTATGGTAATGCTATTTCAAAGCATATATTTTTCAGTTGCATTAAGTTCAAATAATAGTCTGCACCACACTTGAAGATGTATCTAATTAAAACATCATTGTAACTTCTAAATAATATCTCGTGCTCCTTTTAATTTTGATATCAATTTGTTTGTCATACAGACGTTAAAGTATGGGGCCGCTAGCATTTCACCATTGCGACCTGAATGTCCATGTAACATATTGAATATGGTAACATTAAGTAAAAGATATCAACAAATAATCACGATACAACCAAATTAAAATTTACAAAGTTAGGAAAACTAATTAGCCTCAAACGTCAACAAATGCGAATTATATAAATAACAAAACATTAGCAACAAAATTTTCACAAAAAAAGTAAGGAAATTTTGAATATTTTTTTATAAAAATATTCAACGATATTCTACATATGAATTCCTAGTGAAAGAAGTATTGCCAATTTATTTAAAAATACAAATTAAATATTACATATTTTCGCTAGTTTCCAATTCTCTTTATTATACATTATCAGGGATGGTAAGATATCTAATGACTTTTGCCCACAGAAAAAGATAGATATAAAATAATGGAAACTATAAAATGAGGGAGAATTTCCAAAAAAAAAAAGTAAAAAGAAATTGAAAATTGGAATATGATCTGAAGAAAAGACTTCTACGTCTCTAATATAGAGAAGAAAAGATGGAGAAGAGGGAAGAAAGCATTTTACTCTACATAAATAAGTTGCTTCTCTTTTCGATACCAAGTCGGGGGTACAAAGGTAAACATTCCGACAAATGAAGGAAAGCTATCGAGAGAAGAGAATTTATATTTTCACTTTGTACTTTCATGTTTCTAATTGATTCATATTATTTTACAGGCTCGAATACTCCATATACTTATATTATGATTCATTAAATATTGCAATTTTATGTCTCGTTAAACTTAAATGACGAGGTTTGGATTTACTTTAAAAGAAATTCTATATAAACTCTAGCGGGAATTAATTGACGTGAATATTTATTTTGTTAAAATTTCCTGCATTAAATTTCTTGTGTGAAAATTCATATCAGCATTAACATTTTGAGTAATATAACGTATGTAGTCTTGACCCATGCAACACATGGACATTTTGCTAGTTCTAGAAAGAGAAGGAGACTTCTTAGAACAGTCTCTGCCTATGTATATTAATTCTTTCCTTTCAAAAACCAGTTTGCTATTTTTTTTAATTCAATTCTTTTATGAAATGATCAGGTGGACGACATATTGACTCCGACCATGAGCACATAATGATAATTAGGAGTGTGCAAAAGAACCGAAAACCGTCCTGAACCGAACCGAAGGTCCAGAACCGGCGGTTCCCGTGTGGACCGATCCGGTTTCCGATTCCAATTTACTAGAACTGATGGATACCGGTCCGATTCCCGTTTCTAGATATGGAACCGTCCACCTGTCCACCCGGACCGGATCGATAATATATAAGGTTAATACTACCAAAAAACCCAAACTGGTACGTGTGTAACAATTTAACCCCAAACTTTTTTTTTACCACCAAAAACCCCAAATTAGTATACATATGACAATTTTACCCCAAACTTTCTTTTTACCACAAAAAATCCCAAAATAGTACACTTGTTATAATTTTACTCCAAACTGGTAAACCCGTGACAAATTTACCCTAAACTATTTTTTTGACCACGAAAAACCCCAAATTAGTACACTTGTGACAATTTTACCCCGACCTAATAATTTTTTTATATTAGTTTTTATTTTTTATTAATTTTTTTATTTTTTCTTTTCTTTTCTTTTCTTTTTTTTTCTTCATCTTTAATCTCTGGCCTGTCACCGGACCAACGACCGCCCAGAGGCGGAAGCCGGCGAGGTTGGCCCCGCCGGCCATTGGCGAGGCTCGACCTCGCCGACGCGGGTGTGGGCGACCCTCGCCCGATTCAGGCGAGGGTAGCCCTCGCTGGCGTCAAGCGAGAACAGCTCTCACCTGCCCAAGTGAGGGCGACCCTCACCCGATGCCAACAAGGGCTGCCCTCACCCGAGCCCGCCCGACTCAAGCGAGGGTCACCCTCACCTGATGCTGGTGAGGGCGGCCCTCGCCAGCAGCCGACAAGGCCAACCTCGCCAGCTTCCGCCTCTGGCCGATCACCAGTCCGACGACTTGCCAGAGGTTAAAGATGAAGAAAAAAAGAAGAAAAGAAAAAACAAAAAAATTAATAAAAATTTGAAAAATAAAAATAACATTAAAATTTTAGTTCAGTGTAAAATTGTCACATGTGTACCACTTTGGGGTTTTTTGTAATATGTTCAGGGTAAAATTTTCACAAGTGTATCAGTTTGGAGTTTTTTGTGGTATGTTCGAGGTAAAATTGTCACAGGTGTACCAGTTTGGGGTTTTTTATGATAAAAAAAAAGTTCGGGGTAAAATCGTCACACGCGTACCAGTTTGGGGTTTTTGATGGTATTAACCCTAATATATATAATTTTTAAGAAAAATTCCCAATCAAAAATAAATAAATAATTTTAAGAAAAATAAAAACCTTAAAATCCCTAATCTGAAGCTCAATGCCCATCAACCGAGTGCTTGTCTTATCTCATTTTTACCTTATTTGAGTCGTCTCTTTATTTCTCACTCATGGTTTCGATTATCAAGCTCAACGCCCATCAACTCAAGACATTGACTCTCAACTCTCATCAACTCGCAGCCGCACTTCCGGCCATTCATTACCTCCCTCTCTCACTCTCGATTACCTCCATTTGCGTGAAACTTGTTGGAACTGGTTCCATGGATGCACCTAGAAAACGGACCGCCTTTGGAACCGGTCCTTAGTGGGCGGTTTCCCGTTCTACTGTGAGAACCGCTCATCTGGATCATGCTCGCCCCTAATGATAATGACTGCATCATAATCGAAAAATAGGTATTTATATCAGCAGTAGTTAACAAAAAAGTTTATGTTCTAGACAAATGACTAGAAGAGAGAAATAAAGATAGAATATACTAGGATTTACGTAGTTCATTCTATGTGATCTACATCCATAGAGAAAATAACGCAACAATAAAATTTTGCTAAAATCGAATGGAGAATTACACACTCTGATATCTCAAGAGGTGATGCCCTATCTACGATTATGTTGAACGATCACACCATGTTTACCTCACATTCTCTCGTAGAAATCTCATCAATAGAAATTATAGAGAGAACATCTAAATACTCCGTCGATTTGCATAGTTCTTCGGAGTAATGTGTGAAGAGCCTCTAAAAGCTAGATAAAAACTCGAAACTACGAGTTTCGTGCCACAACCGCACGTTTTTACTATCGCATGCCGGTGGCTATTGGCCACTTGCCAAAGCGCGAGCCTTTGGGCTGTGTCCGTGCAAAGGAAGTTAGACTGGCGTCCGAAAATGATCCTTCAGATGCCGGAAACCTTCCAAAAGCCTATTTTTCGACTTTTCCTTTCAATGAAGGTTTGGTTTGAATAAAAATTTCCTATACACTTAACAAGGAAAACAATTTAATTTCAAAGTAATGGCGCATCAGAATAGCAATCAATGTGTTGGGAGAACCGTCAATACATTGAAAATTTTATAAAATAATATTTAATGGTTACAATATTGTGAAAAGTTTGCACCTGATTTTAAATGAAAGTTGAAAATAGTTTAGGTGTGTTCTTTTTTCAAAAAATAAAAAAAAACATTTTCCTGTTTATTTTCACACTTTCGGCTTGTTTTCATTACCGAAATTACCTTTTCACTGTTCAAAGCCTTGTTGTTCTCATATTCAATCGGTCACGCTATCTATTTTCTTATAAGCAGATTATAGTAATGGTTTGTTCGGGATTGCTTGGCAATCGATCACAAATAGTCTCCGGACAGAATTGGTCCAGGTCCAATTACTAGTATGGTTTTATCCTTACCCAAAAGATTTACCCCGAAGAAAAAGGTCGTTTAGCTCAAAACTCGAATTTTGTCATTAGATTCAATTTTCAATTCACCTTTAGTCGCACTTCTCACCAACTAACCAACGCTTAATTGGAAATTCTTGACCAGCAAAAAAAAATTAAAAAAAAATAAAGAGCTCATTCCTGTAGATTAAGATCAGATTGAACCATTCTAATCGGTGGAGATTACCCTTCAATCAAATGATAGTCTTATCTAACTATTTGAAGACCTGTGGTTCGTAGCCCAATACATTTTTCACAATTTTTTAATTAAGATAAATATTCTATAATTGTATTGTTATCCTTATTTCATCCTGTCTGTTTCAAAATTTATGCTCTTACAATGATGTTGAGAAGAGCCACTGCTCTAGTCAAGCGATATCATGTTATATAACACGCAAATGTTTTTTTTTTTCTAAAATGAATCATGACTTCATTAGCATCCTTTACTATCTTTCTTGTTCAATTAATTGTATTATTTCTTTTGGTGTATGACCTTGAGTACTTGTTTTATGATTGCTTCATATATCACACCTTCATAGCGATCAACATTTTTCGTCAGTTTTACTGAGAAGAAAAGCATGGGGGCCTCTTTTGTCAATACTTGAGCATTGAAGTTTGGCGAAGAAAATAAATTAACTAAATTCTACTCCTAAAAGAATCCTTAAATAGAAAAAGATAGTTTAATCAATATTGAGATTCATAAAAACTTAGCAAAACAATTGGATTGATACTTGAAGGCGTAAACGCTGACAACGACAATCACAACTACAACAAATTTTGTTAGAAATGGTTAAGCAAATTAATGAAATTTCCTCAAAATAGCTAAATTTATTGAGAATTGTGTAGCAAAATGAGCCTTGGGATGAATAAGTAAATTCAGAATTGTTTAACATAAATGAGCCATAAATAAAAAAAATTAGCTTTCTTGTGTGAACAATGTTAACTCTTATCCAAAGAATAAGAAAATAAGAGAATACTATTTCACTAGATCACCTTACAAAATCGACAAGAGTCAAGTCAACATGCCATGTCTTTAAAATCCCCCTTCATATTCTATACTAGAATATGAACTCAGTGCGTTGGATGTGCGATAAAAAAAATTTAACAAATACAACACTATGATTTTTTTTTCATTACCCGAAAAGTTTGAATTGTAGCCTGCTTATTCGTCTTATTAATTTTTCAACATTTGTAGCACTCTCTATAAATCATAATTTTTCATAAATACATTCTCGAAGTAAAGTTGAGACAATTTTATATACATATATCAAGATACTTGAGGACCCGTCTATCAACAGATGATAACTCCGTAATTGCCTTTATATGTAAGAATATGTGTAAAATTTAGAGTTGGGGGACTTATTAAATTGATCAATTCCGGGACCATCCATGTTTTGTGACAATAAAAGCAAAGAGATACTTTTTTAATGATATCCCTATAGACTCTAAATGTTTCGATGACTCGATCAGTAAAAAAAGATAATTAAGAAATTATGCGTCTTTTTTATAAATAGTGAATTTACGATCACATAGACATATATTCACATGCAATTGTTATTGCTCAAATTTCAAAGTTGTATATCAAAGTGTGAACTTATTTTATGAAGGGACTTACATATAAATTTGGGCACGTATAAATTATTAACGTCAAAGTTTGTAGCTGCACTTTAACTTATATGACCTCATCCTTTTGATCATGCAAATATTTGATGAAAGATCCTTATGATCATGCAATTTTTTTATGAAAGAAAGGAATTACATAATATAGCTTGAAATATAAAGTAAAACAAAAGGAGAAGGAACAAAGGACCAAATTGAAATTAATATGAATTTAGTGAAATGAAAGTTAAGACGCTGGTGAATGTTTGTTCTAATCTCTGAATGGTGGATGATTGCTTTTACCTTTTTATGTGAGCGATATGAAAAGTTTTTTCTTTGGGTACTTGTCGCTGTGCTAATATTTTATGCAAACGAATGTTTTTGAAGCTTACAGCAGTTAGCTTTGGTCATGGTGGTTTTCAATGATGATGGTCAAATGTTCGAGGGTTTTCTTTATGTGGTTCTTTCATTTGGAAGATGTTGTTGACTGTCCACGCTGCTTTGTTTGTAAATTGGCTACAGTGAAGGGGAAGCAAAGAAGAAGATCTACAATGGCTGCTTTAAGAGATGCTCTGGCTTTGGGTGTGAGATTGAAGAGGAGACCACGTCCTACAAGCTCCAAGGTTGCTTCATTTGTTCCTTTTCATTTCTCTTTGTTAAAAAGTCTGACCTTAAAAACTTAAGCTTATAGATATGTATATAGAGAGCCTATAAGACCCATCGTTAAGCGGTGGAGGAAATTTCAATGCCGTCTCTCACGTGCAAGCCGGATTTAGAGTGACGCGTAGAATTTAATTAACGGGGGTGGACACACTCGCAAAAGGGATAGCACCTGATTTTGAAATCAAGTTAAAAAGTCCAACCTAAAAGCTTATTCTTAATGTCTATTCTGATTTGTGTTATATATTTGTGTTCTCCTAAAAGCTATAAATAATTTCTGCCAATAGGGTTGCCTGGTGTTTTGTTAGTGATTTCAGACTCGTATGTTGATCTCGAATACAAGGATTATGGAGTTAAAGCTTGTAGCTTTTGGTGTTTGTTCTGCTTTCATGGATGAGGTGAAGGTTCACTCATGGACGCAAATCTTCTCTCGCAATACAAAACACCTAGATTCACTCCACGTACCCAGAATTAATTCTTGGGCGCACAAGTTAAGAACGCTTTGTTTACTTGTACTAAATCGTTTTTTTAAGAAATAAAAAAAAAATCCTAATCCCAAGAAAGTTCATCGTACGACTAGATAAGTGCACGAACAAACACATCAACAACGTACACTACGGTAGTCACGAAGATGATATTCATTCCGATAGTCATAAGGCTAAAAGGTTTGGTGAATTTCCCTTTTTTTTTCTTCATGAACAGAGAACATACGGTTTGGCACTAGAAATAGAAAGGGCGATTCGGATATGAATGAAACGGAACGTATATTCCACTTCCTTTATGTGGTGTGTGAAAAAAAAAATAATCATGTGAACGAGAAAATACATAAAATTTCCCTTTCCTTCCCTTCCACTTGGAAGGAGGAAATGACAATTCCTTCATAGATAGGTATAAAAAATTATACGTTAATTAGATATCTAATTATATGTAATAACGGCCCAGCCCAAGCCCAAATATTAAGCCCATTTTCAATTTCCTTCACCAGATGTGCATATGAGCGCAAAAAGAGAAGAAGCACGATCCGTGACAAAAACAAGGAAAAGAAGAAGCTCGTCCGTGGAGAAAGGAAAAGGAGAAATGAGAGGAGAGAGAAATTTTTAGCATATAGTTTTGGACATTTCGACAAGCCGAATCAACTCCGAATTGCAAGGCCCGGTAAGTATTCAAGCCATTCGTTCGTATAATCGGAGTACTTTTCGGAGTTAAGTCATATATTCGGTGTTATGTGAGTTTTGAACTGAGAAGTCCAATTTGGGAATTGATAAGCTATGAAATTATATGGAAATGATAGTTTAGGATGTTGTTGAGCTATGGGGTTTGACGAAAATCCCCAATAAAGTATGTTTTGATTCTAACGAATTTTTGAATTTTTACGCTCAAGCTCGATGGTATGGATAGATTCAAATATTCGCTTCAGATAGGAGTTTTGTTAACATGTAACAGTTGTTTTATCAGCAAATAAGCTTGGCTTAGTAGATTCATAGTTGAGGTAGTGCTTTGCTTAATTTTGATATCATTTCTCGCTCATTTGATAAAATTGTAAGTTCGTAGGCTTGGGATAACATTTGAGGTTTGGATTAGGCTATATCAGGTGAGTAATGCTATCTCTTTTTTGAAATTTATAAACTCATATTTCAAAAGCGATATGGATAAGATATACTGTGAGTTTTAAAATGACATTCTTATTGCATAAAATCAAGATCGAGCATTTGTTACCATTATATCTATTTGAAATGGAAAAATATCTGTTGATTACAATTTGAGTTGATTGCCTGTAAATAGTTTGCCAAACGTTTTATGAAAGAATTACGAAAAGTTCATGATTTATGAATATGGTTTATGAAAGGCACTTTAATATATATTAAATCGTGAAAAGTTATAAAATTTGGTTAGTAAACCTGAGTTTTGAAATTAGATTGTGAATTTGGATTTGTGGGTTATTGGTGAATAATATTAGTGAATTATGCTAATGTCCCTATGATTAAAATTCATTAAGAGGGTAAGTATACATATTGTTATTAGGACGTCCTTTTGATCTAAATCACCGGTTGATATAGGTGGAGACTAGCCAAAGTTAAACTTGGTCGCCTTTTTCACGGGGTTAATTATGATTATAGTTAGATGTTGAGCATTAGATAAGTCGATGGAATGAATCATTAACGTTTGACTTGATTATTAATTGATCGATGGAATAGACCATTATGGTTGATTTGTTATTGTAAGTTGATATGGTTGATTAATCTTATGCATAAAAAGTTTTGTTGGAAAGATATCTTCCGTTTTTTATATTTTACATATATCTTATACTGAATTTGGGATTGATATGATACGATTTATAGACATGCATAGTGAATGTCCAATCTGCTTAGAAGAGATGTATTACTCACTAGATTGAGATTGCTCATTTCATTCATCTTACTTGTTTTTCAAGTTATTCCGTTTACTGCAATTAAGACAAGAGCGTTTACGTTATTAGGACATTTTGAATAGTGAGATTTTTGGGTATGAGTTGATTATATTTGAGACGAACTTTTGAATTTAGTTGTTAGATGGAGATGTATATATTTGAATAATGGAAACTTTGATCCTCTAACCAAATGACTTTTTATCAAACATATACATATATATATATATATATATAGATATATAGATATATATATATTTCAATATCAGGTTGAATTATGGTTATGATGGAGCCTGCTGTCATTTGGATAAAAGAACGAACGCGTCATTGTCTAGTTCTTGTAGAGTTGGGGCTGTGACTCATACATGAGAAAAATAGTAAAAGAGTGACACTTTAGGCATGTCGATTCTATTTTGTGCGTTTATTTCCCGTTCACGTTTACTAATGGGTTACTTGATTTGCTGCAACAAAGAATAGGACGTTACCTTTCACAGAATAGGATGGGGAGATTGTTCAAAGACCACCGCAGAGACAGAAGAGACCGGAGCCACAACCTCAGGGAGTCAAAGACAAAGACCAGCCAAAATCCGACGACAGAGCACGCGACGTTCTTTCACGGATTGGAGAAAATGGTCGGAGGTACTAATTGATGAACAAGCCCGAGTACTCATTTCTCGGGATAGAAAGAGTAGGTTCTTATGGGTTCCTGGAGAATGCAGTTCCTTATCCAAGTTAACTGCAGCGCTCAAGTTTTTTTGAGTTAATCAGTAGATACAAATTTTTCAAATGTGCATCTAGTGTATATATTGGTTCATTCATGCCATTGTTAATGTCAGTAAATGGGTGTGCGGGCAGAGACCATTAACCTTTCGCTCGAGCTTCTCCGCCACCTAAAACCATCCGAATTCAACGACTCCAAGGAATATCATGGCCGGCAGAAAGAGACAGTTCAAGATCCTAGAAGCAGGGTTGCTTCTTCACCTGCCAATCCTGTTAAAGAAATCGAACATGTTCAAGGTCTGTCTCAGAGAAATTATCCAAGCCGGCGAGAAAATGACCATGGACATTGGGGAAAACTCAGACACCATGCAAAGCCTCGGAAATTCCGTGGTGTTGTTATCATGGCAAAGTGCCAATGGGACTCCTATTGATGTTTGTCACAGGGTCGACCGATTCCCTCTGTAAATTCACCTGTATATGACTCTGCTGAAGTCGATATTTGACAACAGGGACGAGACTTTGGTCCTCAACGAGGTTGATGAGCTCATGAAGAAGACAAAGTCGATACTTGGTATCAATTGGCCGATACACAATCTGTGCCTAACATGGGTGTTATTCCAACAATACCTCAGCACGATGCAGTTGGAACTGGACCTTTTCGCTTCACATGCCATGTTGACAGAAGTAGCAAATGAGGCCAAGAAGCAGAACCAAGACGCTCTGTTCATTAAGGTTCTATCGCTAGTTTTAACCTCAATACGAGGTTGGTTGGAAAAGAGATTGGGTAATTAACACGACTACTTCAAGAACGGGAGGAATGAACCGGGTGAAAAATCTCCAGCCATTGGCAGTGAAGGCGGCAAACATCTTAGGAGATGATGTCATGCTTTCCATGGTAATAGAACAAGCGAAAGGTAATGCAGCGATGTACCCGACTGGATATTATAACGTGGATAGCTACATACGATCATCTGTGAAGAATGCATTCTTGAAGATGTGTAAGTTTTTTATTTCTCCATTCATTTTGCGGTACCATTATGGAGTAATTAATTTATTTCCCCTGTTATTGCTTGCATCAGATAGCTGAAAGTTGATGTCAAGAAAGTAGGATGGACACAAGACTAGATCGAGAGTGAACTACTCATTTGGTTGGTGAAAGAGACCAAAGATTTGGCCTAAAAGAGTGCGGAACCTTCAGTGCTATCCTTAAGAAGTGCCATCCCATCGCAACTGCAGTCGCGTCCATCACATTGCGCAGTTGTTATGGACAAATTCTGAAACAACATTCGACTTCCACTTCAATACTTGATGATGAAATCATGAAACTACCAGCGAGAGCAGGGAAGCCAGAAATTAGTTGTGGCACAAATGGTGGTCGAGGACATAGTAGAATGCGAAGAAGGAAGCAAAATGATTCTGAGGGAAATGATTCCATATGAGGTTGAGTCAATCATGTCAAGGCTTCAAAAACAATGGATCGATGAGAGCTCGAGAAAGGCAAAGATCTGCAGAGAGCAATAGAATCAGAATTGAGTTCATGTGATAACGTATTCTACGTATTAAAGTTTACAGCTAGTTATAACAATTACTCAAAACAAAAGATAATCACAAGGGTGGTTCGTAACAGGCATGGTATCCAAAATTGAAGGCAGAGCCAAATGTGGAATCAGGTGAAGACTTAATCACGTTCGCTAAAGGAACCACGGATGACTTCTTCGCCATTCGAATGGAAATTACTGAGGATATGGTTGATGATCTCGCTGATAGTAGGGAGTCTCTTTGAGGACTATTCGACGTTTGTTGCATCATGTGGTTAAGTGTTCATCACTCTGTACCTATTGCATTCTTGCTGTTCATCTAAGTCAATGGTTGATGTATGTTCACGCTTCAGTTTATGATTAAATAAGAAAAAATGACCGTAGATTCTTCTTTTACGGCAAACACATTGGATGTCTCTTGACCTATAATACCTTAGATAATGAAGAGGAAGTGTGGCTAATCTATCTAAAAAGTCATGAAACATTTGTTAGTTCCATAGAAATACTCATCTTTAGGATATAATGTTCTGTTCATATTAACACGAGTTGAGTTCATTACTTTCTTGAGAATTTTCAATGCAGGATCAAAGCGAAATTATGCACCTGCTCTTCCCCCTTTAACGGGATGTCGTCAAGATCCCAAGTTTGTCAAACACTGTAGAAGGGCGACCCCTTGCAAGGTCGGCGTAGAAGACTCGCAAGAACGTGGGACGAGCGAAGCAGACCATCCTCACCCATCGACTAGCAGTAGGACGCAACACCTTTACATCCACCTCAACACTTTGCACGGTCTCCTTGAACCCTTCACTACGTTATCTCGTCCAAGTCTCCGCATTCACATTGCCCTGAGAATGGAAAGCACACGGATAGACTGAGGAAGCAAATGCAAAGCGTGGAGAAGAAAACGAAAGTCAATCTCGTGCTGAGAATCTGTTTCTATTTGGCCAAATGTCTGTACATATATAAATTCCTTTCTTTGAATAAACCAGTTTGCTGTTGTGTAAAACAATTATTTTATGAAATGATTAGGTTGACGACATATTGACTCAGACCGTGAGCAAGAAATGATAATGACCGCATCATCATCGGAAAATAGGCTATCATATCAGTAGTGATTAGCATAAAGTACAAACTGAGGCAATAAAGGGTAGATAAGAAAGAACAAACCGGGATTTACATGGTTCGTTTCACGTGACCAACGTTCCCGGAGAAAAGAATACAACAACAAAGACTTTACCGTGGCCAAATGAAGAACTACATGCCATGACATCTCGAGTGGCAATGCCATATCCGCAACTACACTTGACAATCACTCAATGTTTATCTCACATTCTCTTGCAGAAATCTCATCAAGAAAATTTTTAGAAAGACTCCTAAAAACACTCTTTTCATTTGGATAGTTGTTGAGAGTAATGTGAAGAGTCTCTAAAGGGTAGAAAAAATTCGAAGAGAGTTTTCGTGTCACGGGTTCACTGTCGCATGCCGGTGGCTACTAGCCACTTGCCAGACACTTTGGTGTTTGAGCACTTGGCTTCAAGCTGAGTCCATGCGCAGGAAGTTAGACGGAGTCTAAAAATGATTTTTGGGATGCCCAAACCCTTGCAAAAGGCTACTTTTTCAACTTTTCCTTTTACTGGAACTTTGATTTGAATAGGATTTTTTCCTTAAGGGGGAATATACACTTAACAAGGAAAATATTCCATTTTCAAAGTAATGACAACAATCAAAGTGATAAGAAAACCGTCAATGCCCTGGAAAATTTATTTAGTTGATTAGCACTTTAGGCGCATTCAACTCACTACAAAAGTACATCAATTGCGGAGGAATTGTGAAAAGTTTCTACATGTGAGTTGAAAAAAGTTTAGGTCGTGCTTACCTTTCTTTTTTAAAGGAGTCAAATTCAAAATGTCTTGTGATTTGTGAGCCAAATCACAAGACATTATAGGTCTTGCTTTAGCTTGTACCCTTCACTACGTTATCCCCCTCCAAATCTCTGCATCCACATTGCCCTGAAAACGAAAACCACTCGGATTGTGGCGAAGCAAGCAAAAGTCAATATCGTGCTCGAAAAAAATTATTATGTTTCTCCACTTGCATTGTGGAGTCGTGTATCTATCATGCGCACCAGCTCACTCTCTGTCTCTCTCTCTCTCTGAACATTTGAATTTGCTTCAAAATTTCATATTTAACAATTTATTTGAAAGCCAAAGGAAAATGGGTCTGGGGAAATATTAGTTATTGGGAATTGTGGGGCCTTTCGCATGCACTAGGTTCAAACTGATGCGATGGTGAACAGGGAAGATCCTATACAAAAATAATATGTAAAGCGATGAAGTCTGTGGTGAAAGTATTTAATGTATATTGGCATAGCTTTCAAAGAAGTTGTTCGATGTCAATTTGATTTGATATATATATATATATATATATATATCGCTTTAATTAGGATATAAGATATGCACTATTTATTTACTTCTCTAATGACTCGAGCTTCTATTGAAACCGGCTAAATACTTAAATTTTTAGATATTTTATTTTAAGAAGTGACAAAAAAAATCATTATGTAACTAAAGGTTTTTTACCCTAAAAGTTTAGATCATCATAGAAAGATATGATTTGTGTTTAGAGTTTAGCGAGTAGGGAAAAAGAAAATTACATTTCCTGCTCCATTTGTTTCACAGAAAATAAATAATTTTGAAAATATAATTTTGAAAAAATAAATTTATATCGTTTGAAATAATTAGCCAATAAAAAATATTTGTATTATCAATAATAAATTTTTTTCTAACATTTTTGTGGACGATTAAAAAAGTTTCGTTTGTTCATTTTTTTTTAGCAATCTAAGCTATCATTTTTAGGAAAAAATTTTCCTGATCATTCATTTTTCGAGAAACAAATGAATTTTTCGAGTCACTTGAGGCTGTACTAATTGGACCACAATCTTCCTTACCCGTTTCACAAGTTAGTTCAAATGTAACCAAATCAACCGATGATGTCTTGATTCTCTATGCGTAATCCAACACTAAGATTTTGTTGAGGGAAAAAAGAATGGAGATTTACCAATCAAACCCAATCACTGACAATTCAATCATTCATGCCTCTTTTTTTGTCTGTCCTACTCTAACTCTCAACTCACTCTCAGACTTTTATCCTACCTCTTGCAGAGCGTGGGAGCCGAAATCCACATCTGAAACTATACGTCCTCACCCCTAGCCTCTACTAAGAACGTGGGGATTCGAACTCCCCACTTCTCTCTTTCCAAATAGGAAGGGTGGTCACTGGGGCAAACCTCAGTGGTTAATCATTCATGCCTTTTCATCTTGAGGTTTCTTACAACATTTATTCAAGGATTGCACATTTTAAATTCCTAAAAATGGTCTTAGGAATTTTAAATATATTTCTAAGGAGAAAAATACAATTTTTTTCCCAAAAACGGTCCACCAACAATTTGGTTTCATTTAAATTTCAAAATTTGAAATTCATCCAATATCTCGGTCGTCCCACTTATATTTAGAATTATTATATCGTATCTTGAAGATCCAGCATTACCATTATTTGTCTCCTTCCTGCTTTTCTTTGGACAAACTGCAGACATAATTGTCGCTTTTGCTCAATATTTTACTCGTTAAAAAAAACCCAACCACATAACTCAGACATCTGCTTCAAAGATACTTTACTTTTATATTACATTTTTAGCATGAACAATTTTTTTTTTTCAATAAAGTAGGTTTGAACATTGCTTGCACGACAAAGTCTGAAGGAGAAATTACGCTTGTGATCTCTAGAATTCCAATTAGTAATAATAATACCTATATCTATTTTGACTTTTCATAGATAGTTTGGCACTGATCTGACAATTTTTGCATAGAAGTGAAAACAGAATATTTTGTAGACGAATCCTAAGATTTCACCGTAATTTCAAACTTAGGTCACATGTGTAACCTCCACATGGGTTAGTTAGGATCATTAAAATTTTCCACCAAAGCAATTACATGTGAGCACATTCTCCAAGGCATGATTGGCTGAGAGAACATTTGCTCCTAATAATGATATTGGCATGATAGACTGACCCAAAGAAGAATATAGGCTTGATAGAAATGGAATCTCTTAATCATAAGCTAGGTCATTAGTCTTACTTGCTTAATTCACAATTAATTCCACACTTTGCTACTTTGGGCATGTGCCATTGACATAGGTTCGATATTGTTTCTCGGAAATTGTTTTCCGACTTTCCGGTGTTTGGAAGATAGAAAATTAATTCATTTACGAAAAGCGTTTTCCGTGAACTAAAAACAACAAGCTTAAATTGAGGAAAAAAGAATTTCCTTTTTAGGAAGAAGCAAATCGCTTTCCCTAAACCATCTAACAAATGAAAAATAATTATTTTCCTTAAAAGTCATTTTTATGAAAGATGTTTTCCTTTATCGTTTAATGAACAAACAAGACATTGTCTTTTTCCAAGCATGTAGTTGTAGTGCTACAAGCAAGAAGCCAAAGCACAAAAACAAGATAGTTGGATGGACGCCACAAATGACCCGCGATTTTGGTATTGCATTCAGCACAAGTTTCCTTCTTTCCAACTGAAAACGTGGCTTACGATTGCCAATTTTTATGCACCATTTACACCATATTACAGCTCTCTTACTTTTGAGTTAATGGTCACTTTCTCTCCCTACCTTCCCCTGTTGAAACGCTGACGCCTTTTACGCTATGCGGTCAATTAAAGATCGCTTCAGAGTGTGGAAAAAGAAAGAAACGATTCTTGCTTTTGCGGCCTCATGTTCAGGTTCAACAACTGTTGGAAGAACCTGGCATATTCTCGCTAGTGGTTTCTTTTCTCTGTCTCATTTCAAACTCCACCATTGACTTTTGCTTTCACTTCACAAGGGCAGTTTCTCTGTGCTTGGTTGGTGATCATAACAGTACCCTTTATTTTGCTCTCTTAGATAAGCTCAGAAAGCAATAGGATTGGATTCTCTCTCTCTCTCTCTCTCTCTCTCTCTCTCTCTCTGCTTTAGTAAAAAATTATATGCTTTTTTGGGGTTCAAAAAGGGCGGTTCTTGTTTTCTGGTGCAACACACACACAAGCCCAGCATTGGCGGTTCCTTTCTTGGATCCGTTTCTTCAGGTATAATTCAAAAGTCTTCATCCTTCTTCTTTTTTAAAGGATCGATTAGATTTTAACTTGGCTTTCGGAGTATCCAACTTTTTGTGGGTTTTTGTGTATGACTTGTATTTTTCTATGTCCTTTTCTGTGGATGGACCTGGGCCGGGGGGGACCAAAGGCAAAGGGTGTGTATTGCTTTGAGCAATATTGAAAGTTCAATGCTTTTTTTGTGGAAGTGTGGAGATCATGTAGTTGTTTCATTTCAAAGGAAATCTTCTTGCAGTGTTCCAAATTGTTCTTCTTTTTGTGGGATTAATCTCCTGTTGTTGTAGAGAAGCTGAGCTGGCTCTTGGGTAAAATTCAATCATTTGCTACTGAATTCTTTCGACAGATCATTCAAGGTTCTTGCTTCTGTTATTTTCCAAAATCAGGGTAAATAGTTACTTTCTGCCTGTTTAAGTGTCATTTCCCCTTATAATTCAGTGAAGTGGAAGGTTATTATTTTTCTGCATCTAGTTTCGCAATTCAAGCTTTGTCTGAGCTTCACACTGTCATCTTTGTTTTGTTGATTTTTGGATTGTATTTACGTATATACTTGCAACCATGATCTGCCAATCATTTCCTGTTTATCCGGGTTCTCTTTGAAGAAGCCAAGCTAACATATGAGAGACATAACATTTTTTGTTTAAGTTCTAAAACATTTCAAATTATCTGATTTGGATATTTCTGGACCAGCGATTTCAGATGTTAGCTGAGAATATGGTTGTTCAGCGATGCTACGCCTCATTGTCCCAAGCAGTTCGATGCACACATTAGTGTTTGCTTTTGTAGCTGGAGGTTGAACATGGTGAACTCATTTGTAATTACTGAGAAAGATGTGCGAGAGGACGATTCACGGAGCGGGGTGAGAAAGAAGGTGTGTTCGTCGCACAGTGATTGTTCCGACTTCTCCAAAACAGCAGCAAAGCGGATGGATGATAACCTTGTACTAAATATCAGCCAATCACAAAGCCGCGAAAGATGTGCGAAGGACGCAACTGCCCAAAGACTTCTCAGCTTAGGTACTAAAATCCCAAAGCATCTGGTTGCTCTTGATGAGAACTATCTCCGGCACTGCCTGGAATTGGTTCACAGAAGTGCGTCAAAGGATGCGACATGCAACATACTGGTGAATTTGACCTCCTCGCCTAATTTCCAGTGTTCGTTACCAGCAATTGGAACTGGGAATGTCGTCCGGAGGCATGCTGGGCTGTGGATTATAGATTCGATACTGGGAAGCAAGACCATCATAGAAAAAGACATAGATCAGAGTCCTCAGTTCTGCCATTTAGGTGCACTCACGACTGATGCCAAATACATAAGATCAAACCCACATGATGCTAAGGACTCAGCAAGTTGCGATTTGACAGACTCTCCGAATCAGCAGAGTGTCAGCTCGCCGATAGAGATGGAAAATGAAGTGCCATTTCAGGAAATACCAAGCTCTGGTTGTGACTATAAAAACAGAAGACTTATTTCGATTGCAAGCATGAGTTCAAGGAGCTCCGATAGATCTTCTTCTTCTCCTGGTGCTGCTTTTTCTCAGGGTATGCTCCACTGCACATGGAAGGTTGGTTTGCCGCATTTCGTTCTGTCCATAGATGACCAGACAGAGATACTCATAGCTGATCCCATGAAGGTTGCAGCATCGAGTCTTGTGGGTTCAGACTGGGTGTACTTGTTCTATTCAAAAAGGCAGGCTTCAACAGAACACGTGAGCCATGATAACGAGCCACATCCTATAGGAAAGATGGAGGTGGTCACGTCAACGTCTCTTTGCCAGGAGAATCTCAAAATCTTGCAGACCGAGTTTGTTCTGTTTGGTGGCTGGGAAACTTTTCCGGAAGAGGGGCAAGCTATGGGTGTCAACCGTAGGAAGAATAAGAAGTTGGCAAAGAAAGTGGCTAATGTGTTCTGGCCCGGTCATTCGTCTAAGCAGAGAAGTGTGTCTGGAAAAAGTGGGACTTTGGATGATTATTCTCTGGAATCAGGCCAAACTATGCACAGAAACCTGGATATGCCAGGCGGACTTAGCATTCCGGAGAATCTTCTTCCGCCCAATCTTGAATTAGCTGCCATCGTAGTGAAGAACCGTGTCAGGGACATTCAGAAGGAAGAAACTGGAGGCTGGGGCTTGAAGTTTCTCAAAAAGAATGGGGTAACTAGGAAAATCAACCATCCAGATGCATGCACTTCAGTGTGTGGCGATAGAGATTCCGGCGATTGTGTCATCAGTGTGGAAGTTGCAGTCCCTGCAGGACTTCACGGTGGACCAAGAACGCACCATGGTGGCCCCTCTAGTCTCTTTGAAAGATGGAAATCTGGTGGACAGTGTGACTGCGGTGGATGGGACCTGGGCTGTCCGCTCACACTACTCGAAGCAAGATCAAGCGACGGACGTATTCTAAATACCGATTGCGATGAGCGGGACTGCATGTCGTTCGATCTCTATATGCAGGTTCTTTTCTTTGCACTCATTGCTTCATTTCATTTGATATATGAGATTTTATCAGCATTCCTGGTTTGCATCATTAAGCCGTGTGGACATGAGTAGCTTGCTTTTGCAGAAGCAGGTTACTATTGCAAGTCGAAATGTTCTATAAGATTTACAGCAATCAAATATTCATCTTATTTTGAGACTCTTGGCGTCCAACATGATAAAGAGTAAATGCGTCGAACAACATAAATTGCAAGTCTTGTTTAGTATTTGGGTCCAACAACTATATTTTTTGGGGTGTAACAGTCAGAAATTCTCAAGGAGATGCTTTGGCAGGAGACCTTGTTTTACGCAGGACATTTATCCTGTAAAGCTAAAGAAAGGAAACGGTTTTCTTGATTTTCAAGTAAAATGAGATGAAAAGTGAAATTTCGTGAAGGAATTTCCATGCTTTATCAATTCTCATTTGAATTAGAACAAAATGTATGGAGAAAGATACAACGTGTATTGACATCTATATAATGAAAATGATGGAAAGCTTCTCCAGCATCAAACACACTGTTTGTTTCCGAGTTCCTACACTTTGTCTAAACAAATCGATCTGAAATGGTCTTCTTAGAAGAGGTATTGATAGGTTTGACACTTAACTGCTTAAAGACGAGGGATTTTGATTATTTAGTATTAGACAGTGTCGCTGATACTCATTATCTTTTAAGGGGTTGCCGCTTTATTTTGAGACTCTTATATTAGATTTTCATTTCTCCGAGTCTCAGCGATTATGGTGAACTCACTTAAAAATGCTATTTCAGGGTTCAGAGCATTGTCTTCCTACATTAAGGATGACGGACGTCCGCGATGGCCTTTATCTTATTCGTTTCAACTCAGCATTATCACCTCTGCAGTCTTTCTCGATTGCTATTGCACATATATATTCTCAGAGTCGTGTTCTCCAATCGAAACTGTACAGGAGTTGAACAATAATGTAGTAATACGATTTTGGTGCTTTTTTCCCAAGTATCGCCCTTTTTTTTTTCCAATTTACTTTGGTTAGAAGGAAATTGGTAATGATTTATACAACATGTACGATCTCTTCGACGAGTCTCTGAGGTGGTCAGTGTCTTCGACTTAGAATGCTTTCTTGTACGACAATACATGGCATGGATTGAGTCTAGATTTCCAGGATTTTTGAAAATGTAAAAATCTTGCAATTTGCTTCCTTTTAGATTGGAATGTTGTAATTATTAAATCATCAATGTCCACCTGATGCGATTAACTGGCATCTGCTGTTCTATGAGTAGTTTCACTTCGGATAAAGTTTCAGAAGCAGTCCAAGTTATTGATTTGCTGCTTTTGAGATTCTTCTGTGAGTACTTATTTTGCTTTCAGGAGTTCTCTGATGATTTCAGACTGTCAGATGCTGAGATCCTAGTCAGGATGTTTTGAGTGTCGGGTTATTCGCCACGGTTCAATCTCGGTACAAAGTCACGTCAACAAGGGATACTTGCGGAATTGTTGTGGCAGTTCTGCACAACAAAGAACCTGGTTTAAAAAGAGGGAACACAAAGATCAATTAATGCACATCTTTATTCAAACGGTTTGAGCTTACACATTCAGATTACCAGAGGCTTGTAGATTGATTCGGCTCAACAAGGCTTTTAAGTTACAGCAACTGTCTAACAAATTAGATTATGTCGCGCAGTTTCTAACATTATTCGTACTTCTCATATGACCTGTTGCGACACCCGGCTCCACTGCAGCTTCTGATCTTTGGTCGTAGCTTCCAGAGTTTGGCTCCCGAAATACATATTGCGGTTCTTATTTCAATCTTCATACATGAAGGATGCTTCTTCGTTGGTGAACAGCCAATCTTTTCCCCTAAACCCTTCAGCTGATCCGCGTTACCCCGTGTAAGAACGTTGTTCCAAAAAGCGAAAAGTCAGGACTCAAGTTCGATCTTTTTAACTAGTGATATCTGCTGTTTTACTTTGTCTAAGAGGAACATGAATTTGCCTCCTGGAATTGCAGGAGGCTGAAGGCAGAATTCATGAAGCCAAGTTTTCAGGCACTCCTCCTAGAATTTGTCAACCTTTTAACAGTACTATGAATTTGTGGTTTTTCTCGTGAAATCTGATATGTTTGATTGGGAGGAATGCTTGTTCCCTATTAATCGTGTGTTTGGTTTGTGCCATTGCAATAGAATGAGGAGGAATGCTGGTTCCTTATTCGAAATGGAGGAGCCACACCACTCCTTCCCAATTTTAACTAAAAAAACTAATCAATAAAAGTATATAACTGATAAAATTAAAGACAATTAACCATTAATTAGTATGATTAAAATATAAATTATAAAACATAATTCGTTACTTATTTTAAATATTATACTGTATGATATAAATAGGTTTTGATGAAACAATTATTTTTCATATCTCATTTTCTTATTAACTATGAATTATAGTTAACAAAGTATAAGTAATGAATAATATGGTTACTATTAAATTAATTGATAATTTTCCCTCCATCTACATTGTCAGTGGCACAGACAAGGAACAAGCTAAAAGAAAAAATGGAAAATACATCACGACGGTTTATTCATTAGATTGCGAATGGAATGACCTAATTTAAAGCGAAGTCAAAGTTTAAGGACTCGATTGAAAAAAAAAATGAAAATTATGAGCTCTAAATAATAAAAGTAAAGACGGAATCGGGGTGACTAAGGATGCAATCCCTGTCGATATTCTTTATATGTTTCTTCTAATTAGATCATGTGGGTTTTCGAGTCGGGGCAAAAACAAATTAGCATAAGCCGAGTGACAAAAAAAAAAAGGGGAAGGGAGGGTTTGAAGACTCCGTGTGCCCAATTCACATGCACCTAAACTTCTAATACTTGCTCCTAGGTGAGCTCGTTTTGGAAGCATTAAGGACTTCAGTAGAGCGGTCGGTCGACAAGCTTTGATAGCCAAAGAACAAAAACAGTGGAAGTGTAAAATAATTAGAAAAAAAAATTTATTTGCAATAAGCAACGCATCAAAGCTTTCTGGACAGATATAATTCAAATATTTGTATATATGTACCATATCTATAGTCAAAATAAGTACTAAAGTACAAGAGCATGACATATATTGACTCCCGAAGGACAGTGTGAGTTGATGGGCGTTTGGGCCGAGACAAATCAGCCCGATCCGTGGTTAGAAAACGGAATATTGGGCCCGATTACGGCGAAGCCCAAAATCACCGACGATGGGCTTTGGAAAGCCCACGAAAAACCCTAGCTCAGTCTCCTCCTCCGCCTTCGGGTCTTCCCCGACCTCTCGCTGCTATATATCGGAAGCCTGTGCAGCCTCCCCGAAACCCTAGTCGCATCTCTGCTGGTGGTGGTGGTTGCTTCTCCTGCCGACGAAAATGTCGAAGCGAGGTCATCCCTCTCTCTCTCTCTCTCTCTCTCTCTCTCTCTCTCTCCTTCGTGCCGTTTCGCTTTCCTTGAAAGATGCAGCGATCGCTCTGTCTTCGCAGTGTTTTACTTTCATTTGCCTCTTTGTTAGTTAGCTGTGTGTCGCTGAAGATCTTGCTTTTGGACTTGCCATTGGAATTAGCTTAAAAAAAGATGATGCATTGTTCATGTTAGCTTATGGGTTACTGGTAGATTTAGACTGGTGGGGATCTCTTAGATGGATACGCTCGCGCTCGACTTGGCGTCGCTGCTTGATGTAATTGAGCTTTTCAGCATATCTTTTCTTCCCTTTTTTTATATATTTCGGCGGGGTTGGTTGTGGGCTTCGTGTTGATCAGGCGTTGTGGTTGTTTTTTTTTGGCTGAATATGAATGAGTGTAGCATGAGAGGAATTTGGATGGTTTTTGGGGGCTCCAACTTTGTTTGCCATTTGGTGTGATGCGTGGGAAATTTGGTTTGAGTAGTCGGGATGGTGGATCGGGCGATTTGGGTATTCGTGTTTTTTGATGATGTCTCTTGGCTTTTTTAGGACGTGGAGGTTCTGCGGGTAACAAGTTCAGGATGTCGCTGGGTCTGCCGGTGGCAGCCACGGTGAACTGCGCGGACAACACCGGGGCCAAGAATCTTTACATCATCTCGGTGAAGGGAATCAAGGGTCGCCTGAACAGGTTGCCCTCCGCTTGCGTCGGGGACATGGTGATGGCCACCGTCAAGAAGGGGAAGCCTGATCTCAGGAAGAAGGTTATGCCCGCGGTCATCGTCAGGCAGCGCAAGCCGTGGCGCAGAAAGGACGGCGTCTACATGTACTTCGAAGGTTGGTATTGCTTTTGTCTTTTGGTTAATTGGATTGTATGCTTTGGTTGTCCGCTTGCATCTTGCTTGGGTTGTTGTGGTTGCATTCAGTGGTAGCAACATGCATCTGAACTTTTAGCAAGTTCCCCTTCATGTTTCTGTGGTCATACTTAAGTAGGTGACAATTTTTCTATTACCGTTCGAGTACTTTTAGGTTTTATCTCTCCAATGGTCGTAAGTGTTAACAAGAAAATTTCTGTTTTCATCAAGAAATCGCTTTCTATGCTCTTCTGCTACTATTGCTAAACAAAAATTGGAAATAGCTGAAGGTTGTAACTGAAGTTAAATGAAAAAACTTCAGATTAGTTTGTTTCTTAAAGATGCACCGGTTGGTGTTGAGTACTCCTTTCTTTTTGTTCGACTGTTCTTGTTCTTGGACTTGCTGATTTTATTTGACTGACTTACTGCAATTGTTTGGTACCCCAAGTGTGTAATATATCTGAAATGAGGGATTAGTTTTCTCAATCGTGCTGTTTTTATATTTTGTTTGAATCTCACTTTTGACAATTCAATGTATATCATTCTACTTTCATATGTCTTAAAATTTGGTGTCTTTCTTTTATATTTATTTTTGCTGGTGATGTGGTGCTGAGGATTTGTTTAGGTTCCTCTTCACCTCCCATAACCAGCTAGAGTAAATATTACCAACCTTACCCCTATACCAGATGTTAAAATTGTTTTATCATCCCTGTCAAGGTTGGGATACTGTCTTAGTCTGTGAGATTGGCCTGTATTTGTTGAGCTGTCCCATGTCGAAGATGACACAGTCTGCATACATTGTTATGCATGGAAGTCCATGATGATTATTATTAAATGACTTTCCTTAATGATATAAGGTGGCGGCTCTATTGTCTTAGTGAGCAAAACATTACGTATAATTTACCAGACATAAGTCAGGTATCCACCATACATCTGTGGTTGATACAGTTACGAGTCTGGAAAAGTGAGAGTGTCCTTCGTTACAGATGTCGCGTCTCTCCTATTGTGACATCTGCTCCATCTGGGCTCGACAAACTCTACCAATGACCTCTTTGCTCTTGTTTCTATTGTCATTTGGTGGACCACTCTATTAAGTGATTGCACATCATATGTATTGTTATGTTGCATCAATAGATGTACCATATTGATAGATTTCTTGCATTTTGGCAGTCTATTTTGTTTTCTGACTCTGTAATTGATTATATTTGCAGATAATGCCGGTGTCATTGTGAATCCAAAAGGAGAAATGAAAGGTATAGTTCTCTTCACGACACGCAAATGTAGTCACAAGTTCAAATGCTTTGATTCAATAACTGAAATGGAGAGTTGTAGAGCGGTATTCACAAATCAATAGAACAGGACTAGGCATCCGGATTCAAATAGTGTGGTTTTAGGTCAGAAGGCAAGACTAGTTTGATTAATGAAAGGTTTCGGTCCAACTTTGAAATCAGAGTTGCAGTTGTCAATGGTGTTTCTTGATGATCCTTGTATCTCATCCTCTTCTAATAATTTTCAGGTTCTGCCATCACTGGTCCAATTGGGAAAGAGTGTGCAGACCTGTGGCCGAGAATTGCCAGCGCTGCCAACGCGATCGTCTGAGCGTTGCAGTTTATCTTTTGTTCATGTTATTTGTTTTCATATCGTGGTTTGACGTTGCCGGTGGAAGTAAACCTCAGATTGCTTAGTTAGCAGATAAATTTTTACATGTTGGAGGCTCACCTATCCCCTTTTTTTATTTTTTGAAGTGTTGTCATGGTTTAGAAGATTTAAAGTATATGCATTCTAGACGTGGGTTCTTTTCTCTAGTCTTTTTGCCTGCGGCCCTCTTTATTTTCCTCGTGGCTTTAGATTGATTGGTTTCGGGTTGTGTACAAGAGGGCATGTTATGATCATGATGTTTGGAAAACTAATTCACAGAAAGCTCTTTCATTGAAATAAACACAGTTGTAACTTGAATACAATCTTCACTCTGAAACAAAACCTCCCTGGATGCTTCAAGTGGACCAGTTTTTTGTTGCAGGATGTATCAATTTGTCTCTCGATGATGTGGTAGTTGTTCGTCTTCTTGCATTTGTCATGCTTGAAGAGACATGTATTTGATCATGTCATCGAATCGGCTTATGAACAATGTTATTTGTCAATGTTTCAATGTGAAACTACGTTGCTCGTGACTTACAATGCTTGTGGAGCACTTTCCTCTTGTGCTAGATAGTAGATGCAATGAGACATGGATGAATTCCTGGCCAAAAATTTATGAATCTTTTGAATGCAATTCCTGTATGTATTGGTGCATTATCTGGTTGATTGGCTAAGTTTTTAGTTAGTCAAAAGCACCTTCGTGAATGATAATGAAATGGGCAAGAAAACAACTCTGAATTTGTCTATTTGGCGACAGACATCGCATCCTAGGATCCTCGCTTCCTCTAGAACCGTTTTTCCTAAGAAAATTTTCAAATAGGAATATGAAATGGAGTCGTTTTTTGAGAAATGGTTTTTCATCATGGATCGTGTCTCAAATAAGGTGTGTTTGTTTTATCGAAAATAACATGACAAGGGAAAATATTTTCTATGAATGGAAAATAGTTAATTTTTATTTGTTCGGTGATTTAAAAAAAATAATTTCCTTCTTGCTAGGAAGGGAAATAATTTTTTTATAATCTAAACTTGTTGTTTTCATAGGTTTCCATCATCTAGACACTGAAAAGTCTTCGATAGAAAAAAAATTAAAAAGTCAAAAAATAATTTTGTGGAAATAATTTTTCTTCAAACAAACAAATTCTCGGTCTTCATTTGAAAATTCTTCTTTTTTTCTTTTTATTTTTATTTTCTAGTTTGTCAATTGAATGGAGGAAATTGCGCATTTAATCACGGTTGCGCGTGTAAAGTAGCTGCTATTTCGTCAAAAGCCATATTTGTCTTTTTGACATATTGCAATGCCAAGTATATGTACTACTAAAAGCTCAAAGCAATAATTGACCAGCTCGTGTGCCCAGGCACGATGATGATGTTTTTATTAAGGTGCAGACAAAAAATCTGTAGGTGACATAATGCAGAAAAAGATAAAAACCCTAATCAAAGAACCCCACCAAACCCCCTTTTCCCTAATTAACGATGATTCCAAGGCCATGAGCAATTCCTACCATGCCCTTCAATAATTAAACAACCAAACATGAAATTGTACTATTTTTCTTATTTTACGTATATCGATTATCTTACAGACACTTCGAGGTTGTATCACTTATGTACATATAGAGTACATATCATAGTTAGCCTATGTCGAGGCAACATTGCACTTTCCTTTTCCATTCCTAGATAGGCTATTAAAGATGCGGATTTGATCCGAAGCCATTGATTACGTGATTTTTTCTAAGCGCCCCCCACCCCCCCATACTATGGTTGCAAATAGGGATAAATGTTTAAAAAGTCATAAACCTATTATATGACGGACAATTCAATTATAAATTTTTCATCTGTGCCAATTTAATTCTAAACATTTTGATGATTTGGTAATTTAGTCTTAAACTTTTTAATTTGATCAATTTAGTCTAAACCTTTTGAAGAATTTAGTCCTAAACCTATTATTTTGGATATTTGGCTGAAAAGACTATATTGGCAACTGAACTGATACAATTGAAATATTTATAACTAATTGACTGCTTGTCAAAATGTTTGAGACTAAATTGGCCTACGTATCATAAATTCAAGACTTTTAGAGCAATTTTCCCGTTGCGAATACATCCTATGCCATTCTCTACTTCCTCTTTCCTCTATCTAACGCATCAAAAAAGCTCGAGAATTAATTAGTGGGCCAATCAATTCCTCTGTTGCGGTACTCAAGAAATGCTCAATCTAAGCACCATGTGATTCTTGGAACAAAAGCTATACTGTCCCCATGTGAGATGCGCTCTGTCGGGGCCTAACATGGTCATCATCACTCCAATCTTAAGTATCAGCGCCTGATCTACGCACCTCCTCACTCTCTCACATCCTGAACCGAACATGGCCGCCAGAGCCCTCTTCTCTTTGTCACTTTCACTGGGCATCCTCATCTCCCTCTGCTCGGCAGATTGGAACATCTTGAACAGTCAGAGAACAAGAAATGGGATCAAGATCAGCTTGAAGAACTATTGCGAGGGCTGGAGGATGAACGTGGAGCTCCACAACATCCGGGAGTTCAAGGTGGTGCCCGAGGAATGCGTCGGCTACGTCGGCAAGTACATGAAGTCGACCCAGTACGAGGTCGACTCGGAGCGGGCGATTGAGGAGTGCATGGTGTATCTCAGCACCAGCTGCAGCTTGAAGAGGGATGGCAGAGATGCATGGATCTTTGACATTGATGACACTTTGCTGTCTACCATGCCTTACTATAAGAAACATCAGTATGGGTATCGATTATTCTTTCCATATCTTTTGTATCAAGAAAATCATGGGTCAGGCTAAATCAATGCGATAAAGTTTGGTTCACTCATGCCATTTTGTTTCAAATTGCTGATGAACAGGGGAGAGAAGTTGAATGTGACTTCTTTAGAAGAGTGGATGAGCAAGGCAAAGGCACCAGCTTTGGAGCACTCGCTCACTCTTTTCAATGAGACCAAGGCCAAGGGCATTCAGATCATCTTGGTCTCTTCGAGGAGGGAACACCTCAGATCTGCCACCATTGACAACCTTGTCAATGTGGGTTTCCATGGCTGGAGTGGCCTCGTCCTGAGGTATCTTTCTCTCTCTCCCAAATTCTTCACGGGGTATCATCCCGTCATATATGTTCAAAAGTTGACAGCAGGTGTTGCGCTTACTGGCGATCGAGTTGGTCGGCATAAGGTCTACTCACATTGTAGAGACTAAAGCCTTTGGTTTATGTGAATCTAACTATTGTTTTGTTTGGTGAAGGGGACCTGAGGATGAGCTGAAAGGAGTGCAAAGCTACAAGGCTGAGGTGAGGGAGAAATTAGTCAGTGGAGGGTATCGCATATGGGGCATTCTTGGAGATCAATACAGCAGCATCCAGGGACTTCCGAGTGCCAAGAGGACGTTCAAGCTTCCAAATCCTCTCTACTACATTTCCTGAAAACATCATCTCTTGCAAACATGTAATGAACAAAAACCCATTTCCATGTTCCACCAGGCACTCGTCTTGCTTTGTTGTTTCTTTCTCCCATTGTCAATGAAACTCCCCCTTACCAAAAACTACAACCTTTCGTCTTTGGATTGGGATCTATCTTGATGATCTACATCACCAAGCAAAGCAGTGGTGGTCCTCAAGCAGAAAATTAGTTGCGCACAAATGAGGGCAGTCTTTTATTATTTAAGCGAACAAAAGTATGTTCAACTCATATTTAACAAGGGGGCACTCCAGACTAGTCATGGCCACGGTTCGGAACCGGCAGTTCCGGTTCGTGGCCATGTATGAACCGGAACCAACCGGTTCTGGTCCGGTTCCTGCCGGTTCCGATTATCTTTTTATTTATTTTTATTTTTTCTTGCCCGTTGCCAAGGCAGCCTGCAAATGCTGCCCTAGCAATGGGCCGCAGCAAGGCCTGCAGACGTGCAGGCCCTTCTGCAGGTTTTTTTTTAATTAATTTATTTAATTTTTAAATTTTTTTTTTGGAATCGGGCCCGAAACCACCGGTTCCGGGCTGGTTCCAAAATTGCCGGAACCAGAACTGGGCCCGTAGGCCATGGGCCGATTCCGATTTCGAACCGCGGGCCCGGGTTTGACCGGGCCAGCTCCGGGCCGAAACCGGCCCGTGGCTATGACTACTCCAGACTATGAATATGGAACTATAGAGGTTTTTTTGTCCGTACATCGGTCATTTTCACTACTCATTACACAAGAAGCGACAGACTACACACTGCTTCTAGTTTAGCCCATCTTTCCTTCAGCTCCCATTTGCATCTTGGCACAATAGTCGAATAAACCCCCATCGAAGCAGCGTCTCACGGCCTCTTTCGACAGCATGCCGTCCTCGTCCCTCGCCAGGATGTACAGAACTCCCCATTCAAGCTTGCTCAAAACCCTGCGTCCCCCACCCAGCCGGTCACCAGAGGAATTTTGAGATCTCAAATAAGAACAGTGGCGTAATAAAATGAGACCAATGTAGGAAACTTATGCATCCTGGAACCGATGTTTAGAAGACATGTGTCACGGCCCAAAGAAATGGATCGTTCAAGAGGTTTTCTGGACGATGGACCGTGACCGAACCTTGAACGAGAAAGCGAGTCCCGAGTGTTCTATGTACTAGGGTTTCTTGATGTGTTCTAGAATACTCCTGGGGCGGGCGATACTGTAATTGTAAACCTCTGTAATTAATGAGGTAGTTGGGTAGTTGGGGAGATACGATCTCCACCGTAAGATCGGGGAGAGATCTACGGATACTGTCAGTCCGGTACTTGTATAAGAAGGGGTCTCCTCCCCCTCATTGGATCACCTCATTCTTTCAAGAAGCAATAGAAATCCAGAGCTTCTCTCTCTAGAGTTTCTCTCTCTAAAAGGGTTCTTGTGAGTTGAGTGTGGGGAAGGCTGACTTGGGAAGAAATTCCTAAGGCCGCACGGGTTAGGGAACGCGAGATCGATCGGCCCGTGACAAGTGGTATCAGAGCTAAGATGGCCAAGGGCGCTGCGAAGCCACGATCCGATGTATCGTCACAAACCGAGAAGGGCGTGAGCGATGATCGTGGGAAGGCCACCGAGAGGCAAGGTGCCGAGGCACGGGAAGACCGTGATAGCTCAAATTCAAGGGATATGGCTGGTGACTTGGAGACCCGTTTGGCGAAAATGGAGATCGTCGTGGGAGATGTCCAAGGAATAGTCGAGGATCTTGCTGTACGCATCGAAGGAGGCGAGTCCGGAACGGGAGAGCTTGAGGCCGAAGTGCAAGAGCTAAGTTCTGGCATGGGAGAACTCCGGAAGGCGATGCTGAGCAACTTGACTGATGCCGTCAAAGAACTTGAGCAACGGGACGATGCCTTGGAGGCCTTGGTGGAGGCCATGCGCGTAGAGATGACCGAACTAAAGGCGAAGGTCGCCGAAATGGAAGGAGCACGTGTGAACGGGGTAGTCGCCGTGCAAACCGCTCCACGAGTGGATGCCCCGAAGCCAAAGGAATTTAAAGGCTCGCGGACGCCCAAAGACGTGGACAACTTCCTATGGTACATGGAGCAATACTTCCTAGCGATGGGAATCACCAATGGTGCGATCCGGGTAAGTACCGCAGCCATGTACTTAACTGATAATGCACTATTATGGTGGCGTCGTAGGAGTGATGATCGGAGTGGTGCACCGATCACTACATGGGAATTGTTCGTCGAGGAATTTCGACGACAATACTATCCCGCTTATGCGGAAGAAGAAGCTCGAGATGAACCCCGGCGCCTTGAACAAAAGGGGGGAGCTCGCGAGTATGTTCGGAAGTTCTCGAAATTGCTACTTCAAATTCCGTCCATGAATGACACGGAAGCCTACTTCCAATTCATGGGTGGTCTAAAACCATATGTGAAGCAAGAGCTAAAGCGGTGCAATGCCAGAGATCTTTCGACGGCTATGTCCGTAGCGGAAGCCATGGTGGAGTATAAACCTACTTCCGTAAGCAAGCCGGATACCCGACCAAGGGACAAGGGCGTTGGTGGGGGAGATCGTAACAAATTCCACCGTCCAAGTGGAAGCAAACCATCAACGGCCCATCCAAGGGCGAAGGCGGAGTCGAGCGGAGGAGAACACAAGAAGGGACGTACCTTCAAGTGCTTTTTGTGCGACGGTGCGCACATGGCTCGTGATTGTCCAACTCGAGGCAAACTAGCCGCGATGGTCAAGGCACACGAGGAGGAACGAGAGGAGGCACGACTCGGTGCGTTGCGAATCCTAAGTTCCATAAAGTCCAAAAGGGCGAACAAGCCCAAGGGATTGACGTTCGCGGACGTGACAATCGGGAAAACCAAGATGAGTGCGCTCATCGACACGGGAGCATCCGATCTGTTTATCTCGGAAGAGGCTGCGAAGAAACTCAATCTTCGGGTTGAGAAAGGAGCCGGTCGGCTCAAGACGGTGAACTCCAAGGAAGTCCCTACCAATGGGTTGGCTAAGGATGTGGAGTTCCAACTCGGGCAATGGAAGAGCAAGGAAATGATCGAGGTAATTCCACTTGACGACTATGACTTTGTCATTGGTTTAGGATTCCTCGATAGGATAGATGCTCTTATCATCCCATTCGCCGATTGTATTTGTATCTTGGACACACGTTGTCAATGTGTGATCCCGGTCAAATGAGAGTTGGGCGACCAGAAGATAATATCGGCAATGCAAGTTACTAAGGGAGCGAGGAAAGGGGAGGCTACTTTTCTAGCAACCTTGAAAGTCGAGGATCCAAAGGGTGAAGGGAGTGATGTCCCAACGGAGGTAACCCGAGTCCTCGATTCCTTCAAGGATGTGATGCCCCCCGAACTCCCGAAGAAGCTTCCGCCTCAAAGGGAGGTGGATCATAAGATCGAGCTCATGTCTGATGCTCGACCACCCGCCATGGCTCCATACCGCATGGCGCCTCCCGAATTAGAAGAACTAAGAAGACAACTCAAGGAGTTGCTCGATGTGGGGTATATCCGACCATTGAAGGCTCCGTTTGGCGCCCCGGTCCTATTTCAGAAGAAGCATGATGGATCACTCCGGATGTGCATCGACTATCGGGCGTTGAACAAGCTGACGATCAAGAACAAGTACCCAATCCCTCTTATTGCCGACTTGTTCGATCAACTTGGAGAAGCACAATGGTTCACCAAGCTTGATCTTCGATCGGGATACTATCAAGTGCGGATTGCAAAAGGAGACGAGTCAAAGACCGCTTGCGTAACCCGGTATGGATCATATGAGTTCCTCGTCATGCCATTCGGCTTGACAAATGCTCCGGCCACATTTTGCACACTCATGAACAAGGTACTCCACCCGTTCCTAGATCAATTTGTAGTGGTTTACCTTGATGATATCGTGGTGTATAGCCGGACGCTCGAGGAACACATCGAGCATCTCAAACAAGTCTTCCAAGTTCTACGGGAGAACGACTTATATGTCAAGCGGGAGAAATGTGCCTTCGCACAGCAGGAAGTTCCATTCCTGGGACACATCGTCGGGGGTGGACGTGTGCGGATGGACGTAGCCAAGATCAAGGTCATTGTGGATTGGGAGCCGCCGACCAAGGTGACGGATCTAAGGTCATTCCTTGGCCTCACCAACTACTATCGACGGTTCGTCCGGGGATATTCAAGCATCATCGTGCCACTCACGGATATGTTAAAGAAGGAGAAACCGTGGGAGTGGACGGTCCGATGCCAAAGGGCTTTTGATCGGTTGAAGCAAATCATGACCGAGGAGCCAGTGCTCGTGCTACCCGATCATGCCAAACCTTACGAGGTAGAGACCGACGCTTCCGATTTTGCTATTGGTGGTGTTCTTATGCAGGATGGACACCCGGTAGCATTCGAGTCAAGGAAGTTAAACGATACCGAGCGACAATACACGGTCCAAGAGAAGGAGATGACCGCGGTGGTACATTGCCTTCGTACCTGGAGGCATTATCTCTTGGGGTCCCGGTTCGTCGTAAGGACGGACAACGTGGCCACGAGCTACTTTCAAACCCAAAAGAAGTTAAGCCCGAAGCAAGCTCTTTGGCAAGATTTCCTGGCGGAGTTCGAT
The DNA here is from genome assembly GCA_031216235.1 of Syzygium jambos. NCBI lineage: Eukaryota > Viridiplantae > Streptophyta > Magnoliopsida > Myrtales > Myrtaceae > Syzygium > Syzygium jambos. Next base: position 26,762,646 of record CM062227.1, read on the forward strand.
TATGTGCTCGAGTACAAGCCTGGGAAGGCGAACTCCGTGGCCGACGCTCTTAGTCGAAAGACAATTATGGCGTCGACCATAACTCGTCCCGAGAATCCATGGAACGAGCGGATCAAGGAGGGACTCAAACACGATCCGACCGCCAAAGCACTCCTCGACCATGCTCAGGAGGGCAAGACCCGGTAATTTTGGTGTGAAGACGACTTGCTGTACACCAAAGGAAGGCGATTGTACATGCCTCTTCACGGGAAGCTAAGGAAGGAAATCCTACGGGAGTGCCATGATTCCAAGTGGGCGGGTCATCCGGGGATCCACCGCACTATGGCACTTGTGGAGGATCGATACTTTTGGCCTCACTTGCGCGACGACGTTGAGACATATGTCCGGACTTGCCTTATATGCCAACAAGACAAGCTTGAACAAAGGTCGTCGGCGGGGCTCTTGGAGCCACTTCCCATCCCGGAGCGTCCATGGGAGAGTGTCTCCATGGACTTCATTGTCAACTTGCCAAAGTCCGAAGGGTGTCGGACTCTCATGGTCGTGGTGGATCGATTTTCGAAGTACGCGACGTTCGTGCCCGCGTCGAAGGATTGTCCTGCCGAGGAGGCGGCCAAACTATTCTTGAAGCACGTCGTCAAATATTGGGGAGTGCCACAAACGATCGTGAGCGATCGCGACCCTCGATTTACGGGTAGGTTCTGGACTGAACTCTTTAAATTATTAGGGTCGAACCTCAACTTCTCCACGAGCTTGCATCCTCAAACCGACAGACAAACGGAGCGAGTCAATGCACTCTTGGAGTTGTACCTTCGACACTATGTAAGTACGACGCAAGTGAATTGGGCGAAGTTGATCGATGTAGCCCAATTCTCCTACAATCTTCAAAAGAGCGAGTCCACGAATCAAAGTCCGTTCGAGATCGTGACGGGACAACAACCACTCACTCCGAGTACGGTTGCAACGGGCTATAAGGGGAGTAGCCCATCCGCTTTCAAGTTCGCCAAGGAGTGGCATGAGCAGGCGGACTTGGCGTGAACGTGTCTACACAAAGCCTCAAAGCGCATGAAGAAGTGGGCCGATAAGAAGTGACAGCACGTGGAGTTCCAAGTCGGAGACTTGGTGTTGGCCAAGCTACACCTTGTGCTCCGATATAAGGATGTGCATAAAGGGCTCATACGTCGCTACGAAGGGCCATTCCGAGTGTCGCATCGGGTTGGGAAGGTCGCATACAAATTGGAACTTCCACCAAAACTCAAGGTACATCCGGTATTCCATGTGAGTATGCTTAAACCTTTCCGTGTAGACGAGGAGGACCCGGATCGAGGGGAGTCGCAACGGGCGCCGCTTGGAGCAAAAACCTCCTATGATCGAGATGTCGACTTCATCATGGCGGATCGAGTCATACGGAAGAGATATCGTGCGCCGAAGCGAGAATACTTAATCCGATGGAAGGGTCTTCCGGAGAGTGAAGCAAGTTGGGAGCCCGAGGAAGCTCTTTGGCAATTCAAGAAACATATTGATGCTTTCCATGCCGAAGACGCGACGAGGGCGTTGCCCGAATAAGTGGGGGAGAATGTCACGGCCCAAAGAAATGGATCGTTCAAGAGGTTTTCTGGACGATGGACCGTGACCGAACCTTGAACGAGAAAGCGAGTCCCGAGTGTTCTATGTACTAGGGTTTCTTGATGTGTTCTAGAATACTCCTGGGGCGGGCGATACTGTAATTGTAAACCTCTGTAATTAATGAGGTAGTTGGGTAGTTGGGGAGATACGATCTCCACCGTAAGATCGGGGAGAGATCTACGGATACTGTCAGTCCGGTACTTGTATAAGAAGGGGTCTCCTCCCCCTCATTGGATCACCTCATTCTTTCAAGAAGCAATAGAAATCCAGAGCTTCTCTCTCTAGAGTTTCTCTCTCTAAAAGGGTTCTTGTGAGTTGAGTGTGGGGAAGGCTGACTTGGGAAGAAATTCCTAAGGCCGCACGGGTTAGGGAACGCGAGATCGATCGGCCCGTGACACATGAATATGACATCTATCGTGTATGTAGGATTAGCTTTGAGGATTAAACATATAAATGACCAAAATCTCAGACCTGTGTTAACAAATAAATGACCAAAATATCAGACTTGTGTTAACAAATAAATGTCCAAAATCTCAAGACTTTTATTAACTCATAATCTAAGTATTGTAGTTCGAGAATAGTTATTCCAGGAATTTTGCCAGTTTTACCATCGGCAACAAAAGTCTTATCTTGATAATCGCATTAAAGCAGACCCAAAAAAGTAGATGCTTTTCCCTGGCTCCATAGCATGCTGCATCTCATTTACATGAGACAGAGTATCATAGCCTCAATTAAGTAGAAAGAGTAAAAGAAAACTGAGAGAAATAAAAAAGCTAACCAGCCAAAGAGATCGAATGCTTGTCGATTCCCTTCAGTCATGTCCCAAAGTTCTCCAAGGGTAATCTTGTCAGGAACAGTACGAGCATATTTGCTGAACATGTTCTCGAGATGTGCTGGTATATACCTGATATTCCACTTCATGGCATCAATATGTATATGAGAGAGCAAAGACCCCAAATATACAGGTTTCAGCCTCATGAATGATAAGTACCTTCCTTCTGTGTCATATGTTCCAGTGTCACTTCCGTGCTCGTCTTTGTGAATGTTGTCTATGTAAATGGGGAAGAAGGGAGAAGGAAACCAACCATTCACATGTAAAATGTAAAGTAGTTACCAATCATAATGCACAAAATGTGCCATTCACGTTAGTGTGCTATGCCATGCCAATTCCAAATACTTATCCAGGAGTTGGAAAACAGCGCATGTACCAGTTCAAAACTTTTATGAGATTGATTCTATCAAATTGGAACCTCCGAAGGCAACAGTCAAACCTCCATGCTTGGTGACCTTTGCTTGCCCATGATGATCATCTTCGTTCCTAGTCTTACTCCATTCTGGCTCTCTCTATCACACTACCTGACGGCCTTTTAACATATTTTGTCCAAATTGTCATCATGCAGAATCCTAAATGAACCGAACTAGTGCCTTTAGACTCATTTTAGCCACTAAAAAATATTCATGGTGAACTACTGACTGAATCTGCCGGTCAGCTGGATTTCGTAATAAAGGATTTTTCCTGACTCAAATACCAGCTCCAGAAGTAAATAAGCATACTGCAGGAACAGTGTCAAAATAACTTACAGGTTGGGTTGGATAACTTAGTGCCAAGTTAATTCCAATTGCCATGATCAGAGAGGCTATTGTGTTGAAACCTATTGCACGTAACCCTGTGAAGGTGAGAAAGAACTTAAGGGCTGAAGGCGAGAAAGAACTTAAGGGCTGAAGGCGAGAAAGCACACAGAGCAATAAGACAAGCCATCGTGTTAAACACGTTAGCAATAGATGTCAACACAAGATTAAATAAGGATTTATGCAGAGAACAAGCAAATTTCACATATACCTCTTTCTCAATCTTTTGAAGTCTATTTTCATTCCTGACCTAACAGTTTACAGTTCAAATTTTGCCAGTGCATCATTCCTTAATGTCCATCAGAATTTCGGCAAAACAGGTCTCAAATTTTAATGTCATTGCCTTAGAGGCAGTCTAAAACTCTATTCACTTTTACAATTGTAAAAAACAACACTAGATCATACAGGGACTAGTCATGTCCCTTTAGTGACAGCTTGTTCTAGAAGTCCCAAAAGAGAACATATCACCATAAGAAGCAGCAACCAAGATAAATCGCTTGTTTCCTAGCAATGCGTGAATTTACCAATGTAAGTCTCCCAAGGGTAGACAATCCCATCGCCATCCTGGTCGAAGAAGGCACAGTGCTGCTGAAGAACACTGAGATTATTACTCCTATGCCCTGGTGTTCCATAAGGATGATCGGTATCAGGAGCTTTCAATGCCCTGGGCAGATCTGTCATAGGACAAGACAACTCACCAAATAAGATTGATGGAGGAGAATGGTTCACGACAAACGTTAGAGTATTTAAATATTAAACCATGCATTCATCTTAACAACTCAATCATTTAGAATATTTGATAATGATCCCACAACATTTTCACATGATACCAGTGCATGAGGTCTTGAAAGGACATCTACTTGCCTCTCCAATTATATATATTCCATATGTCCAGCCCTACACGTGAGAGGTGTGATCAAGTATTTATATATTTTAGAATAATTGATAGTAGTACCGCAACATTACCAGCTCTAGAAATAATCACATAGATAACCTCAATGATCCTGATCTCAGCAAATATATCTTCCCAGGAAACTCTGATTGCTTCCATGAGAAGGAAAGACAAATGTCCCTATAAGTAGCACATGACTTTTCAATATATTATGCCAATTCTGGCGCCATTAGAGCCATGAAATTTTAAAGTCAAGACCAGGAAAAGGCTTGAAATCATATGTTTGAGTAACTTTGCTTTCCCATTAATATCACTGTAATAAAAATGTTCGCAAGATATGCCTGAGGAAACCAATTTTGACGAAACCAATTTTTGACGACATTGTTAACAGACTCTGAATCTTCTTCTTATGAAAGATCTCTCCTCTGGGCACCAGAAACAATAAGCTTTTCTATGTAATGTCCAAATAGTCCATCACCCTTAAGCTCGATGAGCATGGCTTCCCCATTACCTTAAATATCATGCTTCAGCATCCACTTGCCCTGAGACGACAATTAGCACCTGTCCCAGTATAACACAGATATGTCCATGCCATAGCCAGAGAAAAGTAATGCCATGCATACACCATCTCAAATGCATTACATGACATTAGAGTCATGCAGGTAAACATCTTCGATCCATCAATTACTTAACGTGGATCTTCATTCATGATGTTCGAATCACTTTCTCTTCTAGAAACTATATCATACTCCAGCACGTAGTGTTGCCTTTTGCATTTGGATCGCATGCGAAATGGTCATGACACCATTGTCTTTCACAACTAGATGGCAGCAGATTTCCATGCACACAAGACTATTTGGGTGAGTAAATCCCACCTGTAGCAGTCCCTACAGTTTGGTGCATTTTTTGAGTCCTTAAGTTTTTTAACCAAAACAATTTAGCACCTACGGGTTGGATTTTGAAATCATTTGCTCATTGGGATTGGGTTTCGCAAAATGTGTAGATGGTGTCAGGTCAATGACCAGGCCTGAGTCAAAATCATGTAATTAGGTTACAAGTATACGTTTTTCCTCATGCATAACTTGACAGCAAGCAAACTGACCCGTCCATATGGATTGGAGTAAGGCTTGATCCAAGAAAACGGACGATGATCATTTGAGATCATACATAAAAGGACTTGATGTAGAGTGATCGGAGTCATAATATACAAGGTCATTATTCAAACTATTTAAGTTTATCATAATGGTGCAGAATCGAACTATTGAAGTCATCATCTATCCTACTTCTTTAGGATAACTGCATGTCAACGACACTTGCAAGTCTCATGTCTGAAGTTATCATCTCTCTCTATCGATTCGCATGCACTTCAAACCCGCCAAGAATTGCGACGAACGTCCCCCTCCGAGATGGATTATAACTCGTGATGGACAAGACAAACATGCGGTCGCATCCCGTCACGCAAATGAGTAATCACGAGAAAAAGAAATGAACAAGCTCACAGGGCTTCCGCAGCGTCCTCTCCAAGTCAGCCCGGACCCTCCTCTCGTACGTCACCGGCGCGTAAGGTGCCTCCGTGGCCAGCGCCTCGTTCTCCGACGGGATCACCGCGGTCGTCGCAGCCATCTCTCTCCTGTCTCTCTCTCTATCTCTCTGGTGATGAAAGCCGTGCAAGCGAAACTGCCCACCACCCACGAAGGACTTATCAAGCGACATGGGAAGAGAGCAGCACCGAGTTAAGCCGAATGTGGCGTGGCGGGCATGCAAGGAAGGTGACCGTGGCGGTGCTGCGTCCATGTGTTGAGACTTGCATGCGTCGCGTGGAGCTTTTAATGGCGGTCCCCTGTAAAAATTGGTTGGACTCTCTCTCTCTCTCTTCTGTGTTGGACTCTCGGACACGATCGTTTTGTTTCGCCACGTCCGCAGCTTTCGTGTTTTCCTCGGGTCATCCGGGTGGAGAACATGCACGTGCCAAATTGAACGGGATCATCTTACGATGGAATCCAAGTAGACCTCTATCGTCGGAAATGATCGGAATTCAATTTAGTCCCAGTGCTATATTCACTTAATATTTAGGTGCATTGTACCCGCGTCTTTCCATCTCAAGTGATTCAGGTGCGTGGGGGAAGTTGTGTGGAACGCTGCATCCTTGGCTCGCCCTAGATCGATTCATATGAGAGAGAGCACTTTGTGATCCTCGCGTACTAGAGACGAGCATTGGTACCGGAGTAAATCGGGAACCAAACTGACCCGATCGATTTTGCATGGTTCACAGTTCCTAAATTTTGGAATAAGTGATTATCAATCTGTTTCCTGGTCCCAGTTATGGAACCAAACTTCCTAGACCGAACCGTTTTTTTTTAAGGATATATTCACTAGAAGTCCTAAAACTTATAATGAAAGTGCAATTGGGTCACAAAACTTGCAAAAAGTACAATTAAGTCTTAAAATTTATCAAATTGGTTCAATCGAGTCCTAAAGTTAACACCGTCTAATTTACCAATGAAAAATGCTGACGTGGCATTGACGTAACTTATTTTAATATTTTATCTCTTTTACGTGACGATGACGTGGCTAAATTATGAAACATAAGACTAAAACGACATCTTTTTAGTAGGAGACGGCGGGCCCCACCCATCCCTCAGATCGAGCAAGGGTCGCCGGCCCTTGCCTAGACCTGATCGAGGGTCGCCATTGGGTCAATTGCAAGTGGCATGTAATTTTTTTGTTGAAACCCAATCACAAATTACCACGTATAAATGACATGGACATAAATAAATAATAAAAGTAAAACTCTCAATATGTCTCTATATAGGTCTAAATCTAGGCGCTGCGCCCCAAATCTATTCGACAACTCTTTTTATGATTAGATGACACCAACGAGGGACACGAGACTTGTCCATGACCATAGTTGGTGTGGTTCGGCCAGATCTGGAAATCTAGGTGCTCCAAAAATCTGAAAATCCGAGGTCCATGGTTGTCGAAGGACAAATATGTAAATATTGAAATCTGAGGATCCATGGTCATGGGCGACATCAGCGTATGTAAATCGCTGGAGCTCCAGAAATCTGGAAATCCGAGGTCCGTGGCCACCGGCGAATTGGATTTTAACCAAAAAAATTCGTGCCACATCAGCTTATGACGTGAAACATTGTAATCACCGAATACTTTCTCCTAAGTAAGAGAGCGTCTACCGTAGGCCTTGCGTCAAGCTTTTGAGATATCTTCTACAGCTTTTACTGCCAGAAATTAGACTTCTTCTTTTTTTTTATTTATTTTGAGCATCTGAAATCTGTAAATATTTAAATTGTTAAAGCCGTATACCGGGACATTATTTATACAAGTATATGTATTATCTTATTTTTAAGTTAATTTTTGCTGTTATGGAACTCAAAAGGGAATTCTTTTCCTACCAAAAACCCAAACTCATTGAACCCATTTTTGGACTTGTATTAATAAAAAAAAGGAAAAATACTACCAAAAACTTCAAATTATATTACTTGTGATAAATTTACTTTAAACTTTTTTGTGCGATACGAAAAACCCCAAACTATACCACTTGTGACTAATTTACCCTGAACTTTTTGTTGTAATATGAAAAACTCTAAATTTTCTCACTTGTGGCACATTTACCCCATAATACTTTGGCCGTGACATTTTCGTCCTTTTTTTTTTCTCTCTTCCCTCTGCAGGCCATGGCGGAAGAGATCTGGTTAGTCCCATTCTGGCCACCGAGATACATATTGTAACAAGTCTTGACTATATGCACCAAGCAATCGCCTCGGATCAAAATGCAAGGCGACCGTATCGCTGCCAACGCCACCCTGAGCACGCCGAGCTCGATGGCCTCCTCCCCGATCCCGCCCGACTTTGCACACGCCCTGCAACAGCCTCAAAATCGAGCCCGGACCTCCTCCTCCTCCTCCGCCGCCCGCCCCCAGCGCTCGCCTGATCGCCAGAGCCGGCGCCGTCGCCAATCTCCGCGTGGACGAGGTTGTGCAAGAAGAGCTTGAAGACGCACTCGAGCGCGGGCTCCACGATCTTGCCGTGGGCGAAGTCGAGGGGCGAGGATCAGGGGCTGGAGGACGAAATCGGCGTCGGCGAGGGAAGGAGAGGCCGAGCTAGCGGAGAGGGAGGATCGGCCGGGGGCGGCGGTCTCAAGCCTGTCGAGGGTGGATTTGCAGGCGGAGACGATGTGGGAGTGCTTCCTCCCACGCGGCGTTCTTGATGATCTTGTCGAGGGAGGGGCCGATCACCCGGCCGAAGCGGGACTGACCGCCAAGGGATTGGGAGGCGGAGGCCGAGATTGGTGTGGCAGAGGGCGGTGGTGGGGGTCGGTGAGGCGGCGGCGGCGCATTTGCAGATCTGGTGCAACGAAATGGCATGGCGGAACCAGTCGTCCTTCTCGTGTCCTCCACTGCAAAATACGATTTGGGTAACGCTTGCAATTTTACGAAATTTCATTTTTTATTTATGGTGCAACATGTAACGTTACTATGAATAAAAACAACTTACAAAATTAAATAGACATCTTTCACAGAAATTAAAATTTATTTCACGAACTCCGCTTATCATTCACGATATATAGCAGTACAATCGGAATTAATTAGGAACTAGAAGGAGTAAATTTACACGCTCGAAAGGTACTCCACGGACCCGAAAGGATAACTCAAGAAATTTAATTTACCGCCTCTATTCCTGGGATCAGCAGTGCCCTCCTCGGCTCCATGATCTTGTCTGATGATGACAGTGCCCTTCCGAGCCCCTCCACATCCCCCTGCAGCACCGCAGCCACCAGCACCCCCGCCTGGCTGCTGTTCCACACGTGCTGTGACATCCCGATTTCAGCCGGGAGAGCCGCCCTCATCTTCTTTGTTGGATCCTCAAACTCAGGGCTCGCCAGCACGAACAAGAGCTCCTTTTTGGCTGGGAACTTCAGCTAAATGAATTCCTAGGATAAGCACGAACCGGCCCATGATCGCCAGTCTCGCACTGTCAGCGTGGTAGCCGGAGACCTTCTCCTCTGATTTTAGCAAGGCGAGCACCAACTCTTCCGTGCTCAGCCTTTCGATTTTCTCGAATCGCATTATTAGGGTACATTACTTCTCAAAAGTCTGGGACCATTTCTATTCCCATGGACATTGACTCTCTTGGCCTTGGTGCTAAAGCTTGTATGTGAAGGAGGGCTGGAACTTTTGCTTCTCTCTAGTTTGCAAGAGGGTCAAGGTTTGCCATGGAAAAGGTAAGTTGGAATCTTTTAATCTTTTAATTCAACTTAATCTTCACTGTGATATATTTAGATTATTTTAGATTATTTATGATATTACATGTATCTATAATATTCTAAATATCTTGTGATATCTTAATATCTATAATATTCTAGATAACTTTGTGATTAATTGTAATTGAGTGTATAATATTTTGTTACCATAAATAGTTGACCTGTAAAGCCTATCAATTTCGCCGGAGGATACCACGTTTTACCAATAAATGGGAGCCGTAAGAGAGAGAAAGATAATTGCCTGCAAGAGAAGAAGAGAAGGATGAAAACAAAGAAAAGTGGGACCTACAAAAGAAGAAAACCAAAAAAGGACACCAAGGGTGGGACTCACAATGGATGAAAATGGTCATAACACTTTACTAGGAGTGTTCTAGCCAAATTGCAGCTACGGTGGCGCCTGTTATTTTGACCCTTGAACGTCATCGGGGTCTACAACCCGGAAACCTGTAACGCCACATGAAAGGAGGTTCCATGAGCAGTAGATCGAGCAGCTGAAAGGTGCAATTTTGACGATTAAGAATCCTCCGAAATCTACTGCTTCACTTGCAGATGTATGGCGGCCATTTGATAGCATTGCTACATTTTTAGCATATTGTCAGAGGAATTTCATGGAATAAGGCCAAGTGGTAACGTATTGTAACTTTTGTGAACTAGTATGAGCCTGTTATGCTCTCTTACTGGAAAGCTGCAACCCTCTAGCATCCTTTTCTTTTCCACCACAATTTCATAGAAGAAAATTTTCCTGTTTGCTAGAGAATGCGAGTGAAAAGGAATTCCAGTCTCTTTCACCGCTATGTACTTGCACGTGCCCAAATTCTGGTGGCTAACAATGAAAGATCGATTGAAAACGTATCTTGCAAATTTGCAATCGTTCAAACTCACCAGAATTGTTGTTGTTAACCACGAGAACATGTATGAAAACAAAACTGCAGTTGAGCTGTTGAGAATATCCTGCTGAAATGCAATTGTGGGGATGTTCACTCATGATATCACACATCAAATCACATAATCACATAGTTTAGGAGACAAGAATCTCTTAAGACTAAGAGTATTGAAGTATTAAGACCTTTAGTAAGTGAATTAACATAATCACATAATTTATATCTTAATTGTTGATGGATTTGATTGACTCGAACTTTGGGAATTTCCCAATTTTCAATTAGTATATTAAAATCTTCAATATTTTTTTTCTTATCTTACCATATGACCCTAATCTGAAGATTTTTGTGATGTTGAACTAGGAGAAGATATTCACCTTAATAAATTCATTCTTAACAAATATGTTTGTTCACATCTTAATCTACCAACTGGTGCTGACCAACGTACTCACTACCTCCTTCGAGAATCACTGCTGGTGCCGGACCCCAACTGGACAAACTAAACCTCATCTAAGGGAGTGTCTAACACAAATGTTAAATTTGATTTATTAAATAGAAAAACATATCCCCTTGGCTCCGATACCATATATATGATCCTTGAGACAATCAGGAGACAAATATAATCTATTCTTTACTTCAATGCTTGTGAAGCCCAGTTCAGTTGGGACCAAACAAAGCACAACAATTCAGGCAAGCCCGTATCTAACATACCGAATACTGATATTTCAAAGGCATCTGAGCCAAAGCTAGCATTTCCTAAATCTCTTAATCCAATGCAAGTTCCACCCAGCATTGGTTTTGAGAATTCTTCGGAATGCTAATTCAAGGGTTACTGAACTTTTTTCCTACCGACTTTGCCCTTACTCAACTATCTAAATTCTGATTTGAACCATACAGCTTAAAAGTGCATATCTGACCGGCATCGCGCGACGTCACTAGCAAGCCCAAATGTGATCGCCGACGAATCAGATCTGGCACCGACGACCCTCGCCCGAGGTTGCACAACCTCCGGCGAAGCCCAAGGTGTCGCAACCTCGGAGTCCCGCCAAATAAAATCACAACGTTCATCTTGCGAAATCATGAGTCTCTTCTCCTAGTATGCTATGCACCTGCCTCCGTGAGGATCTTGTGCATTAGATACCTGAGGTCAAAGAGCCCTATGCCTTGGATAAGTGCAAAACACAATGCTAAAAGTCAGTCTAGTTTGGGTATGGCCTAAGAAAGGCACCGTAGGGATGGAATACATGCATCGGTTCTTTCTTATTTTTGGCATAGCCCCATTTGAGGTCATGCAACCTTTGGTAGTCCTTGACTTGGGTCGCAGCGGCTCGGTGCCTGAGCTGGGTGGCCTAATCCATAGTCCTCAGGTGAGTCGTTCAGTGTGTCTTTTTTTTTTACGTTTAATTTTTCATTTTAAAAATTACTTTTCTGATTGGATATGGAAGTTTCGTGAAAAGGGTTGCCAAAACGCTATTTTGCATTTCGTGAAAACCCTAAGGTCTGAAGTCAATTGCATTTACACAAAAGACTTTTCTCAAATGCTCTCCCAGACGCATCCCGAATAGAAAGGCGAACACCCTTTTTTCTTTACATTTTTGTATTCCATTCCATTGTCATTCAGTCATAATCCTAATTTAACCGATATAGGGAATATTTCTTTGTTTCCTTTGTTCTTTTTTGTTAGGCAAAAAAAAGAAGACTATATTCGTAATCGGACAAACGCAAAAGATAGACGACCATCTAGTCCAATCAATCAATAGTTACCGGAATAGAACCTATTTTGGGTGACTTAAAATGAGCACATAATTTTAAGCTTTTCCAATTTAAATGTCATTTCTTATATTCGAGAAAAAATCCCACAAGAGATCATGATTAATTAAATGTCAAGGTTGTCGCGCCGCGCTTTCGCACACTAAGGAGGTACTTTCATTTGTCACGAATGAGGAAACTGTCCCGAAATGAGCTACTAAGGTCCGAAACTGATATTTCGCCCAAACATCTCACAGACATCCCATCACTAGACAAATGAGGGTTTCTCTCAAATGGTACCTCACGTGACGGCGGGTTTTAGTTTTTTATCTTTCTATTTAGTCTAAATTTTAATTTGGAGTAGCCATTAGTCATTATTGGTAGGTTGACTAGGAACCTAATCGGGGCACGAGAGAAATACCACGATTCTGCGAACCAAAGATTCTGAGTAAGGGGACTTGGTACGTTAATGATTCCACATTGAAATCAGTAACGCCCTTTCGATACCTAAAACAATACGATGTGTCTAACGTGTCACACGAGTTTTCGAGGTCTAATTGTCCAAATCCGTAAGGCTTTTCATTCAATGAATTATGTTGTTTTAGGGTTCTAGGGTTTTTTAGGGGAAAAGAACCCTTTTAGTCTCTAAATTGAAGTGCTCTCAAATGTACCACTTAGGCACTTCAAAAAATATAAATTTCACTTATGATGGGTGGCCATAGGTATTCTAAGTCACTTTGTGAATTTTTGAAGTTTTTCATTTTTTTTTGGGAAAAGCTTTTCTGAGAATTTCCTCTTTCCCAAAAATTGATTTTTTTTCTATTTTTTTTGAAAATTTTTCGAAATTTTTATTATATTTTCTTCAATTTTTGTGAATTTAGAAATTTTGGAAAATTTTTATGGGTTTTCTAAGATTTTCTCAAATTTTTATGAATTTTCGAATTTTCTATTTTTTATTGGATTTTTCTAATTTTCTTTTTCTTTTTTTAGGATTTTTATAAATTTTCCGAATTTTTTTTATGAATTTTGTAATTTTTCTGAATTTTCCTAATTTTTGGTGAATTTTCTAATTTTTCTGAATTTTTTATTTTCCAATTTTTTTTTAATTATTTTCTTTTTTTTTGAATTTTTTAGAATTTTTTTTGAAATTTTTTTAATTCCCGCTGGAATGCTGGATCAGCCTGGCCGGTGCCTGCCGGAACTCCGGCAGGCAAGGTGCCAAAACGGCACCGTTTAGCACCTTGTTGATTGTGGCATTTCCACAAATCATTGGTGGGCATGATTTTGTGTTTTACCCTTTGGGGCCGCCACTTTGGCCGCCGTTCCAACCACCTTCTGGACACTTTCCAGAAAAAATAAACGGACCAAATCCTTCATCTAACATCCCTCTACACATCCATGCCAACTTTTCTGCCATTTGATTCCCCTAAGCCATTGATTTTTAAGATTAAATTACCCTATTTGACATGATTTTCTGGGCTTTTCAGTTTTAACCTTGTCGGGGTAGCAACTTCAACATAATCTCTGATGACCTTCCTACCATATTTCGGCCATTCCATCCGATCCAAAACCTCATTGTATGTCCCTCTACATATCAATGTTCATAACATGACCATTTGACATTCCTAAGCCATTGATTATCGAACTTAAAAAACGCTACTTAGCACTGAAAATCAATACAAAACATAACATGTCTGACATGCAAATCATCAAATGCAGAGCATCCTAACCATTTCTAGCGATAAAAAATAATTCAATGAGTAAGAAAAACTGACTTGGATAGGCTAATGGCCACGGATCACACTCTGGTAAAGTTTTGGGAGCTCCAGCGAAGGATTTTTTACGAACGACTCGGGGCGTTTTTCGTTTCACAGATCCAAAATGCAAAAAATGAGAAAACACGAGATCAAAAACATGAAATAGTACCTAATTTTCGTTTCACAGATCCACGGATCACACTCCGCCGTCTAGGGCGAAGCCGGACACTCGTGGGGGAACCTCTGACCCTCTCACTGGTTTTCTTTCTTTGGTTTGGCTCGGTTTCACTCTCTCTCTCTCAGGCATTTGGCCGAGTAGCCTCTCTGCATGACAACCACGTTTTTTTCTTTTAACCACCCTCCTCGGGGCGGCTTTTGGGCTCCAACCGCCCCCTAAATCGGTTGGGGCAGTTGGGGGTGGACAGTTGGTGATCACCAGCTGCCCAACCGTCCCTGGCACGTGTCGGAGTGGGCGGGATCATCAGCCAAAGACGCGGGCCCAAACTATTTTTCCTCTTTCCCCACCCATTCAACTCAGTCGGGTGAAGAAGGTGAAGTCGCACGTCAGGTCGGACTGACCCGACCGACCCGATTTAACTAAATTCTCAAGTTTAGCCCAAATTTGACCCAATTTTGAAAATTTAACCCCAAAATTGAATTCCTGAGCATATTTTTCATCCAAATATGGGATTTTTACCAATTTTTATCACAATTAAACCCATAATTTGTCACGCCCCGAACCCAACTTACCGATCGGAACGCGAGCATCCCCTTATCACTTCGGTCGATCAGAATGCGACGTCCCCAGGAGACATCGCCGACCCAACCACAATCAGAGTATAAAAACACATGCGGAAGCAAATTACAAACCCTGACTAATAAAGATGAACAAGGAAGCCACAACAACAAATCATCAACAGGTAAAACCTCATTCTTATACATATAACAACAAACTGTTTACAAGAGGCACAAAGATACATACACAATCCGTACAACTACGGTCTAGGTCAGGGTCAGGCTAACAACAACATCAAAAGGCCACTAAGTCTCAAAAAGTGTCGGTGGCCGGGTGAGTGGGTCTGAGCTAAGGATCACTATAACAAAAAGGGTAGGGATCCCTATCATCATACGTCCAACTAATCTAGGGCTCAAAGTCGGGGTCGCTGGAATCGTCGGGCTCCTCGGATGACTCCGCTAACTCCTCTGAAGAGCTGCTATCCTGCGCTGGCTCATCCACATCCATGTCGGGGTCCTCCTGATCAGCCTGATCACCCTGGACTCCCCAATGGTCCGCCATGAGAGCGTCAGCCTCGGCATCGGAATCAAAGTCATCCTCGACATCATCTATGTTCACATCATCTCCTACCTCATCGACCTCACCATCCCCATCGTCCTGATCCATCACCTCTGGCTCGGGGTCTTCCTCTTCCTCTTCCATGGGCTCCGGCTCTAAATCATTATACCAAACTCCAGGGCCTGGCTGAGCATCGGCAACTGGCGGAGCGCCAGGTGGAGGAGCGTCCACCACCTCACCATCGGCAATCACAGGCGCTAACTCGCCATCAACATCCACTGGGATATCAAACGTGCGAATAGGTCGACTGAGGGTCCCGTCCGCGGCTCTACGACACCATGCTACGTACTCTTGCTTCTGATGCTCATGCTCACCCGTGTTGACATATAGAACTGACCTGAACCTCACGTGCATCTCGCCATCTCCAGCTGGGAAATGCTCCGCTGACTGTAGTATCTGCCTAGGAATCCCAAAAAGTGGAGGCGGCTCCGGCATCCTAGGGGGTAGGTTCTGAAATGTTTCGGTTTTACAACAACCGTGAGACTAGCTCAGTGAATCAAACACCTAAACCTAGGCTAGGCTAAAGTGTGTCTCAACAGACCAAAATCATTCAACAACCAACAAACATAAGACTCGATATGATCTAGTGATTCAACCCCTGCAAGTTAGTGCAATTCAACATATATATATATACACCCACATATGTGTACATACGGGCAGGCGTACTCCACTCACGCGTGCTCATCTTCATTAAATGATACAAATCTCTCCATTATCGCATTCCACACAAATGCCTCATGCAGTCACATGCTCATGATTTTCATAATCTCATCTCAAGACCGCATGATTCGCAAATCACATAATGCGATGCTCAGTTTAATTCTTAATTTCACGACCCACAATAGGGCCCGACCCGAAGGCCACAACACTCCATGGCCAGCGTTTATAATACGCCCCCGGCCCAGTGTCTTCTAGCCCTCAGGCGCAACACCGCTCACCTACGAACCAGAGCCTGCTACAAAGTGCATGAGGATGGTCGTCTTCCGGTCCCACACCGGGCATCGTCTCGCGTAAACGCAGCAGACGGAACGACCCGAAGGCCACGACCCGAAGGCCAATTTGTGATCACACATCTCAATTTTATCTTAGCCCAATTTTACACTTTTGAGGGCGTTTACCGTGATCACACACACAATGCCATGTCACATCGCACAAGCACACAATGCTATTCCACATATCAATCTCGGCCTTTCAAGTGCGTGACATGCATTTCCATGCTCATGAATACAAATGCCACCATATTCACCAACATTTACAACCAATGAACCTATTCTAGCATTTGTATTCAAATAAGTGCAATTCGGCCACACTAAAACACCACAATTAAACATATCCCAAACTCATTCAAAACACTCCAATATGCCTTAATTAATTCAGCCAAGGTCCTACTAAAACATATAAGGCATAAACAAAGCTCAATCTTGCAAAATAAGCCTATTTAGCACCAAAACACCCTTTTTAGCATTTGCATCATAATACATGCAATTCGGCCAAAGTGAAACCTTGTAATTAAACATAGTCAAAATGCATTCCAAACAACTCAATTAGACCTCTAATGATCAGCCAAGGTCCCACTCACATATATATGGCATGTACTAAACATAATCAAGCAAAACAAGCTCATTTGACCCTAAAAACAACATTTCTAACATACCACCCCAAATGCTCCGAATTTCAGTCATAGTGAACAGCCACTAAACCATCATGATTCAGCCATAGTTTCACCTCATAACAACCCTCAACAACAACCTACTTTCAGCCATTACTACACAATCAACTAACAAGCACTAACCTAGTTCAAACTTCACATTTCAAACCAAACTAACTCAACTAAACACAATTAGGCCTAATCTAAGTTTAGGTGTGTAACTCACTTCGGGGTGGACTATTTGAGGGAGGAACAAGTACATCTAGACTCCCGGCTCACGGCGGCACTCACGGCGGCGGCTTGGCTCCCACGGCCACGGCGGCTTGATGTTGGCCGAAAGGGAGCGTCCAAGGGAGGGAGGAGGAGGACGGCGGCGTGATGGCTGGTCTAGCCCTCCACGGCGTCCTTGCCGTGGCCCAAGGCGCCGGCGAGCTGCTGCTTGGAGGTGGCGGTGGTGGCTGGTCTTGGTCGGCAAGGAGGAGAAGAGAACGAAGGGGAGGGGGAGTGAATGATGGAGTGGCCGAACAAGAGAGAAGAGAAGGAGAAGAGAGAGAGTAGCGTGAGGGAGGAGAGAGAGAGAGAAAGCTTATCCATTTTTGGTCAACACAAGTCACTTTCAACTTTTAGAGTGACAAGTGTCACTCATCCAAGCATTTGACCACTTTACCCTCCATCAAATGATCTAGAATCACTCCAATTGAATTATTGAGGGGTATTTTTGTCCTTTGCCCCTAACCAAACCTCAACCACTTTAGTTAATTTAACCCACCTTGGTTTAACCCAAATTAACTCTTCAAAATTCGGAATTATGTCTTATTAGTCCAAGGGCAATTCCGTCTTTTTGCCGTTCCGAACCAAAATTCCATTTTTCGCACCCAAGCGTCCCATATATGTGTGGTTAACATATTCTGGCGTCAGAATCTTAAAATTAGTCCGTTGGGTCCCCGAAATCCGACATCGCAGTCTGGGATAAATTCCGTGAACAACTCGCTCTCAATTTCAATTATTCTGAACTCTCACCAACAGGCGGCTGTTTAGGTATACGCGTATCGACTTAGGGTTGTCCGAGTCTCAACGGTTCCAATCATCAAGAGAAAGAGAGTTTATTACTAATCCCGGGGTCACGATCATTTGGCTCAAGTTCAGGATTGGTTGACCGCGAGCACGTTCGGTTAAGCAGAATCACCTGCGATCCCAATTGTGCATCGTTGGCCTTGGCCATACCATTTCCATCACTGTTCCTAAGATCGGCCCCTCACTGGTTCACAATATTCCCTCATTCTTTCTCAAATCGGCACCCGAGTCGCGACTAAATCCCTGGTCCACGTACTAGTGTCCTAATTAGCCATTCCTCTATGGTTAGTATCCCAAGAGTGATCAGCTCTGGGCGAGTCATACTCAAATGAAATGAGAGACAACATTCATTCTATTAATCCCAGAAATTACATCGAAATTCGGGCTGTTACATCCTTCCCCCCTTACAAAAATTTCGTCCTCGAAATTTACACATCCATCCCATCTAATCAAACAACTGGGGGTGCTGACGCCGCATGGCTTCTTCACTTTCCCAAGTAGCGCCCTCTGTGCCATGGTGCTCCCATACGACCTTCACCATCGGAATAGTCTTATTCCTGAGCACTCGATCTCTTCGATCCTCAATCCTGACTGGTCTCTCCACGTACGACATCTTGTCGTCCACGTCTATTTCTTCATGCCTTAGAACGTGGGTCGGATCTGGTTCATACTTTCTCAACATCGACACGTGGAATACATTATGTACCTGCGACAAGTTAGGCGGCAAGGCAAGACGATAGGCCATATCGCCAATCTTCTCCAATATCTCAAATGGCCCAACGTACCTGGGACTGAGTTTTCCTTTCTTGCCAAACCGGGATAATCCTTTCATCGGCGATACCTTCAAGAATACATGGTCTCCCACTTGAAACTCTAAGGGTCGTCGTCTCCGGTCAGCATAGCTTTTCTGACGGCTCTGCGCTGTTCTCAATCTATCTCTGATAATCTCAACGGCCTCAACTGTCTGCTGTACTAACTCTGGCCCGGTAATACTGCGCTCACCAACCTCATCCCAACATACTGGTGTTCTGCACGCTCTACCATACAATGCCTCAAACGGCGCCATCTGAATACTCTGTTGGTAGCTGTTATTGTAGGCAAACTCCACTAAATGTAGCTGTTCTTCCCATTTGCCCTGAAAGTCTACGACACAAGCTCTCAGCATATCCTCCAGAGTCTGAATTGTTCTCTCTGATTGGCCGTCTGTCTGTGGATGATAAGCCGTGCTGAACTGCAACTTTGTTCCTAAGGCCACTTGCAGACTTTTCCAAAAATTAGCCGTAAATCTCGGATCGCGATCTGACGTAATGGTCACCGGCACTCCATGCAATCGCACTATCTGCTGAACATACAACTCGGCATACCTTTCTAGTTCAAGGTCCTTTCGCACTGCCAGGAAATGCGCTGACTTGGTCAGACGATCCACTATCACCCATATAGAATCGTGCCCTCTCTGGCTTCTTGGCAATCCCGTTACGAAATCCATGGTGATATGCTCCCATTTCCACTCTGGGATCTCTAACGGTCTCAACAATCCACCAGGCTTGCAATGTTGTGCCTTCACTTGTTGGCACGTCAAACACTTAGCCACGTGTCTCGCCACATCAGCCTTCATTCCATTCCACCAATAATGTTGCCTTAAGTTCTGGTACATCTTTGTACTACCTGGGTGGATACTGTACTGACTCCGATGGGCTTCACTCAAGATTTCCTCCTTCAGACCTTCATCGTCTGGTACACACAATCTTCCTCTGAACTTTAAAGTTCCATCCTCGCTCATCTGGAAGTCCGGTCTCCTTTTAGAAACATCCAATCCAATGATCTTCTGGATTTCTTGGTCCGTAGACTGGAGTTCCTTAATCCTTGCCTGGATCTCTGGTTCAATCCTCAAGGCTGCCATCAAACTGGACATCTGGCTCACTTCGAACTTAAACTCTGAATCTCTGAGCCGTTCCAACAATGTCCATTCTCTCACCATCATATGTGCCATACTAGACTTGCGACTTAGAGCATCTGCTACTCTATTGGCCTTACCCGGATGATACATGATGTCGCAATCGTAGTCTTTCAGTAGTTCCATCCACCTTCTCTGTCTCATGTTCAGCTCTTTCTGCGAAAACAGGTACTTGAGGCTCTGATGGTCCGTATATATCTGAAACCTTTCTCCACAAAGATAATGCCTCCAGATCTTAAGGGCAAATACTATCGCAGCCAATTCTAAATCATGCGTCGGATAATTCATCTCATGAGGTCTCAACTGCCTCGACGCATACGCCACTACTTTCCCATGCTGCATCAACACGCATCCTAGCCCTCTCATCGAAGCATCACTATACACCTCGAATCCTCCTGACCCGGATGGAATAGTCAACACTGGAGCTGTCGTAAGTCTGTGTTTCAACTCTTGAAAACTTTTCTCACACTTATCATCCCATTCGAACTTGGACTCTTTCTTTAACAATCTAGTCATGGGCATGGCTATGGATGAGAATCCTTCTACAAACCGTCTGTAATAGCCAGCCAGTCCAAGGAAACTTCTGATCTCGGTCACTGAAGTCGGTCTCGGCCACTTAGTCACTGCCTCTATCTTGGTCGGGTCTACTGATATTCCTTCTCCCGACACTATGTGTCCAAGGAAAGCTACTCGACTGAGCCAAAATTCACACTTGCTAAACTTGGCGTAGAGCGCATGCTCTCTTAACGTCCGTAGCACCTCAGTCAAGTGCACCTCATGCTCTTCGGGACTCTTAGAATATATTAATATGTCATCGATGAAGACAATCACTGACTGATCCAAAAATTCCTTAAACACTCTGTTCATCAGGTCCATGAAAGCTGCAGGAGCATTCGTCAGTCCGAAGGGCATAACTGTAAACTCATAGTGCCCATACCTCGTCCTGAAAGCTGTCTTAGGTATATCCTCCTTCTTGATTCTCAACTGATGATATCCTGTCCGTAGATCAATCTTGGAGAATACCGATGCTCCCTGCAACTGATCAAACAAATCGTCGATCCTAGGCAGTGGGTACTTATTCTTTACTGTCACCTGGTTCAGCTGCCTGTAGTCGATACACAATCTCAGGGTTCCGTCTTTCTTTTTCACAAACAACACAGGTGCTCCCCATGGAGACGCACTCGGACGGATGAAACCCTTGTCCAATAACTCCTGCATCTGGACTTTCAACTCCTTTAACTCAGACAATGACATCCGATATGGGGCCTTTGAGATCGGTTCTGTACCCGGGGCTAGCTCAATTACAAACTCAACTTCCCGCTCAGGTGGTAAGCCTGGCAAGTCCTGTGGAAATACTTCTGGAAAGTTGCACACTACCGGGATGTCTTCTAGCTGAAGCTCTGGTACAGTGGAATCCACCACATTGACCAGATATCCTTCACATCCTTCGTTCAACAACTCATCCACTTCCAGTGAAGAGATCCAAGGAATCGAGGTTCCTCCTCGACTTCCTTGAAATTCAAACCTAGGTTGTCCAATTGGATTGAACTGGATCGTTTTACTATCACAATCCACTACAGCCTTCTGCTGCACTAACCAGTCCATTCCAACAATAACATCAAAATCGAACATGGCCAATACTGCCAAGTCGATATGGCTTTCCACACCACCAATCACTATCTTACATGCAGGCCATCCAAAAGAGACTATCATTCTATCATTCAACGGAGTAGATACGCACAACACAGTCTCAAGCAAAACAGGTTCAAACCCAACCAATCTAATAAACTGTTCTGACACAAAAGAATGGGTTGCCCCCGGATCAAACAAAGCATATGCTGCATGGTCTCCCAAAGAAATCATACCTGTGACCACCCCTGGCGCTTTCTCTGCATCCTTGCGCGCCATAGCGTACACCCTTCCTTGGGCTGGTGGTCGTCCTGGGTTGGTCGCTGGGGAAGGTCCACTCTGATTCCCCGTCCTAGGCGGATGGGCTGGTGCTTGCGATCCCATTGGACGCATCTGAGGACACGACCTAATCTGGTGGTCGAAACTCCCACACCGGAAACATGCTCCGAACCTACTCGTAGGCTGGTTAGGCTTCCCAATGTTTCTCCTCACAGGTGGAACAAACCTCCTATTCCCAGTCATTGGCCTCTTCCCCAACCTGCGATTATCCCTATTAGGCATGAATCGTGATCCTGAGGCGGCGGCCCTTTCTTGCTGATCTCTTTCTATGATCTGAGCCCTCTCGTACATCTCCCTGTAGTCCTTAAGGTTATGAGATAGGATCTGGCTCCTGAGGTCTGGCTTCAATCCATCTCGAAACCTCCTAGCCTTATCTCTCGGATTCACCACCAATGTAGGCGCAAACTTAGCCAATCTCGCAAACTCCCTTTCATACTGATCTACCGTCATCTGTCCCTGGCGCAGTCTCATAAATTCTGACAACTTCCTTTCCTGCGCTACCTCAGAGAAATACTTCTCATAAAAATGTTCCACAAACACAGTCCAAACTAACTCAGTACCTGGAGGGAATACTCCATCCTTTACTGCGTTCCACCAATCATTGGCACCGTCCTGTAGCTGATACACTGCTAAATCTACTCTCTCGGTATCGGTGCACTTCAATACGTTAAATGCCTTTTCCAACGCCTCAACCCATTTGGGTGCTAACTCTGCATCACCCATACCATTGAACTTCGGCGGCTTGAGCTTCAGAAATTGCTCAACTAGCTGGGGCATCTGTCTCTGTACCACTGGTTGTGCCTGCTCTGCCTGATTACCCGCATTACCAGCTAACTCTGCGGCTTCGGCTGCCTGTGCATGTGCAGCTGCCCTCTCCTGAGCCTGCAGACCCATGATATGCCCTATCTCACGGAGGGTATCCATCACTTCCTCCATTCTGGGGTCTCTGGCCTCTCTGGGCTCAGCTCTCGGTTGCTCTTGGGGTTCCTTTCCTCTTCGGCGACTCATCTCTTTCACTCAACTGGCTACTCAACTACCTGCTATAACCCCACTAAGGAGTCAAAGACTTAAACCATACTAACCCAGTCTAAGTCCTAGGCAGGTAACAAACAACAGCCAAACAATCACATGCGATCTAGCACTGAGCACAATACATCACCCAAGGGAACATGTGTACTCACCTCAGGTCCTGACGCGCCTGCACCTTCGGGGTTGAATCACTTACACAATCAATCAATCAAACACACTCAATTAAGAGACACACCTAGCACACGAGGTCACCTAGTTGGCTACCCTTGGTCATCGCTCCTTATCACTCCAGGCTTCGACCGCATGGATAGAGCTGACCTTGCTCTGATACCAATTCAATAGAGGAGGATGTCACGCCCCGAACCCAACTTACCGATCGGAACGCGAGCATCCCCTTATCACTTCGGTCGATCAGAATGCGACGTCCCCAGGAGACATCGCCGACCCAACCACAATCAGAGTATAAAAACACATGCGGAAGCAAATTACAAACCCTGACTAATAAAGATGAACAAGGAAGCCACAACAACAAATCATCAACAGGTAAAACCTCATTCTTATACATATAACAACAAACTGTTTACAAGAGGCACATAGATACATACACAATCCGTACAACTACGGTCTAGGTCAGGGTCAGGCTAACAACAACATCAAAAGGCCACTAAGTCTCAAAAAGTGTCGGTGGCCGGGTGAGTGGGTCTGAGCTAAGGATCACTATAACAAAAAGGGTAGGGATCCCTATCATCATACGTCCAACTAATCTAGGGCTCAAAGTCGGGGTCGCTGGAATCGTCGGGCTCCTCGGATGACTCCGCTAACTCCTCTGAAGAGCTGCTATCCTGCGCTGGCTCATCCACATCCATGTCGGGGTCCTCCTGATCAGCCTGATCACCCTGGACTCCCCAATGGTCCGCCATGAGAGCGTCAGCCTCGGCATCGGAATCAAAGTCATCCTCGACATCATCTATGTTCACATCATCTCCTACCTCATCGACCTCACCATCCCCATCGTCCTGATCCATCACCTCTGGCTCGGGGTCTTCCTCTTCCTCTTCCATGGGCTCCGGCTCTAAATCATTATACCAAACTCCAGGGCCTGGCTGAGCATCGGCAAC
The DNA here is from genome assembly GCA_031216235.1 of Syzygium jambos. NCBI lineage: Eukaryota > Viridiplantae > Streptophyta > Magnoliopsida > Myrtales > Myrtaceae > Syzygium > Syzygium jambos. The sequence continues at coordinate 26,786,597 of CM062227.1, forward strand.
TGGCGGAGCGCCAGGTGGAGGAGCGTCCACCACCTCACCATCGGCAATCACAGGCGCTAACTCGCCATCAACATCCACTGGGATATCAAACGTGCGAATAGGTCGACTGAGGGTCCCGTCCGCGGCTCTACGACACCATGCTACGTACTCTTGCTTCTGATGCTCATGCTCACCCGTGTTGACATATAGAACTGACCTGAACCTCACGTGCATCTCGCCATCTCCAGCTGGGAAATGCTCCGCTGACTGTAGTATCTGCCTAGGAATCCCAAAAAGTGGAGGCGGCTCCGGCATCCTAGGGGGTAGGTTCTGAAATGTTTCGGTTTTACAACAACCGTGAGACTAGCTCAGTGAATCAAACACCTAAACCTAGGCTAGGCTAAAGTGTGTCTCAACAGACCAAAATCATTCAACAACCAACAAACATAAGACTCGATATGATCTAGTGATTCAACCCCTGCAAGTTAGTGCAATTCAACATATATATATATACACCCACATATGTGTACATACGGGCAGGCGTACTCCACTCACGCGTGCTCATCTTCATTAAATGATACAAATCTCTCCATTATCGCATTCCACACAAATGCCTCATGCAGTCACATGCTCATGATTTTCATAATCTCATCTCAAGACCGCATGATTCGCAAATCACATAATGCGATGCTCAGTTTAATTCTTAATTTCACGACCCACAATAGGGCCCGACCCGAAGGCCACAACACTCCATGGCCAGCGTTTATAATACGCCCCCGGCCCAGTGTCTTCTAGCCCTCAGGCGCAACACCGCTCACCTACGAACCAGAGCCTGCTACAAAGTGCATGAGGATGGTCGTCTTCCGGTCCCACACCGGGCATCGTCTCGCGTAAACGCAGCAGACGGAACGACCCGAAGGCCACGACCCGAAGGCCAATTTGTGATCACACATCTCAATTTTATCTTAGCCCAATTTTACACTTTTGAGGGCGTTTACCGTGATCACACACACAATGCCATGTCACATCGCACAAGCACACAATGCTATTCCACATATCAATCTCGGCCTTTCAAGTGCGTGACATGCATTTCCATGCTCATGAATACAAATGCCACCATATTCACCAACATTTACAACCAATGAACCTATTCTAGCATTTGTATTCAAATAAGTGCAATTCGGCCACACTAAAACACCACAATTAAACATATCCCAAACTCATTCAAAACACTCCAATATGCCTTAATTAATTCAGCCAAGGTCCTACTAAAACATATAAGGCATAAACAAAGCTCAATCTTGCAAAATAAGCCTATTTAGCACCAAAACACCCTTTTTAGCATTTGCATCATAATACATGCAATTCGGCCAAAGTGAAACCTTGTAATTAAACATAGTCAAAATGCATTCCAAACACCTCAATTAGACCTCTAATGATCAGCCAAGGTCCCACTCACATATATATGGCATGTACTAAACATAATCAAGCAAAACAAGCTCATTTGACCCTAAAAACAACATTTCTAACATACCACCCCAAATGCTCCGAATTTCAGTCATAGTGAACAGCCACTAAACCATCATGATTCAGCCATAGTTTCACCTCATAACAACCCTCAACAACAACCTACTTTCAGCCATTACTACACAATCAACTAACAAGCACTAACCTAGTTCAAACTTCACATTTCAAACCAAACTAACTCAACTAAACACAATTAGGCCTAATCTAAGTTTAGGTGTGTAACTCACTTCGGGGTGGACTATTTGAGGGAGGAACAAGTACATCTAGACTCCCGGCTCACGGCGGCACTCACGGCGGCGGCTTGGCTCCCACGGCCACGGCGGCTTGATGTTGGCCGAAAGGGAGCGTCCAAGGGAGGGAGGAGGAGGACGGCGGCGTGATGGCTGGTCTAGCCCTCCACGGCGTCCTTGCCGTGGCCCAAGGCGCCGGCGAGCTGCTGCTTGGAGGTGGCGGTGGTGGCTGGTCTTGGTCGGCAAGGAGGAGAAGAGAACGAAGGGGAGGGGGAGTGAATGATGGAGTGGCCGAACAAGAGAGAAGAGAAGGAGAAGAGAGAGAGTAGCGTGAGGGAGGAGAGAGAGAGAGAAAGCTTATCCATTTTTGGTCAACACAAGTCACTTTCAACTTTTAGAGTGACAAGTGTCACTCATCCAAGCATTTGACCACTTTACCCTCCATCAAATGATCTAGAATCACTCCAATTGAATTATTGAGGGGTATTTTTGTCCTTTGCCCCTAACCAAACCTCAACCACTTTAGTTAATTTAACCCACCTTGGTTTAACCCAAATTAACTCTTCAAAATTCGGAATTATGTCTTATTAGTCCAAGGGCAATTCCGTCTTTTTGCCGTTCCGAACCAAAATTCCATTTTTCGCACCCAAGCGTCCCATATATGTGTGGTTAACATATTCTGGCGTCAGAATCTTAAAATTAGTCCGTTGGGTCCCCGAAATCCGACATCGCAGTCTGGGATAAATTCCGTGAACAACTCGCTCTCAATTTCAATTATTCTGAACTCTCACCAACAGGCGGCTGTTTAGGTATACGCGTATCGACTTAGGGTTGTCCGAGTCTCAACGGTTCCAATCATCAAGAGAAAGAGAGTTTATTACTAATCCCGGGGTCACGATCATTTGGCTCAAGTTCAGGATTGGTTGACCGCGAGCACGTTCGGTTAAGCAGAATCACCTGCGATCCCAATTGTGCATCGTTGGCCTTGGCCATACCATTTCCATCACTGTTCCTAAGATCGGCCCCTCACTGGTTCACAATATTCCCTCATTCTTTCTCAAATCGGCACCCGAGTCGCGACTAAATCCCTGGTCCACGTACTAGTGTCCTAATTAGCCATTCCTCTATGGTTAGTATCCCAAGAGTGATCAGCTCTGGGCGAGTCATACTCAAATGAAATGAGAGACAACATTCATTCTATTAATCCCAGAAATTACATCGAAATTCGGGCTGTTACATAATTCCCAAGTTTGAACTTGGGTTAACAAGGTATTCGTTCAATTCAGTATTTAAATGACCCGATTGGGCAAAATTGATGCCAAAATTGAATTACCCATGACTTATTATCCCTAAGGAAGGTATAGTCCTTGTTCAAAAAATTTCGAATTGAACAAGATTCCCAATTTGGGTCTAAAAATTCTAATTTTCAATTGATTTTTGGGGCTTTTCAATTATTTTGTTAAATTGTGAAATTGGACCGATCAATACGCAATTCAAGGTCCCAGAATCATTTGTTGTGAAGACAGCATAGCCTAAAAATGACTAAAAATGATTCAATTGAATTTTTGGTTCAATTTGGGCATGAATTTATCCGATTTTGCGAAAAGCATATTCCCAATTGGAATTTCCCAAAATTTTAAGCTGTAGTTATGAAATTGGCACTAAAAGAAGGCTAATGGATATTTTTATGGAATTTTTGAACTCCATTTGATATTTTTCTTGATTCTCTTTCTTATTTTGGCCCAAAGAAATCAAGAAAAAATTCAGGAAAATTCTAAAAACATTATTTTTGATTTAGAAATAGGTTCCTAAGCTTGGCCAAGGTTCCTAATCTTAATTTCGTGATTTTTAGGAAAATTTGAAAAGTGGGCCAAAAATCAGGTGGTATAACTTTTTAAATATTTGGAGAAATTTCGGTTACCAAAAAAATACAAAGTAAAAAAAGATTCGAAAAAAAAAAGGCACGAGCGAACGTAAAAACTATGAGAGGCCACCGATCAGTAATCGGCCGATTTGCTCCCCCTGTTAAATCTTCCCGGCGCGAGTGGAGCTTTAAAAACAACTTCGAGTCGGGCGCGCCTTATTGGGTAGGTCTTCTTCGAATCAAACTCAGCCCCTCCGAGCCAGAGGGTATGTAGAGAGGAAATTGGGTGGTCTTGTGTTATATATATTTTTATTATTGATTATCGTTTTTCAGCAATATATGCGCTTCTTTACAATCGAGTAGAAGGAGAAAGCGCAGAGCTTCCCCGAATCCCAAATTCCTTCGACGCTGCGCTTGCTTCGCATGGCCTCTAAAGGTTTCATCTACTGTTCTTCTTCTTCTCGAGGTTCGGTTTCATTGATTCCCTTTCCATTTTTCGGTCGCTCGTTTCATTGATTTACTTTCCACTCGTCTCGGCGCGAAGCTTCAGCGATTTCCTTTCCCTTGCTTCGAACGGCCTCTCCAGGTTTCATCTATCTTTCCTTCTTCTTCTTCCTCTTCTCGAGCTTCGATTACATGGATTTGCTTTCCATTTTTCGGTTGCTCGTCAGAGAGATTCTAGGGTTTTTTTATTTTTCTCGTTCAAAGAGGGCTAGGGTCCCGAGTTAAAATTCCTTGATGGGAGAACCACTTACCGTGATTTTCGCTGACTGGATTGGTCTTTCATAACTGTTCGAGATAGTATTTAGGTCGTGTTTGTTGCTTGTTCAAAGCCTACAGAGCTTATTCGTGGCGATTTATTAACCCGGTGTGTAATTTGCTCGACGGAATTAGACTTTCTTCATCTTACGAATTCTCGTTTTCGCTGACTGGATCGCTCTTTGATAACTGTCATTAATGAGGAATGTTGAAAGGGATGAGTCCTGTTCGAGATAGTATTTCGCCGTTTGCATGCTGTTTAGGCCGTGTTTGTTGCTTGTTCAAAGCCTGCAGAGCTTATTCGTGGCGATTTATTGACGCGGTGTGTAATTTGCTCGACGGAATTCGACTTTCTTCATCTTGCGAATTCTCGTTTTCGCTGACTGGATCGCTCTTTGATAACTGTCATTGATGAGGAATGTTGAGAGGAATGAGTCCTGTTCGACATAGTATTTCGCCGTTTGCATGCTGTTTAGGCCATGTTTGTTGCTTGTTCAAAGCCTCCAGTGCCTATTCGTGGCGATTTATTGACCCGGTGTGTAATTTGCTCGATGGAATTCGACTTTCTTCATCTTGCGAATTCTCGTTTTCGCTGACTGGATCGCTCATTGATAACTGTCATTGATGAGGAATGTTGAGAGGGATGAGTCCTGTTCGAGATAGTATTTCGCAGTTTACATGCTGTTTAGGCCGTGTTTGTTGCTTGTTCAAAGCCTGCAGAGCCTATTCGTGGCGATTTATAGACCCGGTGTGTAATTTGCTCGATGGAATTCGACTTTCTTCATCTTGCGAATTCTCGTTTTCGCTAATTGGATCGCTATTTGATAACTGTCATTGATGAGGAATGTTGAGAGGGATGAGTCCTGTTCGAGATAGTATTTCGCAGTTTGCATGCTGTTTAGGCCGTGTTTGTTGCTTGTTCAAAGCCTGCAGAGCCTATTCGTGGCGATTTATAGACCCGGTGTGTAATTTGCTCGATGGAATTCGACTTTCTTCATCTTGCGAATTCTCGTTTTCGCTGACTGGATCGCTCTTTGATAACTGTCATTGATGAGGAATGTTGAGAGGGATGAGTCATGTTCGAGATAGTATTTCGCCGTTTGCATGCTGTTTAGGCCGTGTTTGTTGCTTGTTCAAAGCCTGCAGAGCTTATTCGTGGCGATTTAATGACCCGATGTGTAATTTCCTCAATGGAATTCGACTTTCTTCATCTTGCGAATTCTCGTTTTCTCTGACTAGATCGCTCTTTGATAACGGTCATTGATGAGGAATGTTGAGAGGGATGAGTCCTGTTCAAGATAGTATTTCGCCGTTTGCATGCTGTTTAGGCCGTGTTTGTTGCTTGTTCAAAGCCTGCAGAGCTTATTCGTGGCGATTTAATGACCCGGTGTGTAATTTGCTCGATTAAATTCGACTTTCTTCATCTTGCGAATTCTCGTTTTCGTTGACTGGATCGCTCTTTAATAACGGTCATTGATGAGGAATGTTGAGAGAGATGAGTCCTGTTCGAGATAGTATTTCGCAGTTTGCATGCTGTTTAGGCCGTGTTTGTTGCTTGTTCAAAGCCTGCAGAGCCTATTCGTGGCGATTTATAGACCCGGTGTGTAATTTGCTCGATGGAATTCTACTTTCTTCATCTTGCGAATTCTCGTTTTCGCTGACTGGATCGCTCTTTGATAACGGTCATTGATGAGGAATGTTGAGAGGGATGAGTCCTGTTCGAGATAGTATTTCGCCGTTTGCATGCTGTTTAGGCCGTGTTTGTTGCTTATTCAAAGCCTGCAGAGCCTATTCGTGGCGATTTATGGACCCGGTGTGTAATTTGCTCGATGGAATTCGACTTTCTTCATCTTGCGAATTCTCGTTTTCGCTGACTGGATCGCTCTTTGATAACTGTCATTGATGAGGAATATTGAGAGGGATGAGTCCTGCTCGAGATAGTATTTCGCCGTTTGCATGCTGTTTAGGCCGTGTTTGTTGCTTGTTCAAAACCTGTAGAGCCTATTCGTGGCGATTTATTGATCCGGTGTGTAATTTGCTCGATAAAATTCGACTTTCTTTATCTTGCGAATTCTCGTTTTCGCTGACTGGATCGCTCTTTGATAACGGTCATTGATGAGGAATGTTGAGAGAGATGAGTCCTGTTCGAGATAGTATTTCGCCGTTTGTATGCTGTTTAGGCCGTGTTTGTTGCTTGTTCAAAGCCTGCAGAGCCTATTCGTTGTGATTTATTGAACCGGTGCGTAATTTGCTCAATGGAATTCGACTTTCTTCATCTTGCGAATTCTCGTTTTCGCTGACTGGATCGCTCTTTGATAACTATCATTGATGAGGAATGTTGATAGGCATGAGTCCTGTTCGAGATAGTATTTCGCCGTTTGCATGCTGTTTAGGCCGTGTTTGTTGCTTGTTCAAAGCCTGCAGAGCTTATTCGTGGCGATTTATTGACCCGGTATGTAATTTGCTCGATGGAATTCGACTTTCTTCATCTTGCGAATTCTCGTTTTCGCTTACTGGATCGCTCTTTGATAACTGTCATTGATGAGGAATGTTGAGAGGGATGAGTCCTGTTCGAGATAGTATTTCGCCGTTTGCATGTTGTTTAGGCCGTGTTTGTTGCTTGTTCAAAGCCTGCAGAGCTTATTCGCGGCGATTTATTGACCCGGTGTGCAATTTGCTCGATGGAATTTGACTTTCTTCATCTTGCGAATTCTCGTTTTCGCTGACTGGATCGCTCTTTGATAACTATCATTGATGAGGAATGTTGAGAGGGATGAGTCCTGTTCGAGATAGTATTTCGCCGTTTGCATGCTGTTTAGGCCGTGTTTGTTGCTTGTTCAAAGCCTGCAGAGCCTATTCGTGGCGATTTATTGACCCGGTGTGTAATTTGCTCGATGGAATTCGACTTTCTTCATCTTGCGAATTCTCGTTTTCGCTGACTGGATCGCTCTTTGATAACCGTCATTGATGAGGAATGTTGAGATGGATGAGTCATGTTCAAGATAGTATTTCGCCGTTTGCATGCTGTTTAGGCCGTGTTTGTTGCTTGTTCAAAGCCTGCAGAGGTTATTCATGGCGATTTATTGACCCGATTTGTAATTTGCTCGATGGAATTCGACTTTCTTCATCTTGCGAATTCTCGTTTTCGCTGACTGGATCGCTCTTTGATAACTATCATTGATGAGGAATGTTGATAGGCATGAGTCCTGTTCGAGATAGTATTTCGCCGTTTGCATGCTGTTTAGGCCGTGTTTGTTGCTTGTTCAAAGCCTGCAGAGCTTATTCGTGGCGATTTATTGACCCGATGTGTAATTTGCTCGATGGAATTCTACTTTCTTCATCTTGCGAATTCTCGTTTTCGCTGACTGGATCGCTCTTTGATAACTGTCATTGATGAGGAATGTTGAGAGGGATGAGTCCTGTTCGAGATAGTATTTCGCCGTTTGCATGCTGTTTAGGCCGTATTTGTTGCTTGTTCAAAGCCTCCAGAGCTTATTCGTGGCGATTTATTGACCCGGTGTGTAATTTGCTCGATGGAATTCGACTTTCTTAATCTTGCGAATTCTCGTTTTCGCTGACTGGATCGCTATTTGATAACTGTCATTGATGAGGAATGTTGAGAGGGATGAGTCTTGTTCGAGATAGTATTTCGCCGTTTGCATGCTGGTTAGGCCGTGTTTGTTGCTTGGTCAAAGCCTGCAGAGCTTATTCGTGGCGATTTATGTACCCGGTGTGTAATTTGCTCGATGGAATTCGACTTTCTTCATCTTGCGAATTCTCGTTTTCGCTGACTGGATCGCTCTTTGATAACGGTCATTGATGAGGAATGTTGAGAGAGATGAGTCCTGTTCGAGATAGTATTTCGCCGTTTGCATGCTGTTTAGGCCGTGTTTGTTGCTTGTTCAAAGCCTGCAGAGCCTATTCGTTGTGATTTATTGAACCGGTGCGTAATTTGCTCAATGGAATTCGACTTTCTTCATCTTGCGAATTCTCGTTTTCGCTGACTGGATCGCTCTTTGATAACTATCATTGATGAGGAATGTTGATAGGCATGAGTCCTGTTCTAGATAGTATTTCGCCGTTTGCATGCTGTTTAGGCCGTGTTTGTTGCTTGTTCAAAGCCTGCAGAGCTTATTCGTGGCGATTTATTGACCCGGTATGTAATTTGCTCGATGGAATTCGACTTTCTTCATCTTGCGAATTCTCGTTTTCGCTTACTGGATCGCTCTTTGATAACTTTCATTGACGAGGAATGTTGAGAGGGATGAGTCCTGTTCGAGATAGTATTTCGCCGTTTGCATGCTGTTTAGGCCGTGTTTGTTGCTTGTTCAAAGCCTCCAGAGCTTATTCGTGGCGATTTATTGACCCGGTGTGTAATTTGCTCGATGGAATTCGACTTTCTTCATCTTGCGAATTCTCGTTTTCGCTGACTGGATCGCTTTTTGATAACTGTCATTGATGAGGAATGTTGAGAGGGATGAGTCTTGTTCGAGATAGTATTTCGCCGTTTGCATGCTGGTTAGGCCGTGTTTGTTGCTTGTTCAAAGCCTGCATAGCCTATTCGTGGCGATTTATTGACCCGGTGTGTAATTTGCTCGATGGAATTCGACTTTCTTCATCTTGTGAATTCTCGTTTTCGCTGACTGGATCGCTCTTTGATAACTGTCATTGATGAGGAATGTTGAGAGGATGAGTCCTGTTCGAGATAGTATTTCGCCGTTTGCATGCTGTTTAGGCCATGTTTGTTGCTTGTTCAAAGCCTGCAGAGCTTATTCGTGGCGGTTTATTGACCCGGTGTGTAATTTTCTCAATGGAATTCGACTTTCTTCATCTTGTGAATTCTCGTTTTCGCTGACTGGATCGCTCTTTGATAATTGTCATTGATGAGGAATGTTGAGAGGGATGAGTCATGTTCGAGATAGTATTTCTCCATTTGCATGCTGTTTTGTTGCTTGTTCGATGCCCGCAGAGCTTATTCGTGGCAATTTATTGACCCGGTATGTAATTTGCGGGATGGAATTCGACTTTCTTCTTCTTGCGAATTCTCGTTTTCTCTGACTGGATCGGTCTTTGATAACTGTCATTGATGAGGAATGTTGCTGTTCAAAATAGTATTTCGCCTCGTACCATTTGCATGCGGTTTAGACCGTGTTTGTTTCTTAAAGCATGCAAAGCTTATTCGTGTTGATTTATAGAATTCTTGTTTTTCACAGCATGGTTTTAGTAAAGAAGATTTTTCAAATGAGAGTCAGTTTAGCAAGAATTTATTCAACATCGAAGTCAAATCTAAGCATAGCCAAGCTGGTAATTTACGTTTCATCTTGGTTCTCCATTTTCTCTTTTACAAGATAATGAACAGTTGCTGTTATTTTCTGTATGTGTTTTTGCTTTCGCAATACAGAGGGGCAAGCTAGAGGCTCAAGGCTTGCCGTCAAACCAAGCAAAGGCAATAACGTCAGCTTGCGTAAAATCAATGGAAGATAGAATGAACATTTTGGCCAATTCTCATGCCCGGAAAGTGGACTTGGAAAAGGTTAGATGCCTATCTTGTCTGTACAAGTTTGGTCCATTTTTCTTGCATTCCAATTGATTCATTGATAGTATTTCCGAGTGTGAATACATTGAAAACAAATTTAAGGCGAGAGTGAAAATGAGCCACGCACTTAGGTTGTGATAGTTACCTACTAACTTGATGGTTCTGACTCTAACCTCCTTGCTCTGTCTTTGCTTTGTAGATGAAAACACTTAAAGAAGTCGAACTGTCGACTTGTAAGTTTGAGCTGCAAATGCTACGGGTATGCATTGTTTGCATTTCTACCCTTCATTTTGTATTTTGTCTATTTAGCAATTAGCAGCGCATGTTCTTCATTATCCTTCATATGGTAGATAAATGAAAAACTCATATGTACAGCTAGTTTTTCAATTTCCAATTTGAGATTAATTTAGTGGAAGGTTATATGTCTATTTCAAAATGATGACGGGATTTACATTGTGATTCTTTTCTTGAATCTCTCTATTAGAGGGCTACATTCGTTATCATATCTATTGTGGTATCACTTAACATGAGTATTTCTATGTCCGTCTTGCTATGAAGCATATGATGTCGTGGCATGACAAACCTTTTGTAACATTACATTGGATGCAGGAACAGCATTTAGCTCTGATGAAGTGTTGGTTCAGAAATTCACGTCGCATTTCGAATGATCAGCTCGAGATCATTAATGTCAGCACAGAAAGGTTGTTTAATGAATCGAAAGAGATGCTGTTATCTTTATTGGCTTATATGAGATTTTATATGATGATGTATGCAATTACATTCTTCTCCATCATGACTGTTCATGCTGCCTTTATTCGCAAATTTGCCGAGTTGAGCTTCGAAGATTCACCAGATGACGATGACTTAGTTGAGCCCATTTCTCCTTTCTGAATACTGACTTTATGTTTCCCAAAATGCCTGATACTCTGGAACAGCTGTAATTGGGGTTACAAGGGTTCTGTACCGATGTTTTTCTTCTTGCTGTTTTGTTGCTAATACTATTTTGCTGCAACTACTAATTGTCTAGGTTGTAATTAGGGGATGTTCTTGAACCCCGGCTTAGTATTGGTTATGACTGATTTGGCGAAGTTTTGCGGTTCTGAACATCGTGTGCTAATGGACATCATGCCCTGTTGGGATATGCCAGTTGAAGGAAAAAGCGATTTGATTTATGAACTTGTGGATAGCGTACGAGCATGAACAGAGTGACTTGTTCACTCATCAGACCACCGGAATAGCAGTAACAACAATGAACTGCCAAGTCCGCGAGTTGAGATTATCATCGGCAGCACTACGCATCGGTGCCTGCTGAGCAATATCAAGAAAGGTACCAGTACAAAGTGGATATGAAGAAAGAGTAAGAGCCCTTTTTGTCCCCACGTTTCAACAGTAGTGGTACTGCAATTACAACAAAACCCGGTCTACCTCTGAACCAACAAATCTTGGTTTCAAGCTTTTGATCACCAAACTAACAAGGAAAAGTTTGTTCCATCCCATCCAAATTGCTGCATAAGAATATAACCTAGATTTTTTTACCATTATATTTGTTGCTCTCTCTCTCTCTCTCTCTCTCTCTCTCTCTCTCTCTCTCTCTCTCTCTCTCTCTCTCTCTCTCTCTCTCTCTCTCTCTCTCTCTCTCTCTCTCTCTCTCTCTCTCTCTCTCTCTCTCTCTCTCTCTCTCTGCATGCACAGGCACTGCATTAAACAGTGAAGGGCAACGAAATGGCATGGCGGAACCAGTCGTCCTTCTCGTGTCCTCCACTGCAAAATACGATTTGGGTAACGCTTGCAATTTTACGAAATTTCATTTTTTATTTATGGTGCAACATGTAATGTTACTATGAATAAAAACAACTTACAAAATTAAATAGACATCTTTCACAGAAATTAAAATTTATTTCACGAACTCTGCTTATCATTCACGATATATAGCAGTACAATCGGAATTAATTAGGAACTAGAAGGAGTAAATTTACACGCTCGAAAGGTGCTCCACGGACCCGAAAGGATAACTCAAGAAATTTAATTTAAATTCGCGGTTACATATAGTAAATTAATACGATCTATCTAAAAGAAAAGGGCTGTTTACGATAATTTGATGTTAAATACACTGAGTAATTGCTACCTATAGATATTGTCGATATTGGGAGAAGAATTCTGATAAGTCACAACGCATCAAGGCAAGTTACTGCCCATTTAAGTAAACAACATCTGATCGAGGTAAGTTACGACCCCTGGGCCATGAGATACCTTACGAAAATTGCACATCATTCAAGTTGCAACTAATTCAAGCTAGATTACGCTACCATCATGGTAAAATGCCCGAATGGGACTAGACAAAAGTACCATTCGCAGCAACAATTGACCAAAATATGCCTGTTTTGCTAGAATGATGCTCGTCAATTCATGTATATTCTATTCAAGGCCATACTCAACCAGAGTTATGCAAAAAAAACCAATTTTTTTTTATTACGAAAGTCAATTGTACCAAGGTATGAATACTCATAAAATCATACAAAACGAATCAAATTGTAGAGTCTAAGCAAAATCATGAACATGTAATACCTGCAAGATCGATACTACAAATAACTATATAAATCGCTAACCAAATTAATGTAAAAACAGCTCACAACCCATATATTCACGAAGAGAATCATAACTTATTGCAAAGCAACCAATTCAATAATAAAACCTTTAAGTTGTGTTAATTTAATCATAAACCTTTAAATTGTAACAATTTAGTTCTAGACCTTTTAGCAATTTGGCAAATTAGTCATTCCAGTTAATTTTTACTAAAAATCGTTGACGTGAACGTTGGTCGGCCTACATGGCATGACTGGTCGTGGGCCGGCTAACACTAACATTAATGATTTTTGAAAATTTTTAGAAAAATATATAAATTTTTCTAAAAATCATTGCAATGAGTCCAGGCCTTGCCGGCCATTGACAAAAAGAAAAGGGAAAAAAATAGGAAAAAATCAGAATAACTCTAAAAATCATTTACATTAATGCCAGACGATCATGTCACATAAGTCGCCCAGTGTCCACATTCAAAATTGGCCAAATGACTAAATTGGCAAATCAACAAAAAGTTTAAAACTAAATTGGCACAATTTAAAGACTCAAGATTGAATTAACTATTGTGCATAAGTTTATGACTTTTTAGACAATTATCCCACGAATCATACATTAGTGACAATCAGAAGTACAATAGGATGAACAAGGATATCATCATCGATGATACCTACCACCCTAGCAGCAATCCACTCATCTATCTTCTTACTAGCTATATCTTCATCGATGATATATGGGAATTGTGTATATATATCATCATTTTTAGAGTAAACCGATATTTCATATATTATAAAGGAATTTGATTAGACGATATCTAGCTCTTTAACAAAAATTGTTAATTTCGTTAACATTAGCGACTGGCCTCTACTATAGTTCTCCTGCAAACAAACAGAGCCTTTCCACTACAAAAAAATAAGGATTTTGCCACGGAATTTAGCGACGGAAACTTTTTCGTTGCTAATTTGCGACGAATTTATTTTCCATCACAAATTAGTGACGGAAAGTTTTCGTCACTAATTTGCGACGGAATTTGCTACGAAATAAAAATTTGTCGCAAATTAGCAACGGAAAATAAATTTGTTGCAAAAACAGCGACGGAATTTGCGACAGAAAATAAATCCATCGCAAATTAGCGATGGAAAATAAATCCGTTGCAAATTCCATCGTTAATTTGCCATGGATTTTTTTCCGTCGCTATTTTTGCGATGGAATTAGCAACGAATTTATTTTCTATCGCAAATTAGCGACGGAAAAAAAATTCGTTGCTAATAGGATTTTCCAAACTTCAATGTATGGACTACCATCAAATAAGTTTGACTGTTTGTGCGATGAATAATTTGCAGCATGGTTCAAAATATATGTCAATTGCCCATGGACCAAAACCAAGTTATTAATATTTTATACATCATTTATTAAAATATATATTATTGACTTTGCGTGTGTGACCTTAGGTTCACAGTAATCATGATGAAATTGGAGAGCAAGGATTGTTATATCATCTGTCATGGGGTCCAAAGTCAAGAGTACGAAGTTTGCCAGTATATTTCATAAACGGATATAATTTTTACACTAAAAAATATGAAATGGGAAAAGTCACAATGAATAGTGGTGTATGTATTCGGTCATCTAATAGTGGCAGTTAAAAAGATGATTTTTATGGCTTGTTGAATGAAATCGTAGAGATAAAGTACCATGGACCATTAATGCGGGTTGTGTTATTTAAGTGCAAGTGGTTCGACCCCGTCAAAGGAATGAAGGTGCATACGAAGTTTAATTTGGTCAAAAGAAATCACAATAAAAGATATATGAAATATGACCCATTTGTCTTGGCACAACAACCAATTCAAGTATGTTATGCATTATATCCTAGTTTGAAACGTGACAAAGCTGATTGATGGGTTGTACGTAAAATCAAAGCACAAAGAAAAATCGAGGAACACTAGAAGGATAGAGCTTATCAACAAGAGGAAATTTGTAACACGGTTGAAACTGAATAATATAACATTCCAACTTTATGAGATCCATGTGGAGCAATGATAGATGTAGATCCAACTGAAATTCGCGAATCAAATGTAGAATTTGGTACAGAATCTGATTTTTAAACAGATGATGAACATGATGCTCATGAAGAAGATGAAGATTAAGATCAAGACGGGGACGAAAATGAAGATAAAGACGAAGATGAAGATGAAGACGAAGACGAAGGTGAAGATGAAGATGAAGACGATAAATTAAAATTTTTGTGACTTTTCACTAATTATGTATAATTATTATTGCGACATGTGTTATTTTAGTTGTCATAATAATTATTGTTGTTGTTGTTGTTGTTGTTGTTGTTGTTGTTATTGTTATTATCATTATTATTGTTGTTATTATTATCGACGGAAGTGATCTTCACGGCACATGGCACTCATTTTTCGAATTCGTCGCTAATTAATGACGGAATTAGCGATGGATTCGAAAAATTGGTCGGTATAAACATTTTTTGTGGCTAATTTCGTCGCTAATTAGCGACGGAATTAGCGACGGATTTGAAAAAATGGGTGCCATGTGCCGCGAAGATCACTTCCGTCGCAAATTCCGTAGCTAATTTGCGATGAAAAATAAATCAGTCGCAAATTAGCGACGGAATTAGCGATGGAAAATTGCGACGGATTTATTTTCCGTCGCTAATTTACGACGGATTTATTTTCCATCGCTAATTTGCGACGGAATTAGCGACGGAAATGTTTATACCGACCAATTTTACGAATCCGTCGCTAATTAGTGTCGGATTTATTTTTCCATCGCTAATTTGCGACGGAATTTACGACGGAAGTGATCTTCGCGGCACATGGCGCCCATTTTTTCAAATCCGTCGCTAATTCCGTCGCTAATTTGCGATGGAAATGTTTATACCGACCAATTTTTCGAATCTGTTGCTAATTCCGTCGTTAATTAGCAACGGAAAATAAATCCGTCGCAAATTAATTAGCGATGAAATTTGCGACGGATTTATTTTCCGTCGCAAATTAGAGATGGAAGTGATCTTCGAGGCACATGGCGCCCGTTTTTTTGACTCCGTTGCTAATTCCCATCTCAAAAAGCCACTTCTTTAATTCCCGCCCATTTGACCAAAAAAAAAATTCCCGCCCATGCAGACTGTTCTTTTCCCCCATTCTCTCTCTCTTTTTTCTTTTTCTTGTCTTCTTCCTCTTCTTCTTCTTCTTCTTCTTCTTCTTCATCCTTGCGCGCACGTCCGCTGCTCCGCCTACAACTCACCGACGGGACCCCACCGCCACGTGCCGTCGTCGCTCGTTTAGTCACCGCGTCGCTGTCCGGCCGTCAGGCTCCACTCAGCCGCCAAGCCACCGCCGTCGCCCCTCGATCGGGCCTCGCCCCAAGCCAACTGTGAGTGCGACCTTCCGCCTAGACTAGTGACCGCTGCTCATCGCCTCGTTGCTGTGCACCGTCCGCCTTGCGCCGGCGCTTGTCCGGCCGCCTGTCGCCGTCGCTGTCACCGTTCGCCACAGTGCTTTCCCCCCCTGGCCGGCTGTCTTCCTCTCCCCTTCACGCGCGCACGGCCCTTCTCTCGCGTCGTGTCTAGCCGCTTGCCCGGCGTTGTCCGGTCGCTTGCAACACCGCCATGCCGCCCTCGAACGCCGTCCAGTCACCGCATGCCGTTGCCATTAACGCTGACCCCCCTGTTCTGGCCGTGCCCTCCGTCCCGGCCAGCCCGTCATCGCCAGATCGCCAACCTGTCCTCCCCATCGTCGCCAGCCCGCCAATCGTCGTCGCCGTCGCTCGCCTTCTCACAGCCTGACGCTGTCGCCGTCACCACCCAGCAGCCGCTCGTCGCCGTCGTCACTCGCCCAGCTCGCCGTCGCAGTCATCGCGCTCGCCCGGCATGCCCAGCCGCTCACCTGACCGCTCACCTGATCGAGCCTACCGCCATCCCAGCCACTGCCTCAGCCACTCACCGCTCACCTGGCCGCTTCCCGATCGTGCCGCTTGCCCGCTCGTCGCCTAGCCGCCTAGGCCGTCGCCTGTCGCCGCCCCCCACTTGCCCGGCCACTTGCCCTACCGTGGCCGAGCACCTAGCTCGTGGCTGAGGGCCGTGCCGACGATCGTGCCGAGGCCTCGCTCATTGGCCGACCGTTGTGCCGACCGCTACGCCGAGCCCGTTGGAGCTGCAGTTACTCCATTATTTAATCAATGTTAAATATAAATTCTAGAAATTAATTTTGCTTTTAATTATATTTAAAATCCAAATCGTCTGTAAACAATATTCGTCGCACACTTCGTCGCTAAAGAATTAATAAAAAAATCATCACTAAATCCGTTCCGGACCAACGCCTGTGGCAAAAGTCAAAATTTGGAATGGTAAATTAGTGACGAATTTCACCACGAATCAGTTGGTTGCAAATTAATGACCAAAAAAAAATTCATCGAAAATTGGCGACGAATTTTGCCACGAATATATTTCGTTGCAATTTAGAGACCAAAAAAAAAAATTCCGTGGCACATTAGCGACAAATACAGTTCGTGGCTAATTTGCAAAGAATTTTGCCATGAATAATTAGCGACGAATACAGTTCGTGTCTAATTTGCGACGAATTTTGCGACGAATACAATTCATAGCTAATTTGCAACGAATTTTGCGATAGATAATTAGAGACGAATTTTGCGACGAATACAGTTCGTGGCTAATTTGCGATGAATTGTTTTTCGTCGCAAATTAGCGACGAAAATTGATATTTTCCGTCGCTAAAACCTTGTTTTTTTGCAGTGTTCCAATATTTTTCACCAAAAACTAGCCATGTACCTCGCAGAAAAGAAAAAGACAACAGAAAATAAACAAAAGAGCGATTTCATTCGCTTTCCTACGCTCATAAAAACTCCGGATCGCCGCCCATTGCCGCCGCCGTCAAAGTATAATGTCCTTCAGAGCGACGAGACAGCTGACTGGCGCACTGTTGCCCTTGCTGTGAATAACCAAAGAGCCATTCCCATTGCTCCCATAATACATTTTCGCATCGATGTACTTGCTGTTGTCGCCGTCGCCGTCGCCGCAGTTGCCGCCGCCACCGCCGCGACGGTTTAGATGGTAGAGATTGTAAGTGGCCTGATCCAGAGTCCCTTCTCCGTAGACGAAGACGCTCTCGTCCTCCTGCATGCGACGCCATTTCTTGTACAGATCAAGCCTGTACAGCGGCATGCCCCTGCCCAAAATCCGATTATATCAAATTATATCAAATTAAAATAAATCAAATTAAATTATTTCCGCCATTTTTTACATAAATATCGGAAGATGCTTTATCGCGCATCGAGATTATGAGATATCATTTACTTTCCATCGGCAGAGGCGTATTGTCTGCTGCCCCTAAAAGACTGGCATAGAAAAAAGGGTATTTAGCAGGAAACTATTTTAATGTTATTCTATTATTTTCCAAGGGTTATACAAAATATATAATTTAGTGTCATTTTATTATTTTTCATGTTAATTTAAAAATCTTACCAAACCTTTTTTCGATATAAAATAGTTGAAATTCCCAAAAGTAATCCCGTGCTCGAAATGCTGGTTCTTGCATATAATTCCTTCGTTATTATTGAAATTTCGATGAAGTTTTTAAATTCAAATGGAAAATAAAAAGAAAAGCTGCTTTTAACTTTCTAGAAGCGGGAAAAAAAGACAAACAAAAATTTAACATATTCTTTTGTTAATCATGTGAAAGATTAGCTGGAAAGTCTAATTCTTTTCTCGCATCAAACAATCCACTATTCTAAGCACAAATAATTTCCCAACAAAACTATCAAACCTTGTGAAAACTGATAAAAAGCAGGAAAGGAAAATTGGATTTCAAAAAAAGATTATATCTCCTTTCGCGAAAAGCCACGTCAGAAAGCCCCCTCCCCCCCCCCCAAAAAAAACAAGAGAAAATAGAACCATGAAAAAAAAAGAAAAAGAAAATGAACAAAAAAAGGCATAACAAAAATAGAGGGGAGAAAAAAAAGGAGAGAGCAGAGCGAAAATGACAGAGAGAGCAAAGGACGGGAGGGAATCGCACCGAATGTGGAAGAGCACGGAGATGTCGCACGAAGGCCTGGTACGTGTAGCTGTGTAGGCTGTCGATCCTCGGGTAGGGCAGCCACGGCCTCGCCCTGCCGGCGGAGGAGGCGGAGGAGGAGGAGGAGTGGGCGTACTCCTTCCAGGTGAGGGAGCCGCCGGGCGAGGCGGAGGGGGGGCAGGCCGAGGAAGTCGAGGGTGGCCACGATGGGGCTCGAGCTCGTCGCCGGTCATGATGGGCTTGAAGGTGCGGGTGTGCCAGAGGGCCAGCTTCCTCATGCACTCTCTCTCATCGATTCCTCCATCATCATCTTCTTCTTCTTCTTCTTCTTCTTCTTCTTCTTCCACCCCGCTCGCTTCCTCTCTCGGCGGTGGCGTTTGACTTGGTGTTCAATCTCTCTCTCTTCTGCTTTCTCTCTCTTCTGTGTGTTGAAGAGATGGGTTTAAGGGGGGTGGCGGGAGAAGGTGTTTGTGGGCTTTAGCGAGGATGTGTGGGGATTTGTAAACATTTCTTTTTTCCCCTTTTCCTTTTTCTTTTATTATTAATTTCGTGAGAGATTTCGGGAGAGTGAGATATGCGAGAATCCATGAAATATATATATTTTTAAATAGGGAAGGTCGAAGGTGCGCAGTCGATGTGACAGTCAAGGCTGCGGCAGCGAGGGGCAAAATGGGCACGACGGAGCAAAGAGAAATTAGTGTATAAAACGGTCCAAGATACCACATATGGTGGGAATTTAGGGGTGTGCAACCGGACCGAATTTATCCGTGAACCGGATCGGCCCACTTGAAAAATAGGTTCGGGAACCGGTTCCTGTTTGAATCGGTCTGCGAACAGGTTCTATTTTTTTGGAACCGATTGTAACCGGTCCGGTTCCCAGGTCTAAGTGAAATCTCACCCGGATCGGTTTTAGAACCGATTTTAAGTTACTCCAAAAAAACCCTAGCATTTGTCGCTCTCAATCTCTCCCTCGAGTCTCTTCCAGTTCGCGAGCGAGTCCCCTTCCTTCTAGCTCTTCTCAATCTACTTGCAAGAACTTGTCGTCAGTGGCAACTCGCCGCTCGTCGCGCGGTTGCTTGTTGTTGCAACCTAGCTCATTGTCACGGCTGCTCGTTGCTGCAACCCACCTCATCATCGCAGCTGCTTGTAGCAACCCAGCTCGTAGCATCTTGTCGCCACGGCTACTCGCCGCAACCCAACTCGTTGCGTCTCGTCATTGCAGCTGCTCGCTACCTGAGTCGCTGCAAGCCTACAACGCCGCTCGTTGCCGCAACCCAGCTTGTCCCAGCTCGTAGCATCTCGTCACCATGGCTGCTCGCCGCAACCCAACTCGTCGCCTCTCGTCGTCACTCGTCGCCGCGGCTGCTCGCCACCTCAGTCGCCACAACCCAGCTCGTCACCGCTCATCGCTGCAGCTGCTCGCCACCTAAGTCGTCGCAACCCAGCTCGTTGTCGCGGCTGCTCGCTGCCTCAGTCGTCGCAACCCAGCTTGTTGCCTCTCGTCGCCGTGGCCTACAAGAACACAACCCCTCTCGTCGCCTCTCACCTTGTTGTCATAACTCCGACGCAACTATCGAGAGAAAGGTGAGTCCGCAATTGAATTTTTTGGTACTTTTTTAGGCAACCCAGCTCGTTTTGCCTATTGTCTCTATACTTTTTGGTTTTCTTCTCTGGCCTGTGGTTGCGGTACCGTCGTGTTCGTCGTCAGGTGACGAGGTTTTTGTTGTTTGTATGGCATTTGAGTCGACGCAGGTTGATCGCACGGTCTCGTCTTGAGCGCGGTTCTGATAATAGAATCTAGCAGATCTATGCTGTTGAGTCTGGTCTTGAGCACAGTTTTGATAAGGGGCATGAGAGTTTGCCAAAAAACTCTCTATGGAGAATTCATGTATGTGTCTTGAGCGCGATTCTATATGTGTCTGATGAAGGGCCCGAGAGGTTTTTGTTCTCACCTCTCTATTTCTTGCCTGTTCTCGTTCAGCTTTGACATACTTTGATGCATGCCCTTTAATCTGGATCAATGAGCAATCCATTGCGAAACAAGAACGAAGAGTTTGACTTTGGTTCGCTATGCTTTGTGGCTGTAATTGTTGTTGCACAAATGAAGAGTTACAGACTTCTTATTCTATGATTGTTGGTCCTATATTGTTGTAAAATTTGTCTTCTGTAGATTCCTGACTTTGTATAGTTTAATTTCAGCTGATGGATCAAGACAAAGATATATCAATGGAAGTGGATGGATATAATGAAATGAGTCCTCTCATGGAATTGCCATTCCATGAAGCTGCTGAAGTGGACTCTACAACCATGAGTGCGACAAACAAGGTGAGGGTACCTAACTCCTGTCCTCCTCTTGGTAAAAAGCGAGCTAATCAATCGGAGACATGGGATAATTTTTCGAAAATCATAGATGAGAACACAAGGAAAGTAACTATGATAAAGTGCATTCACTGTGGGAAAGAGTATAAATACTCTGTTGATCATGGAACATCTAGTATGTAGAAGCACTTGAGAACCTACAAAAAGTATCCTCATACATATAAGAAGCAAATGTTGTTTGCACCACGTAACAAAGACGTGGTTGGCGAGGTAGGGGAAAATACTGGTGATGGTAGTGTCTTAACAATGTGGAAGTTTGATCAAGAATGTTGTAGGCACATGCTTGCTAGGATGATCGTTATTGATGAACAACCTTTTTCCACGGTTGAGCGTGTTGGTTTTCGTGATTTTGTCACTGAATTACAGCCTCTATTCCAACATTTATCACGATTTACGGTGGCTAAGAGATTGTATGAAGTTGTATTTGAGTGAAAGAACTTGTTTGAAAGCTTACTTTGGTAAGCTTAATTCTAGGATTGCACTCTTGACTGATATGTGGAGTTCCATTCAAAACTTAAACTATTTATGTCTCACTGCACATTTTATTGATGAAAACTGGAAGTTGCATAAAAGAATCATCAATTTTGTGGTGATGCATAGTCATAAGGGTAGAGAGATTGAGAAAATGGTGAAGAAATGCATTTACAAGTGGGGAATAGAAAAGAAAGTGTCCACAATAACCGTTGATAATGCTAGTTCTAACGATGTGGCCGTTGGTTATTTGAAGGAAAAATTTTCAAAGGAAAGGTTTTTGATCTTGAATAGTGATATTTTACATATGAGGTGCACTACTCATATATTAAACTTGATTGTAAAAAATGGATTGAATGAGGTGCGTGATTCTATTGCACGTATTCAAAATATAGTTAGGTATGTGAGGAGTTCTCCCATGAGAGCTTGAACATTTCAATCTTGTATTGAGAGTGCGAGGATTACATACAAGGGCTCAGTTTGTCTCAATGTTGCCACTAGATAGAACTCTACTTACCTAATATTAGATATAGCCATAAAGCATAGGAAAGCTTTTGAAAGGATGGAAGACGATGATTCATTTTTCTTAAGGGAGATTGACAATGATTCTCTTCGAAATGAAGATTGGGAAAATGCCATCATTCTTTCTAAGTTTTTGAAACAGTTTTATGATGCCACCAAACGGATATCAGGAAGTTCATATGTTACCTCAAATGATTATTTTGAGGGTATAGCTTTTTTGTAATAACATTTGAATTATGCGACGAATCCTTTGGACCCTAAGCTTCAAGCTATGTGTTTAAAAATGAAGGAGAAGTTTGACAAATATTATAGGAGTTTGGATAAAGTAAACATCATGGTGTTGATTGCGGTTGCATTGGATCCTATAAAAAAGTTAAATTATGTGAAGTTCTGTTATGGACAAATTTATGATGATGAAGCGAAAATTGATGAGATGCATGATAAGATGAAGCTTGCCTTAAAGTGTTTGTATGAATTTTATAAGCAATCATTTGTTCGTTCTAGTAAACAACATTTTGGTGGTTCAAGCGTAAGTACTAGTAGTAGTGGGTCCAATGCCAATATTGATAACAATGAAGGTAACAATGAGGATGACATCCGAGCTTGGCGAAAAAGCTTTCTTCACGCGAAGAAAAAAGTGCTTAATGAAAACAAATCTGAGCTTGATCAGTATCTTGAAGCCGAAAGTGAAGATGTCATTAATCTGGACTTTTTGATGAGGTGGAAGAGAAGTGGGTCAAAGTATAAAATCTTATCTTTGATGGCTCAGGATGTTTTGCCCATTCCCGTGACTACCGTTGCTTCGGAGTCGGCTTTTAGTACATCGGGACGTGTGCTTGACGGCTTTCGAAGTTCTTTGACTCCAAGAGTGGTGGAAGGTGTAATTTGCACTCAATATTGGTTGAGAGCCGTTCGCATGCCGATTAATGTCGAAGAGTGCATTGAGAACATGGAAAAGTTTGAGTCGGGTAAGTCGTGTATATTTCATTATTTCTTTTTATCTTGTAATTCATTCACATATTTATCTATTGAGTGAATACTTTATTTAATCTTTTTTTTTTGGATTTTAGATTTGGATTGTCTTACCTAGGATATTATCATTGGTAAATAAACTTTCTTTTGTGGAAACTCCGATTTTGTGGTGAGTAAATAGACTTCATTAATCGGCATATTTGCATTTGTCTTTAGAGCATGATTTCTAGTTGATTTTTCTTTATGTATGAATTTCAGGTTTTTTACCATGCCCGTGATGGTTCTGGATTGTTGCAACGTAAGAACTTTGATGGGTCTTGCTATTTCATCATTTTCATGGAGCTGTGGCTGAATTGGTCTCTTAAGATGGGTCTTGTTGTTGTCTTCTCCTCGGAACAGTGGTGCTTTTCATCATTTTCATTTCACTAAAGCACTGACTTTTCAATTGTAGAAATAAAGAGTTATTGGAGGGTTTTAGCATGGTTAGTTCTTTTGTGTGTCATCCATCCGCTGTGGGTGAATATTTGGTGAACTTTCTTCACTTGAAACTAATTGACAGGATTATGCATTAGCTGATATATTTTCATCATTTTCATTTTTATTACTTCGAGAAGCACAGAGCACTTGTGAACATGTCAAGGGTGATGTAGCTTGTAAGGATCACCTAAAGGGGGGGTGAATAGTTGATCTTAAACAATTTTGATCAATTTATAACGGAAATGATTGATTATAGTAGAGTTTGAATAAAATTCAAATTCAAAACAGTTTATATAAACAGTGCTCTTGATGTGCAATATGTAAAGTAAGAAATAAGGGATAGAAAAATCACACACAAGTTTATAGTGGTTTGGCTTATAGCAAGCCTACGTTCACTCTTCTATGTTGATAGCCTATTGGCTGGATTTCATTATGTAATCAAGGAGAATTACAAATTCTGAGTGATAGCACTCTTGTATATGATAGGACTCTCTATCTCACACAATCACTCTTACAAAGTATCCCTCAAGATCTTAATGTTGAGCTCAAGAAAGACAAGAGAAATGATAGGAGTATGCTTAGACTTTGGATTTGTTGATTCTCGATTTCGTTCTATCTCTTCTGCTCCTCATAGATCTCCTTTTATACTCCTCTACTTCCAAACTAGTCATTGGACAGTCTTCAGAGGATCATCTTTCAATTTTCATCTTGGATAGATTTGTATAAAATGGATTGAATAGCTGTTAGATGATAAAATCTGAATCCCATTGATTCTGGTCACTCATATAATCAGAATCTTGGTTTCAATAAGTAGAGCTTTATCCGTTGTAATACATACTTGTTATAATATTTGATTGTCAATCAATTATAGCTTTAGATTAAGACAATCAAAACTTTCCTTTTGTGAAATTCATGCCAGATCACTAACTATTATGATTCGTTTTGAATGAGTTTTGCTTCTGCGTCTGAAAAACTTCTGCGTTTGTGTCTGCATAACTTCTGCATCTGCATTTTTTTCAGAACTTAGATTAGTGGGATTTTTTTAATAAGATATGAACCTATTTCTCATAGGGTCTGAAGTTCTTTGAAGACTTAAAAAGAGTCTGAGCGACTTTTATGGTAAAGTCTGAACTTCTTATTCTGAGTTTGAACTTTTAGTTCTGAGATCTTATAAAGTATAATTTTTCCTTCTGAACTTTCAGAATATATTAACTTGGAATGGAATGCATGTCAGATTCACAAGAAAAACATAGAAAGTTTTGTCAGCTTCAAAATTCATTAGGAGTTTTCCTCAACAAAGGGGAGCATGTCAATTGCTGGACATGGTGCTTGTGGATTGTTTATTTTGCTCCAAATTCCTAAAACCAGAAAAAGAAAAAAAAAACAGGTTATCGGGTAGACCCTGGAACCGGACCGGAAAAATAGGGTAGGTTCCAAAATAGGATCTAAGGAAAACAGGGTAGGTTTCAGGTTCCAAAAACTGGAAACCGATTGTAACAGGGTAGGATCCAGGTTCCAGATTCCAGGTCTAGACCCTACCTACCCTGGAACCGATCACCCCTAGGTGAGATCTTGTTCTATGAAATTTTTTTGAAATCTATGTCCATCTGTATGAGATTGACATGTAAGTTATAACGTAATCCTTTTATGCAGAAAATTTATGATCTATCATCTTAAATCTTCATGATTTTCACAATAAAAGGGATGAAGACATATTTATTCATAGCGTTTCCCTTGAAGATAATTGTTGCAGGAAATGAAAGAAACGAAGAAATCTGATTTCTCTTCCTTAACTCACTTTTCGCATAATGTATCTTATCGATGGAGGATAAAAATATAACGTTTTTTTCGTACGTTATCGTGGGTGGAGAGATGACCAGACTCTTTTAATATATATCTTTTCAAGTGGTGCCTTCCATCAAAGCGTGTCCCACTTCATAAGAATTGCACCTCTTCGGAGGAACTTTAATTTCTCAATAAAATTACACATTTTCATCTATTTTTCATAACCAATATGTTTTAGCAATTAAATATTTATTAAATCATTAATTCATAACATCATATGGGCCACATTATTCTTACATAATACTGTCTATAGAGCTCATAATCCATCCGTGGGACATTGTTGGCATCATTCGAAATCTTCGGTGCATGCCATACTTGGATTGATTGAATAGTCGGGTGCATACACACGGATATCATTACAAAAGGTAGAATGGGGCATCGCTTATATATTCTGTCACATAATCCTCACTTTTGTCGCAAGTTGTATTAGCGGCTTCATTCGAGGCCCTAGCTTGATCTTGGGATCGATACATAAGGCGACAAGTGTTTTGAGATGTTTTTTCTTTTGAGGGTGCGAGTGCCGTCAATATTGAACTTGTGGCAAGGATACGATGTAACAAGATAAATGGAAAGTCCACTTTACTAGAAGAAAACTTTGAAAGTAGACTTGTTGTGTAATTCCTACATGCGCACGCCACATGGGATCACATTCCAGCGTAGGTAATTGCCATTATAAACCATAATTTCGAAAGAGGATTGTATTTTCCTAACATCCCTTGCTAATGATGTCCACCTCGACCTCATATCAAGGTTGATTTGAGGTCGCCGGATAGAAGTGTACAGAGAGAAATAAGGACAGACGGGTAGGTGGCGACGAGATTGAGCATGGAAGATGGCGAGAGGAGGGCAATGGCATGACGGCAAACGACGAGGCTTAATTTTCCCTTTTTCTTGTGATAAGCATGATTATTTTGCCCGGTGCACGATATATCGTTAAAAAAATTGAAACCTTTTGTCAAGTGATTATTCGGATGGAAGGACCTATTTTGTATGACGGATACATTGCACGATAGCAACGTATGACCTGATAGATCAATCGAAAAGGACATATTATGACCTCAAAATGATACATCGCATCATTTTTACGGTTGGCAGAATTCTAAATAAGGGTTTGAAGCGGACCTTATCTTAAATAAGGGCATGAAATATCATTATTTTCTCAAATAAGATTTCGAAATGAATCTTATTTTAAGTAAGGGTCCGAAATGGCTATGTTAGTTTCAAAGAAGGGCCTGACTTCCATCCAAGCGATGATTGGCTATCGGCGATGCTCGAAGAGGGCTAGGCGAGGGTCAAGCGAGGGCCGCCCGCAAAAGCCACAAACGAGGGCTACTTTAGGCTTTTATTTGAGATCGACAAGGGCACTTCAAGTCCTCTGTTTTTTTTTTTATACATGTGAAGTCCATTTCGAACCTTTATTTAAGGAAATCAGGACATTTCGTATTTTTATCTGAGAATTTTTCTTTTCGATCGTGCGTGGTGGATCCGCGGCGTAAACGAGACTTTCTTAATCGCGGAAGCGTCGGAAGGCCGAGGTGGGCTCCTCGTCTTCGCTCGCACGATAACCTACGGTGCACCCTCCCTGCAGCGGATCGCGCCTCTCCCACTCTCTGTCCGTCACTCTCTCTCTATCGCGCATCGGGAATCCATGGACCTGCAGCTTCCGCCCGGAAGAAACAACCAGTGCGCTCGCACACTCTCCACCACCTTCGGCGCCGCCGCCGCCTCTTCCCGTCGTCGGCCATGGAGCTCGATCGCAGAAGCCTCCGCGTCCTCTATCTCCTCGCGCTCATGGTACTCGTCTCGCCCTCTAGCTCCGGCGGCGGCGGCGGCGGCGGCGGCGGCGATGGCGGCTACGGCGACGACTCGATCGTCGCCAGATTCCAACGCTACCTCCGAATCAACACCGCCCAGCCGAACCCCGACTACCCCGAATCCACCGGATTCCTCCTCTCCGAGGGCGAGTCCCTCGCGCTCGAGGGGCGGGCCATCGAGTTCGTCCCCGGCAAGCCCGTGGTCCTCCTCAAGTGGCCGGGCTCCGACCCCTCCCTCCCCTCCGTGCTGCTCAACTCGCACACCGACGTCATGCCGGCCGAGGGCGACCGGTGGTCCCACCCCCCCTTCGCCGCCCGCGCCGACGCCGAGGGCCGGATTTACGCCCGCGGCTCGCAGGACATGAAGTGCGTGGGGATGCAGTACCTGGAGGCGATCCGGAGGCTCAAGCGCTCGGGGTTCGCGCCGCTCCGCGACGTCTATCTCTCGTTCGTGCCCGACGAGGAGATCGGCGGGCACGTCGGCGCCGCCAAGCTCGCGGAGTCCGATGAGTTCAGGGACATGAACGTCGGCATTGTTCTCGACGAAGGTAGGTTGATTCTCTGTGTTCGAGCTTATCAGGTTGTGGTTTTTTCGTGAAATGTCATTTGACACCCGCAAATGAAACCTTTGCGAGAGTGTTATAAATTACTCAGTGCATACATGGAGTAGATGGAAAAATAGTGTACGCTTTAGTGCATATCGAGTTCTTGCCTACATTGGGGTGTTGAAATGAGAAGCGGTTGTCGATTCTTCGAGTGTAGGGTTGGCGTCGCCAACGGAATATTATCGGGCATTTTACGGACAGAGAGGCCGGTGGTGGCTGGTGATCAAGGCAACTGGAGCACCTGGACATGGTGCGAAGCTGTACGATAATACCGCAATGGAGAACTTGCTGAAAAGCATCGAGAGCGTGAGGAGATTCAGGGCTTCACAGTTCGATATGGTGAAAGCAGGTTTGAAGGCTGAAGGAGATGTTATTTCGGTTAATTTGGTGTTCCTCAAGGCTGGCACTCCTTCTCCCACTGTAAGTTCTTTTCTCTATCATGAGCAGCAGAGCTTATGCTTCGATGCATCGGTGTCGTTAGTCGGTTTGGCTCTCAAATGAATTTGGAGGGATCACTTGATGCTGCATTTACACTCGCAAATGCAAGTTTAAGTCCAATGTCTGATAATTAGTTATAAGCTTCACATTTTTTGGCTGTGTTTGTTACCTTTAGTTTCTTAATTTATTAAAGAATTCCCATGTCCTATCCCTTCGTTTTTATGGAAAAGACCATGAAAATTGCTCCTGGTCCCATAGAAAGTGCGTGGACATCTCATTGTCTGTGTGCTGCTATTTGTTCTTCTATGGTGTCATCTAAGATCCTGCAAAACTTTTTCCATGACCGTGTTCGATTGTACTTGTTGGCTCGCCGCTATTGCCCATAGATAGGATCACAGAGAAAAGATTAATGCCCGATAGGACAATAAGTTGTCTGAGTGACATTCTCTCTAGCGACTTTGGTAACAATTGGACATTCAACCATATGTACTTTTTATAGAAGGTGTTGCTTAGTTGGACAGATCCTCCACTTGAGGGTTTTGCTTGAAGACAAGCTGATGCATCCTTTTGTTTGATTTCTGTTTTCTCCCAGGGTTTTGTCATGAACTTACAGCCATCGGAAGCTGAAGCGGGTTTTGATGTCAGGATCCCACCAACTGCTGATCCTAGAGCTTTAATGAAAAGGTTAGCAGAAGAATGGGCACCTATCACACGCAATATGACATTTGAGGTAGGGGTCGCTTAACAGTTTTTCTCTTAATAACATCTCTGTGCTCAAGGAAGCTCAAAAATCCTTGTTTGTCAGTATTATATCTATTGTACTAACTTTCTGATTGGATTTTATGTGTGCGGCAAGCTTTACAAATTTTTCTTTTTCCCAATTACAAAATCAATGACATGAAAAAAAAAAACTCGTTTTATGACTTCTAAAGGAAGAAATTGGTCCCCTTTTCCTCGTAGCGACGTTGATCAGCGTGCGCGAATGAAAATATGGTTGCAAATAGTTTACGATGTTAAGGATGAAAAGAGTGCATGCTATTACTGTGCATACTTGTGGCTTAGATAACGAGAGGAACAGTTATTGGGTCCTAGAATCGCTTGAAACGTTAATGTCCTTTATTTTACTGCACAAAGATCTAGATATCCCTTGAAGTACATGCAAACCTCTTTGCAAGCTATGACTTTTAATTTTGGCGTTACCATACGATAATTCCACACTGGGAGGATGGTTTCATTTCTCGATATGAGGATTGCTATGGCCCTAAATGGAGACTTCTGCAGAAAGTCGTTTAATTTTGGCCGGTTACTGCTCTTTCATTTTGTCAGTCACGAGCTCCTGAGAGGTAAGATACAAATGAGGCCTGCTCAACTGTTGTGTTGGTCACGACCAAAAAAAAAAAGCCAACATGTTGGTGGTAGAGCTGTAGAACAACAGCATGGTCCTGCTTTGAAGCACTCTTTATTGTGGATATACTAATGCGTTAATCTGTAGTCGATCTACTTATGCATATTGGCTTGATGGGACTGAATATTGCAAGTGTAGAGTCTGACCAATTTCTGAGTTTTGGGCAGTTCACGGATCAGATTTCTCCGCACGACAAATTTGGAAATCCAATCCTCACCGCCACAAACAGCTCTAATCCCTGGTGGGCATTGCTGGAAGAGGCTGTCAAAAAGGCTAATGGAAAGCTTGGGAATCCCGAGATATTTCCCGCTTCAAATGATGCTCGCCACTTCCGGAATCTGGGTTTGCCAGCAATTGGCTTCTCGCCCATGGCTAATACTCCTGTCCTGCTTCACGTCCATAATGAGGTGAAGTGCAGCATCGAGCTTGTTCTCGAGTCCCTTTGTCTTTTTTACCTTGCTCATGGTTACTTTTACAATGCTTATCGATTTCCCTTCCGTTTGCAGTTCCTCAGCAAAACCGAGTATCTGAAAGGAATTGAAATCTACGAGTCCATAATTAAGGCCTACGCATCATATGCCGGACCGCCGGGAGATGGAGGCTCCAAAGACGAGTTATGACGACCTAACTGCGAACCTCTGACATTCAGATGAATTGCCGGGGCCCTGATCTCCATCTCTGTCTCTCTCTGTCTCTCTCTCGTGCTTGTAATGTAATAGCCGAATAAAGTCGAGAGAGAACATGTCGACAACCGGCCCCATCAGTTGACCGGGAACATAGGGCCGGACCTCCGCCGTCGCACTGAGCACATGTTGTAGAATAAACTTCCGACAGACCCTCTTGTGGCAGTGCTTTCCTATGAGTAGTTTGTGACATCTCCCTGGTTGTATATCCTCATTCCCTGGAATCGCTTCAGTATTAACGAAACCAGAACAATTGTGAATTCATTAGTCGTACTCGGACACAACACGAACCGCTCGTCGTCCATTTCGGATCACGATCGATTCTACCTTTACTTTTATTTTATTCTTCATTCTTTATTTTCATTATATTTTTTTAGCCGCGAGGCATTTAATTGGTGGAAACTATACAGATAATCTTTCATAATTCTTAAAAGAAAAAATGTATGTTTTTTTTTTATGTGGAGGTTTTATGGATGGATGGCACGTACGCTAGCCAAAAAGAAAAAAGAAAAAAAAAACGAACCGAATTTGGAGGGGGCTTTGAAGGGGAAGAGCCAACCAAAACCACACATACTCGAATTGGCAGCCCTCACCCAGCGCCGGCGAGCCCTCGCCGGCTTCCCTCCCTCGTGGCCGACGGAGGGAAGAGAGAAGAAAATTTAAAAAAAATAAAAAAAAACAGAAAAAGGAAAAAGACAATGTCCATGGATCAAAGTACTATGGGGTAAATGTATTATAAGTGGCATAATTTGAGGTTTTTCGTGTCACAAAAAAAGTTCAGGGTAAATTTGTCATAAGTGGCATAGTTTGAAATTTTTCGTATCACGTAAAAAAGTTCAGGGTAAATTTATTACAAGTGACATAGTTTAGGGTTTTTGGTGGTATTTTCCTCCAAAAAAAAATTGCGTGTTGAGTTTGTGGTCAACATTATAAAAAAATACAATTCAAAGTCTAAAAATTCATATGCTACCTCATATTTTCAACTTAAAATGATTTCTGGTGTTACATTAAATATAAATTAGAGCCAATTCGGCTGCTAGGCGTGTAAATGTTGTTTGGTGATTACGTATGAAAAGAAAATGGTAATTATTTTAAGGAAGCGAGTGCCCAAACTATAAGAGATATGTCAATGCAATCGTAGTTTAAGCGGAAGTAGCGGCTCGTTAAAAATGGTCAAAGTAGATAAAATTTCTGACAAAAAAAAAACACATAAAATTGCCATGTTAGATTTTGTTATTGTAAGAATCATGTAAGCCTTGAGGACATCATAATAAATTCGGAGTTGGACGGGAAATTTGAAAATTCTCTTTCATAACGATATATACAAAATTACGTGAACCGTCGAATTTACACAAAAAGTCAAAATGTGAAGATGAGATGGATAATTATCTTGTCTACAAAAAGATTGTTACACGTTTCTTTGGATGAGCGCCGTATACGTTTGAAGTCCAGCGATTCGTTCGGTGAAAAATGAATGATTTTTAGAAAAATATCGTCTGAATCTTCTTAAATAATCAGTCAAGAGGAAATTATTTTCATTATTAATAACAATTTACATGTTAATATTATGAAAATATATTTTTTGAAAATTATTTTTGTAAATAATACAAGGAACAATTATAAATGTTTTTTTTTCCAATTGAAAAGTTCACTCAAGAAAAACCTAGGAGGCTTGCCGTAAAAGCTGAAAAATCTTAGGGCCTCTCTCTCTCTCTCTCTTTCTTTCCAGTTCCGTAGAAGAAAACGCAGAGCAGCCGCACAAGCTGGGCAGAGGAGTTGGTGGGATTATGGCGACCGAGATCGAAGGAGCTCCGGCGGCGGCGGCGGCGGCGGCGGCGAAGCAGCCGCACAAGCTGGAGCGGAAGTGGACGTTCTGGTTCGACAACCAATCGAAGCCCAAGCAGGGCGCCGCCTGGGGGACCTCTCTCCGCAAGGCCTACACCTTCGACACCGTCGAGGATTTCTGGTGGTACGCCTCCGTCGGTCTCGATCCCCATGTCCCGTCCCTTCCTTCGCTCCTCTGTTGTGGTCGCTTGTCGTCCTGTCGCTTCCGGCTGAATTTTTTTGCGCGTTCGTGCTGCTGTTCTTAGGGCCTGTTACGATGTGATGTGGGGGTATCTGGCCTGATGGGGTGGTGGATTGGAACGTCTCGTTTTTTTGGGTTCCTGTGGGATAGAAGGGGTGCTTTTGGATCTGCTGATATATGAGTTGTGCTGCTCGTGTGTAGTTAGTAGTTGGGTGCCTTTGCAATTCGTGATCCGGTCGTGCTTCCTGATGATTGTGAACAGGCGGTGGTTGTGAGGCTGAAAGGGCAAAAGATTATTTCAGGAGAAGTTCTGGGTTGAGATGATGATCTAAAAGGGTTACTCCTGGGCTTCCTTTGGAGTTGGGACTAGCGGTTCTAAGTGTGTAAATGAAAAGAAAGGAAAAGAGAAGGAAACCGGTAGGAAATCCGAATCCTGCAGGCTCAGTTTGGTTGAAAAGGTTTATGATATCCAAAATGACAGGAAAACTGCAGGGTGTACTTCTGACTTGAATTGTCAACTCAAGGAGATTTGTTGAAAGATGAAGAGTGGTATTTTCCACGTGCAAGAGTAGAATGATACTTACTCAACCTTGAGCTCAGCTTAAATAATGTGCTTGCTGGAGATTGGCTTTG
The DNA here is from genome assembly GCA_031216235.1 of Syzygium jambos. Lineage (NCBI taxonomy): Eukaryota > Viridiplantae > Streptophyta > Magnoliopsida > Myrtales > Myrtaceae > Syzygium > Syzygium jambos. The sequence continues at coordinate 26,819,383 of CM062227.1, forward strand.
TATTTGTTCAAATATGTTTTGCGTGACTGACTATTTGTTGAAATTGCTCTCTTCAGAACTGAATACAATTGCTTTTTTCTGTGACCGTTGCTTTGCCATTGTCCGATACTGTTGTATGATGCCTTTCAGCAGCAATGTGCCCTTCTGTTTTGTTCGCATTGTTATTCAGTTTTATCTTTAAAAGCCCAAAGTAATTTCTTGTAATGAAGGTGTCTGCCTTACCAGAGCTTGTCTTTCATACTTCTACCAATATTGACATTTCCCAAAGTTCATACAAATTTTCATCTATTGAATGGTTATTTAAGTGAGTTAACTATTTTCTTGTAGTTTGTATGATCAAATCTTTAAGCCAAGCAAGTTGCTCGCGAACGCTGATTTTCACTTATTTAAAGCCGGCATTGAACCCAAATGGGAAGATCCTGAGTGTGCTAATGGAGGGAAGTGGACTGTTACCAGCAGCAGAAAGGCTACCCTTGATACGATGTGGCTTGAAACAGTGAGAAGCTTTTGAGTGACTTTCCTATTAATTCATTCTCTTTACCTTCTACAAACCTATTGAATAATTCAGTGAACTGGGAAAAGGAACAACATACATGGGTTTTCACATGTTCAATAGTCTTGAATAGTAGACTTATAGTAAACCTGGTTAATCTGTTTATCTTTGCAGTTGATGGCTTTAATTGGAGAGCAATTCGAAGAGGCAGATGAAATCTGTGGGGTCGTTGCTAGTGTGCGCCAAAGAGGGGACAAACTCGCTCTGTGGACAAAGACAGCTTCAAATGAGGCTGTACAGGTACATATTCTATCTAAAATAAACTCAAGTAATCGGTTCCACTTATCTGGAGCCTGCTCATTGATCAACATGTTTTGTTGTGATTCTCTCTTACCATATTATGAAAACTATGAAGTGAAGATCTCTCTTTGATCTTTACTTCCTGTCAATATGTACAGATTTTTGTAAATGTTCATGTTGTCATGTATCTGATTGATTGTGTAGCTCATAAGTTATTTCCAAAGAGGTCAGCATCTCCTTGGCTCTGCCAATATTATCCTTTCTGATCCTTAGAAGAAAAAGAAAATTACAAGCTCTTTCTTTGTTAGAACTTGATGGCTTTACCGATTAGTTCATGTCACCATCTCCTTGGCTCTGCCAATATTATCCTTTCTCATCCTTAGAAGAAAAAGAAAATTACTCTCTTTTCTGTATCAGAACTTGATGTCTCTACAGATTAGTTCATGTTTTATAAGGCTAAAGATCAGTTTAGACAGTTTGAGAGTCCCACTGCTGTTCTTTCCTGTAACTTTTCCACCTGCCTCATAAAAGAAACCTAGAACGGGAAAAGATACTGGGATTTGAAGCTTCATGATAGTGGTCATTCTATTTGGGGACTTAGCAAATGAACACCTATGTTCTACCAGATGATCACTTGTGCTTCTCGCCGAGACAACTTTCTTTAACAGTGATTATGGTTGTTCAATGAGCATTAGATTTGAAATATCAAGTCTCTTTGATAAGTGTGGTCGATCCATAGTGATGTCTTTCCTTACATGAATTGATGTGCTGGCATTCCTCCATCTAAGTCAACATCATATGGTACAAATGTGGCCAGTGAGGTGTAGATTTTTAAAACTAGTCCTTTATAAGCAGCCAATGTGTACCTGCTGTCCTTCTATGAGTTAAATCTTCTCAAGCCCCTGCACCAATAATGTTGTCTGATTCACAGTGATTATGCTATGGCAATGCTATTTAAGTTATTTTTTCTTCCATGGACTTGTAACTTGGATCTGGTTTCAATTGCCAAACCTGGGACCTGAAGCTGGTAAATGTAGTTAGATCCACACTTCATAGCCTATTTTCTGGGGATTTGTGAAGTACCTTTGCATTATATTACCTATTTCCAAATCATCATTCAAGGTTGCGGATGAATCAATCGCTCAACATAAAATACTAATTGCATTGATCTTTCTTATGTAGACTGGTATTGGCAGGAAGTGGAAGGAAATCATGGATGTCACTGATAAGATCACTTACAGTTTCCATGTAAGTCTTACCATAGCATGTTTGGTGGTATTGTACATCGTGTATCCACCCTTCTTGACTGTCTTGTTTATTGCAGGATGACTCTAGAAGGGAAAAATCAGTCAGGGGACGCTACACTGCCTGAATCTCTGCTGCCAATTCTGTTGGTGTTCCTTTAAGTGGCAGCTTCAGGACTTGGTGATAGTAATTGAATGTTATATTTATCGCATGGATGGTTTAGCAAGCACGGCATGCTCTGGAGTCTGGAGCACGCAAAACAAAATGAAAAGGCTGCATATGCTTTAGAGATGTTTTCCCCCATCTGGGCTTGCAATTTTGTTTTGCCTCATGAAGCTGTTTCTTCTTCATGTTGTGCTCAAGCTTATTGAAAAACAGTGGAAATGCATGTTGTTGTGAAGATTACCACATGACAAGCAATATGAATTGACTTTCCTCTTTTTGCACTTAATTATGTATTGCTCCAGCTTACCTTTCAGATCTATTGAGGTTCGTGGTTATACTGTGGTGTTTATGGGAACTCCTGCTTTGCATGATGTTTAACTCTAAAAACCTGAGTTACACAAACTTGAAGCATTGATCGTGTTTCTCTCTTGTTTTCTGGTACTCTCCTGGCAAAAATGTGACGCAGTTCACGGTATTGTAATTTCTAATGTTTATCTTTTTCCCCTTGTTGAGATTAAACAGATTTAGGATGAAATAACCTGAAATCATATGCGAGCAAAAAGAGGGTGCATTTGGAATTCAGTGAGACAATCGGAAAACATACGGTGGTGTTCAAGCCTGAAGGTTTATCAATGAAGTAAGTAGCAAGGAGGAGATTGGGATTTTATGTAGCAAGGTCTGTCTTGAATTCATGATCGTCCGACCTTAAGATCTCTCACTAGATTGTTAAGCCAGAAGGAAAAAAAAAACTGCATTCAGTGGACTTTTTGTTCTCAATTTTAACTTGAACTTTGTAAAATTTTAGCACACTTTAGGATTTCAGCGTCAGTTTAAACAGTGTGTGATTAGTACTGTCCACTGGCTTCTTGATGTAGATTATGTTTGGTCTCAGTTGACACTACATGGTAAAGAAAGATTAGCATTCTATTAGCTACGCAAGGCGATAAAATAGTGAGTCTCTGACTACCTGCTAGTTGTCTAGTTATTGGCCAGCAAAAATAGATTTTGATATATTTATCCACGACCCAATGAGTTTGTCTAATAATGTCGTGTCTACAACATAGAGTCTTGGCTAAACTCACTTCTAATTCTAAAGGTTCTACAAGAGTAAGGGAGCCTGAGATCTGTCAATATGGTCGGTAGAGATGAGCATATGGTCGATACAACTTGGAAATCGGCCTGGATTGTCCAGTTCCAGACTGGTTACCAAGAGAAGCGATTTGGTTCTTGGGTCTAACGTTCGACGACTGGCCTGCATCGAGTGGGGTATCGGTTCGAGCTCCAGAGCTGCTGCTTGTATGTGGAAATAAGCGAAGTGACGCAATTGAAGTTGAAGACAGGCTATAGGCTGCTGTTTTGATATAGCTAATGTGGGTACTGGGAAGGCCTGGCCTGCCCACCATCTTCTACCTGGCGGGCTTGTGCATATTTTCCTTTGCCTGCCCCATGATCAGGTTTAGACTTAATACATAGAGATATTTCACTCTCTGTGTTATTAATGGCACATTTCTTCAACCATGACACAATTAAAGAACAAGTCAAGGTTGTTAGCAGAAATAGAAAAGGATCAATAAGCTGTAAGAACGGATCTTGCATTTCGCATGGGTACTTTTAGCGACATGTGTATTGTCTTTCTCTACTGTTTATCTCGGTAATCTTACTCGACATCTGGTCGTTATTCGTAATCAATCACTAAGCTTCCTGCACGATTAGGATCAATCAGATGATGAGAAAATCAGGCAAGTATAGGACAGATACCGAGACTAGTGACCTGAGACGAAGTTACTGGTTCGATTAGACGAAATAGGTTCAGACTTGTCATGGCTTTTCTATGCTGGATGAAACTAGGGCTTTACGAAACTCTAGCTCGGTAATAAAGCGAGGAAGGAGAGTGCTTCCGGGGTCCGAGGAGGATCCGAAACTCGACTTCCAGATCTCTAGACCCTAAAAGAGCAATTTCACTTGATCACGAGCACTTTTCTTTTAAAGCGAATTTATTCGGCCATCGAGAGAACCGGTAGGGTACGAATAAGAACTGAATTAACTATGAGGAAGCTCGCGAGACAAAAGTATATGACTACATTACATGGAAACTCTAGCAACCAAGCCAGAATAAAATGTATGCGGGTGGGGGGGACCAGACATATATATTTATATGCTAATTGGACCAAAACATTTTCGTCCCATGAAATAAACAAATGCGCTGAGGATCGATCTTCGACTCGTCTTAGGCAAGGAACCCCAGCCTCTCTCCGTTCTTCTTGGCTAATCGGATCAGCCCTTGTCTTTGCTTTGCATCAGCTCCGATTGACTTGCAGAATTCTGTGATCACCTGATCATAGACAGTGTTTATGCTACAATCAGTTTTGATGTTGTGTGTATGATATGAATCAAGTGGAGTAACTCCTAAATTTTCGAATTTCGGAAAAGCATAATTAAATATTTGATCATGAAGCTATGAAATGCAAGTGACATTTTTTTTTTTGGTAAAGGAAAAAATGCAAGTGACATGGTACCTCCTCATTTCAAAATTCTTATTATTTGGATGTCAATAGTCAGAAAACTGCTTAACCACACACATTTTTCAGACAAATTATCCACAACTCATCTGATTTTTTTTTCTCTTTTTTTTGTAAACCACAAACTCATCTGTAGAAAAACAATATTTTCTTTTAATTTCAAGTATACCATTGATTAATTTTCTTTCCTACTTCTTTCAAAGGTCACACGCATTGAAAATTTAAAAGACATACAATCTTGAATCTCTATAATTTCATCTATCCCAATTGGATACGAGAACTAGAATGTTCATCCCATTCAAAACCATTATATCTCTATCTCATTCATTCATCAATACCATAACTTTCGATGGATGCCATTATAGTGAAACTATACTAAAAGAACAAAATCAATTTGCACAAAAGGCACCGGATTAATATATGAACAAACGTTAAGGTTTACGAAGACTGATTTATAAATGGTAATTTAGACGAGAATACGTGCTAGTGTACCTGCGAGTGAAGAGCAATGGCTTTGCCCCGTAGCTGGTTGAACCGCTTCTTACCGATGAGGTTCCTCGTCACCACCACAATCGGCGCGAACAGCCCCTTCCCTTCATTGACGTTCTTCATCACCGGTTGGCACCTCGCCGGCTTGCTCGCTACCTTCACTCTCACAGCGGATTTTGCCATCAGAGCATGGTGGTCCTCGCCCATGATCGAACTCCCCCAGCTCCCTTGGAACGAAGACCCGAACCTGCCTTTCAAGTTTGCCGCGGAGATTGATGTCGCGGCCATTTTGACGACAGATGCAACGGCAAAATAATCAAGAACCAACCAAGATGCTCGAGCTGAAGTTGAAGCTCAAGCAGTGGGATCGACTTTGGTTGCTTCTGGTTCTGTGCAAGATTGGGCCGACTGTGTGTGGTTGAGTCTTTTGCCTAGTGTTGTGCCCTTGCGAGGAGATGATATTTTGGGGCGGGGTGTGATGATGAGAGCCTCCCGTTTCTTTATGGGAGGTCAGGAAGCATCAGGAGCCACACGTTCTGATGGCTTGGAATTTCAGGAACCACGTAGGTCACTTGTACACCGTCTCTCATCTGTGTTATTTTTCTGTGGTCCCCTGATTTTTGGGAAAAAGGAGATCTGAATCTGCAATTCTAATGGCTCCATTCTCTCCGGGGATTATGGACCCACTTGGCCTCGCGCCCCTGGCAACTGTACGGTGCATAGCGCACGAGACGAGGGAAATTCGAGTCCATGTCGGGCCTGTTGTGCATCATCGGGTGAATCTCAATCGTTGATTTTGTGGGTCTAAAACCGGCTGCAGATGAATTAGTCCCAAATGGATGCTTAAAAGGTATCGATTTATGCGGGATAATAAAGAATTCATCTGTATAGAAGTATATAGACTCATTTTACGGATTCTCAATCACGATATAGGAACTATATGGGAGCTTCAGGCTTGTTGTCGGAACACACGTATCTGATGAATTCTGAACATTCAACTGAGTTTAGCGCGATAAACCTTACATCAGTACTTGTTTGATACGTTGGGGTCCAGACAAGCGTTGCCCTAAGCTCGAGAGCGTTCGAGGTCGGAAACTTCTCGGACAGGCTTGCGTTGTTTTCGTCAAACGAAACAAGGCCATTGCAAAAATGGTGACGGAATTCGACGGTGCAAATGAATTGGAGACTAGCCTGGCTTTTGACCAAGAATGTGTGTTGAGAGACACGGGGAAGGAAAAGGGAAGGAAGAACCCAGTTGGAGACTTCCATCTTCCCTTCTCAATTCAAAGTTCAAACTGCCTAAAATGCATGTGAACCATTACGCGACGTGGGACACACAATTTTTGCTGGTGGGTGGCTAAGAAAGACTAGTTTGGAGAGAGCAGAGACCGACTGATGAAGAAAGATGGTGAAGTCTTGAACATGTGATGGTTCTGATTATTTGGAAAGGTTTGAGGAACAAAGTCAAGGGTTTGCTTCTTTTCTTTGGTGGAGATTTTGGAACGCCTTCCTACTTTGTTGGAGAAATGTGACCTCGAAGTAGATGGTTTCGATTTGAATAACTAGTGAGAGAAGTTTCTAATATCAATTGCTCGAATTGATTTGGGTGATTCTTTTCTTAGAGCAATGTTAGGTACACTAAGATTATAAGTAGACTTCTAAACGAGTGAACAATATTTTCACTACCCAATAACTAATTATCACATCACTAACTAAATCAATTTTGTAAATTAAGGAGGGAAGCGTGATGGAGAATTTAAGATTTTTTGTGAGAAATTAAGGACGGAAATTTTTGAATAATGGAAATTTTCTTAGGGTTTTTCTTCCCTAGGTGGATTTCGAACTCCATCTCTTCCATGGGCATGAGGTCTCAAAGCTCCATGTATAATCTTCATTGAACACTAGCCTGACTTTGAATGAACGATATATGAGTTTTAAACAAAGAAAGAAAGAACCACTAGAGAGGATTATGTCATCAGGAAAACACTTTGGCCCACGTAAGCTTATATGCCTATAAGTGATCACCGAGTTATGGTTATGCTCGTGCATATGTCCACTATCCATCATCAAGAGGGAGTTCATATCCAAACCCATCAAAAAGTCTGGTTAGACCTCTATCTTCATTTAAAAGTTCAAAGAGGCCAATTATGTTGCAACTAGGTATACTAACTTCTCTAGGTATACTAATTTCTCAATATCTCGTTAGTTACTTCACATGGGATTTCTTATTCACACTCTCAGGCGTGTAATCAAACAAAATCTCCTCTCTTCGCGACCCTTTTGTGTAATGGGAATGTTCCCTCTTCATTCTGCTTCGACATATCTTATATAATCTCCACTCTGTTGCTTTGCACCGCAACACTTGTTATGTAATCAAGATGAACCATTTTGAGCTACTTGCGAGTAGCTCGACTCAATTTCACTTCTAGTCACACTTGGACTAGCCTGTGGTGGCACACCAAATCTGGGAACTCGTTGCTCGAGCACTGCTCTCCTTCACTCTTGACCTCTTTTGTCGGACCAATCGTGACAGCCATGTGCTCCTGAAAACCATACGGGATCACGGGATTTGGGATGGCGCCGGCGATCCGGCCATCGTCGCCGGCGAGGGCCAGGCCAGCATCGTCGCCGGCGAGCGCCGAGCTCGCCGGCCATGGCGAGCTCGGCCCTCGCCATGGCCGGCGAGGGCCAGCCTCGTCGCCGGCGATGGCCGAGCTCGCCCGGATCTGGGCGAGCTGGAGCTCGTCGCCGGCGAGGGCCGAGCTCGGCCCGCGCCGGCGACGAGCTCGAGCTCGCCCAGATCTGGGCGAGCTCGGCCCTCGCCGGCGACGAGCTCGCCCAGATCCGGGCGAGCTCGGCCCACGCCGGCGACGAGCTCGAGCTCGCCCAGATCTGGGCAAGCTCGACCCTCGCCGGCGACGAGGCTTGGTGGCGTCGGGGGCGGCCCATGGTGGCCTCGGGGGCGTCGGGGGAGTCGGGGGCGTCGGGGGCGGCCCCGGATGGCCGCGGCGGCGCCTTTGGGGAGGGAGCTGACGTCGCGGAGGAGGAGGGGGGCGGCGGAGTGTTGGTGTCCATGGCGCCGGACACGGAGACGGAGCCGGAGCCGGAGCCGGAGGGGGCGCAGCGGGGGAGGAGGCGGAGACAGGCGGGAGAGGAGGCGGAGACAGAGGGAGAAGGAGAGAGGGAAACAGGGGGAGACAGAGAGAGAGAGAAGGAGAGAAGGAGAAGGAGAAGGACAGGGGCACCGGAGGGGGAGACAGGGAGAGAGAGAGAGAGAGAGAGAAAGAGAGAGAGAGAGAGAGAGAGAGAGAGAGAGAGAGAGAGAGAGAGAGAGAGAGAGAGAGAGAGAGAGAGAGAGAGAGAGAGAGAGAGAGAGAGAGAGAGAGATGAAATTTGAAATTAAGTGAGCGCGAAAATATAGTAGGAATTTTCGTTGCAAAATTCGTTGCAAAATTATACATATTAAAATAATTGCCGGAAAATTGAAATTCGTTAGAAAATTCGTTGGAAATTTCCAACGAATTTTTTTTCGTTGGAAATTTCCAACGAATTTTTCAACGAAAATTGTACACACAAATAAATTCCCGGAAAAGTAAAATTCGTTGGAAAATTCGTTGGAAATTTCCAACGAATTTTCCAATGAATATAAAAAATGTGGAATAAAAATCAATTTTTTTTAAATCGTTGGAAAATTCGTTGGAAATTTCCAACGAATTTTTTTTCGTTGGAAATTTCCAACGAATTTTTCAACGATTTAAAAAAAATTGATTTTTATTCCACATTTTTTATATTCGTTGGAAAATTCGTTGGAAATTTCCAACGAATTTTCCAACGAAAATTGTACACTATAAAAAATTGCCGGAAAATTTAAATTCGTTGGAAAATTCGTTGGAAATTTCCAACGAATTTTCCAACGAATATAAAAAATGCCGAATAAAATCGAATTTTTTTAAATCGTTGGAAAATTCGTTGGAAATTTCCAACGAAATTTTTTCGTTGGAAATTTCCAACGAATTTTCCAACGAATATAAAAAATGCCAAATAAAATCAATATTTTTTAAATCGTTGGAAAATTCGTTGGAAATTTCCAACGAAAAAAAATTCGTTGGAAATTTCCAACGAATTTTCCAACGAAAATTGTACACTATGAAAAAATTGCCGGAAAATTTAAATTCGTTGGAAAATTCGTTGGAAATTTCCAACGAATTTTCCAACGAATATAAAAAATGCCGAATAAAATCGAATTTTTTTTAAATCGTTGGAAAATTCGTTGGAAATTTCCAACGAAAATAAAATTCGTTGGAAATTTCCAACGAAAAAAAATTCGTTGGAAATTTCCAACGAATTTTCCAACGAATATAAAAAATGCCGAATAAAATCAATATTTTTTAAATCGTTGGAAAATTCGTTGGAAATTTCCAACGAAAAATATTTCGTTGGAAATTTCCAACGAATTTTCCAACGAAAATTGTCCATTATGAAAAAATTGCCGGAAAATTGAAATTCGTTGGAAAATTCGTTGGAAATTTCCAACGAATTTTCCAACGAATATAAAAAATGCCGAATAAAATCAATATTTTTTAAATCGTTGGAAAATTCGTTGGAAATTTCCAACGAATTTTCCAACGAATATAAAAAATGCCGAATAAAATCGAATTTTTTTTAAATCGTTGGAAAATTCGTTGGAAATTTCCAACGAAAAAAAATTCGTTGGAAATTTCCAACGAAAATAAAATTCGTTGGAAATTTCCAACGAATTTTGCGACAAAAAATTTTTCGTTGGAAATTACCAACGAATTTTCCAACGAAAAAATTTTCGTTGGAAATTTCCAACGAATTTTGTCATTCGTTGGAAAATTTGTCGCAAATTTGCGACGAAAATTTTTCGTTGGAAAATTTTCGTGGCAAAAATCCGTTTTTTTTGTAGTGTGTGGCTACTTTTATCACTCGTGAAAGTCTTTTTGTAGGAGTTATGCTGCAGCTAGACAACGTAATACGCGCCGTTTAGAAGTTCACTCACAACTGGAATAAATCTCGTGACCTCGTGGAAGAATGATGACCTCTTTACTACTAAAATAATTACCTTGCTGGTTTGTCTCATATATTTTAATTATTTTATGTAAGTCTATCTTTTTAAAAAATGAAAATATTATGAGATTAATGTTTGCCCACATTTATAAAAATTTCCAACATACTCCCACTTGGACATCAATAATCGGCAAGGCATTTTGAAAAAGAATATGTTTTATAAAATGACTTGTGTCACGAACAGATTTCTCCCATGAACCCTTGTGAGCTGAAGTGTGGAGGTATGTGGTATCAAGGTGAAGAGTAAGTGATACATAAATGATGATAAAACTGATTCATAGGAGTGGCACCATGGCATTTGTGCTAGGTATTATAGGATAGAACTATTATAACAATGAGGAGCCTCGAAGACGGGATTGACCTTCTGTGTACAAATTAGTCGGGAGCTAATATCCCTCCCTCGATGAGGCCATGATCGGATGAAGCCAGTTATTGTAGCGAAGTAATTTGTATGTCTCACTCAAGCAGATGGATGCCTGAGCTAAACTAGGCATGGCATGATCTGGGTGAGGATATGATTTGCCATACTGTTTTAATGAACAATCTTTAGAAGGAAGACTAGCCTGGTATTCTCGGCTCACTAGGCGCCGCATGGGCTAGTCAGTGGCTAAGAATATGTCGGCCCACGATAAATGGTATCAAAGCTTAATCCCTCCAGTAGGTGGGTAATTCGAGGAAAACTTGTGGTCTACTCAATCCTATGACGGCAGTCAGTGATCGTTGGGGCTAAGAGGGCTTGGACAAAGGTCAGCTTTTGGTAAGCTTCTAAGATGACAATGGGGGAGGGGGACAAGAATGACCCGAATTGCATACCAGATAGGAAAAATGTTCCTAACTTAATATGTGAATCTTAAGAGAAGGTATGTTACCACGTTTCAAATAGGGAGATAAACGTCAATTGGTCTGCTAAGTTTAGGAGAAGCTTAGTAGGTGAAAAAAAGTGCTACTGAGAGAACGAGAACGTAGTTGGTTTAGGATGCCGCACTTATCAGGGAGAGCCTATGTAACACTGACACTGACATGTGACACGCAATATGTTATTTCTCAAAAAATAGAAATTCCAACACATTGGGACACGTTTTTTTATATATACATGCTAAATTATTATTTTTATGATCAAATCTACAAATAAATAAATAATACAAAAATAGACTAGAATGAATTTATACTAAAAACATTAATCCACCATTTGTTAATATTATTCATTGTTTCAATTTGACAAATTCAACTACATTCCATTCAAATAATCCATAAAACTTGGAGAGAAAAAAAAACAAGCAATCCACATTCCACCATTAAATTTAACGCTTAACAATAAGTCAAAAAACAAAAAACAATCCACATTTCACCATGAAACATAACAAGTCATTCATCTACATTGTCCACTTCTTCTGAAAAAACAACAAACTCCATTTCCGGCTCATCAAGTGAAAGACTTGCAACTTCAAGCACTCTAACATCTTCAAACGTGTCAAATTCATCTCCGCCAATATCCTAAATCTTGGTTTCTCCTTTTGCATATTATGGGTTTTTTCTTGATAGAAGACATAGGTTGCTATGAATGAAAACTAAATCTTCTGCACGTTTTGGAATCATTTTATTTCTCCTCACTGAGTGCACAAAGGAGTAAGTACTCCAATTCCTCTCAGCATATGAAGAAGAAGAAGGTTATGCAAGAAGCTTTAAGGATATGCTTTGAAGCATAGGAGCAATTCCACCATGAAGAACCCATCAAGTCTTAGGATCTATAGAATACCGATTTTGAATGGAATCAAATTCTCTAAACTCACCATTTTTGTACGCAAAATCTACATATTCCAAATTTACCTTGGTGCGCTTATCCAAGTTAGGAAAGTATTTCCCAAGGCATTTTTTTTCTTTCTTGGATAATCTCGTTAACCTTGTATGGAAAAACTCGAGAAGGATCTTCATTGAGCCATTGATCACTATAGTACCTAAACCATAATAAGTAAGAGGAGTATTATATTATTATGTCAAAGAAAGAACGATTAATAAAGTAATAATCTCATACAATTTTATAACTTACTTAGGATTCAAGGCATGTGCCAAGTAATGAAATGGAGTGTTGTTTCTAGTCCAACGATCCACAAGAATTGTATGAACTGCCTCATGAAATGTAGACTCCTCATCTAGCCTTTATACTTCATGCTCATATATAGCTTTATTCACTTTTTGAATTATTAAATCCCACATGTCATAAACTGAGTAAAGACAACGCTTGTCGATGTCACAAATTCTAAGCATGTCATAAATAGAAGCCGTGAAGGGAAGTAATAATCAATGAAATCCCATCAAAAATCATCTAACGCCTTTTCCTTGACAGACTTTAGCCCTCCCTTGATTATCATCTCTATATATATACCATTTGTCACAAATAACTATGCTTTGAAGACCACTTTTTATTAATTTGAACCTCTTAAACATCACAATCATCGAAGCAAAACGTGTATTCACTACAGAAAGCAACTTCAAGTTAATAAACTCATTGTATATTGCTAACCTCATGGACTGGTTCAAGATGAAATGTTTGATATGCATAACTTCTGAAACAATCTCGGAAATCTAATTACATTCTTTATAAACTTCATGATTGGTCTTCATATTCTTTGTGGCACAAATGTTCATCAAAGCTAAATTAAGAGTGTGCACCACACAAGGCGTCCAATTAATGGATGAAAATTCTTGCTTAATAAGTTGTCCCCCGCCCTTACAATTTGAAGCATTATCCATAATCACTCGAACCACATTCTCATGCCCAATTTCATTTATTACTTCTTTGAATAAGTTGAAAATGAAATGCATATCCTTTGTTTTTCTCGAACAATCAACCAACTTTATAAACATAGGTTCTACATCCGATACCACCATAAAATTAATAAGTGATCTCCTTTGTGAGTCACTCCATCCATCACTCACAATACTCATGCCCTTCTCCCTCTACATATATCTAATATGTGTACACAACCTATTAATATTTGCCTTATCTTTTTGCAACAAAGTGGTTCTCAACAAATTGTATTTCGGTAGCACATACCCCGCAATATTATTATTAGCGGCATAAGTTAAAGCAGATTGAAAGTAAGAATTCCTTGCTAGGTTAACCAGCAAGCTCGCTAGATAAAATATTCTAACAATCTCATAATCTAAATGTTCCCATTGAGTCATGTTGAATGCCTTCTCAAGTGATCCTCTACTCCCACTTCCACTCTTCCTTTTTTTGGAGTATGAATCCATCTCACCAATACCGCCACCACTAATTGACAAACTAGAAAGGGGCACAGGTACATTTTTAGGTACAAGACTCGCTAATCTAGTATTGACCTCTTCATCTAATCTTTCCATCTCCAAAAGATCATTTTTTTCTATTTTTCCGCATTTTCCAATTCCTTTTCCACTTATCATCAACAAATGAGCCCTCACTCTCATATATGAACTCCTAAAATCTTTTTTGCAAAAATTGCATTTCCAATACAAATTTCCCCCCGCATCGCTATGAGTAGCTAGCTTAGTAATATACCTGCGTAGTGGTTTATTCAAATCTTCATTGGTAGATGTAAGCGCTTGTGTACAAAAAGTGCTACTATCCATGCTTGAAGTCATTCTACAAAAAATATAATCACAAGAAATATAAATTTAATATGTACACAGCATAGAGATGAAATATTTCTATCATGTTCCATTTCTTTTGAACAGTAGGCATCAACACAAACAAAGCAAGTTGAGATAAACAGGCTAGGTCTCTAGAAATAGCCGATACAATTAAGTTAAAACTTTATGCCATATAAATTTCTCCATAAGGGAACCACCACCCATCCTTTCTCATTCAAAGCCATTGACGTTCAGTATCCCAAATCTCCATAATTTATAGAAGTTTGGTCATAACTAGCCCGATTGCAGATCACACAATCAGTCACAATGTCTTTTATGCACCATCCAAGGATCATAATTTGCATTTAAGCTTGTGTGATCATGAAAAGGTTTGTGTTGTTTGCCCAAAACACAACCTAATACCTATTTTCTTGTCGAGAATAAATCTGCACAAAGGTAGAGCTCCAAATTAGTTTTGTTAAGCATTCCCAGACGCTAGGTTTGGGTTTACTATGCAAATAAATAACAAATGATGTTACTAGACCATATACAGTAGCAATTGCGTGTCGATCCTGTCTATGGTTGGAATACACCATAGAATTTTGATGAAACATTCCAATATCAAAGAAAATGCCAAATATGTGTGCATCAGATTGAAGGGGGGAGTTATTAATCAACTTATTTCCTCTTGTATTAGATGTGCGGTGGATAGAGCCTCCATGAGAACTAAGTTAAGAACGGAATCTTTAGTAACCTCACCCTTTATCTAGAAAAGAATCCTTTAAAGATCCTCCCATTTTCTTGATTATCTGAATAGCTTCTAGGTTAGTACTACCCTGCAAGCACTAACAGAGAAGTGGCATCAGATAGTGGAAATCAAGACAACAATCCATATATCGTATCACTAATCTCATCAACATAAAGGTTAACTGCGAAGTGAGCATTTGAGGGCAACGTAACAATCACACTGATCCTATATCTATGATCTTGTGGTCTAAGTTTGAGAAATTCCATAGATGTTAAGGACAAGACCAAATTAAGTCTGCTAAATGTCAATGGGCAGAAAAAGCCATTCCTCATAGACCTGTCGTAGATTAAATTCATGGACCGGCTTAAGAATAGGCATCCTTGATAATATCCATGTCTACGAACTTGAAACTCAAAAGACTCAGTGAATATAGAATAACCCAATCAAGAAAATACATGATTTTTTTTGCCAACATAGCAATCGCATCCCCGTGCACACGTAACACGACACAAAGAATCCAATTTTCGCCAGCTAAGCTGAGACGATCGAATCTCAGAGGGCCATAAGGGATTTCATGAAACATGGCCAAGAGAAGCCACACGACATCAGGGAAGCAAAAAAAAAATCACCAAGAACGAATCTCTCACTCAATTTCCAGCGGATCTTGCCGAGGCAACCCAACATCAAGCAAAATGAGTCACGGAGCCCTAGAATGGACAATGAAGAACTAGAGGTCGATCGAAAAAGAGTAGTACAATTAGGGGAAGCAATAGATAGAGGTGTACCTAGCTGGCTAGGGGCGCTTAGAGAGTCATTGGTCATCGAATAGGACAAAAAGAAGAGAATTTGAGAGGGGGAGGTTGTCGGGTTGAGCAAAGAAGATGGGAGCAGAAAGAGCGTGTGTTTGGCCCCTTTTCTTACATTTTTTCTTTCTTTTTTTTCATTTATAAATTTACATTTTGACCCCTAAGTTTTTTAAAATTTATAAAATTGACCTCGTGCATGTCGGAATCGTGTGTTAAGATTCCAGACTCGCATGTCGTAGGCGTTGACCGCGTGTCGAAAATCTGATACTTGTTTGATCGTGTGTCGGAAATCCGACACTTGTTTGACCGCGTCTCGATGTCGAACACCGACACATTGGCCTTACCAATGTGTTGGTGCTACATAAGGGAGATCACAAGTGACCAAGGATTTGCGAACAACTTTGATCGAGGGAAGCTACCGATAGAGTGTATTGGCTTGTTCTGTTGGGCAAGTGTTCGCAAGTCATGCAAGCCTCAAGGGAGTGGCATTGATGAGTGTGGGTGCATGGAAGCAATAGAATAACCGCAATGAGGGTGTTGCGGAATTGGGTAGGGAAGAATATCATGGATTGAGTTCTTCAATGTACCCTTGTAAGCTAAAGAGTGAAGCTTTGTGGCATCAAGGTGAAGAATGAGTGATACAAAAGGGATAATACAATTGGTTCATAGGAGTGACATCAGAGCATTTGTGTATGAATTCTAGGATAGATCGATTATAACTATGAGGAGTTCTAAGGGTTGGGTTCGCCTCCTGTACATAAACTGGTCAGGAGCTGATGCCGCTCTTAATGAGATTATGGCAAGTCATAACCAATTGTTGTATCGAAGTGATCTGTATGTTTCACTTCAGCGACTGGATGCCCAAACTAAATTGTTCGTGGTACGGTTTGCCCTGAGGATATGATTCGCCAAACTGCTCTTTTGAACAATTTAAAGAAGGAAGGCTAGCCTAATGTTCTTGGTTGACCAAGCGCCACACGAGCTACTTTGTAGCTAAGAATATGTTGGCTCTTGGCAAATGGTATTCAAACTCGATCCCTACAGTAAGTGGGTAAATTCAGGGAAAGCCTATAGTCTACCTAATCTTACGAGGGTGGAGAGTGTTTGTCAAGGCTAAGAAGGCTTGCACAAAATACAGCTCTCAGAAAGTTTCTAAGATGGCAATAGAGGGACAAGATTGATCCGAATTGCACATTGAATATGAAAAACGTTCCTAAATCAATGAGTAAATCTCAAGAGGAGGTTTATTAACATGTTTCAAATAAAGAGAAACCTCCATTGGTTGCTGAGACTAGGAGAAGCTTAGTAGGCGAAAGTTGGCTTGAAACACTTATCGGGGGGAGCACAAGTGACTGGTGATTTGCGTATATTTTTTATTTGGGGAAGCTACTGATTGAGTGTACTTGCTTGTTTTGTTGACCAAGCCTTCGTAAGTCATACAAATCCCAAGGGAGTGGCATTGATGGCTGTGGGGCGCAACAAAGCGATATAACAGCCCGCAATAAGTGTTGTGAAATTGGGTGGAGGATAATGTCACGAATTAAATTCTCTTATACACTTTTGTGAGCTGAAGAGTGAGGCTATGTGGCATGAGGATGAAGAGTGAGTGACGTTGAAGGGATGACACAATTGATTCATAGGAATGGTTTTAGGGATAAAATGATTATAACTATGAAGGGCTTTGAAGGTGGGATTGGCCTCCATGCACATATTGGTCGGGAGCTAATGTTCCTATGTTGATGAAGCCATGGTTGATCGAAACTAGTTGTTGTATCGAAATGATCAGTGCGTCTCACTCAAAGGACTCGTCTGAGCTACACTAATTGTGATACCATTCGGTGTGAAGATATGATTCATCATACTGTTCTTAAGAACAATATATAGAAAATAGGCTAACTTAGTTTTTTCAGCTCATCAGGCACTACATGGGCTATTTCGTGGCCAATAATCTATTAGCTCGTGACAAATGGTATAAGAGCTTGATCCCTCTATTAGGTGGATAATTCAAGGAAAGCCTGTGGTGTACCTAGATTTGTGACGGCTGGAGTGATCATTGGGGCTTTGAGGGTTTGGACAAAGTGTGGCTCTTGGTAAATTATTAGGATGGCAATGTGGGGGACAAGAATTCTTGAACTGCCCATCGAAGAGGGAAAACATTTCGGGTGAATCTCAAGAGGAAATCTATTATCACGCATCAAATAGGGAGAATAACATCCATTGATCTGCTGAGATTAGGAGAAGCTTAGTATGCCAAAGAAAGTGATGCTGAGAGAGCACCGTTTGCTCAGGATACCACACTTGTGAGGGAGAGCACAAGTTAATGGAGATTTGCAAAAAGCTTAGATAGGGGAAAGCTAACGATGGAGTGTAATGGCTTGTTCTATTACATGAGCGTTTGCTGATCATGTAAATCCTGAAGGAATGTCATTGATGGTTGTGGGGCGCAAGGAAATGACTGAACAACCTACAACAAAGGCATTGCCCTTATATGCACAAACTAGGTAAGGGAGAATGTTATAGACCGAATTCTCCTGTGAACCCTCATGAGTTGAAGAGTGTAGCTATGTGGCATCGAAGTGAAGAGCGAGTAATACAGAAGAAATAATAATACTGATTCATAGGAGTGACATCAAAGCGTTTGTGATAAGAGTGATAGAATAAAATAATTATAACTATGAGAAGTTTTGAATGCGAGGTTAGCCTTCCATGTACAAACTGGGCGGGAGCTGATATTACTCACCTTTTGAGGCCATGGTAGACCAAAACCAATTATTTTACCGAAGTGGTTTGTATGTCTCACTCGAATGATTGAATGTGTGAGGTAAACCGTGCATGGTACGATCCAGTGTGAGGATATGATTCACCATACTGCTTTTAGGAATAATTTATAGAAGAAGGCTAACTTGCTGTTCTTGACTCATTAGGTGCCGCACGGGTTATTCCACGGCCAAGAATATGTCGGCCCGTGATACTCGCAGGCTATAAAACATTAATTGCATGTAGCACCTAGAGACAAATATCTCAAGAAGCAAATCCAATCTACAAAATCACTAACGGTGAACCACAGCCTTTGTAACATCTTTTTAAATCAAAGTTGGACGACCTTGATTACAAATGCTAAGTGATTCATCCCTCATGGGTCAATGTACTAATGTAGCTAAAAATGGCATTCCTTCGTGTGATCTAAATTAGTGATATTTGTCAAGTCTGGTCCTCTTTTGGATTTCTCCATAAACTAGATACTTTAAAAGAAGTTAGAGAAACCCAACTAATGCACTATATGTCTCAGATAATTAGAATCGAGTGAGAATATAGTATGGTATCATCCTTCACACATATCCTTTCGACCTACCATTATACTCAAGAAAGATACCTAAGTCTTGATAGAAGGATATTAGAAGTGCCAAAAGTATTGTACGATGCTCACTTTATTGCTAAAAGTTTTTCTTGGATCACTTAAATGACACTTTTTTTAATAAAAAATAATCACGTAAGTGCTAACTCTGATTAGTGTTGTTGGAAATTCAATGTGGCCATTTTTTTTTATTAATTTCTCTATTAGACATGGCTCGTCGGCTTGCCCAATCAACATAAGTAGCCTAAAAGGACATCATCTTCGCGTTTTGCCCCAAATATAAACCCCAAATCACAACTTACAAGAAATTTTCTAAATTGAAAATCCTAAATTGACCTCAACCCCTAATCAAAACCCTATTTGATTTGCCCCCAATGTAGATGGAGGTGGAGAACTTGGGCTTAAAGGCGGTGTCGAAGGAGGAGTATTAGCGGTGGGATTTGGCCTTGAACTCACACTTCTTTTGGGCGTGAAGCTTCTAGGTTTGCTTATGCTCGATCTCAGAGTGCTTGACAATGCGCTGGCCACTGGTTTCTTCGGCAAGGGTTTGGTGCTTCTAGAGTAGTTTTTGCTTGAGGATGTCCATTCTAGGGTTTCGTTTTGGCTTCGAGATTGATGGGAGGAGGAGACAAATCTGCATGAGTTTGGTTCAGGCATTCCATCGAACATGTGGTGAGCAATTTCCTAACAGTGTATTACATTTAAAGCAATTTGGAATCCGACATCCATATTAAAGCCAAACATGCAAACATATTGACAATCATTGAGCTAAAATCAAACTCGATCAGATTGTTGTTCAATCGAAAACTAGCTTTTGACATTGTTGTTTTTGTCCTCAATAAACCGAGATTGAGTGAATAGAATTGTACCTTGATGAAGAGAGATTCTACTCACAATCTATGATTAAGCAAGCACGAATTGGCTTTGGAACTTGTCAACACTTGAAATTAGAATCATCATGAGAACTTCAAACGAGATCCAACAACCTTCGAAATTTTCGGTGACAGAATAGAGTGAAACAAAGCATTCTTGGTGCTCATCCTGAGATGAAGCTAGCAAAGATAGCTTACGATGAACGACGACAAATAGCAACAAAGACGAGCAATGTTAATGGCAACCTTAATTGAAATCTATGAATAATCTGCAATTACGATTCCAACTTTTCGAAGCTTCCAATCAAAGAACAGGGAAAATAAAGCTGGACAAATCACAATTATGGACGTAGCTGAGAATGGCAACAACAATGACAATGTCTAAAGTGAAACGATGCAATTTTTTTTAGTAAAGAGGATAGTGGTGCTTGCCGTGGTGGGTGGCGGTGGAGAGGATGGTGAAGGAGGAGAAGATGACGACGAAGGTAACGGAGAGAGAGAGAGAGAGAGAGAGAGAGAGAGAGAGAGAGAGAGAGAGAGAGAGAGAGAGTTGGAGTGAACAGCATCATTTTACGCAATCAGGAGAAGATAATCCAAAAATTGGAAAAATTGTCATGAATGCTAACATCTGTCAGCTCTTGTGATATTCAATCTCTTGACAGTGGTCATGAACATCCTATGGAAGCCATTAATGGACAAACTGTGAGGAATGCTGTTTGTAATGTGCAAAAAGGTGATTAAATTGGCAAAGTAATTAGAACTTGTGTGGGATGATTTAACTCACTTCCATGGAACATCTCCGGCCATCATCCAATCTCCTTCTGCCTTCATCTGCCTTCATAGGTCAAAATACGGAGATTTTTCACATGATCATCTCTATCTCCCTTAGGACCTGCACATTCTAGTGTAAGCTTAATGCCATCGTCCAAGAACCAAATGGAGAAACTCAATTTTAGATCACAGATTCATGAAAATGCTCCCAAAAGAGAACCCGATCTCTTGTTTCTTTCTTGAAATTATACACATTGATATATGTGGTCCTTTTAATGTTCCATTTTTTGGTGGAGAAAGTTATTTTATCACTTTTATTGATAATTTTTCACATTATGGTTACATTTATCTATTGCACGATAAATCTCAATCAATGAACTCACTTGAGGTGCATATTAAAAAGTTGAAAGGCAATTAGATAAAAAGGTGAAAAATAGTAAGGTCAGTTAAAGGTGGTGAAGATTATGGAAAGTATAATGAATCAGGACAATGTCCGGGTCCATTTACTGAATTCCTTGAATGGAATTGGTTAGGAGTATGATGAGTTTTTTTACTTTACCCTTATTTTTGGAGATATATGCATTAAAGACTTCAATGTATTTATTAAATAGTGTTCCTAGTAAGGTAGTTCCTAAGACTCCTTTTAAATTATGGACAGGATGGAAACCTAGTTTATGACATTTGTTTGTTCAATGTTGTCCAGTAGAGAAATTCAAAGGATATAAATTTTATTATCCTAATCGTAATACAAGAATTGTTAAACCTGAAAACCCTAGGTTCATTGCAAATGGTGATATCAGTGGAAGTGAAAGAATGCATGATGCTTATATTTAAGAAGTTAGGGTAAAAGTTCCTATATCCAAAAATACTAAAGTTGTTGCTCTTGATATTATAGTTCAACCCAACAATAATCAAGAACAACAAACAAATTATCAAATACTCCATAATGAAAATGTCAATATTGAATCTACAGTAATTTAGCCACAAGAAATGACATTAAGAATATCTTAAAGAGAAAGGTGGTAAGCCATTTCTAATGACTATGTGGTTTATCTACGAGAGTCAGAAATTGACTTAGGAATTGCTAATGATCCAGGTTCATTTTCACGGGCCATGGAATGTGATGATTCTAATAAATGGTTTAATGCCATGGAGGAAGAGTTAAAATCTATGGATTAAAATCAAGGCTGGAATCTTGTTGAATTGCTTGAAGGATGTAAAAGGGTTGGGTGTAAATGGGTCTCTAAGACCAAGCACGACTTTAAAGGTGATATCAAACAATATAAGGCTATACTTGTTATTGAAGGTTTTACTCATAAAGATGACATTGATTATAAGAAGACTTTTCACCCGTCTCCAAGAAAAACTAACTTATAATTATTATGGCTTTAGTGGCTCATTATGATTTAGAGTTACACTAAATGAATGTCAAAACTACCTTTCTTAATAGGAATTTAGAGGAAAAAGTTTATATAGACCAACCTTAGGGCTTTTAGTTAAAGGAAAGGAACACGTTGGGTATACATTATTTTTTTGGTCGGAACATGGTGTATAAGTTAAAGAAAAACACTGTTGGTCGATGTATATATATAAAGGTCAATGGAAGCAAGTTTATTTTTATAGTCCGTATGTTGATGACATTTTGCTTGTTACTATTAATCTTGGTTTGTTATGTAAAACTAAGAAATTTCTCTCTAAGAATTTTAAAATGAAAGATACGAGCGAGGCAACATATGTACCAGAAATAGAAATGTTCTATGATAAATCACAAAGATTGTTAGGGTTGTCTCGAAAAACCTACACTAATAAAATTTTAGAGAAATTCAATATGGATAAATGTTTAGCAAGGGTAGTTCCAATTCAAAAAGGGGAGAAATTTAGCCTTATACGATGTTCAAAAAATGAATTGGAACAAGAGCAAATGAAAAGTATTCCATTTGCATTGTTTCTGAGAGTTTAATGTATGCTCAAACTTGCACCAGGCTAGACATCAATTTGCCATTGAAATGCTAGGTGGGTATAAAAGTAACCTAGGATTGGATCAATGGAAATATGCAAAAAAAGTTCTTAGATGCCTGCAAGAAACTAAGAATTGTGTGCTCACTTATAAAAGATCTTATTATCTTAAGGTGATTGGATATTCAAATTCAAACTTAGCTGGATGTGCCGATACAAGAAAATCAATGTTTGGCTACTTGTTCCTTTTTGTCGGAGGGGCAATTTCATGGAAAAGTGCGAAGCAATCAATCAATATTGCATCCACTGTGGAGGCCTATCGCGACTCACCTCTCGAGGGCCAAACTCGATAAGGCGGGTTTAGAGGTAAGTGTTCATGAAACGGTCCATACGGCACATTATAAAAAATGACTTACTGAAGCGTCAATCTTTTAGTCATCCATACGGTCCATTAATCATGAACGCAGATCTTCCCTAATCCATACCTTGCATGACAGCGGATCAATTTTATCTTTTTTAGGAGTCGCCACTAGCCTATGTCGAGGGTCGGCTAGAATATCCAATCAATACGTGGGAATTTCGTATTGGTTTCTGCAAGAACCAGAAATTATAGGTTCGGGGACTAGCTTACATTAATATATCTATAAACACCCTTTCGGTACCACTAAACTTATCAAGGTTGTTATCAAAGTTGTCATGCATTTGTTTTTTCACTATTTTCATGCCAAAGCCTTAGTCTACTAAGTGATCATGCATTTTGTTTTTGTGTTTTCATTTAAGATTCTAAGTTAATCCTAGAGGACATCGACCATCACACCGTATACAAGGAATAGGGTCGGAATGGACATCGACCTTCGTCATCTTCAAGGCCGCTGTCTTTTTGGACCTATTATAATTCTAAAGCTAAACTAGACTAGGTATATACAAGGGAAATGAACATCATAATGTTCACAAAACACACAATAATTGTCCATACAAGAGAACGCAATATGCAAGAAGATGCAAAGACGCAAACGTAATCACAACAATGGCCTCGAGATTGGCCTTTGGTTTAAACATGCGTCGTCCTCATCTAACGACCTACCCACTCCATTTTAATGATGACTTATGTACATTAGCCACCAAGTACGTACGTTTATAGTAACTAACTTGACGTAGTCCCTAATTGAGGTTCCATGTGAAGCCATGGATATCCCCTCGAGCATGCATCGGTTCCTATCATACATCTAGAAAAGCGCATGCATGAAGCTTAAAATAAGCATGCAAGCAGGTCACAAAGACCTTGATTCTCATCCAATCACTCAAATTAGTGAGCCAATGTCGGGTCACTTCATTCCATTCATCACGCACCAATTTATTAAGAGAAAGACAAAGAACAACAGAACAGAGGATACAATATGTATTCAATTGGAAAAGGACAAATGATTAAAAAGTTCTGGAAAATTTATGGTAGCTTAATCATACAATGAGGAACAACTTTCATAGCGAAAGTTTTCCTGAAAAATGTTCACATGATTTTATAAAGATTCGGAAACACGATTAAATGTGTCAGAAAAAAAGGATTACTACCATTTTTGTTGCAAAGATGAGGCCATTTGCCCTATCATTTGTTGTTCAAAACTTCTGGAATTTTGACACAAGATAGTTCAAAGAGTGTCCTACATCTTTCATTAGGAGTCTGACCTTTGATTCCTTATAGAAAAATTGATAAAAAAAAATCAACAAGAGGTCTAACTCATTTTGGACAAAACAGGGGTTCCGAATGTACAAGTTCCTAATCCTAATGCAAACTTGTAAAGAAAATGAAAAATGTCCTAAATGGCGAGCAAATGACATGTTCCTGGTGTCTATGGAAGTTACATAACATGTATGACGACTTACCAAGAGGGCATGAATCCAATTAAGTCCAACTTTAGGTTTGATTTTCATGAAAGTATGTCAATGCATTAACTAGTATCAATGACATTTTATGGATGGCAAAGATGAACTAAAATGATGCATGAAATGTATGAAAATTTAACATGGATTAGGACTAGATACAATGGCAAAGAGGATATAATCATCTAATCCTAATTACATGAGCAAATGATCATACAAGTCCATGAACTATTAAGCATGAATTAATGTTCATGATATATGAAATGCAATATGACAGAATGTGGTAGCATGTTTGTGCATGATTTTAACCTACCAAAAGACATGTAAAAAATACATGTAATATGTCAATGCGAAGCTTGAATAGCCCTTTCCAAAAGTCTTGAAGACTCCATGTTCGGATTGTGAACAGAAAAATTCCTATAAAATTGGCAAGAGTGCTACATGAACAGCTTAATCCCTAATTGACAAATTTAGGGGTTAAAGAATTTCAATTAATTAAACACACTAATGATGAGCAATTGATGCATGGAGAGTGTCACTAGTGAGTTAACATGATGCTCTATGATAGTCATGAAGGTCACTTGAACAATTAAGTCCAATTTTGCAATGAATTTTGCAGGAATGCAATTCGGATCAATACAAGGCGAAATTGAAAACCTAAGAATATGAGATGATTTCAAGTACCAAATGTTACCTAAAAATTCTGAGAAAAATATATGATGTGCACGAGACCTTGAATTTACAAGTTCACAGAAAGATGTAACTCGAAAATTAATTTTTCCTATTCTGTACAAAAATAGTAAAATGTGCAGTTTCAGTTTGGTTACAGCCAAAAACCAACTTACCTTGCTACAGCTTTGAAAATCGATTTCAAGTGCCAAATGAACTCTGATAAGGGATATCTTTAGCATTTTAAAGACTGATTTGAGTGCTTTACAAACTTCGTTAAGTTCTCTAAGCTAGAAAATGTCGATTTCAAACTCAAACGAAGATGTTTCCAAAAACTGCTCATCAGTAAACCGAAACTGACATAACATGCAATCATCATTCAATCAGCTTATTCCGAGCCTCCGATCACACAATCAACACCCCTTAGCATCTATCCATGGCAAGCCTAAGGCGAGTTCTAGCCCCGGAAGCCTAATGTATCCTCACTTCATCGAACTCAGGTTAGAGGAGTATACCTTTGTGCATTTAAGCCTTGATTTTGTCAAAACTGAACTCCACAGCCTCCAATGGATGATTTTAGAATGCTTAAAGAATTGAAATCACGAAAAAATTGCCAAAACTAACCTAAACAGGTCCGGTTATGCTACAAGAACAGAATTGGGTCTGATTTGGACCCGATCTATACACCGGTGGAAAAAGAAATGCCAGAACTCCTCCGATGGTTGTCCGGCCACATCCCAACCTCCTAGTGGTTGGGGAAACGTTGAGGAAAGGCTTGAGAGTGATCGGACCACTTGGAACAACTGCAATCAGCAGCGGCAAGCAGAATCGGTTTGATTCACCGGTCTTGAGCTCGATCGGTGAGGGGGCTGGACAGGATGATAGAAGCGACGACCAGAGTTGCTGCTGCTTTGATGATGTTGAGGAGAGATTGAGGAACGCCGAGGAGTATGGCGCCGCCCAGGAACTCGCTAGCGAGAGACCGACACCGGCGAGAAATCGCTGAACTGTATGTGCGAGAAAGAGAGAGACGAGGGAGAAGAGAACGCGGGAAAGAGGAGGAGAAAGCACCAGAGAGAGAAAAACGCAGAGAGTTCTAGATTTTTTTTTCTAAAAAATGAAACCTCCCCTTGAGTTTTGGAGGGAAAATGGGTCATATACCCCCCTCAAAATTCAATCTTGACCGTCAGTTTGATCCGACGGTTGAGTTTTGTGCTTATCCTTTATTTGGAAGTTAAGCAAAACCTCATTTAACATTTGCTAATTCGAATACCCATGATTTAATCTCATCAATGGTTTTGATTAATTTTGTAATTAATGACCTAATTAGGGGCATTTTTGTAATTTCACAAAACCCGGGGATTTTTTCGCCAAAATTTGCAAACTAATCGAAATTGAATTCAATTAAACTTGTGAAATGCTTATTGAACCAATTGTCCATGCTTATAATGACATATATTGCATTCAAATTGACACTAAAATGGACGTGTGACCTTCATGTCAAAATTAAATTGAAAGCCCATGTTGAAATTGAACCTCAATTCATCAAATTAAACCTTAGTCCCGAATGAGTCAACTTCAATTTCATCAATTGGACATCAATAACCCCTAATCCCCAAATTCAAGTGATCTAAATGTGTAAAATTAGAGAGTTCTCAAGTGAATTTCGCAAAATTGACCCCGGATTCATGTTTATCTCACAAAAACAAGTCACATGATACCAACCATTTGCGAATCGTGAAGAATTGATTCAAACCCCTAATCAGTGCTAAAATTGGGGGTTTTTATTTCAAAATGTTGAATCACGAAATTAGTCACACAAGTGATCTTATGATGACCTTTGGATCAAATGTCGTAAAAGGAACTAAGCTAAAATATGAACAAAATGAAAGTAATTTTGTTTTTGGCCAATTCCGAACCTATTTCCGTAAATTGGGAAAAAGTAGGTTCTTAATCGGTTTTCGCAAAAATTTCAAGTGCCAAAGTCAAATTGAATGTAAAATAAGATGATTTTGGAATTTTTGTATTTTTCAATTTTTTTTGTCAAAAGTTTGACCAAAAGTCAAACCCTAGTTGACTTTTCACTAGAAGTTTGATTTTATAATCAAATTTTTGAATTTTTTTTTGGAATTTTCACTTCTAAAGTGAAATTAAACTTGAAAGGAATCTTTTAATATGAAAAGCCCCAATTTGATCCGAAATTGAATTTTGGTCAAAGGGATGACCAAAAAGTCAACGTGAAAGTCAACCGTTTGACCTTTTGGGTTTTTATATGAAATGAATAGAAAATTGTTTATAAAAGCTAGGCCAACAAACAAAATAAAAAGCGACACATTTTGTACAAGAAACGGGTTTTGTCGCGATCGGAAACCCCAATCTTGAATTTTCTGCTTTTAAGGACACGTCAGCTAAATATTAAGTGTCAACAAGGCTGAGTTTGTGCAATGCTTTGATGCCACTATTCATGGATTATCACTGCGAAACTTTATTTTAGGCTTTGTGATTGTCGACAGAGGCCGCAAAAATTTATTGTGATAATTCCGTAGCAATTTTCTTTTATAAGAACTAGAAGTATTCTAAGGGTGCTGAACACGTGGAAATTAAATACTTGTCTGTTAAAGAAGAAGTTTAGAAACAAAATTTGTCAATTGAGTATATTATCACCAATCTTATGATTGCAGATCTTTTAACAAAAGAATTATCGCCCAAAATATTTAATGAACATGTTGAAAGGATGTGCATTATAGGACGCCATTAATGTTATTGTATTATGATTTCATTAAGTTTACTTATTTACAAAATTGGAGCTCATTATGTTTATGATATTTCCTGCTTTCTATTTAACAGACATGATGGAAATAGATAAATGTTTAACAAGATGGTCTCTAACAAAGACATTATAGTTTTTTTTTTTGGTCAGAAACAAAGACATTATATTTGGATCATTACTTTTCTTTTCATATATGGATCATATTAAGTAGAGAGCTATAGCTGTAGTATTTGGAAGGTATTGTACGATTAATGACCGTTACTTAATTGTGATTATTATGTGATAGACAAATTAATAAAATTTTTAGCATAATGTTATTTTGTACAGTATGGTCTTTATTAAACCATGAAAGAAAGGTCATATAGGCCAAGCGAGAGAATATAAGAATAATTATGGCCAGCATAATATTATTAAGTAATGGTTTAATAACTATTTAAGTGCTAAAAATGTATTGGTTATGAAAAGTTGCCACTCTTATGAAGATGAAAAGGTGCAACTCTAATGAAAAAAATGTAACTCTTTATGTGCTTTAATGAAATGTACCTATTGATGGCCTGTGTAAAGAGTCTACTCCTCTCTCCACCCAAAATAAGGAAATGTTGTAATCTATCCTCCACCAAATAACATACATTAAAGACAAAAGTGGGTTAAGAGAGAGAAATCAAATTTCTTCATTTTTCCTATTTATGTAACAATCATTTTCTTAAAATTATTGCTATGAATAAAGGTACGTCTTCATCCATTTTGTCGTGAATAAATAATGAAAATCTAAAATTCTTTAATTCAGAATTTTCCATGTAAAGAATTACATTATCGCTTACAATTCAGTCACAGCATTTTTTGAAAAGTTACAGCTAATTTCGATGAAAGAATAAATGTGATTTGATATTCCGAAGCATTGCTTATGCTGTAATCTTGTAAACAAATCCCCCAATTCTTTTTCTTACTCTAAACCAAATTGTGAAATCAAAAGAGTAGGTGCAAACGTTTAAATTTCAATTGTTCATTCATTTGTCGAAACAATACAAGTAATCATTTTTCAAAACACATTTTTCAAATCATTTGTCTTCGGAAAATGTTTTTTTTTTCCCAACAACAAAAACCGAAGAAACTTCTCTTCCCCACAGAAGACGAATGCAAACGAGCCCAACGTCGCGCAAGAGTGCACACACAACCACCACCACTCCTAAAAAATTTCAACGATCTCTTGCACTGACCGATTCATCGAGATCAAGAAAATCAAGAAACGCGACGACGACGCCGGCGACCCGCTCCCGATCAAAGAAAATGGCGTCCCTCGCCACCCATCTCTCGGCCTTCCTCTTCCTCTTCCCCGTCGGCCTCCGCCGCCTCCTCTGCTCCTACTCCCTCTACCTCAAGAGCCCCTCCTCCTACAGATCCAAGCCCTGGTACTTCTCGGAGCCCCGGTGGAAGAACCTCGACCTCTGCGCCCTCCTCGTCGCCCTCCCCATCGCCTCCTTCTCCGAGACCTTCCTCTTCCTCACCTTCTCCGGCCCCCCCACGTACCGCTTCGCCTTCTCCCAGCAGTCCGCCGCCGTCTTCCTCTTCTGGGCCCTCCTCGTCCTCGTGATCTTGAAGGAATACGTGGACGGCGCCGCGATAAGCGAAGGGTACGTGTTCGTCGTCGCCGGCGTTGCTTTCTTGGTGGAGTATTCGGTGATCGGGAAGGGGGTCGGCGGTCTTGGTGCGCCCGTGTATGAGCTGCTGGGGAGATTGAGTCTTGTCTGTGCTGGTTCTTGCGTGTACTTGGGGGTGAGGCCGACCGCGTTCTTTGCAGAGTACCTGTTGTCGTCTGGCTTGGTGTTCAAGGGGACTTGGGCTTTGCAAGCTGGGCTGAATTTGGGTACTGATGTGTTTGCCTTAAAGGGGTGTCACAAGTCGGGGGTTTCCACAGGACGGTGGGATCTCGATGTGAAATGTGCTCTTGAGGAGGATGGTCTGCGGGGCGTCGCATTGATGAATCTGTTGTTTATCGTGCACGCCATCGGGGTTGTCGTTGTCGGCTTCGGGCTGTTTGGCTTGTTGTCGTGTAACCGGAATTTGAGATTTGGCGATGCGAGTGGGCCGTTGCTGGCTCAGCTTGAATCGGAGAGCATGCTGATGCGGCCGGCACCTGAATTTGAGCTGGAATGAAGGTCATTCATATTTGCTCCTTCTTTTTGTAATTCTTCACTTCATTTAGGTAGGCTACTTTTGCCTGTTCGTGGTCGCCAATGAGCAACTGATTCTTTTAAATCCTTTTTTTGTTTCGCAATGAAAAGAGTTAGTAGAAATTTTGATTTAGTGACTTGTTGCCAACAAATGAAGACTCTTTTGTTCAAGTCTAACTGATTGCACCTGATAGAGGAAATAGGGGATCACAATTCATGGCTACCACTTGCTTCACGGGACCATCATGCATTTGGATCTTGTGGTTGACATGTAATGTTTTTTCCTTCACTTATGTATATACCCTACATTAAAAGTTTTGTTTGGTTTGTTCATAAGTCGAGGGCATATGCCCTGCAAATTGGCAGATGCATGGTTCCAAAATTGAGTACGAACATGAAGAATTGATCAGTTAGACGATCGGAGTAAGCCCTTCACTTTGATTAGTATATTTCTGGTGTCTTCAGCGCTGCATTTGTGGCATCGTCAATTATGCATCACCACCACATGGAGTTGTTAGTGTTACATTTGGAAGCAATCTTAGTTCTTTTGAAGCTATTAAAGCTCTATGATTTGACCCCAAAAAAACGGATCTACGAACATTGGCTCTATTTTTGTCTCATGGAAAGGTCTAGAGATTGTTTCCCGAACTTCATTATGAACTCTTTGCCAGAAGTTTCTTGGCCACAGTGGGTGGACTAAACCGAAGCGTTGATGAGACACTTGGGATATAAATGAAACATTTTTTCTCATTGCACATGACATATATGTTTGAAGCATTGATGACGATAAGCCTAAGTGCTGTTGATGCCAAGTTTCCAAGAAACAGGAACGGTGATTCATTA
Source organism: Syzygium jambos (assembly GCA_031216235.1). NCBI lineage: Eukaryota > Viridiplantae > Streptophyta > Magnoliopsida > Myrtales > Myrtaceae > Syzygium > Syzygium jambos. Next base: position 26,850,130 of record CM062227.1, read on the forward strand.
GGAGAGCAATTTTGATCCTCTGATCATCTGATGTTACCAAAACCAGTTGAAGGGGAAAGGCCCAACAGCAACTCGTTTTATGAAAGGCTGTTTAAGACAAACATATTGTATTGCTGTTCTTTTGGAAGGTCCTGGAGGAAAGAAAAATAGTTTTATGCAGAATTTTTGTGAATGTTTAAATAGATGTACCAAATTTTGTGGTTTATTATTTTGGTGTGATTAAGTAGTAGACTCTGCAGCAGAAGGATATTTTGGATTTCAATTGTAGACTTTATTAGGCCGACCCATGGTCTTGGATTCTGCAAATGATTCTATTGATTTTCTAGGCGAAGATTTTTTCTAGTTCACGATCTTAGATTTTGAGTTACAAATCTATCTCTTCACTCATGCGTCCAACTGTCAAAGAACACAATTTGTTTGGTCGGCATCAAGTAAGCATTCTATTCTATGGGATTTTGGCCAAACCTCTGTCAACATGCGCTGGTTCAGAGCAAGCGCCTATGTCATTATAGATTGAGTCAGACAACATGCCAATTTGAGCTGGAGAAAAGATCGATGATCCTCTCTACAGAATGGTAGAATGACAGGTAGGTTCCTTACACCTGCTTATGTGACCTCTGTGATAGTTCTGTTTACCTGAAGTTGTAGATTACTAAATATTTCCAGTGAAAGGATTCAAGCCACCTTATGTCATCAATAATGCTATGACAACTTTAGCAAGGCATGTCTGCCACCTATTGGACCCATGGGGGTGGTCACAGTCAGTTGCGTAGCCCACGAATTGCTAGCTTTCCCTGTCGAATCCATTCCACATGGCTATACTTTCACATTTTCTTTAGGGACTGATCAGGTGCTCTAGTGGCAAGCATGGTGGATCATCCACCATCATTACATTGGCCGCCCCTGCAGTTCTCTTACGGTTGCATTCTCAAATTTACTTTAGAAGGAATGCAGTTGCTTGCTCCTTCCAAGCTCTCAATTGGCTAGACCTACCTTCCTGGTTCTTGCTCATCATTTTTCAGAAAACGAGACACGTGAAGTAGTGTGATTCTTCTCGCATTCATTTGCCTAACATAACCACTCTTCATTGCTGTAAATTAGGGGCCTTGAGATGAGTTACGGGTCAATTAGCTTGACTTTTCCATGCTTTTGACTTCTGAAATAGTCAGCTAGATGTAGTCATGATGGGACATATAAATATTTCTTTCTTAGAGGAATTGAATGAATTTAACAATCAGTTGCAGGTATGTTGTCTTTTTCATGGTACTCTTATAAAACCCTTTTCTGAGGTTCTTGCCGGTGTTTGTTTTTGTTGATGAAATATCATTGTCGTCACACTCTCTACCTAAGTGGCATTTAAATGCGCCATATTTTGAGTCTCAGACGGTCATAGCGGAAAGAAGAGTAGTTGTTAGAAACAACTGGTTGGAACTTTCGTCTTTGATTAAGCCAAGCTTTTGTTTTTTGAAAGCGCTATTTGGTAACTGCATCAAGACCCTACAGAATGAACTGACATGGATTCTTTGGCCATATACTTTCTCATAAACTCCCTGCTACCGGATGGCCAAGATACAGAAACCCAAAAAAAAAGAATTGGAAAATAAAACTGCGGACTATAGCAACTCAATAGGCTGATCAGCTACAAGGTAAAGTTTTATGAAGAATGATGCCTGATTCTATGATTGCTGTTGAAATCAATGGAGATGCTAACGGTTGCAGCAGAAGATATTGGTGTGATCACACGAAAGCTTAGCTCAGATGAAAAGGAGCAGAAAGAAACTCAGTATAGACTATAGTCTATATAGATTATTCTGTCAATTGCCCAATTTGAGACTAGCATTTCAATGGTTTTCCCTTCATTGTATGGTCACTGAGCTCGCTGAAAGTGCTTACATTGTTATTTTGCTGCTGCTGCTGCAAGAATTGTGTTTTCCCTTAAGCTGACCTTTATCTGTACGTAACTCACTTATTTCCGCATTGGTTTCCAGCATCCTCAAGATATTTTGCTCTGATAATGTCTGCAATCTCTATCAACGCAATTCCCACATGTTGAAATTCAAGCTCCGCTCAAGTGGCCCCGACTTTCGAACAATAGTACAAGGTACTACCATTGGCTAGCTGTCAGGATAGATGAGTCAAAGAAAGAGTAAGGATTGTGTGACAATTTGTTTGAACCCTCGACAACATCCTAACATGCATCGGGTGTCTGACTTGGAATCTATCTAATTCAATGATCTAGATAGATACGATCAATTCGCGTTCTTAATACTTGATTCTTATAATCTCATTAGCTAAGTATCATCACCGCAGGCATTTCCACTAATCACATAACTGACAACCATTACAGATTTCATATGAAGCATCTATTTTTTGTAGACCAGAAGACTGGAAATAATGATAAAAGATAGGTTCAATTGTTACAATATGGTAGAAAAAGATTCAAATACTATTTGCAGATGGTATCTCAAATTGCGCAACTATTTCCGAATTTGTCAACTTCCCCATGGACCTTCTTTGTTAAGCATAGGTCAGATTGCTGCTTCTTTGTAGTGTACTTTGATGTTCCGTTTGGACCGCGTTTTCTCCTTCCCAAAAGGAGGGAATCATACTAACCTTTAAGGCTCTGTTTGTGTTAACGAAAAATGAATAATTTGAAAATATATTTTCCTAAAATATAATTGATTGAAATAATTAGTCAATAAATCATTATTGATAGAAATTCATGCTTAAATATTTTCATGGATGATGAAAAAAATTTCGTTCATTCATTTTTGTAAGTGACACCTTTATCTGTACGTAACTCACTTATTTACGCATTGGTTTCCAACATCCTCAAGATATTTTGTTCTGATAATGTCTGCAATCTCTATCAACACAATTCCCACATGTTGAAATTCAAGCTCCGCTCAAGTGGCCCTGAAACAATGGTGCGAGGTAGGGGTGTAAACAGTTCGGTTCGGTTCGGTTTTCTTAAAAAACCGAACCGAACCGAACCGTTAAGGGTGCCTCCTTGAACCGAACCAAATAGGAACCGAACCGAATTAGAACCGAACCGATAAGCCGATTTGGTTTGGTTTGGTTTGGTTCGGTTCGGTTTGGTTTTCGGTTTCTTCTTCTTTTATCTTTTTTCGCACTTCTTCCCTTCCCCCTCCTTGTCTTCTTCTTCCGCTCTCTCTCTTCCCTTCTCTGCGAGACTGCTTCTTCTTTCTTCTTCCCGTTAAGAAGCAGGTCAATTGATGACCCACCACCGAAAGGCCCCACCAGATCACCGGAGTCGGCCATGGACACTCGCCGGAGATCGAACTTTCGGCAACTGAACCCGCTCTAACAACAAAAAAGCGAGGACCGGGACTCGGACGGCCCGTTTGGTTAATGGCGGCCGTCACAAACACCTCGAAGCCGCCGTTGCCGGCCCGGGTGGACTCGGTCTCGATGTCGGCATCGGCCGACGAGCTGACGGTCGAGGCCGTGAACAAGCGCTACAAGGAGCTTGTCATGCTACGGCCAAAGGCCGTCAAGGGGAAGGGCGCGTGGTACTGGGCGCACCTCGAGCCCATGCTCGTCCACAACGCCGACATTGGCCTCGCCAAGGCCGTGAAGCTCCGGCACTCCCTCTACGAGACCGTCTTCTCCGCCTCCAACCCGTCACGGACCGTCTCCGAGCACCTCAAGCGCGGCACCTGGCCCAACTTCAAGAAGCCAGAGAGAAAAATGTGTTTCGTCACTTTTTGGGAGATGATAATGATGTGAGGGAAGAGGAAGAGAGAGAATAAAGCAGGAAAGAGAGAGAGAGAGAGAGAGGAGAGCAGTGAGAGTGCGAAGAGAGAGGAAGAGAGAGAATAAAGTAAAAAAGTGAGAGAGAGAGAAAAGTCAGTGAGAGGTGAGCAGTAGTGGACAGTGAGATTGAGGAGAGAGAGCGCGCGCGAAGGGAAGAAAACCACGTTAAAAAACCGAAATCCGAACCGATTTGAACCGAACCGAACCAAATCATCATGTTAACCAAATTCATTTATTTATTATCCGAACCGAAACCGAACTGAACCGAAAATACATAAATTTTCGGTTCGGTTCGTATCTCGGTTCGGTTCTGACACCCCTAGTGCGAGGTACTATCATCGGCTAGCTGTCAGGATAGACGAGTCAAAGAAAGAGTAAGGATTGTGTGACAATTTGTTTGAACCCTCGACAACATCCTAACATGCATCGGGTGTCTCACTTGGAATCTAACTAATTCAATGATCTTGATAGTTATGATCAATTCGCATTCTTAATACTTGATTCTTATAATCTCATTAGCTCAGTATCATCACCGCAGGCATCACCGCTAATCACATAACTGATTACCATTGCAGTTTTAATATGAAGCATCTATTTTTTGTGGACCAGAAGACTGGAAATAATGATAAAAAGATAGGTTCAATTGTTACAATATGGTAGAAAAATATTCCAAATACTATTTGCAGATGAATTCTCAAACTTGTGCAACTATTCCCGAATATGTCAACTTCCCCGTGGACATTCTTTGCTAAGCACAGGTTAGATTGTTGCTTCTTTGTAGTGTACATTGATGTTCTACTTGGACAGCGTTTTCTCCGTCGCAAAAGGAGGGAATCATATCTATCTTTAAGGCTCCATTCGTTTAACGAAAAATGAATGATTTGAAAAATATTTTTCTAGAAAATAATCGCTTAATTGATGTTCTACTTGGACAGCGTTTTCTCCGTCGCAAAAGGAGGGAATCATATCTATCTTTAAGGCTCCATTCGTTTAACGAAAAATGAATGATTTGAAAAATATTTTTCTAGAAAATAATCGCTTAAAATAATTAGTCAATGAAAAGTTTTCATTATCGACAGAAATTTATGCCTAAACATTTTCGTGGACGATGAAAACCTTTTTTGTTCGTTTAATTTTGTAAACGACACAAGCAATCATTTTTAGAAAACTTTTTTTTCTAAATCATTCATTATCCACCGAGCAAATTGAGCCTTCAAGTGTTAATACACCAGTAGAACCTTGGACGATACGAAGGACAAAGGACATGTGTAAATTACTATTAGTTTCGAGAGGATCCATATTGGAGCGATATAAAGAAAATGAATTAAAGTAACGTAACATGATAGATTATGAAAGTTTCAGAGATCCCCAGTCAATTACCGCGAGTCTAATCGATCATCACTGGCCAAGTCATATAAATGTTTTTTTTCTATTTTTCTTCCAAGTTGGTAATTTCATGTGATTATAAGAAAAATACAAAACAAGAAGAAAAATCAACTATGCATCTTACAAAGAAAATCATACCATGTAACCAATAACGATAATAACTAACATTACCAAACACAGCATAGGAGAGGAAAGTTAGCTTGGCGTGAGAGGGAGGGGGTCCCGCAGGCAGACCACACAATGCCTATCATATATATATATTCACGCGTCCACCAACCCGTACTCCCCTATTCTATTCCATTTCGCAGGCTTCGCTTCCGTCATCGTACGCGCACATTCGTATCTCTTTGTCTCCCGTCGCTTCCATCGAAGAGCGGGTGCTGCTTCAAAGTCGAAAAACTCATGACGATCTCTGCACTTCTCTGGGTTCTGGGCTTCTAGCTGTTCTTGCCCGTGTCGGAGGGGAAAGAGAAAACGACGGTTTCTTGCCCACCCGAGTTTGCAATCAGCATTGGTTTCTCAAATCATCTCGATCTGCAGCTGCAAATTTGGGGACTTTCCGTTTCTGCCGTCTTTTCCGGCTTCTGGGGGTTCTTGGGTCGTTGCTCTTTTGGTTTTTTAATCTTCTGGGGTTAGACCTTTTTTTTATCTTCTGGGGTTAGATCAAGGATCGGGTCAAAAGGCCGGCGTTGACTTTCATGTCTGCGTGCTTGCGATCGCGTGATTTTTAAGCAATTTGGGCAAATGGGTTTTCCTTTCAATCCGGAGGCCCTGAATATTCTCTCTTTGCTTAATGTTTTTTGATCCGGGTTTCGACTCGACATCGGAAGAAAATTTTTGGTAATTCTGTAGTAAGTAGCTCTTGTAACTGTTGATGGATGAGGGTGCTAAGGATGCAAATGGCTATGATAAGAAGCCTGTGAGTGATGTAGACCCTGGGAAGGTTGAGGGTCATGGTGATGTGGAAGAGGACAGCGAGGTGAAGTCGTTGTTGCCGCCGAGAGGGGGTGGGATGATTAGAACTTCCGAGAAGACGAGGAGGAAGGTGCAGTGGAATGATAGCAACGGTAACAATCTCACCGAGGTGTTGGAGTTTCAACCGAGGTATGACACTTTAGTAGTATGTTAAATGTTTGATTATACTCTTAAAAGTTTGTAAGCTGGCATGTTTGTGATTATAGGATTTATTCAGGTTGTTAATGTAGCATTTTCTATGCTGAATTGCCTCAATCTTATTAAAGCTTAGTCATTATTGTTGTAATTGCGGTTCTTCAATTTGTGGTGGGTGGCTATTAAGGGCAGGATTTATGGTTCTTATTATCTTCTTAGGTGAGAAAACAGAGAAGGTAGTTGTTATGGTCTTACAGTAGTCTGACTGGTTAGTACTGGTCTTATATCCTGCCTTACTAGGGATGATGTAATTAAGAAAGCTTAGAAAAGTAAAGTGACTTTTGAGGTTGTCTTGCAATTATAAACACAAGTAACGTATTGTAATATAACCGGTGCTGGTGCATGATTCTGAGTACAGTCTAAAAGGGTGAAAGAAATTGGAGTTTGACCTATGATGGCTTCCATAGAACTTGATGTATGTCTGATAAGTTACCAGAGAGTGCAATAGATGCTAGAGTCGGTAGTCTCTGTTGGTGAAGGAGAAAAGTTACTCTTAATATTGTTTTTTGCTTTGATACTTCAATTTGCTAAAGGTTGGAAATGAATGGTTGTAATATCATTAGTTCAGTATGCCATGATAAGTTAATATTGCTGCCGTAACTACAATTTGACTTCATGCATGCGGTGGTTTCATGTTAGTCATTGAGAACGGGAATTACCTAACTGTTGTTTTTTGTCTATACTTAATATTACTGGAGGATACAGTATAAGCGAAAGCTCAATGGGTTAAGAGGATCCATGTAGTTGACTACACTTAGTGGGGAAACACTCGGTAAGGTGGTGTTATCTAAATTTTATATAATTTATAAACTTAACTTGTTCAAGCAACTAGAGCTTTAGAGATGCTAACTGAAGCAAGGTCGATCAAGATTTTTCCATCGTTGCGCTACATAATGTGTTTCTATCTTCACCCGTTTTATAGTTTTGGCGATAAAATTGCAGTTTATGCTTTCTTATGTCTGGAACTTGTCAGCTTAGCTATTCAACAATAGTCTTTGAAACGAAATCCAATAAAATTAAGAAGCCATATCTAGGGCTTGTCAAGCACCGGCCGAAGCTTTACTTTCTTTTAGACATTGTGAACATATGACTGGGCCATCTTCTATGACAACGACCAGTTGCTTTAAGAAGGTTTTTAGCTTTTTCCACTAAAATAGATCAATTGGAAACTCATTTTCATGGTCCACTGTGGAAAGACCATGCTAGACATGCTTTTTAGCAGTCTCTATTCTTCCCTTACAAGTTTTCATCAGATTTGGGATCTTACTGTTAGAGGATTGAGCCTTCTTAATTATTGAAAACCGCACCAGAGAATTTGCAGATTATGATATTATTTGAGGAGAAGGAAGGCCTTAAATTGCATAATTTATCATGTTAAGACCTCCTTATCAGTCTTTTTGTCTAACGTGCTCAGAGTTCAGCTATCTGAGATCATCTTCAATCTTCATGTATATTTCTAATATGTATTAGACTTTAGTCCTCGTCAAATGAATGTTGACAGTGAGGTCTGTTATTTTAATTCCAACCTAGGAGGTATTAAGGCTTCTAGTTATGTTGGTTAAGGGTTGATTTGTGTCATCACTTCGAATATATAAGGATTCTCCATGTACCTGGGGATATTTAATACTCAAACGTGCAAAGACGTGGTGGAGAATATTTTTTGTTGAACTCTACAGCCAAGAGTAGGCGATGAAGAGGCTGACCTAACTCTCATAAAAATGAAGCAGACAATAAGCAGTGCATGAACCCTTTTGGACCATAATCAGTATGTTCTTAAGTTTAACCCCATCATATACAAAAATGAGTGCCTACACTTAAATGAAAGCATGACATAAAATGGGATGGGGAATGTGATAACTTTGTAAGTAAGGGGAGTAAAGATAGGGATTCTACAACTGTGAAAAGATGAATGGTTTCATCTGATCCTGCACGTCACATATGGTTTTCTTGATGCTCATGATCATACAGATCGGTTGCTTTAATTTTGAAAGAATATGCCTTCCCACTGGTCCACTGGTCAGCTCATGTTCTGGACTGCTATATTTGTTCTGTGAAGACATTTTGCTTTCTTTTCATTTTCAATTTATTAGGATGGTGTGACCCTTACAGGTCTTGTGATCTTTTTGAGTTCGTGCCTGTAATACTAATCTTGTAAAGCTGTAACGAAATTGTCGCTTGCAGGAAGTTATATGTAAAACATATGGATCGTCCATGCACTCTTCATTTTACTAAATTGAAGTGCATTAGGGAAGTTCAAATTGGGTATATATGTATATATATCCCAGATAGAAGAGGGTCAAGGCAAGGGAATTTAGACAATGGATGTGAAGAATTAGGAGAGCTTATCCTTACGGTACTAACAAGAGAGTAGGTCTTCATATCGACCATAGGCCCATTAATATCCCTTCAAAATCAAAACCAATGAATGACGAGATGAATATACTGAAGAAATAAACAATTGTCGTTTTTTTCTGGATGTCACAGCCCAATTTGTCTGCGAAAAGTTGCTGCAATAGTAGTGTATAGTGGGTTGGGTGTCCATTAGGAATCCATTATTATTTAAATTGTCTGCACAAGGTTCTGTACTTTTCTTGTTTCCTAATATTCTTCTTGCCTTTGTTTTGGTTTGATTTAGAACTTCTATGATTTAACCGCAAATTAGCTAAGAAGCAGAAGAGTGGCATTACATGTTCCACCTCTAATTGGTCATCGCAGTACTAATTTCTTAAACAAACTAATCTGTCTGATGATGAGTGCATCCTTTCAACTGCATGTGGCAAATAAACTTGGTGAACAGATCACCAGACTCCTCTCTCTGATCTCTTTGCTTTTGAATATGCTTCCCTGTCTTTGAGTTCGAGAATATATTTGAGTTTTGTCCACATATGATGCATAGGCACCTTCATGCCAATTAAGCAGAAAATAGAGTAGGGGTACTCGAGAAGGAAGCCACTGACATTAATAAAAGTCAAACGAAAGCAATAGTGGTTGTTGTAGACTCACTGTTCTCTGCTTAATAAAATCAGATCTGTGAATGCTTGAACTCTCAACCATTGCCAAAAAAGAAATGATAAAAATTGTATAAATAATCTCATCTAAACAATCTTTGTGGTTTTATGCCAGTTAAGTGCACTCCCTAGTTCTTTTTTTTTTGTTTCCTACTTCACCTTTCTACAGATGTTACTGGACTTTTATTGCTTTTTCCCTGAATTTGATGCTTGGTGATGAGCATTGCCTTGTTTGTTGTGCAGTGAGCCGAGCGACAGTGATGATGAGGATAATGATTCTTGCATATGTACCATAATGTAGTAGTGATATGACTCTGCACATCACCACATAGCAGATTGGCCATGTCGACGCCATCCCCTATTGGGTAGTGGGATCTGCTTGAGGATGGTTGTTTGGTTCAGGAATGGCAAGCAATGAAAATTGCCTCCACTAAGATTGTTCTCCGAGACATCATGAGTCTTTTAGTGACTACGGCTATGAACAAAGGAGGAAAGAGTAGTGCTTTATCCCAAAGAGGAAAAGAAGGTTTTGAGCTCATCTTGATAGTCTAAGAGGCAATACTATGTATAAAATACATTACACATGAATTCATACCGCGCTTACTCGAGTACGAGTCTAATTAACAGTGACATTACCACGCAGGCTTCTCAATGGCAAGAGAGACGCGGATACTGAGTTTTCTGGATACATATGTCTCTCTCTCTCTCTCTCTCTCTCTCTCTCTCTCTCTCTCTCTCTCTCTCTCTCTCTCTCTCTCTCTCTCTCTCTCTCTCTCTCTCTCTCTCTATGTTTTCTGGATAGTGTGATGGGAAATTGTGATTCTGCAAAGAAACGAGGGTGAATAAGTACAGATCTGTATAAGTTGTTATGCTAAGGGCATTTCTATGATCCTGTGCCCACTTGCCCATTGAAACTGGCTCTAGCCAGTTTCTTACCAGAGTTGTTAAGAGACTTACTTAAGAATGTCAAAACTTACTGACATTGATATGTATGTATATCGATAATCTTGAGCGTATGTGAGATTTTTGCTAATCACTTATGACTATTACTAGTAAGTAAAGCGCTACTAACTACATTAATCTTGATGATTTTCTGTATTAGAATTTACTAAGCATATTGAAACTCAACCGTATGTGAAAGAAAATTAACATCCATCTATGATGATCACCAAACTGTCAAAACCATGTTGGATCACGCCGCTTATGTAAATATTTTGTTATACCGGTTTCAAAACAGCATGAAAAAAATTAGATACGAATCTACCTGTTAAAATTTGTATGCGGAAATAACCTTAGGTGTATCGGATTAATAAATGTTAGAGTGCATGTGCCGCAAGAATTTCATTAAGCATAAAAGTCAATCAAACACGCCCATATAACAAAGCATATGGGAAATTAGTATTTGCTATAATGGTCAAATTTTTTCTACAAGATGGGGCGAAACTTATTTTGTTATATGGCAAGCTACTACCATCACTGAAAACTTACCAACTATTCAATGGCAAAAAATTATTTTTCCTAATTTGAAGCTACTTATCACATAAAAAAAATAGTAGCTATCGATAAGTGCATAGTTTTTAGTAGAAAAGAATGAGGAACTGTTACTTCTATTCTATCATGCAACCAAATATCAACATCCTTTTGTTTTACTAATCGTGAACGAAAAAAAATTCAATAGCCCATTTCATATTCATGGGAAGGCGACCGGTAAGTAGACCTGTCAAAATAGGTCATAAACCCATTTCTTAACCCATTTATTAGTAAATGGGTCATAAATGATTTAGTTATATTTAATAAATGGGTCATAAATGGGTAGAAGTCTTATATTAGTGTTAAATGGGTCATAAATGGGTCGCAAATGGGTCATAAATGAGTTTACAACCTATTTAAACTCAACGCATTTCTCTCACCCTCACTCAATCTTGCACTCACTCATTCTGCACTCTCATTTCAGCTTGGGTATGAATTTTCCTATATTTAATTAAATATGGAAGTATTTTAGCAATATGGGTCTAATCGGGTATGGGTTGGGTATGGGTCGGGTCGGGTATGGGTCGGGTCGGGTATGGGTCAACAAAATTGCATTGCGCATAAATGGGTCATAAACGGGTTAATGGGTCAATTTGGGTCGGACCATTTATGACCCGACCCAAACCCAACCCGACCCACTCATTTGACAGGTCTACCGATAAGTGATGAACGTGGTCTTCAAGATTACTTTAACTGGCAGACGATGTGATTTGAATATGCTATATCCAAACCAAGGACTCCTTGAGAATATAAGATTTCATCAATCAATAGGTAGGGTTTCAACGTTCTTAGCAAATTTTTATTTTATAAAAAGTAAATTGCAATATATTTAGTAGGTATTCCACATATATTGTAACATCCTGAATTTTGACCCATTATCGGGACCAATAAAGTGTATATTGATTCTCATGTGATTTTAGTAAGTCTCGCCCGGAATTGATCAATCACGGGATACTAACCAAATGGGAAAGGTTAAGTGGGATAAGGTACGTGGACCGAGAACCCAATCGTGATGGAGCGCCAAATTCGACGAACGTCGAGGAAGTATTTTGAACCAATATAAGCCGATCTTAGGAAAATGACAGGTTGATATTGTCAGTGATGCACGATCGGATCGCGAGTGATTTCGCACGACCGAAAGTGCGCCTGACAAAGGAAACCCGATTTTAATCCAAACGATCGTGACCTCAGGTGCTAGTGATAATTCCTCCCGTTCTCTCGAAATTGAGACCCTCACGACTCGAACAATCTTAGGTCGATACGCGTAACGCCTAAACAGCCACCTGAGAGACCCCAAAACTGCAAAACAAATGAATTAGATCGCGATATTGGACCCGAACTTCGATATCAAAATTTCAAGGGTAATTACGACTATTTTGCAGGATGGACGTCATTTTGGAGTGGCTACTTATGTTTGGGATTAATATGGTTGGAAACTGAAAATTTGACAGAAACTAGGAAAAAGGACGGTTTTGCCCCTGTGGACACCGAGGCCGAATTCGGAGGCCGTTTGAGGTTATTTTTCGCGGCCAAGGTCATTTTGGGGTAGCCACGCATATTTAAAGTGGTTTTGGACAAAAAGTGGATTTTCGACAAAAATTGGAAAATAATATTATTTTATTCTCGAAAACTTCGCGGACGATTTTCGAGGGCTTAGAAAGTGAATTTCGCGATTCCGACTCCGGATTATGTTTCCCATGAATATTTAGGACCGGTATGGGCAAAAATTGAAATTTCGGTTCGGGATCGAAAAATGACGGAAATGCCCCTAGCCTATTTTTGAATTATTCCGAATTTTGAGGGCAATTTTGGGATTTAACTAGGGTTGGTTAAGGTTAACTAGACTTGGTTAACTATGGTTAAGGACTTTTGACCATTTTGCCCTTGTATTATTGGATAAGGAGTATTTTGGACCCTTGGATGAGGGGTATTTTGGTCCAAAGGCTTGGATTTGTGACATGTGGACCCCACTAGTCTCTCTCTTTGACCTCCCTTGACCCCCTCTCTCTCTCTTCAGACCTCTCTCTCTCCCCGCGTCTGTCTCTCTCTCCTCTTCCCCGATCGTTTTTCTCTCTCGGCTGCTTCTCCTTGCCGATTCAGCCTCGTCGGCTACTGTTCACGCCGGAACAGCTGGCCGCCGGAGCTGCTGGCGCTGAGCCGCCGTGCGTCGTCACCTGGCGCCGTCCCAGCCCCCGTCGACCAGCCCTCACCTTGTTCCGCCACCCGCAGCCGCTATTCCAGCCGGGACGTGAAGGAGCGCCGCCGGTCTTGCCCCGCCGGTGCCGCACCGCCGTCTGCCGCCGTGTGCCGTCCCAGCCGACCAGCCTCGCCTCACCGTCTTCCCCTTCCCGTCCTCAGCCCCCACACCTCAGCCTCCCCTGTTTTTGGCCGAGTGGCCGTGAGTCACGCCGGAGTGCCGGAGCCGCCGTGAGCCGCCGGCTTGCCGCCGGAGCGCCGCCGTCGATTCGTACCGCTCGTCGGTAATCGACCGCTCGCTCCCGTCGCCTCGCGTCGATATTAGGCGAGTAAAGTCCCTAATCCTTGAATTAGTCTAATTGTGCAAATTAGGGGTTTAATTAGGGTAATTAGGCTAGATTAAGGCCTAATAATGTGTATTTGTGCATGGGTTGATTAGGGGACCTAATTGGGACTTAATGGCATAATATAAGGATGATTTGGGGACAAATTGATGGCTGTTTGGGGGTAGTTCACATTAGAACCGAATTTGCATTAAATTGTCCAATGTGGTCATTAAATGGATTAATGAGGAATGACTTGAAATTAGGCATTGTGGAGGCCAATTGGGACTTGTTAGGACCTTGAGGGATGATGCCATGTCCGTAGGTTTAATGGTTGAGACTAGTTGGTCATGTCGGATCCTAAGTGGACTGAAATTCTGTAGTGCTAAATTGTACAATTAAGGGCAAAAGTACACCACAAGTGCCATAACTTGTGTACGGCGATCACTTTGGTGCCATAACTTTTTTTCGGATCACTTTAGTGCCAACTTTTTTAAAAAACGATCATTTTTGTGCCAATGCTGACGTGGCTCGCCGGAAATCCGATGTGGCGCTGACACGGCTCGTCGGAGAGATCCACGGCTTGCCGGAGAGGTCCAGTCAGCATTAAAAATCAAAAACGACGCCGTTTTAGCGTGCTGACGTGTATTTTTTAAAAATATTATATTATATTATATTAAAATTTAAAAAAAAAAAACCCTTCAGCAGCGGCGAGGGAGCCCTCGCCGCTGCTGCCTGGGTCGCCACCACCGCCGGCGGTGGTGGCTGCAGTGGCCGGCGAGGGTCGCCGGCCCCTGGCCGGGGCCCGGCGACCCTGGCCTCGCCCGGATCCGGCGAGGCGAGACCTCGCCGTCGCCTGGGTCGCGACGGCGAGGCTCGGCCTCGCCCAGCGAAGGCGAGGCCGCGCCTCGCCGTCGCGACCCAGGCGACGGCGAGGTCGGCCTCGCCTTCGCTGGGCGAGGCGGGACCTCGCCGTTGCCTGGGTCGCGACGGCGAGGTCTCGCCTCGCCGTCGCCTGGGTCGCGACGGCGAGGTCCCGCCTCGCCCAGCGAAGGCGAGGCCGACCTCGCCGTCGCCTGGGTCGCGACGGCGAGGTCCCGCCTCGCCCAGCGAAGGCGAGGCCGACCTCGCCGTCGCCTGGGTCGCGATGGCGAGGCGCGACCTCGCCTTCGCTGGGCGAGGCTGAGCCTCGCCGTCGTGACCCAGGCGACGGCGAGGTCGGCCTCGCCTGGATCCGGCAAGGCGAGACCTCGCCATCGCGACCCAGGCGACGGCGAGGTCTCGCCTCACCGGATCCGGGCGAGGCCAGGGTCGCCGGCCACTGCGGCCACCACCGTGCGGCCCTTCCCGGCGGTGGTGGCGACCCAGGCAGCAGCGGCGAGGGCTTCCTCGCCGCTGCTGAAGGGGTTTTTTTTTTTCTAAAAATTAAAAATTCGAAAAAAAACCACGTAATTTCCAACGTGTACAAGTCATATTATTTTTTTTTAATATAAATGCCAAGTCAGCTTTTTGGCTGGAATTTTGGCCGGAGTCACTAAAGTGATCTATTTTTCTCCGATTTGGCACTAAAGTGATCCGAAAAAAAGTTATGGCACCAAAGTGATCGCCGTACACAAGTTATGGCACTTGTAGTGTACTTTTGCCTACAATTAAGTGTCAAGTGTAAATGGGCTAGAATGAAATGAGTTAGATGCGCCAATATTGCGCTATATAAGTTGAAATTGTGATTTATTATACTTGGCACATTGTGGCATGACAATTGACTTGAATTCCCTTATATGTGAATTCACATCATGCCTTGATATGGCTAAATTTGAATATGTTGTTGCACGTGTCTGATGTGAATAAATCATGGCCTTCGGGTCGATTTAATTGTGGATGACCATTGGGTCATGGCCTTCGGGTCGATTTAATTGTGGATGACCATTAGGTCATGGCCTTCGGGTCGATTTAATTGTGGATGACCATTGGGTCATGGCTTTCGGGTCGATTTAATTGTGGATGACCATTGGGTCATGGCCTTCGGGTCGATTTAACTTTTGATGACCTTTGCGTCATGGCCTTTGGGTCGATATTCTGTTTATGAGTTATAATGATATTGAAAGCCTAACCTGCAGGGCTGGAGTAGCAAAATTAGGGCTGAGGGCCCAAATGACTTTATAATGATTAATTTATTGGTTCAGTGATTCACGCATTTTATTTATCTTCTGGAGGTGCACGTTAGCCTAGTTTAGGATTGGGAATATTTACTTGCTGAGTGTATCTCACGGTTGTGGTAAAACCGATTTTCAGACCCCCGTCCGTAAGATGCCGAGGAAAGCCCCTCTTTTTGGATTTCCACAGCGGATTCAACGATCGTCGAGTGTGCATCCCTGTGGAGATGGATCAGCGTATATTAGGTATCACTCAGTCGTAATTATAAACGTGGGAGAGGATTATAGCGATACTCAGGAATATGTAGCCTGGTATTTTAGGGGAGCAGATGGTGTGACGGGACCCCCTATCAGGACTTTTGATGTGCCGGTGGACGTAAATGGAGTGATGATTCCCCAAATGGTGAGTGGTGAAATCTCGGATCCTCCAGCCTCCCTTAGCGTGAGTAGTGAAGGTGAGACCGTGGATGGACCAGTGGCCATGGACGAGGAGGAAGGAGAGCAACAAGTTATAGCTGAGGATGTAAATCCAGTGGACGACGAAGAATTTGATCCTGTAGCAATGGGCGTGAATGCCGAGGCAGCCGGAGAAGTGGCGGAAGTTGGATCGGACGAGGAGATAAGATCTGAGGAGGACTCTTCTGAGGAATTTGTAGTGCCATCCGATCCAGACGGGGAGCCCTAGACTAGGTCCTTATGTGAGCAGTAGAGGCTAACCCCTTTTTGACCATAGCCTCTCCCCAATAGATAGTTTTTACCCCTAGGCCACCGATCCCTTTTTGTGTCGTGGCCCCTTGGTGTATCTTTTAATTGTAAATGGATAATGTATATATATAAGTTGTAAAGAATGTACATTTGGTTCAGTCTATTGTAAAATATTTTCTCTTGCTGCTCGTGGTTACGTTTTTAAAATTTTCAGGGTGTATATATTATATATATATATATATATATATATATATATATATACCAAGGGGTAGATAAAGATACTCTTTATAGGTTCATTCTCAGTAAAGACGATTTCCTTCGTGGAGATCTTTTCACGAGATTTCTGGATGTGTTCCAGGCAGTAAAGCCCAGTGGGGTAGTAAGTCCGTTGGTAAGCATCGCCGAAATCAATTGAAAAGAAGAAAGTAGTCTTTTGAAATGAATTTATTAAGAAGATCCGAGTCTTCTTCTAGTTCTTTATCACAAATGTCTTCTGATCAAGGACCGATAAATAGAGAAGAAATAAATATAGAAGATTTCAATAAGTCTATTGAAAATTGGTTTATTCCAAAGGTCAAGTTGGATAAAATTTATGAACATTCTAAATTTAAACTCTTTGGTAATAATGACTATGTCATTGTTACTGAAGAAAGAGATATTCCTCTTTCTGATTCTTTTGCTTCAATACAACTCTTAAATAAGGATTCCATAAAGAAACATTCTCAAAAATGGAATTACATGCATATAGGTTTGGTACAGGTAGGTGCAAAACCCCTAACCAAAGAAGGTTTAGATACTTCATTACTTCTTGTTTTGAGAGATGTGAGACTTTTAAAATACGATGAATCCATTCTTGGAGCCGTAGAAACTAGTCTTTGCAGTGGACCAATTCATTTTGATAGTCACCCTGGTCTTACTGTTTCTCTCAAAGACAAAAACATTTTAAAATCTCTCACCCTTCAAATAAAAACTCATAATTATTCTATAGCCGAAGGATCTATTCCCATAGCCCTCATCTACAGAGTTTATTACAAGGTAATGAATTCTGCTTTTGGCAGCAAAGCTTTTAAATTAAATTCCAATAGAGAAACCCTTCTGTTACAAACTGACATTTCTAAAGCAAATATCACCATTCCCAGGACTATTCCTTGGA
The DNA here is from genome assembly GCA_031216235.1 of Syzygium jambos. Classification (NCBI taxonomy): domain Eukaryota; kingdom Viridiplantae; phylum Streptophyta; class Magnoliopsida; order Myrtales; family Myrtaceae; genus Syzygium; species Syzygium jambos. The sequence goes on from CM062227.1 coordinate 26,867,531, forward strand.
ATCAGATTACTCTTCCTGATCAATGGGAATTAGAAAATCGTATTCCCCAACCAATTGTTCAAAATTCTGATCCTACCAATATCATTCAACATCCTGAAGGTAGGGTGACAATTCAATTTTCTAGAAAATCTTTTGATATTCCCAGAAGATCTTGTGACATCAGATCACTCCCTTCCTGGCATTCTACTTCTTCTCGAAGGTCTGTTGATATTATTCCAAATATTCCTTCGAATAATCCTGGAGAAACATCTGCAAGTGCTCCTCCTATTCCAAACATCAGTGGCATAGATAACAGGTCAGGAATTTCTAGACCAGTTTATCAACATACTCCTAGTTCTCCTGATCCTACTCCTTCTGAAATGGAAGATCCGGAGATCAATGTCTTGGAAATAACTTTTGAACCAAATAAAATCTTTTTAAATAAAGAATTCAATTTTCTCAATAATAAACAAATCAGAGAGTGGTTTTTTGATAATTTTCGAAACCAAGCTCTTGAAATCAAAAAAGAATATTATGATTACATGTATCATCATGAAATCGAAGTATTCTTCTTTGATTGGTTTGAAAATGTATTTTTGAAAGACAAACAAATATTTGTTCTCTTTACCAAAAAAAAAAACAAATATTTGTTCTCGATCAATTTTATAAATGGAAATTAGACGATGGCCATGTCATCGAATCTAATCATCCTCCTTTGAGAAAAATTAGATTTGAACACCGGGAGACTGAGATGATAGCCTCTCCTTTCAAAACTGCTTCAGAAATAGATGGTATAGGAATTAAGAAGATTATTGAACAAAATAACTTTTCAAATCAACATCTTCATACTATAGGAAAACAACTCGATCGAATTGAAAATCTTACTAGTTTTCCGACCTCTTCAATAACAACTCCAAAAAAGGATTTAAAACCCCCACTTTTTAAGAATTTTGAAATGCCAAAAAATCCTAGTCTTGATTTTGCTAAAGCCTTAGAGGAAAGAAAAAAACTCCTCAAAGGAAAAGCAGTTTTGATTCCTAAAAATCCCATAGTTTTGGATACTCCTTTAATACAAAATCTGAGTGTCAAAGACACTCCAGATCGTGTTGAACCTTCCAATCAAATTAACCTTTTAGATAAATCCGATACTGAATCTCTTCCCGAGATAAATCGTATCACTTGGAAGGATCCTCAAAAATTATATTACTCTCGTGCTACTCCTCCTGATATTCTCACAGAAGAAACCTTTTCTAAAGTCCAAAATAAATATTCTTCTGATGCTATCTATGAATGGAACATAGATGGTGTTTCTGAACAAAATCTTATAAATATTTTGACCCAAATGGTTATGCTCGCTAACACTTATAAGACCATTCCTGATACTTCTGATCATTCCGTCGCTTATCTCTTGATAGCCGGATTTACAGGCCAGCTTAAAGGATGGTGGGATAACTATCTGATTGAAGAGCAAAGGTCGCAAATCCTTAATGCCTACAAAGTCGACCCTTTTGGTCAAAATATTCTTGATGATGATGATCAACCCATTCAAGATGCTGTCAATACTTTGATATTTTCTATATCCCAACATTTTCTAGGAGATTCTTCTCATATTCTCGATAAAAACCAAGACCTTTTATCCAATATGAAATGTAGATCCCTAGGAGAATTCCGAGAATATAAAGAAATATTTTTGCAAAGAGTTTTCCAAAGAACAGATTGCAATCAGTCTTTTTGGAAAGAAAAATTTCTTGCTGGTTTACCAAAACTCATAGGAGAACAAGTTCGCAGTAAAATAAGAGAAGAATATGGAAATCAAATTCCATATGACCATCTTTCTTATGGCAAATTAACCTCTTATGTTTATAAAATAGGAACACAATTGTGCACCAATATTCGTCTCCAAAAACAGATCAAGAAAGAACAGAAACTTTCTCGAAAAGGTTTGGGAGATTTTTGTGCCCAATATGATCCATCTTTTGAAAATTTTGATAAACCCAAATGTTCTGGTAAATGTTCTACCAAAAAAGATCATAAAAAGTTTTTTAAAACTCACAGAAGAGATGATTCTGATAAAAAACCCTACAAAAGAAAATTTTCTAAGAAAAAAGATAGAGAAAAGGATAATTCTGACAAAACTAAAACCCCTAAGAAAAATTTTAAAAATATTACATGTTATAACTGTGGTAAGAAAGGCCACACTTCTCGATTTTGTAAAATCAATAAAAAAGTTAATGAATTAGATTTAGATGAAGAAACACTTGACCAACTCAACCAATTAATGGCTGAGTCTGACAGTAATTCTTCTGATGAATCTAGCCTTGAAAAGGGATTACAAATTTGTGATTTAGAAACCTCTTCTTCATCATCCTCAGAAAACGAGGACGAACCCAGTTTTGAAATAAATGTTTTGACAAAAGAGGAAGAAATTCTTTTGCAAACTTTTGATCAAATCTCTGATCCTGAAACAAAATTGAAATATTTGAATAGTTTTCAAAACCCAAAACCTTCTGTCCAAACTAACAACCCTTATAATATCTCTACTATCCTTAGTAAATCAAAAAAGTCTGTTTCAAAACCAATTTCTATAAATGATCTTACTCAAGAAATCAATAAACAAAAGCAAGAAATTCGAGAGCTCAAAACAACCCAAATTTCTATGCAAAAGGACATTTTAGATATAAAACAAAAAATTCTGAACAAGGAAACTGAGGAAGAAGATCCTGAAGGTAATAGGATCTCTCAGCTCCCTTCTCCCTCTGAAACAAATTTTCTTTTGATGCTTTCTGAAATAACTACCAGAAAATGGATTATCAATATTTCCATAAAAGTCCAGAATGAATTTGTTTTAGAAACAACAGCCCTTTTTGATACTGGTGCAGACCTTAACTGTATAAAAGAAGGTCTTATACCAACCAAATATTTTGAGAAAACTTATCAGTCCCTTAAGTCAGCTTCTGGTGATAAACTAAATATTAATTTCAAGCTCCCTGAAGCCGAAGTTATAAAAGATCAAATCTCCTTCAAAACCCCATTCCTTCTTGTAAAAAACATAAAGCAAAATGTTATTTTAGGATCACCTTTTATAAGTCTACTTCAGCTTTTTAAAGTCACTGAAAAAGGAATTGAAACAAAAACCTTGGGGAAAAGGATATGTTTCGATTTCGTTTCTAAACAACAGACTAGAACCTTGAATACTCTTCAAGAACATTCTATTTCTGAAATTAATTGTGTTATCCAAGACAAAGAAGCACATCTTCAATTTTTAAAAGAAGATCTTGGATACAAAAGAATTGATAAAAACCTTTCTGAAAAAAACGTTCAGAAAAAGATTTCTAATCTTGAAACTCAAATCAAGAATTCCATATGTTCTAATATTCCTAATGCTTTTTGGTCTCGTAAAATCCATATAGTTGATCTTCCTTATGAAATAGGATTTTCTGAAAAAGACATTCCTACTAAAGCCAGGCCTTCTCAGATGAATCACGAAGTTCTAAACTTCTGTCAAAAAGAAATACAGGAACTTCTTGAGAAGAAGCTTATTAAGAAAAGCCAATCACCTTGGAGTTGCTCTGCTTTCTATGTCAACAAAAATGCTGAACTAGAAAGAGGAGTTCCAAGACTGGTAATAAACTATAAACCATTAAACACAGCCTTAAAATGGATAAGATATCCCATTCCTAACAAAAAGGATTTATTGAATAGACTTTATGACGCAAAAATCTTTTCAAAATTTGATATGAAATCAGGATTTTGGCAGATCCAAATTAGCGAAAAAGATCGGTACAAAACAGCTTTTACCGTTCCTTTTGGCCAATATGAATGGAATGTCATGCCTTTTGGTTTGAAAAATGCTCCTTCTGAGTTTCAAAGAATTATGAACGATATTTTTAATCATTGTTCTGATTATATTATTGTCTATATTGATGATGTTTTGATATTTTCCACAACCATAGAAAAACACTTCAAACACATCAATCATTTTATACATATGGTGAAGGAAAACGGTTTAGTAGTTTCACCTACTAAAATATCCCTTTTTAAAACAAAGATCCGATTTCTAGGTCACTATATTCATCATGGAACCATTATTCCAATCGAAAGATCAATTTCGTTCTCTGATAAGTTTCCTGATGAAATTAGAGACAAAACTCAATTACAGAGATTTCTAGGAAGTTTAAATTATATTATTGATTTCTTCCCACGTGTCAACATAATCTGTAAACCACTCCATCAGAGGCTCAAAAAAGATCCTCCACCATGGACACAGGTTCATACAGATATTGTAAGACAAATCAAGCGCACTATCAAGGATATTCCTTGCTTACACCTTGCTGACCCAACTACTTTTAAAATCGTGGAAACAGATGCTTCTGATATTGGTTATGGAGGAATTCTTAAGCAATCCAAAGACAACAAAGAGCAAATCGTTCAGTTTGTCTCAAAACATTGGAATGATTGCCAAAAGAATTACTCTACTATTAAAAAGGAAATTCTTGCTATTGTACTTTCTATTTCAAAATTTCAAGGAGACCTCTTGAACCAAAAATTTCTATTACGAATCGATTGTAAATCTGCAAAAGATGTTTTGCAAAAGGATGTTCAAAATATTGCATCTAAACAGATTTTTGCCCGATGGCAAGCTATCTTATCTGTTTTTGATTTTGATATTGAATTTATCAATGGATCTTCAAACTCTCTCCTGGATTTCCTCACAAGAGAATTTTTGCAGGGAAGATGCCTCCAAAAAAGCCAACTAGGAGAGACAAAGGAAAGGAAATTGAAGAACCCCCTCCCGAGAAAAAATTAACCAATATCCGAACATGGCTCCAGGCAACCCAAACACCTCCAAAACCTTTGAATATTACTACCATCTCTAACCAGGTTAAAGAAGAACCTGTTTCTATCAAAACTTCTGATAATAAACCTCTTTCTATAGACATAACCCAGCTGACCCAAGAGCAGGCACTACTGCTCCTTCAGCAGGCTTTTAATAATCAACCACAACCTTCCATGGCACTGGTAAGTCCTGACCCTTCTCCCCTAGCCACCCATAAGGCAAAGGGAAAAATGATTTCCAGTGAGGTGGTGATTCAGTCTACCCAGACTATCCAACCTAGCCAGACCTCTCGGTCCACTCAGGTTGCCCCTCCAAAATCAAAATTTTTCCATAAAACAATATTTCAAAACATCTGCAATGCGGAGAATGGATTTTATAATGCAGATCCTTATGTTTTTGTTAGAAACATGTTTTCTGAAAATTTCTTCTATACTCCTCATGATGTTTATAAAACATCAGAGTTTTATGAGAAAATTTTGGAGGAAACAAAGTCTGTTCATTTCAAACATTTTGAAGACAAAGGCCATGTGAACTACTCTACGGCCAGAATCCTCAGGGTCATCCACCCTTCGCAATGGAAACCAAATCCCCTAGCCTTGCATAAACTTGAAACCAAAACCAATGAAGCCCTTCCATATAGAACCTCATATTCATATTTTGACTACCAACAAGCTTGGTGGAATACTTTCTGGAGAAAAAACGCCAACAACACTCATACTTGGCTATTTTTCTTCCAAAATTTTGACATTTCTTCTGCTCCTTATTGGTTCATCCGATGGTGGGAACACATGGGACCAACGGAAGATATAATCCACCCAAAACTCAGACCTGGTTATGAACTTTTTCTAGAAAAATTCACCCCATTACCTCCTGAGAAGAACTTTTCCAAACTGATGCTCTATTTCATCCATTTTGGAGTATCATGGGTTCTCGGCTGGTATTTTGATTACAGAAAATCCCCTGAAACTGGCATTCCCATTCTAATTAGACGTTTCAAAGTCAAATGGTGGGATGGATTTAAATTTTTTGATAAAGTCTCCATAGAAGCAGTTGATCTATTTCTTGAAAAACGATCAATTCCTTCTTGTCCTCCCCCACTCGGACAAAATGCTACCCCTTTTCTTCATGACAGGGGATTCATCCTTTCTAAATTAGCCTCAACTCAGTCACACCAACATATGGTTGATATGTTAAAGCAAACCCTTTCTGACATAGAGGAAACTCAGAGTTCTCGCTCTCACCATAGTGGGAATTCAAATGAAGATGATTGCTACGGAATCCTCCCAAGAATTCCATGGGGAGATGTGGCGGAAACTGAAGAAGAAAACGAAGAAATTGAAGATTTGTCCAAGCCATAAAAGACAAAAGACTTCAACCATTTTCTTCATCATTTCTAGCCGAAAGAAGCACCGTCAGCATTTCTTCTTTTCCACAACTTTCATCATAATGTCGGGTTACTATTCACTATTTGCTACAGTAATTCACTATTCACTGTAACACTGTGCACTTATTACTGTTCACTCGTGAACAATTTCTACAGTACCCGAATTTGCCTATAAAAGAAAGAAGACTCCTTCTCCAGAGAGGACATCTCTCTTAACCTCTCGTCCGAGAATATTTCTCAAACCTCTCCCTTCTCTCAAAGTTCTTCAAACATCTTCTTTGGAGAAATAAGAGACAGGAGACTGTCCATTTCTATTTCGGATCCTCACAATCCTTCTTCAATATTCTATACCCAGTAAGTTTCTCATCCGAGAAAGATCTTGTTTCCTACTTCCAAGATCTTTCAAGAACCCTTTCTATTTCCCATAGCGTGGAAAATCTTGTCGTTCTAGACTACTAAATAGTCTGAGTAATGGAAGAATTTCTACCACAGAAACTTTCATATTTCTGCACTTGTATTTCAGTTTCTACATTGTGTAATCTTTGAATACTGTTGCTGTAATCTTTCAGTACCATTTATATATATCAGTCATTTCTTATTTCTTTACTGCATTTACTTATACATACCCCACAAACGGCAGGTCGAACCGCCTGTGGATGGTCTGTATTGCACTTTAATTTACAACAATTTTCTGCATATATTATATATCCTTATTTCCTCTTACTGTTTTGCCATTTTCATTCAAGTATAGCAATACCACCTACATGGTTGGTTTAGAATTACTAGCAATTATTCTTATAGTCCTTTATATTCTGTTCGAGTACCTCTTAATATTAAATGCGCGCTATTTTATTTAATTTAATTTATTTAATTTCTTTTTGCGTTGAATACATACATTCCATCTTGCATTCTATTTTCCATTTCTATAGAGCTTTTTCTATTTCTAGTCCATCTTATATTTTCGATACCTTAGACGACTTTCTTCATCATCATTATTGGCGTCTTCAAGGAATAGATCAAATACTCTATATACTTAGGCGTTTTCTTCTACATCTATTTCTCTTCTCTTTATAAAGATCCCCAGATCCTTGGAAACTTATGGTAATTATATATATATATATATATATATATACACGTTGTTTCCGCATGTAATGTGTTTTCTCTGATTTGGGTTTTTGGGTCGGTGACGCAATCCTGGGAGCGTCGCACCTCACTTCGACCTATGCGCGGATGTTCAGGCTTCGTAGGGTACGGAGCGTGACATATATAGGTAACTTCTTGCGTTATGAATAATTTCTATGTTGTAAGTTATTAGTAATTTGTCAACATGTACGTATAGTAACTTCCCAAAGTCACGAGTGTTACATAAAAGTTAGTAATTGTTAGACGAGGTTAGTACTTTTTTCACAGAGAAAAATAAGTTGTAATATTCTTTTTCTTAAGTAAAAGGGCAAAGAGAGGCGATCAGTGCTAGGGACAAGTTTTGGATGTCATTGTAAGGGTCTTATATTTTCTTTGGAAAGTTCAATTTGAACTTTGCTAATTCGCATCCCTTGTGACAAGAGATTTCAAAGTTGGTGAGCCCGTCACCGCAACCTCACGAAGATACTAGCAGCTGAGAAACCTCATCACACGAGTGATGCTACTGCTATGTAATGTAACACGAGTCATTTAGAGCTTCTCTCATGATGTGAATCGAATTCGTGATCTCGTGAAATATAAGTTACCCTTTAGTCACTACACCAGCCACCTTGGTGGTATAAAATAGAACAGTAGGTTTCCACATTTTTTAATAGCTTTCTTCTGTAACCAAAGCAAGTAGTACTCAGTAATTTTGTAGGTGTTTAGCAACTTTTCAAGGTGAAATATTAATTTCGGAGTTGGTGAGTAAATTTTTTTTATTTCATTATATAAGTTTAAACCCAATACTTGGGTAAAGTTGGTAAGTGTTGAGCAACTTCCTAAAGAGCGAATTTTCTGAAATCAGTTGGTAGTTAGTTTTCTTGAAATTTACTTCTTTCTATTGAAACTTTTTTCAAAGAAGAGACAGCAAGTTCCCAGTTAATTTGGGTTTGCCTGATCGTACGGTTCTCCTTCTTTTCTTCTAAAGTGAACGGCCCCGATGGCCCAAGCACACAAATCCGTGCAAGAGTGCTATGCTGTTTGAAAGCATATACCGCCTCTTAAGACAGATACCTTTACTTGAACAAATATCAAGCACTGTATAATCCAAAGAGATACCGACCGTAGTCATTGTTCATTTTGGTTTCGGGCTAACATTTGAGCGTCAAGGACTCTTCGAGCACCGGAGTAAAATCTCAAATTTGTATTTGCCGAAGTCTTTTGTCCTGAGCACCTCAGGAATGACTGGAGCATAATACCCGTGCTTCTTGAGCAAGGAATGATCAGTAATCACTTCTCAACTCGATACTATTTTTGAGATGCTCGACGTGGAACAATGGCGATGATTCTGAAGCACGACAATTGTCCTTTCATTCCACCAACAGATATTAGGAGAATAAACATGGAGCTCAAATGTGCATGATTTTGCAGAAATTTCATTGCCCGAATTGTGTTCTATGTTCATTTTGGTTCTGTTCAGATAAAACAGATGAACTGTGATGCTGAATATATTGGTGTCATAATGAAATTCGGAGCCAACCCTCTTAGCAGTTCAAGACAATCGAACAATATATGATCATCACCAACAAAATAACAACCAGAAGTAGTCAAGCACCCCCAAATACACTAAGGGAAAAAAAGTCAAATTCTCTCTCACAAACAAGAAGCAGAGAGCAGAAACAATCATTGCCTGTAAGAGGCAAAGAAACTCAAAACACACTAAATATTGGATAACGGCATGTATATGAGTGAAGGTTACTGTCTTTATCCAGGATGACGGATGAAAATCCTGATCACAGTGTTGTGAAATTGTATTGCCATGTGCATTGCTTTATCACAGCAGACCGGTGTTTCATCAGCTTATTCCTTATCATTCCTTTGGTTCGCATGAAATTCATCTCAATCCCATCTGTTGATGACTGAAATCAGCCAAATAAAACATGCTTTTGCTCCGATCATACGGTCTTAAAGAAGATGGTGCTGCTCTTACTGACAGGTGCTTTCTTGGATGGAACAGTGTTGGATGAGACCAACCAGTTAGAAAGGCTCGTGTTCACTGCGCCAAAAGGTTTAGAAGCAACTGAATTAGATCCCAATGAGGAAGCTGAGGGACTAGATCTAGCATTCGGTGAAAATGGGGCGCTGAATTGTTTCTCCAATGCTACATTCTCCTTGTGATGGTGCTTCACCGGCGTGGCATTCGCCTTGACTCTTTTCCACTGCATAAGATTTTCGACCGGGTTTAGTACAGAATCGACGTATTGAGTCCTACATCGAGCATTTTCGCTTGTGCTCAGAGTTTTCGTTTCTAGGACACTCATGGAATGATGGGATATCAGGTTTTCAGTTTTGTCCAAATCTGACCGCCACAGAGAAACTTGCTCTTTCATACTCGAAGATACTGAAGAATTGAATTGCAGGGGAATTTGCTTCTGACTCGTTCTAGAATCCCGCATATTGCCATAACAATCGATATCGTCATCACTGCCTATATCATCGTCCTCATCTTCAAGCTCGAAATCGTCATCATCGTAGAGCAATTCCTCCTCCTCATCAGAGCTGTCTCTGCAGTTCTGATACCTATAGTTCTCCGAATAGCGAGCACCTGTTTTGGCAATCGAACCCTCGTTAAGTACTGTTGAGGATGGATCTAACCGGGATGTTTCATCGTCAGGTTTTCTCTTATCTTCCTCTTTATCACTTTCCGAGAAATAAGCATCCGCATTCGGGATCGGCTCATAGGTCTGGACATTCAAGTTGAACCGGACTTTCTTTCGGGTCTTCGCACTAGATTGTTTTTTGCTATATATAAGAGCAAAAGCATTGCAAAATTATAAGTACCCTCCTAATAAATCAGTATTTCAAGAAACTTAACGTACAGAGATTGGACTAACCTCAAGGAAGAAGTCGAGGTGCTGGAGTCCTGACCAATTTCCAGATCTAGTTGGGATGAGTTATCCAGAGGCTCATACTTCCCATGACCAACCTGCAACAACCCAAAAACACAAGCACTCAGCATCAATCACGAAATAGAGGAAGAACAAAAATGAAACTTTGGAAACAAAAAGGGCCTCATGTACTTGGTCTCCAGAATGGATTGGCTTTCTTCTACGCCCCCGCTTCTTGGAGAGCCCGAAACACGCAAGAAAGCACCCCATCAATGGTGGGGGTGGGTTCTGCAGGGGCGAGTGTGTCTCTCTTCAAGGCTAGAAGATCTTCACGGAAGGAGTTTGCCTCAAATGGAGAAAGCCCATGAAGGAAACAGGGGCAGGGAGAGACCGTGCGCGTTCTGTGGGTGGGTGTTGATGGGCATTTGATTTGAGGGAAGAGAGAGAGAGAGAGAGAGAGAGAGAGGGTTTCAAATCTGTGCTGTGGCTCCAAAGTGTTTGAAAAAAGGGAACGTTGTAAGTCTCATAATGATGGAGGAGGAGAAGAGGTGGTGGCGGTGGGCACTCGTGCTTTGATTTAATGAGGAGAGATAAAAGATGGAGACAAATCCAGCTTTGTCTGACAGCTTGCTGGTTACATCATCATGCTCTCTTTTCGCCCATGAAACTTCTCTTCCTCCATAATGAATAAAATAATTTCCTAGAAGAAATCCTTACTTCAGAATGCATTACGTTTGGATTTTATGTACAACTAGACAACATTGGAAATGTGGAAAGAAGATTCAAATTTCATATGACATAACATATTTAACCTTTTTTTTTAACACCAATAGAGATAAGCTGTTTTCTTAGTAAATTTTAGGGTTAATATCACAAAAAATTTAATGAAATTCTATAACGAGCATTAATAAGATTTTTCGTTATTCATGATAAAGAATTTTCAAATGGATTCTCATTTCAAGTAAACAACACTTCTCATTTGTGATCGACAATAGCCAACAAAGAAAGGCGATTAGCAACTGCGGTGATCGGCGATTAGTGGCCGGTGGCGGAGATTGGCAAATGGGAATGGCAGCTATGATGGAGTTGGGTTTTTTGGTAGATTCATGACGTTAGAAATGTGGACTCATAATATCAAAACTATTGCTAGGTAATCCAATTCCGCATTTTTCAGCAACCCTATTTCAAGTGGAATCCAATTCCACCTTTTGATTTCTCTCCAAACATGAAAAATATAGGAATTAGAATCCCATTCCTCATTACAAACCTAAAGTCCATTACCATCTCTCTCAAATATATGCTGCAACACAAGCCTTCAGTTATCGCTTCTTCTCTGTTTGTTCTTCTGTCCTTTCTTCTATCCTATTTTCAAATTATGAACGATTCGCTTCAACTCCTTTTTGGCTCTTGTAGCGTTGTGGGCACCTGCAACGTCACCGAATGCGAAAAGAGACGCCATTGCGCTCGCCATTTTGATCGGTCTTTAAAGGGAGCTCCTCCAAGAATTGGAAGTTCTGCACATGAAACCATTTCATCTCACAAATCTATTGACAGAGTGATTTTGAAACGAATGATTTGTCATCACACTCAAAACATTCAAAAAAACAAGAAAGTTGTGGCAGCTCGAGAGTTGGGTCATTTTTCAATGCATGATTAACACAAAGGATGATTTTTCATGTTGGGTCAATAACAGCAATCCATGATTAACACAGGAGCTTTAGTAAGTAAAATCATGACAAAACTGTCCTAATCGAATCTTGAAATCTACAATATCCGGAACTGCAAAGCCTGAGCATTACCAAAATTATGCACGACTTGATACCCAACCCAAGGTAGAATCTTACAGATGCAGAGGTTGGTACTTGCTCGTTGGCACTGGTCAATTCCGGCTGGAAGCAACTCTTTGGACTATGCCATTTGATTGGTCTATAGAAATTGAATTTCCACAAAAGAGCTCCATAATATACATAGCTCAGTCTTGCCACGCTAACTTGTGCCACTCTTTGCCTTTGAAATCATATTATGAAGAGAAAGAGACGGTTTCAAACCTAACTTCACCATGGCATTCAGTAAATCCTCTGCCTCTTCCCACTTGCAATCCTTGCAAAGAACCTCGATGGTATGACTGTAGCTGCCGAAGTTAGGAACCATTCCTTTCTTGCCCATTTCCGAAAGCAAACTCAGGGCCCTATACGAGCTGCCCTCTTTGCAGTATCCGTGGATCATTGTGTTGTATATCACATCGTTGGGCTCAACACACCCATCATGCATTGACTTGAGCAGCTTCGATGCTTCCTTCATATTACCATTCGTGCACAACCCGTGTACTAAAACACCGTATGTGTGTGCATCAGGAATGAACCCTGCCTTCTGCATGGACGAATAGATGTCGGATGCTTTCTCCATGTCGTCCGATCGCGCGAAGGCATCTATTAGAATAGTATAGGTCACTATCGAAGGAGAGATGCCTCTCTCCTCCATATCCTTCACCAAATCAGTCACTGCAGGCAAATTCTTGGCTCTAGCGAATCCAGCAATCAAAGTGTTGTATGTAATCAACGATGGGGAGTGACCATTTGACTTCAGTTGATCAAATAAGCTGAAAGCCTTATCCAACTTCCCACAGTGACAAAATCCATGTATGAGCGTATTATATGTAATCACGTCCGGATTCATACCGCTCCTTTTCATCAAGTCCACCAGCCTCTCGGCTTCCCAAACTCTCGACTCACGACACAGCCCCCGAACGAGAACGTTGAATGTACCAACGCTGTAAGCGATCCCTCGCTCGCGCATTTCGTCGAACAGTTCGAAGGCTCTGTCTACATCGCCTCCCCTGCAAAGCACGTTGATCATGAGATTGCAAGTATGTACGCTCGGAACAACCCCACTAACCTTCATCTTTCGGAACAGCTCGAAACCGTCTTCCTTCATGCCTTTCCTCAGATACCCATCAAGCAACACTCTGTAGGTGTTGCGCTTGGCAGCCAAACCCAGCTCACTCATCTCGGAGAACAATTCTCCGGCCCTTTCGACGTCGTCGCTTTTGCAACAGCCATCGATCAAGGCCGTGTATACGTAAGCGACCGGAGACCAGTTCATCTCCTTCAACCGGGCGAAGATCTCGAGACCCCTGTCCAAGCGACCGGCTTCGCAGCAGCCCTTCACCATGATACCGAGGCTCCGCTCGTCGACGGTTCCGGGTTTGGCCCTAGAGTCACTGAACAGGCGCCACGCCTTGTCGAACGAGCCGGAACGAATGAGAGAGGTCAGCAGGCTGTTGAAGTTGCTGGGGCAGGGGACGAGGCCATTTTTCGCCATTCGGGGGTCAAACGATCATGGTCTCGCTCCGTCGATGGAGACTGCAAAAGGGCAAGAAGGATTGAGTAGTACTAAGGTGTCGTTGGGTTGGGAGGTGTGATCAATGAGAAGGCGTCGAGTGGCGGGGCTTCCACCATTTTTGGAGCGATAGTGAGAGCTTGCCGGGCTTCTTCTCTCTCTGTCTTTCCCTTATATATATGCTAAGTAGAACCGACACCGACATACGACACGTGACATGAAAATATTTAAAATTGATCCCGTGCATGTCAGAATGGCAGGTTGGGACGCTGGACTCACATGTCACTGACGTGTCCGGAGTCTTGATCACGTGTCAGATGTCTGGCTCCTGTTGACCACGTGTCAGTGTCTGACACGCGTCCGACCCCAACGCGGAGGGCCCCAGGAGAGTGTCCGTTCTTCCTAGCATATGTGTTGGCAAATTGAATTGTCATTCAATTTCAAGTTCTATGGAATGCAAAAATGCCGTAAGTTGCCTCTGAATAAGGCTCTGGCCATCTTTCATTAGTCCCCTGACGGTTACTTGATCTATGAAAGGTTAACTCGTGCTATTCAAACTAAGTTACCAACCCATGTTAAGAATGCTAATATCAGATTGAGGAAATTACCGTCACGGGACGCGATCTCGTCTTGTTCCGATCGAAACTGTCTAGATTAGTCTCTCTCTCTCTCTCTCTCAACTCGCATCATCTCATGCCTGTGCAACCTGAGTCAAAAGCAGTTGGAGAATAGCTTATTTACACCTTGAAATGCAGATGATTTGCTACTAGTCGCAGAAGAAGAATTTTGGCCTATTCCTTCTCTGAATCAATAACTGCACCCATTTGAATATCTTTCTGGCCATAAAAAAGAGAAATTTTTCTCTCAACAGGATTAATTTGCACGTTTGAGTATGGTGCTCACAACCAAAGAACATTGAATCACCGAAAGAAGCAACAAAAGTTTCCCAGAACCAAGGGCTATATGATCCTGAGGGAATCAATTGTGAGCTGGCTCAAATGGGCTGTGCTTAGTCACTTCGCAACCAAAAGATCAACTCGACGACGGGAAACTCACGAACGGGTTGGCAAAAGCAGCATCGTTGCCTGGGCGTGAGAACACAATCTGCATTTCGGAGTTCATCAAAAAATTACACTTTGTAGAAGCAGCGCCAAAAGAAAAAGTGCATTGTAATCTGCAGTTGTGTTATTTTCGACTTGACGAGAGTGAAAGCAACTTCTCTCATCACGAGGAAAGAAAGTCGTACTGCCTAAAACAAGGAATCACCTGATAATTTCCGAGGGTGTGAGACTTGAAACCAGCTGCACAATAGTCGAAGTAGTACTCCCACGTCGTCATGAACTTTTCGTCGAATCCCAGAGCTATTATTTTCCTACAAAAGGAGAGAGGTGTCATGACTGATGACAAAACTGAGCAATTGCACCAAAGCGATCGCAGCATCATGTCGATTGTCACCTCTGTTTCTCCATGAAGTTCTTCCTCCAACATCGAAGTGTTCGGTAGTAATGGATTCCTATGTTGTCCAGATGCTCCACGCTGCAGTGGAAGACCTTTCGGTGAATAGACGAAGCGAAGAGCAAAGAAACTTATGTACTTAATGTTACGCAATTGTACCAAAGTCGGGACACAGAGGCCATAGCTGATGTTATCCTGCTTAAGGAAGGCAGGCAGCCACCAGGGAAGACATATTCTTTTATGAAGTCTGAACTCCGCCTGTATCCGTCGTACCGTTCATCGGGTATGGATATGAACTAGTAAAATTTAACACACCAATGAAAAAAAAATCACAACTTTTGAAACAATGATTCAACCTGCCAAGCCATTGTATGTCACATGCCTGTAGAACAAGAAGTCCGTCTTTGGCTAGCGCCGATTCGCAACAGCCGAAGAACTCCTCCATGTATTCGTGGCCAACTGCTTATATCTTCTCACTGTGAATTCATTCCATTAGGAGAGTCTTTTAAGCAACTTTTTGGTCTGTTTAACCATATCAAGAAAAGACAAAATGGCGAGAAACTCACCAGGAAATGATCCTGTCATATTTGTAGGTACTGGGCAATTGGCGATAATCGCAAAGAAGGAATTTGATGCGGTCCTGCATCGAAAGGAATACATTATCTCTTGGACCAAATAAAGTAAGTTTGCAAGTTCAAAATGCTGGTAAATGCCGGTGTATTTGCATTGCTTGAAGCCCTGCTTCTTTCACTCTCAATTCGGCATACTTCAGTTGCTCTTTTGACAAAGTAATGCCGGTGTATTTGCATCCGGTTTGCCTGACAACTTCAATGGCCAAGCTTCCCCAACCGCAGCCGATTTCAAGAACTTCATGTGTCTTTTCAATTCTTGCCTACATTTTTTTAAGGCAAAGTATTAGTCACAAAACAGTCGAATGTTAACTCGTCAAGCAGCCCGAATTTAATAGCAAGTAAAACTTACTTTTTTAATCAAAAGAGAGATTTTTCTCAACTGTGCCGCCTTTAGGTCTTCACCTGCCATCTATCAAATTTTTCGACAGGATAACAGTGCGACATTATGCTGAGCCACTAGACTTCATTAATATATGGATTTGTATTTATTCTCACTTCTAAAGCACATATTCAGCAGCAAAATTTCAAAACAGGGTTGTGGCTGCTGACCTTGAATACCGCACAGGAGTATGTCATAGTCTCATCCAAGAACAGCGAAAAAAGTTCATTACTCTGCAAACACGACGAAATGGAAATCGGCGTTACAGAATACCATATGCACAAGCACAATCTTGCTTCTGATAAACATCAATGTCGATAAACTGACAACGTATTCTGGTTCGTTCTGTTCTCATGAGAAAATGCTAGGAAAAAAGATTAGGAATAAAAGTATCTACCAGATCATAATGCCGGGAGATGTTCCTGCGAGCTTGAGTCAAAGCGTTTTGCCTTGAAACATGCTTGAAGAAGTACTTAGCCGACGCAAAACCAGCTGTTAAGAACATCGGTGTCCACCAACCCATAATAAAAAAGGAGCAGCCACTGGTTTAGTATCTTTAAAATCATACAAAGTCAAAAACATTTTGTTCCAATTAGTAACGTATTGAGTACCTTTTTTTACTTAATTTCGAGACGGCAGTATCAGAATCTCTGTTGGCTATGAGAATCTGCCAGTTTCCATATTGTTGACAAGCGATTAAGCATTTGATATGTTTAATAGGATACAGCATTTATAGAAGGGAAAATTTCAATTAAGGATCTAAAGTGGGTCTCTTTTCTCAAAAAAGGATCCAAAGTGGACATAGTGCCAAATAAAGGTCTAAAGTGCCTAATCAGCCTTAAATAGGGGCTCAAAGTGCCCAATCAGTCTCAAATAGGGGCTTAAAGTGCCCAATTAGTCTCAAGTAAAGACCTGAGTTCGCCGGCCGGTCAAATGCTTACCAGCCGACAAGCACGTCACTATTCCGACGATTGGAACAAGGGAAATTTCATATTTTACTTTTAAATTTTTTTTTTGTTTTTCCTTTTTTTGTTTTTTTCTTTTCCTTTTCTTCTTTTTTTTTTTCCTCTTTTCCCTCTACCGACCATAGCTAGGCCCCGCGGAGGTTGTCGGCCTCAGGCGGAGGCTGCCCTCGCTGGTGTCGGGTGAGGGTCGCCCTCGCCTGGGCTAGTTGGGCAAGGGCTACCTTGCCTGACACCGGCGAGGGCAGCCCAAGGTCCGGTGAGGGTCACCCTCACCGGCTTCGGGCAAAGGCGACCCTTGCTCGACCCTGGGTTGCCCTCGCCGGTGTTGAGCAAGGCGGCCCTCGCCTAGCCCAAGCTGTCGCAACCTCCCCGAAATGGCCCCGAGGCCTACGGGGTTTGGCGAATGGATTACTAAGTTAGACCTAGCTCGAGCTCTCCCGAGTCCATACCAATTCGCGACTTAAATTTAAGTTGTTAACATGCACACCGATTTCAACTAGGAGTCGCCACTAATCAATTTCTGGTAGGTCGATTAGACACCTAAGCGAAGCGCGGGAGAAATGCTTCACTTCTACGAACCAGAGATTCAACGGGTACGGGGACTTGATTACACTAATCGACTAATTAGTGCCCTTTCGGTACCTAATCTTGTTCAATTCACCACCTAACATGCTCTCGCTAATCGGAAGTCTCAAAATTCCATTCCTAAGCTAAGGGGAACGACAATCAATATCTAAACCTAAACATGCATAATCAACTACATGCAAGGTTAATTTAAATGTGCAATTCAAAGTGTGTGAACCAAGCATCGTGAGATTAAATATGACACTAAACATGCGAAAAAGGGCGAGAAAACTAATTTCAAAATCCAAATAAAAACTTTTGATTTTTGATTTTTTTTTAAATTTTTTTTTAAAAAATTTTAATTAATTTTTTTGGAATTTCTGAAAATTTTCGGAAATTTTTTTTGAAAATTTTTTTTGAAAAATTTTTCGAAAAAGGAAAATAATAATAATAAAATAAAATAAAATTTGAACTTTTCTTTTTCTTTTTTTTTAAAATTTTTAAATTTTTTTTAAAAAAATACAATATTAAAATAAAATAAAACGGGTCCGGGTCGGATCTCCACATCCGACCCGGATCGGTGCCGACTCGGGCACGCCGGCCCGGGTCCGCGACGGAGCCGGGCTCATATGTTGAGCCCGGTAAAATTTTTTTAAAAAAACAAGAAAGGCCCAACCCCAAAACTATTTCATTTAAAAAAGAAAGAAAAGCCCAAAGCCCAGCCCACTATGAAGGAACTAACAACACTTTTAACCCAAATCCTCAAAATTCCGACCCCAATCGCGAAAGGCCCAAAACCGGGTCATACCCGCGAACCCGACTCGCCGGAAACCCTACCCGGTTCACCCGCGCGTCCGACCCGGTACGCGACCCGACTCGCGGTCGCTGCTCCGGCTTGGAGCTCACTTGGTTCCCACGGCCGGGACCGTGCCCGGCCCTTCGCTCGCTTAGCCCTGGCCTCCACACTCGATGCGACCACCGCCGAGCCTTCTCCGCCGCCTCTGGTTAGCCCAGGCTGAGGGCTCGGCCTCCGCTCGGCTGGCCGCCATACCGCCGACCACCACACCGCCGGCCCATCTTCAGATAAAGCAAAACACATGCGCCGCGGAGTCGGAACAAAATCACGGACTACTCCAAAGCAAACGGCACACACAGAGATCGCCACAACAAAGGGGTGAAGGCGAGTATCACACCAGAACGTCGACTCGGCGACGAACGGGAAACACACAAAACGAATCTAACTCGGGCATTTCGTCGAGCAAGAGATGAGCGCTACCCAAACAAATGATTTTCGACCCCACCGAGACTCCGGACTGGGCCGGGACGCTCGACACGTGAAATGTAATACGCGGGAACAAAGCTCAGGGGACGGCGCGGCCGGAGCTCGCACGAGTCGGCCGGCCGTGAGCTCCCGCCGGTGTGCCCAAAAACAGGGCAGCCCACAATAAACGAAAAACGGGGGTGGCCGCGGTGGTGCACCCTACCCGGCTTGGCGACGACAGTCGGAAGGCGATCTCGATGAATCAAGCTATAGCCAACCGTCTCAGAGCCGTCAAGCCGAGATCCTCGGGGATTCGACCCAAAGAAACTCACCGGAAAGTCGAGCACCCGGGAATGGAGAACGCAAGCTCGAGGGGATTGGGAGCGTCAGTCGGGACTCACCTACGACCAAGGTGTCGGCTAGGGCTCCGCTTACTCTCCGTATTTCTCCAAACTCTCCCCTCTCGGCTCCGGGTCTCCCCTAAACTCTCTCTCTCTCTCTCTCTCGGGTCTCTCCCTCTCGAATGTCCCCTCTGGGTCTCCCTCGCCGATCTCAACTCTGTTTCTCTCAAAACCCCTCTCTCGCTCTGTGGACTCTGTGTTCTGGCTTCCCCCGGTCTCCATCTTGTCCCCCTCGCTCTCCGGTCCCCCTTTTCTTCTCACGGAACTCTCCTTCCTTCTCTCTCGAAACTCTCCCTGCCTCGGAACTTTGCCCTCCTCTCCCTCTTCTGCTCCTTGCTGCGCTGCTTTTGTCCTCTTCGTTTTCTTTTTCACGCAAAAAGGGGGGTAGAGAAGTGAGCCAGCGTTGACTGATTCAACGCTGGCCTTTCTCTTTCTCTCTTTTTTTTTTATTTTTTTTAAATAATTTTTTTAAATTCAATTTTTTAAAATGAACATGGAAAATATGTTCTAATAGGCCCTATTAGTGCAAATGCACCTAATAACTATATGCCATGCAGTTTTAATGAAAATATTTTTGGTTTAGGGGTTAAAAATTAAACCCTAATTTTTATGCGATAAAACCCTAAATGATTTGGGCAAAATTTAGGTGTCAACAGCTGTCCCTCTTTGAAGGGAAGTTCGAAGAAGTTCCATTCAAAGACAAAAGACACTTAAATTTTGTTCATGGAGGGCATGAGAAGATGCATGAGAGATGATGAACGGGCCTGTGACTAAATGAAGAGGGAGCCTACTGTGTACAAACGGGCTTTTGGCTACATGAAATCTTACAATGTAAAGAAGGAAACTTTGAGCTGCGAACGCTCGCGAGGTCAAAAAGCTTACCGGGCAAGGAAAAAGAACGACTCTGGGCTACGAAAGCTCGCCAGGTCGATGCGGTGCACTAGGCTGCGAAAGCTCGCCGGGCAAGAAAAGAGGAGGACTCTGGGCTGCGAAAGCTCGCCAGGTCGATAAGGTGCTCCGGGCTGCGAAAGCTCACCGGGCAAGGAAAGAGAAAGACTCTGGGCTGCGAAAGCTCGCCAGGTCGATGCGGTGCACCGGGCTGCGAAAGCTCGCCGGGTAAGAAAAAAGGAGGACTCTGGGCTGCGAAAGCTCGCCAGGTCGATAAGGTGCTCCGGGCTGCGAAAGCTCACCGGGCAAGGAAAGAGGAAGACTCTGGGCTGCGAAAGCTCGCCAGGTCGATGAGATGTTCCGGGCTGCGAAAGCTCGCCGGGCAAGGAAAGGGGAAGACTCTGGGCTACGAAAGCTCGCCAGGTTGATAGGGTGCTCCGGGCTGCGAAAGCTCGCCGGGCAAGAAAAGAGGAAGACTCTGGGCTGCAAAAACTCGCCAGGTCGATAAGGTGCTCCGGGCTGCGAAAGCTCGCCGGGCAAGGAAAGGACTCTGGTGACATTTAGGGACTAAAACCCTGTAAACATCAGAAATTTCACTTAGGGAGTAAAAACCCTATAAGCAGCTAAGATCCCACCTAGGGACTAAAACCCTATAAACGGCAATAGGAACGACACCTTAGAGGAACGCCTAGGGAATAAAACCCTATGAACGTCTAAGATTCTGCCTAGAGGCTAAAACCCTATTGAACGGTAAACGAACGACACCTTAGAGGAACGCCTAGGGACTAAAGCCCTATAAACGTCAAAGATTCTGTTTAGGGATTAAAACCCAACAAGTACGCCTAGGGACTAAAACCCTGTGAACGACGAAGGGACTAAAACCGAGTAAGTACGCCTAGGGACTAAAACCCTATGAACGTTAAAGATTTAGCTTAGGAACTAAAGCCCTGCGAACCTTTTGAAATCAGGGTTTTGAAAAAGACCCTGAACCTTTTGAAATCAAGGTTTAAGGATAGACCCGCAACCTTTTGAAATCAGGGTTTAAGGATGACCAGGAACCTTTTGAAATCAGGAACCTTTTGAAATCAGGGTTTAAGGATGACCCGCAACCTTTTGAAATCAAGGTTTAAGGATGACCCGCAACCTTTTGAAATCAGGGTTTAAGGATGACCCGCAACCTTTTGAAATCAGGAACCCTTTTGAAATCAGGGTTTAAGGATGACCCGCAACATTTTGAAATCAGGGTTTAAGGATGACCCGCAACCTTTTGAAATCAGGGTTTAAGGATGACCCGCAATCTTTTGAAATCAGGGTTTAAGGATAGACCCGCAACCTTTTGGAAAGAGTGGTGAGGTGTACATACCTGTATGTCAGATTGGATTGCTTAAAAGCCCTCTGTCAGCGAGGCTTGAAAAGACTCAGACACTTAGGGGTCCTTGTTCGAGGATTTGATAGATCGCCTATTGTGTCCTTGCCAGCAGGGTCTTGAGAATTCATGAATGCCTGGATGCATCTTAGCATTTCCGAGATCAGCATAAAGGTTGGTGTTTGAGGAAACGTCACCTGTCTTACAGGATTAGTAATAACAGGTACGTGTTATAACAAGTGCTCTAGTAGCGAGTGCGTGCCAGGCAAGATAACATCACAATAGGCCATATCAAAATGGTATCATCAATGAAAAAGTACTGATTGCACGAGCAATTTAGAATAGACTCAATTGTCTGGAAAGCATTCAATATCCTTCAATATTGCAAAATTGCCTTAATGCATGAAGGACGTCATTAATCATCAAATTCCCTTAGGAGAAAGTCTTTTATCAAAGTGATGTTAACTTCCGAAGAGAGCCTATTAAGTATGCTAAACAAGAATTCCTTAGTCTGAAAGGACTTCTCACATATTCTCAAAAAGGCTGTTTGATCCCATCCATTGATGTGGGAAGTAGACATGATCTCTCTATATACCTCACGCTACTAGTGTCGAAGGTTTTGAGAATCATTCGCAATAAGTACACGTTGACCAATCCAAGAGGTCTTTTAAAGGACTGTAATGTGGGTTTAGTCATGGTTTCAACAACGGATAAGCATCATCGGCTAAGGAATGAAATAATTTTCAATCAGCATCTCGATCAGGTTTACAAGTCAAGAAACCTTAAGATAAGATAAGACAACTTTGCCCCGACTTCTTCAAGCGATAATTTGTTTGGGAATCCAAATTTCTGCTTAGACCATCCTAATCTGAAGAGACTTTGGAGAAGGTTATAACATTGATTTGGGTAAAGGCTCGAAAGGCTCAGAAATTTTCAAAAGGGGTTTAGGAGTTGGTGATTATCATAGCATCATTACCATATCATCCAATCTTTTGAAGGCACTCGACTTCTGAAATTCAACTCGTCTCGAAAGTCCATTGACTAATCGTTTTAATGTAAGAGCTTTGCTCCTTTCTCTAATGACTTTTGCTTTTGCAATGATTTTTTTTTTCAAGCATTTTGCTTTTGACATTCCCCCTTTTTTTCATGAGAATTTTTCTCTTGATGCAACTTTTTTGCTCTGGGCATTGGCCTTGCTTTTACCAGGCACACTGCTTTTTCATGCCCCCTAGTTTTCATTTGACTTTTGCTCTTTTCATTTTTTTTTGAGCTTTCAAAACTTTCGAGATGTTTTTCACACCGTCTCATGAGTACCAATTGTCTTGATAAATCACGTGCTTTGCCCCAGTGTAGGGAGATAATCACCATTTGGGTTTTAGAAATGAATATTTAGGCTCAACTTGGCTAAGCAAAGGATATGAGTGTGTTTGGGTAGAGAAATGAATGCTCTTCTTCATTTTGGGATATTTCAAGCTTCCACAAGGACTCACCTGAAGTTACCACAAAAGATTAATGCAAGTAAGGGCAAAGAAGTCTTTTTCATCTTTTCCTCCAAAGCATGTCAACCAAAACCTCCAAATTTGCCCCGTTGTAGGGTGGTTCTTGATAGGGGTATTTTGCAAACTCTTCACATTCAATGGTTCAAATGGGGCTAACTATGATCACCTGTAGTGTATAGGATAGAAGAAGGAAATGCCTCCTTTCATTTCGATCCATGTACTACTTGCGAATGAATCTCTTGCTCTTAAACAACACTAATTTTCTCTTCCACTCAACTCTCAAAGTGTTTGTGGGACGTGTTTGGGAATGGCTTGCCTTTCCTCATTCTAAGTATTTCTTACTTGGCATTATTAACATCTCCCTTTCATTTTGTTGAGATCATCACGAATTGATTAATCTCCACAGGGCATTTTGATTCAAAATGAATGAGCCGTCAAGCACAAAAACAATTTTTTAATAAGGATGATATTCAAAATTTTTGTGAAGAGCTTGCTTTTTCAGTCTCCACTTTAGTGCTTGTTTTTTTTTCAAAACCATCAAAGGCTTTTTTTGTGATGAAAACTGTCCATTTGATTTCCATTTGAATTTTGGGAGAAGGGTACTTACCTGCGTCATGGCGACTTGGTAAACCTATAAAGAATAAAAAGGAATGTGTTAGTTAAAGACCCTTTAAAGATTGAAAAATTGGGAACGATACAACATTACCCCTCGTTGGCATTTGTCCTTCAAGTCTTTGATGCTTCCTATCAAAGGAAAAAAAATCGTGTCAAAAATTGTATTAAAATGGACAACTGGAAACGATACGATTTACCCTTCATTTGAATTTGCCTTCTTGGGTGTTTGGCAACTCCATTCATTCGAATTTGCTTCCTTGTATGTTTGGCAACTCCCCTCATCCTCCTTCTTCCACCTTGGTCTTTCCAACGCCATCGAATTCACTAAGTCCCAGTGAACGTTAGAGACTGAAAGAGAGGGATACTCCCTGCTTCGACGTTTGAGGGCATTACTTCATGGATGCTTTCCCCGATACATTCCTCTATCTGCAAAATGAGAGATGACCCAAGTCATTTCCATTCTTGTTTGAGCTAATTCAGGAACGATATACACCCTTTTGTTTTGGGGATAGCTCAATTCTGGACTAAGTTGTCCTCTTCGTGCAATCTCGTCGCTTGAGCTTTTCCTTTGCAACTCCTTCCTCAAAGTTGCTTGATATTCCCTTTTAAGTGTTCGGAGGCACCATCCACAACCTGACCTGCCCTACATTTATCTGTCCGGTATATGTCTCTTTTGCATCCATCCACTTGTTGGAGGAGAAGGAACTTACTCACAGACTTGATTATACTAAAGCTATTTTTGCCCCAGCTAGATGACACTCGCCCTAGTCAGATGCTTTCTCTTCCGGAGACTTCAGCATGTTCAATACTCTTTCATGCCTTCTTACAGACACTTATTTGATTTTCATTTTTCTTTGCTTGGGTCTTCCACTTTTGATCATCTTGACTATTCATGCCCCTGACTATTTTCACATGTCCTTAGCTTGATGGACAAAAGTTCTTCAAATGCACTATTTTGCCCCATTATGACGCAACCTTTCATTTGTCATCATGGGATGGACGGTTTGGCCTCGTCATGTCTTTCTAACTGGAAGCATTATTGCTATGGTCAAACACATTCTTTCGCCCCTTTACCTGTTTTGACAAAAATGAATGAACAAGTCAATTGTTGTACAAAGAGTTCTTATTGGAACGATTACAGAGTTACCATCTCACGATGTCCTTTTGCAAATCAACCTGCAAAATTGGCCAGGTGAAGAGATACAATTTTATGCAAGTCATTCTTGAAACTCAATTTTAAAACACTTCGAAGGTAAGGCATAAAAACCTAACTCGATGACTCAATTGGAAATATTGCAATTACTTTCAAAGGACAATGATCTAAATTAGAACCTCGTTACTCAAAGACGTGAGTTGCGTGATTTACAAAAATATTGATTGGGTTCACAATTAAAACCCAAATCGGAAAACATTGGTTCCCAAGGATAACGTTTGAAAAACTCTTGAATAGAGGAGTGCAAGCAAACAGTTCCCGTTCTAACTCTAAAGTACACTTCCTTGCATGATTAAGCAAGAGAAATCCAAGGGATGACTGTTACGCATAACCTGCGAAAGGAAGACAATGTTAGTATGTGAATGAAAAAGTGGTCTTTCACCGATGCCGCCTCTTATGACGAAAGCGAGGCAACAATACATGCCCCCATGATTCTTATTTGTGGGCATTTAGTATTTCACCAAGATTTCATAGTAAGTGGAGACATCATTAAAAGATCGAATTGCGGCTATCAATCGAGCGCCCTTTTTATTCCAAAAGTTTCATCGCAAAATACGGCATCAATTTTGAAAGACTAATTTGCGATTTCATTTTTGCAAAAATGAGGTGATTCCTATTTACAAAATTAATACACAAAAAGTGATTTGAATTTTGATTCTGAAATGTGAACAAGAAAGAATTTTATTGAAAATGCGATTTCAATTTTATGCCCCAAGATGCAATCTTGACTTGAAAGAATTTCCGCACAAAAAATGTGATTTTAAGCCTATAACTGAAAATTTAGACAAAACCATCTGTTTTGGTAGGGCTAAATCAAAGGTGTTTGTGATTTATGCTCAAGGTTCACTGTCAAGAATGATTGTCTAAAATTTTCAATTATGAGCTCAAATCACCTAGGACACTTGATTGATCTCCGCGAATTTCAAAAATGAAAATTTCAATCCAAAGTGAGCTAATAACGAGAGGAATCATACTTATAGTGAGTGACGATCGTTTTTTCTTTTTCTTTCTTTTTTAAAAAAAGACACAAAGACACGCATATGCACTCGTGAGGTTCATTTTCTATCTAGACAGTTTAACAAGGTGAAGCTAAGAGGGTGATCTGACCGTCGCAGTCTCGCGTTGGTATCAGGTCCTCTTAACTCCGGCTCAGTCGAAAGAAATATCCTATAGTCACGCGGTCTCGCGGATAAGGATAAACACTTACGATACCAGAAAAGAATTTTCGGGGAGAAGAAAAGCAACCTCTACATCGCGGTCTCGCGTTCGAGGTTGTATCTTTCTTAACACCATCCTAAAGTATCCTATCGCGGCCCAGGTTCGGCAGCATGGTTGTGTGTGCGATAGTGTAGTGCTAAAACATCTAAAGCATGCACAACAATGTATAGGCAAACAATGCTTCAAACGTCTGAAAAAAATAAACATTAGTTCCCTAAATCTCAAAACCTGCAAAACAAGGGGTTAATGGCGAGAACATTCACGTTAGGGATGTATATAAACAAGAAAAATGGCCTAAGTCCACAAAATCTCCCCAGCGGAGTCGCCAAGCTGTCGCGACCTCCCCGAAATGGCCCCGAGGCCTACGGGGTTTGGCGAATGGATTACTAAGTTAGACCTAGCTCGAGCTCTCCCGAGCCCATACCAATTCGCGACTTAAATTTAAGTTGTTAACATGCACACCGATTTCAACTAGGAGTCGCCACTAATCAGTTTCTGGTAGGTCGATTAGACACCTAAGCGAAGCGCGGGAGAAATGCTTCACTTCTACGAACCAGAGATTCAACGGGTACGGGGACTTGATTACACTAATCGACTAATTAGTGCCCTTTCGGTACCTAATCTTGTTCAATTCACCACCTA
The DNA here is from genome assembly GCA_031216235.1 of Syzygium jambos. Classification (NCBI taxonomy): domain Eukaryota; kingdom Viridiplantae; phylum Streptophyta; class Magnoliopsida; order Myrtales; family Myrtaceae; genus Syzygium; species Syzygium jambos. The sequence continues at coordinate 26,894,178 of CM062227.1, forward strand.
ACATGCTCTCGCTAATCGGAAGTCTCAAAATTCCATTCCTAAGCTAAGGGGAACGACAATCAATATCTAAACCTAAACATGCATAATCAACTACATGCAAGGTTAATTTAAATGTGCAATTCAAAGTGTGTGAACCAAGCATCGTGAGATTAAATATGACACTAAACATGTGAAAAAGGGCGAGAAAACTAATTTCAAAATCCAAATAAAAACTTTTGATTTTTGATTTTTTTTTAAATTTTTTTTAAAAAAAAATTAATTAATTTTTTTGGAATTTCTGAAAATTTTCGGAAATTTTTTTTGAAATTTTTTTTTGAAAAATTTTTCGAAAAAGGAAAATAATAATAATAAAATAAAATAAAATTTGAACTTTTCTTTTTCTTTTTTTTTTTTAAATTTTAAATTTTTTTTAAAAAAATACAATATTAAAATAAAATAAAACGGGTCCGGGTCGGATCTCCACATCCGACCCGGATCGGTGCCGACTCGGGCACGCCGGCCCGGGTCCGCGACGGAGCCGGGCTCATATGTTGAGCCCGGTAAAATTTTTTTAAAAAAACAAGAAAGGCCCAACCCCAAAACTATTTCATTTAAAAAAGAAAGAAAAGCCCAAAGCCCAGCCCACTATGAAGGAACTAACAACACTTTTAACCCAAATCCTCAAAATTCCGACCCCAATCGCGAAAGGCCCAAAACCGGGTCATACCCGCGAACCCGACTCGCCGGAAACCCTACCCGGTTCACCCGCGCGTCCGACCCTGTACGCGACCCGACTCGCGGTCGCTGCTCCGGCTTGGAGCTCACTCGGTTCCTGCGGCCGGGACCGTGCCCGGCCCTTCGCTCGCTTAGCCCTGGCCTCCACACTCGATGCGACCACCGCCGAGCCTTCTCCGCCGCCTCTGGTTAGCCCAGGCTGAGGGCTCGGCCTCCGCTCGGCTGGCCGCCATACCGCCGACCACCACACCGCCGGCCCATCTTCAGATAAGGCAAAACACATGCGCCGCGGAGTCGGAACAAAATCACGGACTACTCCAAAGCAAACGGCACACACAGAGATCGCCACAACAAAGGGGTGAAGGCGAGTATCACACCAGAACGTCGACTCGACGACGAACGGGAAACACACAAAACGAATCTAACTCGGGCATTTCGTCGAGCAAGAGATGAGCGCTACCCAAACGAATGATTTTCGACCCCACCGAGACTCCGGACCGGGCCGGGACGCTCGACACGTGAAATGTAATACGCGGGAACAAAGCTCAGGGGACGGCGCTGCCGGAGTTCGCACGAGTCGGCCGGCCGTGAGCTCTCGCCGGTGTGCCCAAAAACAGGGCAGCCCACAATAAACGAAAAACGGGGGTGGCCGCGGTGGTGCACCCTACCCGGCTTGGCGACGACAGTCGGAAGGCGATCTCGATGAATCAAGCTATAGCCAACCGTCTCAGAGCCGTCAAGCCGAGATCCTCGGGGATTCGACCCAAAGAAACTCACCGGAAAGTCGAGCACCCTGGAATGGAGAACGCAAGCTCGAGGGGATTGGGAGCGTCAGTCGGGACTCACCTACGACCAAGGTGTCGGCTAGGGCTCCGCTTACTCTCCGTATTTCTCCAAACTCTCCCCTCTCGGCTCCGGGTCTCCCCTGAACTCTCTCTCTCTCTCTCTCGGGTCTCTCCCTCTCGAATGTCCCCTCTGGGTCTCCCTCGCCGATCTCAACTCTGTTTCTCTCAAAACCCCTCTCTCGCTCTGTGGACTCTGTGTTCTGGCTTCCCCCGGTCTCCGTCTTGTCCCCCTTGCTCTCCGGTCCCCCTTTTCTTCTCACGGAACTCTCCTTCCTTCTCTCTCGAAACTCTCCCTGCCTCGGAACTTTGCCCCCCTCTCCCTCTTCTGCTCCTTGCTGCGCTGCTTTTGTCCTCTTCGTTTTCTTTTTCACGCAAAAAGGAGGGTAGAGAAGTGAGCCAGCGTTGACTGATTCAACGCTGGCCTTTCTCTTTCTCTCTTTTTTTTTTAATTTTTTTAAATAATTTTTTTTAATTCAATTTTTTAAAATGAACATGGAAAATATGTTCTAATAGGCCCTATTAGTGCAAATGCACCTAATAACTATATGCCATGCAGTTTTAATGAAAATATTTTTGGTTTAGGGGTTAAAAATTAAACCCTAATTTTTATGCGATAAAACCCTAAATGATTTGGGCAAAATTTAGGTGTCAACACAAGCGAGGATGGTCCTCGCTAGTGTCGGGCAAGGCGGTCCTCACCTGGCCTTGCCCAGGCAAGGGCCGTTCTCGCCCGACCCTGGGTTGCCCTCGCCGAGCCCAAGCAAGGGCGATCCTCGCCGGTGTAGGGCAAGGCGGCTCTCGCCTAGCCTAGGCGAGGGCAGTCCTCGCCCGACCTTGGGTTGCCCTCGTCGGCGTCAGGGGAGGGTCGCCTTGCCCACCTAGCCTAGGCGAGGGTGGCCCTCGCCCGATGCTTATGAGGGCGGCCCTTGCTCGACGCCAGCGAGGGCGACCTCTGCCCGAGGTCGGCAACCTACACTGGCCCTGGCTACGATCGGTGAAGGGAAAAGAGAAAAAATAAAAAAGAAGAAGAAAAGGAAAAGAAAAAAACAGAAAAAGGAAAAAAGAAACAAAAAAATTAAAAAGTAAAAGACGAAATTGCCCTTATTCCAATCGCCGGAACAGTGATGTGCTCACCGGTCGATGAACATTTGATCGGCCGGCAAACTCAGACCTCTACTTGAGACTAATTAGACATTTTGGACCCCTATTTGAGATTGATTGGGCACTTCAGGCCCTAATTTGGCATTATATCCACTTTGGACCCCTTTTTGAGAAAATTGCCCCACTTTGGGTACTGATTTGAAAATTTTCCTTTTCTAAATGAAGTCTGTTTGATGAAGAAAATAACCTTTAAAAGATTTAGGAGACCTTTATCTATGTCTACAAAAGAAAAATCACCATTTATGTATGCATATGCTAGGCCTAGATCGGCCTGAGTCATGACCTGAAAAACCAAAAATTCTTGATTAGGACACAAAAGGTCTCCGAACGAAAAAGCAAAAACCGGGCCTTATTCATAAAAGGGTCCTGAGTAGTGTGATCCAGTGAGGGCTGAAGACGCGCGCAAGTTAAAACAATACCTTCCAGTAAAACTGTGGACTGTGGATCCTCAAAGTAACTGTCAGAGGACATCTTGTCGTTGTTCCCTCGAAGGTAAACATCGTACCTCCTTTCTCTATTCACCTGCCGATCGCGAAAGCATAATTAGTGCTACATGATTCTCAAAATGTTCCCCTAAGCCACAAGTCATTAAGAATATTCTGCATTTTCGAATATCATTCTTATTGACCAGTAAATTCGCAAATTCTGTTCTAAGATATTAATGAAAATGCAGGAGTGGTCCACAACAAACTAGCAAAGGATGACTTTTGTTTTTGGTCGGAACAATGGATCTGACTTTAAAGATGAGAAGATGTTGACTATGACTCAGTACTGTATCAGAGCAATGAAACTAAACACTTCCGAGGATCTACGGAGAAACAAGACCAGGAACTGTGTACTCTACAAGCCAATAGTTTTCATGATAAGTAGTAGTATACTCACGTTATCGAGCCTGTAGAAATATGACGTCTGAGAAATCTAGTAACAAAAAGGCGTGCCCCAATTTCCTTGAGTGAAGGAACCATACATGTGTCGGGATCTCAAGAACAAAATGACTTTGTCCGATCACTCCTCGTGCAGCAGCCATGCCAGCCTGCAAAGAAGTCCCTTACGGAAGCCATATCCCGAAAGAAGAATAAGAACTCAAATTACAGCAACTTTACGAGCAAAGACCATACAAAATTGACTCATCAATTAGGCCCTTCAAAGTTTTGTTACATGCATAGGAATATAATACTCTCAGCGTTGCTAAAAGGCTGAGGTATGACAATCACCGGTGCTAATGTCGAACTTCGACAGGCTCACCCTGGTATGCTCTGCAGAACCAAATTCCTCTTTTTCCTTGGATCCGATGTAGCTCGAGCGAAGCTTTCGATGCGGCAACAGATGGAATTGCATGGCCGGTACACCACTTAAGTAATGTGTTTTCCCGTTCATGTGAAGGATTGAGAGTCACGAGAATGACATGTCTGATATCTCCATTTCCACTAAAAAACTCTCAAACAACTCTCCATCATATTAGGGTACTGAGAGTCACGAAAATGACATGTCTGATATCTCCATTTCCACTCAAAGACTCTCAAACAACTCCAACATATTAGGGTATGTAACCTACAGGCGACCCGTCATTCCCTTTGTCTTTTTCTACTTTTTTTTTAAATTCTTTTTTTTTTGGTAAGATAAGATGTATATATATACTTTTCAACACGAATTATACAAGATAAGGAACCGAAACACAAAAACCTCGTACCTGAAGCGACAAACAAAGTGTCCCAACAGGTGCAAAGGTGTAACGGTTAGAGAGCTATAAGCAACAAAGAGAGATACAGGAGGGCCAACAAAGTGACCACAAAAGTAAGACCAAGACAACCTCAAAGGGTTTCAAAAATGGAAGACGAGATGCCCCAGCTGCCTTGGATCCTACGATTACGAGGATTGTCTTCAACAGGTTTGAAGGACAAACCTCTGTCCCTGGTAATTTTCGCAAGATGTTGCCGGAGGGCCGGCACGAAGAGGGGTTGGTTCCTGAACAGAATATAATTCCGAGTGGTCCAGATGATGTGGCACAATGCAGCAAATGAGAATCGGGCAATTCTCTGATCAAAGCTATGGCCTCCTATGTGACTGGTGGCCCAATGAAGATTATCTTGCCACGACTGATTTCTCCATGAAAGGTAGCAATTTCTAGCCCAGAATAAGGCCAGAGAACGCGTGACAGGACATGCAAAAAAGAGATGATCCACTGAATCTGGTCTACATTTGCAAAAGGCACAAATACCTACTGATATTCTGTTATAGTTGAGCAACACAACCTGTGTTGGAAGCCTGTTAAGGGATATTAGCCACAGCAAGAAGCCATACCTCGGCGCAATACTCTGGTCCCAAACAAAGGAAGACCAAGGAACAACAGGTCTAGATATTCTGATTTGCTCCCAAGCCGAGGCCACGGAGAATTCACCCGATGGGTGGCCTTTCCATACCAAGCGATCAGGCCTGTTCACGTCCAGAACAAAGGACTCTTTCCGACCAGGAATTAAAGGATTGAAGCATGTCTGAGGCATGCCAGGATCCAGAAATGAAGTCCTTCACAGATGCTTCCCTAGGGATACCCGAGCAGTAGATATCTCTATTTGAGAAAAATTCCGAAAGGGGACCTTTGGGATGCCAAGAGTCAAACCAAAAAGATACGGTAGAGCCATCACCAATTTTTTTTAAATTCTTTATTCTTCATATAATTGAAAAATAGTTCCATGTCACAATCAGTTCCCCTCTATTCTTGTACTAATTTTGAATTTAGATTTTGTTTCATTAAACTTGTCAAGATACTAACTTTTCGTCAAATCATATAGAATTTTCATTAGTCTATGAAAAGTTATCTTGTGCTATTGAAACTAAATTACCAACCCATGGTGAGAATGTTACTATCAGATTGAGGAAATTATTATGGCAGGACGCAATCTTCTCTCGTTCATCTGATGCCGACACAATATGGGCAATCAAAACTGTCTAAACTGATCTCGCTCTCTCTCAGCTCACATCATCTCATGCTTGTGCAAACTGCTTCGAAAGCCTGTAAAGAATAGCATATTTTTGCAACTTCAAATTAGGGGTGAGTGTAAGAAACTTGGAACCTACCCTTGGGTGTAGGTTCCTCATTTTTTGGAACTTGAAACCTGGAACTTACTTTGTCACAAGTTCCAAGATAGATTCTAAGGTCTAACATGTTCTTTTTTTTAAATTTCATTTTTAGTTAAATAAAACGAAAACGCACGCAATAATACTGAACAAGCTTATCATTCATCAAGGAAAATACAAAAAAAACTAGTTTCTTGGTATTACGGTTCAAATAAATACAATTAAAATGAGAAGTCATTGTGTGAATCGATGTTAGGGGTGATTGGTTCCATGTCCCATACATGTTTTATCTGAAACCTACCCATGAGAATAGGTTCCTCATTTTTTGAAATCCGGAACCTATCTATCACATGTTCTAGGTAGTTTATAGGGTCTACCCAGATTCCTCATGTATTATTCATTGAATAATTGCAGTGAATCATCACTTTTAATGATTTTCACTTGCTGTTATGATCTACTGATCACAACATATATTTAAACATACGAAGAATATGAAATATTAACAAGTCATAAAATAAAAGTTCAAATTAGTGGTTTTAGATTATACATTCATCATCTAACATCATGAAACACTGTAGGATCACGCGAAAACATAGACCAAAAAAATATATAAAATACTTATATAGGTTTCAGGTTTCAAGTTCCACTTACCTAGAACTTGGAACTTACCCGTCGAAACAGGTTTCTCAATTTTTGGAACCTAGAATCTACCCGCGAGAAAATATTCAGTGGTTTATTAGTACCACGTCACATGCCCACGTGGTGTATATTTGCTCGCGTGGATCCATTAAAAAATCGGCACCCTACTCCCGCTCAATGAAGACCTGGGGAAGGCGCGAGCATTAATTGCCCTCATCTCTCCTCGTTTTTTTTTCAAGTTTGAATGAAAAATCTCTCACTTTCTGAAACTCTTCTCCTTCTCTCCCGCTTCCTTCCCAGATTGTTTCTCTCCCTCTTCCTTCATCTTCTTTTTGTGTTCTTTGCTTCATCCTTCCGGCGAAAAGCGGATGGCCTGTCCCCTAGTAGCAGTCGGCTCCGCTACGTTGCCGTCGGCTTCGCCTCATGGTCGTCGGCTCCGCCTCGTGGCCGTCGCTTCCGTCTCGTGGTTGTTGGCTCCGCCTTGTGGCCGTGGGCTCCGCTCATCGCCATCGGCTCCGCCTCGTCACCTCCGCCACGTGGCCATCGGCTCCGCCTTGTGGCCGTTGGCTCCGCCTCGTGGCCGTCGGCTCCGCCTCGTGGCCGTCGCTTCCGCCTTGTGGTCGTCGGCTCTGCCTCGTGGCTGTTGCTTCTGCCCCGTCAACTCCGCCACGCGGCCGTCGGCTCCGCCTTGTGGCCGTCGGCTCCACTCGAGTCGTTTTGCCTCGTGGCCATTGGTCTCGTGACCGTCGGCTCTGCTTGTGGCTGTGGGCTTCGCCTCGTGGCCTCCGCATCGTTTTGCCTCGTCGCCATCGGCTCCGCCTCGTGGCGTGGGCTTTGCCTCGTGGCCTCGGCCTCGTGACCTTCGCCTCGTGGTCGTCGGATTCGCCTCATCGCCTCCGCCTCGTGGCGTGGGCTCCGCTCGTGGCTGTCGGCTCCGCCTCTACATCGTGGCTGTCACCTCCTCCTTATCACCTCCGCCTCGTGGCTATTGGCTCCGCCTCTCCGCCTCGTGGCTGTTGGCTTTGCTCGTCGCGGTTGCCTCCGCCTCCACCTCCGCCTCCATGTCCGCCTCTAGAGCCGATCAGGTTAGGTGCCATAAATTTTAATCCACCACAAGTAATAAATTTATAGTTCATATTAAAGTTGTTTAGAGCCATGGTAATCCGCTTCATCCATATCAGGTTAGGTGCAATAAACTTTAATCTGTCTCTCCGTCGGCTCTGCCTCATGGCCGTCAACTCTGCCTGCGTAGCCGGTCAGGTTAGGTTCTATGAACTTTAATCCACCACAAGTAATGGAATTTGAGACCGTATTAAAGCACGATGATTTGCCGCGTCCATTTCAGGTCCTGCTATAAACTTTAATCTGCCTCTGCCTTGTCTGCTTCGCCTCAAGCTCATCACCTCTGCCTTCGAAGCCCTATCGGCCCCAAAGTTTTCAAGTTTTTCTGGGTTCTCAGTGATTGAATTGGAAACTAAAGTTTGCAACATTAGTGAAATTTTGACAAACCACGATTTAGGAATAGATGTGTTGTTTGTGCTGTTTTCATAGAACTAATTGTTAATTGTTAATTGGGAGGGCTCTCAAGTGAGTATAACTATCTTCGGTTTCTTCACACTATTATATTTTCGACAATTGATGTTATATTAGAGTGCCAAAAAACTCTATTTGATGTTGATCAACAGCAATTCTTGATTTTCTTTTTTGTTCCTCTGTTAGTTTTGTCACTGTAGGTCACTGGGGTGAAGTTTAGAGCACATGCTTATCCTGTGTAAAGACACGATAAGTGGTCTTATTAAATGATTTTGTTAAATGAACTAAAAAGGTTGTTATAGGTTTTATTATGAAGCTTTTTACTTATCTATTACATTAATTTGTTATTCACAAACTGTTGTCTGAATTACTTTTTGTTGATTAAATCTCATCTAGTATGACATCTCGAGGATCTTCGAATTGGTCGGTTGATTTGCCATCAAAGATATGTCCATGTCCTCAGGGGAAATTATGCATGGTAAAAAAAGTGCAAAAGAATCCTATTAATCGAGGAAGGTTATATTATGCTTCGACTTGTAATGTAAGTGTTTCAATTTACCATATTGTGCATGTAGTGACATTTGTAATACTTGATATTGCTTTACACTAATTTTTTTCAGATAGATAATTGTCGAAGCTTTGTGCAATGGGTTGAAGATTATATTGAGGAGTGCAGGATCTATTCACCTAAAAGCGTGGACGTAGTCAATTCTGGAGAGGCATCAAGCGAAAATGAAGAATTGGCAATCGTAAAAGGAGATTTTAAGTTGATTAGAAAAAAAATAGGCTTTATTATGTCAATGATAATATTATATGGAGTCATGTATCTTTCCTTCTTGGAATTGTGATATCTATGTTACTATATAGGTAATTATTATGGAGTTAATCTTGATGGTTATGTAGAACTTGTTTTACTTAGAGTACAATGAATTCGTCTTTCTTAAGATGATTATGTAGAGGTGATTTATGATTATTCGGCATTGGCTCGTCCGATTTTGATTCCATAATTAATCGAATCGAACTCGAGTTCGAAATTGGTACTATGTCGGGTTGACTCAATTTGATTACCCTATTACTATTAGACTGTAAGGTAATTTTGATCTTCAGTAAAAATCAGTTCAAAATTGACTGGTAAGTACATTAGGTGATTGGCTCTTGCGCACAGTGAACAATGGTTCGAATAGGACTATTGCTTCAGACAATTTAGTGTTGGATGGAGAGAATTCGAACGCATCCCCTTGTTTTGTTTTTTAGGGACTTTTAAAATCATGTCTTACCTCATAGAAGTAGGAGGTTGACAGTATACAGATGTAAGTCAAGAGCAAACCATTTTCATGCATTCCTGTCAATAAATCTATCTAACTTGCCATTCACGCTAAACGCAGAATGCCTAGATGATACAAGTTCTAAGCTACATGAAAGAAACCAATATGCAATCTAAGGTAGCATCTCATAGACCACTCTGTCATTAAATGATGCCGTGTAGGAGATCGAGATATGGAAAATTGACATAAGTGGAAAGGTTGCATGGCATGATGTTACTAATAAGTACTTTACTTGTCAAATAATAAATGAAATGGTGGGTGATTATGCAAAAACTAGCAAACATGCCTAATCCCACTCGTTTAAAATTGATTGATGGACTGTGCTTGATCAACGTTCAAATAACATAAACACGTTGTTTAGTGGCAGATCCGCTTTATCCGAGTAATTCAGCAATTTCCAGCTCCATCTAGCCCCGACATTCATACCTATTCATGCTATTACCGTTGCACTTGTCATGCTCCGTCAAGATAATTTAATTGACATAAGGTCTTCCTCAAAAAATAGATGACTGGAAATGATGGAAAAAACACATCATATGTTGGAAATGACGGAAAAAACACATCATATGTTTACGGATTTATTGTGCCTTACACGTTGATGCATCATCATACACCTTACAGTCTACTCGTCGAAATCAATACTTCAGTAAAAATCAGTTTCTTCACAAAACATCAACTAAAGTCAAAACTTAACCCTCTACAACCTGTGACAAAGTCTAATGAGATAGCACAACTAATTCTGCGCTTTGGCCAAAACATCACCCTAAATCTGCGATCTCTCACTCCATTTATAGAAGCAGTTGACTGATACACATCCAAAACTAAATCATTTGCTTTTATCTCCAATAGCATGAATAGCAACCTGAAAACAACAAAACAAAGCTTTCAATTGTCAAACATTAGAGAAGTATATCAATTTCAAGCAGCTTATGTTGAGAAATTACTTGAAGCCCGGATTTATCTGCAGTCACAGTCATGTTGAGAAGCCTCTCATGTTCTATAAGTTGCAAACCGCGATTATGAGGCTCATTTACATAAGGCTGTGAAAACAAAGCACACATGAGCAATAACAATTACTAGGTTACATGAATGGAATTTATGTTCTTGTCATTCATCAATACAATAGATTGTCGCTACCAACCTACCAATAGGCCTGCCTTCGGTTGAAGGTAAACCAGAATCAAGTAAAACATGACATGAAATACTTTGAAGGAGAATCAGTCTGTTAGTTCCCCACAACAATTTCAAGTGTCTGCTATGGATTTCTCAGGTAATCAGCAACAATCAGTAACCCAATAAAATCTTATGCCGTTGCAAGTATAAGGGGAACACTGTTGTAGTTCCAGCTAACTTCTAATTTTGTATCAAAATGATTGATATCCTGCCAACAGACAATGCCGTTTCCAAATACAATAGTAGTTGAGGTACTTCTTAAAGAAACCAAAGCTATGTAGGGAGAATATTAATAGAGTCCCAACCCACTCGCCACCCTTGCACCGTGAGCAGGAATATACTGGGAATTACAACCCGTACACACTAATAGAGGCATCACCAATTAAATTAACTACTAAACTCAATAGCTTCTCTTAACTAGCAACGATTATGTCCATTATGTGCCATCAAAAATCATGTTCTGATCTGATTTGATTCATTGAATCTTAGGAATGCTTGGACAGTATCAACATTACCTCCTCTTGCTGCTCCTTCGTTATTTAGGTGACTCTTACTGCTCCTCTTGCTATTTACTCAAAACACCATTAGAGGAGGAACTAAATAACACTGACATTGTGAGAGGTGCAAAGCTTGTGCCATCACTGCAAGCTTTTTCCACAAAAATTGAGCTTGTAAGCTCAGTATTCACAAAAATTGACATTGTCAAGCTGCTAGCAATATAACCAAGGGTCAATCCTGCACAAAAGTAAGAGTATCATAATAACTTCATGCATTTAATTGATTAAATACTTTGTATAAGAATAACTTCATGCGTTTCATTGATAAAATCATTCTATCAAATTAAACAAGCATCATACCTTGTGTGAGGCACCTCCTGCGCATGAAGACATTTTTCTCTTTCGCTTTTCACTAGCGCCATTCAACCGAGTGTTTGGTACACCTTTTGGTCTTCTCCGAAGGGGATCAAGTATTTGAATTTCACCGTTTTCTTCAACTTCAGCTTCATCACTTTCCACCAAGAAATTGATACAATCATTACCTGTCAAAGATTGCATTTTGCTTGTGCTATGGGAGCGAAGACGCATCAAAGTTGTAGTTGCAAGCTCCTCTGTAACATCATGGTTTGCACTAACATTCATAACACTGAAAGCCAATTGCATCAATCTCTTCAAGCGCAATGTTTTTGACTCTACCGTAGCATGAGAGCTTTGTCCAACATCACAATAAGTCCCTTGTTTTGCAGCTTTTGTCCACCTCTTCAGAATGTATTGTGAAGGAATGCTTGTAACATTTACAACATGATTCAAGATGCATAAAGTATGCCTACACAACCATCCTTGCATTTCAAATAACTTGCAACTACATGTAATGGTTAAATCACTTGGACCAAAACAAACAACATGCCTCCTTTCACTACTTTCAGCTGCCACGATATAAGTGTGCACTGGCCCATCAATTTCTGATCTACAAATAACACAGACAAAGCATGCAAGAACTCATCCTGGAATTTCCTATAAATGACATGAGTGTATACATTTGCAAAATGTTTCAAAATTCCACTATTTTGAACTATAATCTGCGGCTTTCCTCGAGCACACTTAAAATCATCAACAAATTCGGAGTTGCGCATTTTTTCTGCTTGCTTCTCATAATGATTGACAAATTCAGACAAAGTCATGGTCTTACACGCCATATCATGGAAGACATTATTTGTGCTCTCACTTCTTTGTGTGGATCTAATTCCTGCGGAAAAAATATCTCGGCCAAATGCAGGACACCATTTATGACGTAGCCGGTACAAGTTATCCAACCATTTGTGGTCCCCCAAGCTCCATTCTTGACACATAGCTTTCCAAACACTCTCCATTTCCAATTCGGATTCACAATGATATAAAAGCTTACGCCAATAGTTATCGCAAAAACCTGATTGTCTAAGAAGATGCCCAATATGATGCGTAGCATTTTCGCAATGTGCCATACACATAAACGATGATTACTAGTTGGAAGAACAGTCTTAATGGCATTTGCCATGGCATGATCTTGATCGATGAAAATAGTCTTTGGTGCTTTATTACCCATTGCCTCTAAAAAGGATTGAAATGCCCAAACAAAAGAAGCAATAGTTTCATCCAATAAAAATGCACAACCAAAGAAAACATTCTTCCAATGATGATTCAAGCCAACGAAAGGTGCACATATCATATTGTACTTATTTGTACGATAAGTTGTATCAAATACCACCACATCTCCAAAACTTTCATAATCCAGCTTGGATACACCGTCAGACCAAAAAAAGTTGGTTAGTCTTTGATCCTCATCCAGTTGAAATGTATAAGAAAAATTGCTTCCATTTGATTGTAAGAAATTAAAATGATTAATGAGACTTTGACAATCACCCGCACTAATCAAGTCCCTTCTCTTCGATTGTAAGAAATTTTGACAATCACGTAAAGTAAAACCAATATTCTCCTGTCCTCCTGCTTCACCACTTAGGTAAGAATACGCTTTCGTAGCCCTTATACCAGCTCCAGCCATTGAAGTCAAAATACTTTTATTAGTATCTGTCATATGCTGGCATGATCGTATCAAATGTTTCTGTTTATCGTCAATGAAAGGATGATTATGAATATCCTTAAACTTGTCGACTATCCAAACTCCATTTTCAATTTTGAATTTTATGCAAGCTTGACATCCAGTTCTCTTCACTGTCCTATAAACATCTCTTTGTTCATGAGGTGGGATTGATGGAGAGTATCCTTCACAATTACAAAGAAATGTGCATGTTCGCAATATTCCTTTACTAGTGTTTGCCTTTTGTCCTTTTCTCACTCCAAATCCCTTGAAAATTGCATATGCATTGTATGTCTTATATGCTTCATCCTCATTAGCAAATATCATGCCAATTCTAAATTCAAATTCTTTATCAACATTATGCACGATGATATTATCCTCAGCAGCCTCTACAAATTATTAAAAGAAAAAATCTAGTCATTTAAATAAGGCATATAAAGAGAAAATAAACTTTAATTATAAAAAGATGATTTATACCCATTTGTCCTGAGAATAAATCCAGCTAGCAGTGAAGTACTCAGAATAACCTGTCGAAAATTCGTGCAAATGTAAGTGAGTATAAAAGATTGCGAAGTGTGCATATTTCAATCATAATAGAAAACGACATACCCACTTCGAGTACAAAAGATTGCAAAATTATCATAGCTTGGCAGGTTTCATTCATATTGATTACAATGGGCGCTACTGCACTATAAACTTTTGTCCGTATGTCTATTCTATATAAACTTTAATTACTCAGTGCTTGTTTGGATTCACTCGGCTGAGAAGTTGTTGATGAATCCTACTATTGAGTATTTGCTTTGTAGTTTCCAATGAGAAAGTACTACTTAGAGTGATACCTGACCTATTCTAAGAAACAACAAAATTTTGACTTATCTTTTTGTGCCTTATCGGTGCTTACGATCCTTACTCAATTCACGGGAGTGTGCATATTTCAATCATAATAGAAAAAAACATACTCACTTCTTTGCAAGCCAATTTTGTTTTTGTCTTGGCTCTTTGTTATGTAGCCAATAGTAACATTACTTCCTCCAACTAGGCGGAGCCGACGGTCATGAGTAGAGTCCACGCCACGAGGCAGAGCCAACAGCCACAAGGTGAAGCCCACGGCCACGAGCGGTGTAACAACCCGGTCAGACGAAGGGCAGGGAGTGATCGCCGGAGCCAAAGAGGGCTCGGACAAGGAGCGGCTCCCAGCAGATTTTGCGGATGGTGAGGGGATTGCATTGCTCTTGTCCCGCATTGCTTAGGGAGTGAGATCTTGGTGAGTTTATAAGACTTGGCCCCTAACTCTTGTGTAACGCGTTTTAAAACCGTGAGAACTTAGTGTCCAAAGCGGACAATATTACACAAGGAGTGGCGCAGCAGAAGCGCGGTGGGGCTGAGATCCTTACAAATGGTATCAGAGCCAATTCTCGACCGCATGTGGGACCATAGCGAGGACGCTATGCTCGAAGGAGGGGAGAATGTAACAACCCGGTTAGACGAAGGGCAGGGAGTGATCACTGGAGCCAAAGAGGGCTCGGACAAGGAGCGGCTCCCAGCAGATTTTGCGGATGGTGAAGGGATTGCATTGCTCTTGTCCCGCATTGCTTAGGGAGTGAGATCTTGGTGAGTTTATAAGACTTGGCCCCTAACCCTTGTGTAACGCGTTTTAAAATCGTGAGGATTTAGTGTCCAAAGCAGACAATATTACACAAGGAGTGGCGCAGCGAAAGCGCGGTGGGGCTGAGATCCTTACAAGCGGAGCCCACGCCACGAGGGGGAGGCAACGAGCCGAAGCCGACGGTCACAAGGCCAATGGCCACGAGGCAGAACGACTCGAGCGGAGCCCACGGCCATAAGGCGGAGCCCACGGTCGCGAGGCGGAGGCGACGGGGCAGAGGCAACAGCGACGAGCGGAGCCCATGGCCATGAGGCGGAAGCAACTGCCACGAGGTGGAGCCGACGGCAACAAGCGGAGCCAACGGCCACGTGGTGGAGGTGACAAGGCGGAGGGGATGAGTCGAAGCTAACGGTCACGAGGCCGATGGCCATGAGGCAGAACGAGTCGAGCGGAGCCCACGGCCACGAGGCAGAGCCGAGGACCACAAGGCGGAAGCGACGGCCATGAGGCGGAGCCGACGGCAACAAGCGGAGCCGACGGCCACGTGGCGAAGGTGACGAGGCGGAGCCGATGGCGATGAGCGAAGCCCACGGCCACAAGGCGGAGCCAACAACCACGAGACGGAAGCGACGGCCACGAGGCGGAGCCGACGACCATGAGGCGGAGCCTACGGCGACGTAGCGGAGCCGACAGCCACTAGGGGACAGGCCGTCCGCTTTTCGCCGAAAGGATGAAGCAAAGAACGTAAAAAGAAGATGAAGGAGGAGGGAGAGAAACAATCTGGGAAGGGAGCGGGAGAGAAGGAGAAGAGTTTCGGAAAGTGAGAGATTTTTCATTCAAACTTGAAAAAGAACGAGGAGAGATGAGGGCAATTAATGCTCGCGCCTTCCCCAGGTCTTCATTGAGCGGGAGTAGGGTGCAGAGGAGAGAGAGCCTCCCATAATAGGGCTTTCTCTTTCTCCGTATCTCTCCATGTCAGATGCCACGTGTCGATTTTTTAATGGATCCACGCGAGCAAATATACACCACGTGGGCATGTGACGTGATACTAATAAACCACTGAATATTTTCTCCTACCCTGCATACCTTGAAACCTAGAAACTATAGGTTCCCACCGATTAAGTTTTCAGGTTTCAGGTTTTACCCTGAAACTATGCTTACCCCTACTTCAAATGCATATGCCATACTACTAGTTGCAGAAGAAGAATTTTGGCCAATTTCGTCTCTGAATCGATAACTGCGCACTCATTTGAATATTATTCTGGACTATGAAAAGAGAACCGTTCTCTCAACCGGTCAACTCGCACGTTTTGAACATCGTTCTTACAAACCAAAGAATGCTGAATCACTGAACGAAGCAAGTAAAATTTCCCGGGGACCAGGGGGTGAATGACCCAGAGAGAATTTATTGTGAGCAGGCTCTGTTGGGTGGTGCTTAGTCACTTCGCAACGAAAAGATCAATTAGACGGCGGGTAACTCCCGTATGGATCGGCGAATGCAGCATCATTTCCCAGACGTGAGAACACAATCTGCATCTCGAAGTTCATCAAAAATTACACTTTGAAGAGGAAGCACCAGAATAAAAGTGCATTTATAATCTGCACTAGTGTATTATTTTATTTTCAACTTGACGAGAGCGAAAGCAGACTTCTCCCATCACGAGGAAAGAAAGCAGTACTACTTCAAATAATGAGGCATTAACGGATAATCTCCAAGTGTGCGGGACTTAAAACCAGCTGCGCAATAGTCGAAGTAGTACTCCCACGTCCTTACGAACTTTTCATTGAATCCCAGAGCCAATATTTTCCTGCAAAGGGAGAAAGCTGTCATGAATGACGACTACACTGGGAGAAATTTTACGTACGTGATTGCAGCATCCTGTCACTAGTCACCTCTGTTTCTCCATGTTCTTCATTCAACGCCGTAGAGTTTCGTAGTAATGGATTCCTATGTTGTCCAGATGCTCCACGCTGTAGTGGAAGATCTTTCAGTTAAAAAATGAAGAGAAGAAGAACAAAGAATTAAGTACGCAATTGTACCAAAGTCGGGACGTGGAGGCCATAGCTGATGTTATCGTGCTTAACGAAGGCAGGCAGCCGCTGGGGAAGATGTATTCTTTTATGAAGTCTGAACTCCGCCTGTGTTCGTTGTACCGCTCATCAGGTATGGATATGAACTAGTGGAATTTAACACCCCAGTGAAAAAAATAAGCACATCTTTTACTTTTGAAACAATAACTCGAGCCACAAAACTGGTTTATGGCCTGTAGAACAAAAAGTCCATCTTTGGCTAGCACCGATTTGCAGCAGCCGAAGAACACCTCCATGTATTCATGGCCGACTGCTTCTATCATCTCGCTGTGAAATCAACAGTGAGTCTTTTAAGCATCTTTTTTGGTCTGTTCAACATTATTATGAAAAGACAAACTCACCAGGAAATGATCCTGTCATATTTGTAGGTACCTGGCAGTTGGCGATAATCGCAAAGAAGAAATTTGATGTGGTCCTGCGTTAAAAGGAAATACATTATCTCTTGGACCTAATAAAGTAATATTTCAAGAACAAAATGCGGGCAGATTGGGTACCTGACGGCCCACTTCTATCACTCTCGATTCAGAATACTTCAGTTGCTCTTTTGACAAAGTAATGCCGGTTTATTTGCATCCGGTTTGCCGACAACTTCAATGGCCAAGCCTCCCCAACCACAGCCGATTTCAAGAACTTCATGCGTCTTTTCAATTCTCGCCTACATTTTGATAAGGCAAAGCATTACCACAAAACAGTCAGAGGTTAACGGTCAAGCAGCCCACAACTAATAGCTAGTAAAACTTACTTTTTTAATCAAAAGAGAGGTTTTTCTCATCTGTGCTGCCTTTAGGTCTTCACCTGCCATCTATCAAATTTTTCAACAGGACGAGCACATCATTGTTTTGAGCGACTAGACTTCACTCGAACATGGATTCTTTATTGACTCTGGCTTCTAAAGCATGTATTCAGCAGCAGAAATATCAAAACAGGGTTGTTGTACTTGCTGACCTTAAATACCACGCATGAGTATGACACAGTCTCATCCAAGAACAGCGAGAAAAGTTCATTACTCTGCAAACATGACAAAATGGAAATCCTAGAATCACATCCTATCATATATACATGCTCATTCTTGCCTTTGATATACATCAATGTTGAGTAATTGACAATGTATTATGGCTCATTCTGTTCCCTTGAAAAAATGCTAGGAAAAAGGATTAGGAATAAAGTATTTACCAGATCATAATGCCGGGAGATGTTCCTGCGAGCTTGTGTTAAAGTGTTTTTCCTTGATACATGCTTGAAGAAGTACTTGGCCGAACCAATACCAGCTGTTATTAACATCGGTGTCCACCAACCCCTAATCAAAAGGGGCATCCACTGGTTTAGTATCTTCAATAAGATTGCACAAGGTCCAAAGCAGTTTGTCCCACTTAGTAAATTATTGAATACCTTTTCTTACTTAATTTCGGGACAGTAGTATCAGTATCTATGTTGGCTATGAGAATCTGTGATTATACACATTGTTGACAAGTAATTAAGCATTGGATAAGTTCAAAGGATACAGCATTTGGAAAATGGAGTCTGTTTGACGAAGAAAATAACCTGAATAAGATTTAGAAGACGCTCATCTTTATCTACAAAAGAAAAATCACCATTTATGCATGCATCTGCTGGCCTAAATCGGCCTGAGTCATAACCTGAAAAACCAAAAAATTTGTTGTCAGGACACAAAAGGGTCTCAGCAGGAACTAGCAAAAACTGGGCTTTACTCGTAGAAGGGTCCTGAATAGTCTTATGCGGTGTGGCCTGAAGTTGAGCGTAAAGTTAGAACAATACCTTCAAGTAAAACTGTGCACTGTGGATCCTCAAAGTAACCGTCAGAGGACATCTTTTCCTGGTTCCCTCGAAGGTAAACATCGTGCCTCCTTCCTCTAATAAACTGCCATTCACGAGAGCATAGTTATAGCTACGTGATTCTGAAAATGTTCCCCTATGGCGTAAGTCATTAAGAACGATTTTCATTTTTTGTAATATCATTCAGACTGACAAGTAAATTTGCATATACTGTTCTAAGATATTAATGAAAATGCAGGAGCAGACCACAACAAACTAGCGATGGATATGACGTTGAAGATGAAAAGATGTTGACTAAGAGACTGATTCAGAGCAATGACAGTTAACATTCTAAGGATCTACAGAGAAATAAGACAAAGAAACATGTATACCACAAGCAAGTAGTTATCATGATAAGTAGTAGCATACTCACGTTAGCGAGCCAGTAGAAATATAACGTCCGAGAAATCTAGTAACAAACAGGCGTGCCCCCATTTCCTTGAGTGATGGAGCCACATGTCGAGGGTTCTCAAGAACAGAAGGACTTTGTCCAATCACTCCATGTGCAGCAGCCGTGCCGGCCTGCAAAGAAGTCCCTTAACTTAAAATCGCATATCCAACTTGTCGAGAGAGAGAGAGAGAGAGAGAGAGAGAGAGAGAGAGAGAGAGAGAGAGAGAGCCTATACCTTCAATCCATCCTCATGGAAGCCATAACCTGAAAGAAGAATAAGAACTCAAGTTGATCATGACATATACAACTATGTTCCCTTAACGACCTGAGTTCAAGAACTAAAAAATTCTAGCTGCCGAAAGATTCAAGTTACACCAACTTTATGAGCAAAGACCATACAAAATTGAGTCATCAACTAGGCATAACTTAGGATCCTCCTCATTAAAAATTTCACCACAAGAAAGATGGCAAGAATCTTGCAGGAGTATTCTTTATTACATGCGTAGAAATAAATAACACTCAGCGTTGCTATAAAAAAACCACCAGTGCACCCTGGTATGCTTCGCAGAATCAAATTCCTCTTTTTCCTTGGATCTGATCTAGCTCGAGTGAAGCTTTTGATGTGGCAACAGATGGAATTGGATGGCCAGCGCACCACTTAAGCAATGTGTGCTGCGGTTCATGTGAAGGATTGAGAGTCACGAGAAATGGCAAATACTTCTGATCAAGGTTCTGCAAATTTTTACAGGCCCTATTAAAGGAAAGAGCATCAGTCATGCTGAAACCGGAGCCAACAGAAAGGGAGTTCTAGAGGCAGTCAAACCACGGAAATTGTCATGTTGCAGAATGCACTTCATGAAGATGCCATGTTTCTAAAATTTTAGTAGGTGTTTAACAACTTTTATGCATATAGACCTAATACTATTTAGAGTAGTTTATGCACGTCATGACAACTGCAAGCTTCACTTCTTTTATTCTAAGGTGATATGTAGCACAAGTTTGTAGCACAGCGGATCCTGAAGGGCACAGCAGAATCACAAATAAAATTAGCAAAGCACATTTGCCATACTTGAAGCACATTGAGCCAGTATGTCAAGCACACTTTATTTTCGGCAAAAGTACACTATAAGTGTCATAACTTGTGTACGGCGATCACTTTGGTGTCATAACTTTTTTTGGATCACTTTGATGCCAACTTTTTTGAAAAACAATTACTTGAGTGCCAATGCTGACATGGCACGCCGGAAATCTGATGTGGCTTTTTTTTTTTATTAATATTCGATGCTGTGATGGCTGGTCGGAGTTGTTCGGAGAGTCCAGCAGCCCTTATAGCGAAAACGACGTCGTTCAACCTTTCTCCCCTTAATATAGGAATCCTAAATTGGCTAATTGGACATATTCCCCAATTGCAAACCCTAACCAGCCATATTATTTCTTTGTTTTCCCCGAAATTGACAGCTGAAGGTTGCAAATGGATGACAGGAGCTTCACTAGCGGCTCAAATTCATTTGAACAAAGTGAAGAAGAAGGTCGGTTCTTTTGCTATTGTGGATTACTGAGTCCAAGAAGAACATCTTGGACTCGATTGAACCCCGGGAGAAGATTTCATGGATGCGCCAGGTATAAAGAAGGCTCAAAGTGCAAATTCTTCAAGTGGGTTAATGCGAAATTTTTAGATCGAGCAACAGAGGTGATAGTGAAGCTACTTGAAGCTCGACATCAACCTCCACCTACATTAATGGACGAGTTGGACGATGTCGACTCATTGCAAGCTGAAATGAAGGCTTTAGCATCTCTGACCAACCATTTGAAGAAGGAAGTTCGAAGGATGAAAATCGAAAGAAAGTGTTATCGATTGTTGATTGTGTTATTGATATTTTTTATAGCATATTTTATGGTCAAATATAATGTCAGTGATGAGCAAAAGTTTCTTAGTCTACCATAATTTAAGATAGGCTTGTACTATGTACTTGTATTTGGCAATTTGTAGCTACAATTGTGTTATTAGTTTGCTGCAATTTATGTATGTAACAAGAGGTTTGTTGCAATCTATGACAAATGGAAGGTTGGAATTTATTGGTTCTCAATGTTGAGTTGCTTAGTATTTTGTTGCTGCATATTTTGATGCAGTTTTGCCTCATTGGCAGCATATTTTGTTGCATAGTTTTGCTCATTTGCTGTCTTTTGCTGCATTTCCTCATTTGCAGCATATTTTTGCTCATTTGCTGCATATTTTTGCTCATTTGCTGTCATTTGCTGTACTTCCTCATTTGCAGCATATTTTGCTCATTTGCTGTTATTTGCTACGCTTTCTCATTTACAACATATTTTACGGCATATTTTTGCTCATTTGCTATCATTGTTGCACTTCCTCATTATCAGCATATTTTTGCTTATTTGCTGTCATTTGCTGCACTTCCTCATTTGCTTCGTATTGTTGCTCATTTGCTGTATATTCACTTGCTCATTTGCTGTATTTTTTTCATCTGGTTAGATGGTTGCATATTATGGAGTAAGACTCGCTACTAAAAAATGAGGTATTACAAGTGCTGCAACTTTGCGTAGCAGTAAATTATGAAGTTGTCACAAGTTCAGCAGTTGACATTTTAGTGTCAAATGTTTCTAATCGTGATCAATTAAGTGTCAGTCGTGGTTCAAAGTGATCATTTAAGTTCTAGTCGTGATTCAAAAGTAATCACTTAAGTGTCAGTTGTGGTTCAAAAGTGATCACTTAAGTTCCAGTCGTAGTTCAAAAGTGATCACTTAAGTGCCAATTGTGGCCGAAAGTTGATCACTTAAGTGTCATGCCGTGTGTTTCTTTGAAAAATGGAGACTTTGGCTCCAACAAACCAATCTTTAAACTAGATCATTCCAGAATCAAAGCAGTAACTGTACTAGCACTGCTCACCAGCACCAAACCACCCCAAACCATACTTATAGACTGGTTTAAACAGCCCTCAAACCATATTCAATCACCAGTACCAAACAACCCCCGAACCATATTCAAAAACCGGTTCAAAATGCTTGCACCATCACGTGCTGGCATGCTGGTGCAAGCACTATACCGCACTTCCAAATATGACAAAATCAGCAACTACCATACAATACTCCAAATAGTAATTATACTATACTCCTAAATAGTACAAAATTAGCAGCTAGTGCAAACACCATACTGCACTCCTAAATAGCACAAAATCAGCAGCTGGTGCAAGCACCATATTGCACCTGAAAATAGCACAAAAAACCAACACTAGCAGCACCAATTCCCACCCTCCCCACCAATTACATCAGTAAGTTCCTTTGAATATTAACTTACTGATGCAACTTGCAAGCACCCCACTATTCCAGTACTATACTAAAACAGAACAAACAAGTGTGCACAAATATGGAAATCACAATCACCTTAACCACAGTAAACATCGAATTTAGTCATTACATACAACATCCCATTGGTCAATAACATTCCAAGACCACAAAAAATCAACCTCATATTAGCCAATATGGTAAACCTCCATAATTTCACAAAAACTAACAATCACCTCAACACCCTCCCATTAGTCAATGGTGATAAGTCCACCATTTCCTTTTCCTTTCGACGGCTTCTTAAATTGATTTTTAATTCTTTGACTCTTTTCGAACCGGAGGAACTGCAGGTTGTTCTTCTAAAGATGCAGGTTCTTCAATAGTTGGAGCTGCTTCTTTTTGAACTGCTGGAGCTGCATCTTCTTTAACAACTGGAGCTGCTTCTTTTAAATTGCTTGAGCTGCATCTTCTTCAACAACTAGAGCTGCTTCTTCTTGAACTGCTCCAGCTGCATCTTTTTCAACTGCTGGACCAACAGGTTGTTCTACTAGCCTTCTTGCTCGAGATTTATTCTTAGGCGCAGCAACTATCTTCTTCTTACTGGTGTTGGTGCCTGTTTTGGAGCTGTCAGCATGTGCTGGTTGATCATGAACTAATGTTGAGTTTTTTGTTGGTAGCAGTTTACAAACACTCTTCTCTGCAGCCACCCTTCTTCTCTTCGAACCAGCTGCTTGCGACGTTGGTTGGATTCTTTTTGGTGCAGCTCTTGACTCTTGGGTTGGGCTAACTTGAGATATGAGAACCTCTGAATTCCTTCCAGGCTACAAAATAATCATGGATGAGAAAAAGCAATATTGTCATAAAAGTGAAAAATTCAAAAATGAAATGCATGAGATGTACAAAACTTACATGCAAAATAGTCATTCCAGTATTGAAGTTCGTATAAATTCCATAACCATATTGCCTTAATCTTCTGCCGAAGACCCCTCTTATTTGATATAATGCCTCACTTTGAGGAACCTGAGCTGCTTGTTCGGTTGGTTTTCTTCTTAACTAATAAGGACAAAATAATGTCAACTAAAGCCAAAGTCTGCTCATTAAAGATTAATGCAAATACATATAACTTACTGGATATTTTCTCCTAGCCTGTGCAATAGTCGAGGAGGAGGTTGTCCTTGAACCTGAGCCTCCGGTTGGCTCTTCAGCTAATTCTTAAACTTAGCCTTTAGCAGGCCCTTCAGCTAGATAATCAGCATGCCTATCAACTGGCCCTTTAGCAGGCCTTTCAGCAGCCCCTTCAACTGGTTCTTGTGCTGGCGTTGTACTTGATCCAATTTGAGTCCCTCCACTTGGCTGTTAAAGCAACTAATGTTGCTTCTTCAAATGACAACCACTTTTATTGTAACCTACCTCACGACAATATGAGCATCTTATATCTACACCTGACCTGCTCATCTTCTTACTTCTGGGCTCTCTCTCCTGCTTTCTTCATCTCCTTTTAGGCATTCCCATTTATTTCTTAAGTGGCAAAGGATGAGGACTTTCATAATTTGTCGGCTCCCAGAATTTTGTACTTCCAATAGGTTGCATCATGTACTGATACGCAGCAAGATATGTGATTTTGTGGTAGCAACCATGCAAGTAATCCTTGGGATTTTGGTACTTCGCTTGGATGGCACAAATGGCATGTGCGCAGGGAATTCCAGAAAGTTGCCAAGCTCAACACGAACACTTTAGTTTGTCCAATTGGACAACATACTATTTGTCTGTTCCATGACCTCATAGCCATCATCTCCATTCTAGATAGGATGACAGAACTTACTACTCGCTAAGTTGTCATCTAATCTTTTAGCAATCCTAGGACCACACTGTCTAGTCCACTTCGCAGCCTCATCTCTCTTTTTTTGCAGCCTTGTCATGACTATCACTCAAATATCCTCAAGCATGCTGATGATTGGTTTGCACCTCGCCTCTAAAATTCTACCATTAAAGGCTTCACTGAGATTGTTATCAATGATATCGCTCTTGAATTCTTCACTGAAGAAGGCCTTGCACCAATGCCTGGATTCAGTTTGAAAAAGTTCTTCATAGCCGTCCTTCACCAAGTCAAGCAGCCGCTATTTGTGAATTCTAAAATCAGCCATGTTGGTGCTCTTAGCTATCATCCAAAATTACTTCTGTAGTTTCTCCCCTTTGTAGATATTTGCCCAATTTCCATATATGTGCCTCACACACATCCTATGTTCGGCAAATGACATCAACTCAGCTAGAGTAGGAAGAAGTCCTTACAAAAATTCATACATCAAGGCATTAATAAAGGCATGTGCAAAATAAAATGTCATAAATATTGTTTGTGCGGTTACACTAGCATTACCTTTTATTGGTCGCTCATGAATTCCCAATCTCCTCCATTAGTGATCTAAATGTCTTTTTTTTTTGTAAGGTAAGAATATGTATAACTTTTCAAACACCAAGTACAACCTAAGCCCAAACCAACTCAAGACCATATTAGGACATAGTAATGTCCAACCATGGTCTAGAGGGTTCAGCAGGAAACTATACATCAAGCCGAAGGACGGCTAAGGACAAGCAGCATAAAGCCAGAAAACAAAACCAGCCAAGCCAACCGCCGGGAGGAGGGGCATCGTCCAAAACTCCAAAATCCACTATAGAAGCCGTCGGAGTATCCAGCAAAGTATTAACCAAAAATGGAAGGAGGAAGGTCCCACTTTCTCTGTAAGATGCGGTTCCTATATGTGTCATCAACTCTCCCCATAGAGATAGTCTTGTCCTTGACGACTTTGATAAGGTGCTTATGCATGCCAGGGATGAAGATGCTCTCATTTCTGAATATCGCATTGTTCCTTTCGGTCCAAATAATGTGACATAAAGCTCCAAAGGAAAATCTGGATATGCAGTTAGCAAACGAGGAACCTTCGTAAACTTGCATTGCCCACATAATATGTTCATTCCATGGACGATTGCGCCAGGGAAGATTGCATTTTGTCGCCCAAAGAGACGCCAATCTACTGGTAGAGGTACATTAAAAAATATAGGTGGTTGATTGAGTCCGGAGTAGAACCACAAAAAGCGCATAAGGCATCATCAATCCTGTGATTATGTAACAGGAATACCTGGGTAGGTAACCGGTTGAGAGTTACCAGCCAAAGGAGGAATGCATGCCGGAGCGCTATATGGCGGTCCCAAATGAAGCCGTGCCATGGTGTTGTATGCCATTTCCTGCGGATATGATTCCAAGCACTAGTAACAGAAAATGTTTTAGATGGGTGGGGAGTCCATATAAAGTTATCCACTGAGCTACCCAAACTAGTCGGAGGTGCATCCATCCAGCTCAAGATAGTAGCAAGAGTGCTAGAATGTTGCCAAGAGCCATCGAGGAAAGACCTGACTAAAACATAGTGATCTAAATGTCCACCATCAAATTTTTCAAGAACCACGATCAAGTGTCCTTGCTTTCTACCTTCACAACAGCCCAAGCAATTAGGAACATCTGATTATTGCCATCCCTTCCAATGGCAGCCAACAATTCTCCCTTACACCCACCCTTCAAGAAACATCCATTTAACCCTATGACTCATCTACAACTAGCAACAAATCCCCGCTTTCATGCATCAAAGTAAATATAAATTCGATCGAAGTTAGTCCCATGGTTAGGCAGTGGCCGCTCCACAACCTCAACATAAACTCGACTACCCGGGTTTTGCAGTCTATATTCTCCAGCATATTCCCAAATTTGACTATATTCTTCCTTGTACCTCTCTAGAATTTTTTTCATCACCTTATGCTTGGCTCTTTTACACTGATTGAGTAACACGTTAATCCCTACCTGCTCCCTCACCAACTGCTTCAGCTGAACGCTCTTCACATCAGGCATCGCTTTGATGGTATTGAAGAAGTGGTTCGACAACCAAGCACTCGTTACCCTTTTGTTGTCAAACATGATGGAACAAGTATGTTCCTTCTATAATGACCTATTTGGAATGACCCATCCCTCTTTGAACGTGCGTCATATATTTTCCACGAACAACTAGGTTGAGAATACTCTGCTCTAACATAGTCCTACGTATTTCGAGTGAACTGAAGAGTCCTCTGTTCAGCTATTGAATACTTGATAATCTGATGTGGACATCGAACCCTATCGAGGAGGAGGCGCTAGGGACCCGTTGTTCTATCCGCTAGGCCCGATCACTCGAGCGAGAGCGAAGGAATTCAAACAAGCTGTCGGCATCATGGTTCAAGATATTTGGAATGAAGATAATCTTGATTCGAAACTTGAAGATTCTGAAACTCCTTGGCGCAACATGATTACTTTTGGTCCAGCGAATTCCGAAAGAGCTTAGAATTGACGAACTCCGAATTGACTCAAATTTGGATGGACGCTTGGAAATGGGCCGCTGATCAATACTCACTACTTTAGTAGTGATTGATGACGTTTTTTTAGCGATTTGAAGTCGTTTAGATGAACTTTTAGGCCTTTTTCTATTTTTGGACGAATTTTTAATAATTAAGGTTATTTTTGTAATTTTAATCCTAGTAGGATTAGAATTAGGGTTAGCACCCTATATAAGAATACTTATAGATTTCTAAAGGAGGCAGAATTTTATATAGAAAAGTTTTCTTCTTGAGTTCTCTTGAGGACTAGATCTTATCAAGGCTCCCTTATGGCGATCGAATTAAACTTATCGAGCAAGATCGTGAATTCTCTTGTTCGTGGCGTTATAGCGTGGATTGGTTGACACAGGTTCGTCAACAGGTCGTGTTCATACCGAGATTACCAATCATAGGTTCAATTGGGGGTCAAGGTCAGCAATTCGTAACTTACAGATCTTCATAGAACGATCATCTTCCGCACAGATTCATATCATCTGGTATCAGAGCTGGTTCTACAAGGTCTACTTATCCTACTTTTACTGCTTTTCGTTATTAATCGAATTAGGATTCTAAATTCGTTCTTGCTGTGATTTCAATTTTGATTTAGGGTTTTCAATCCTAGTTGTTTTTTTTTCTTTATATATTGTACTTGAGTTCGTCAAAAAAAAAACAAAAAAAGCAAAAGAAAGAAAAAAAAAAGCAAAGAAAAAAGAGGCAAAAAAAAAGAGCAAAAAAAAAGCAAAGAAAAAAAAATTCAAGAGGACGACTCGTTTCTTTTTTTTATCATTGATAGTTGGACCGAATAGAAAAAAAATATTTCAGTAGCAGAAATTGAATATGAATCCGAATCTCGCAAAAATTTGCTGAATTGCTGAGTTGATCGGTATATTGCTGAATTTGATCTTGTTTGGTGGTTTATCGATTGTTATGAGGAGCTTGTGAGACTAGATTCAAGTCTGAAAAAAGAGCTTTCTAGAAGGAAACGAGAGGTAAAAGGCAAGAGTGTGTGAGTTTAATTGAGGGAAGAAAAAGCCGAAATTGAGTTAAACACGAGAGGAGCGACAAACACTTTGAGCGGAAAACGTGAGGGAGTGACTAGTGAGATTTTTTTTATCTCTAACATTTTCTTGCAGGTTTAAAAAAAATGTCAAGCTCAGGCCAGGAAAGTGTGAATCAAAGGGAGGATCGCACTCATCCAAGGGATGATGCGATTCTAGCAGGCATCCAGCAATTGAGTTTACAAATTGAAGCACTTAGCAACCGAGTTACAAGATGTGAGACGAGACTTGAAGATGACCGAGGGCCACCACGAGAGAGACCACAAAATCAGCGAGAGGAGCCTAGGACACAACCTAGATGGCAACAGCAATTTAATGAAGCATATGTGTCCGATACAGAAGATGATCGAGATGGCAAGTTTGAGAGGAGAAACGGACGCCGAGGATTTAGACATCGAGAAGACGATGAACTTGGCAACATCAAGATGAAGATTCCATCTTTCCAAGGAAAGAATGATCCTGTTGCGTATCTAGAATGGGAGAAACGGATGGAGATGGTATTTGATTGCCAGCGATATTCGGAGCTCCAAAAGGTAAAAATTGCAGCTGTTGAATTCACTGATTATGCTATAATTTGATGGGATCAACTTGTGACTAGCAGGAGACGCAATGGTGAAAGACCAATAGAAACGTGGGATGCGATGAAAGCAGTGATGAGGAGGCGCTTTATACCTAGTCATTACCACAGAGACTTGTTCCATAAGCTGCAAAATCTTACACAAGGTAATAGGAGTGTAGAAGAATACCATAAAGAGATGGAGATTGCTATGATCCGTGCTAATGTGGTGGAAGACCGTGAGGCCACAATGTCACGATTTTTGTGTGGTTTGAGCCGAGATATAGCAAGGGTAGTAGAGCTGCAACACTACGTTGAATTGGAGGAATTAGTGGACAAAGCCATCAAAGTTGAGCGGCAATTGAAGTTGGATCGAAATTACAAGAGTGGTGGAGGTTCAAGCTCGAATTGGAAGTCTAATTGGAAGAGAGACGAGAAGCCGAATTGGAAGGGAAACAATATCAAGACTGAAACTTTGAAAGAGAAGGAGAAGGATGGCAAAGTTGTTTCAAATGCGGCTTCAGGTAAAACTGAAAACCCTAACACTAAGACTCGTGATATTAAATGTTTTAAGTGTTTGGGCAGGGGTCATATGGCAAATCAGTGTCCTAATAGGAGGGTGATGGTCATGACTGGACATAATGATGTTGAATCAGAAAGTGAGAGGGAGGAAGAGGATGATGACATGCCACCATTAGAGGATTGTAGTGATGTTGAGATGACAGTAAATGGTGAATTGATGGTGGTTAGGCGTTCTCTTAGTGTTCAAGTCAAAGAGGAGGAGCATCACCAGCAACGCGATAACTTGTTCCATACAAGATGCTTGGTGAATGGTAAGATTTGTAGCTTGATTGTTGATGGAGGTAGTTGTACAAATGTAGCAAGTTGTACCATGGTGGAGAAGTTGGGATTGAAGACTACAAAGCATCCAAGACCATATAGATTGCAGTGGTTGAATGATAGTAGTGAAGTAAAAGTATCGAAGCAAGTCCGAGTTCCATTTGAGATAGGGCGATATAAGGATGAGGTGATGTGTGATGTTATACCTATGCAAGCAGGGTATCTTTTGCTTGGTAGGCCATGGCAGTATGATCAAAAGGTACATCATGATGGGTACACTAACCGATATTCATTGGTGATGAATTAGAAGACATACACATTGGTGCCAATGACACCTACTGAGGTGTATGAAGATCAATTGAAACTACAACGTGAGGTTGAGAGAGAGAGAAAAAGTGATAAAACTGAGGGCCTACGTGGAAACTCTAAGACACAAGTAAAATGAGAGGAAGATAAAAGTAGAGTGGTAAAAATCGAGAGAAAAGAAGAGAGAAAAGGAGAGAGAAAAGAATTTTTATGCAAAATCGAGCGAAGTGAGGAGAGCTTTGTTTCTGGACCGACCGATACTTGTACTTTTGTACAAAGAGGCACTGTTTACTACTAACGAACTTGACCCGAATTTGCCAAGTTCTGTCGTGTCTTTATTGCAGGAATTTGAAGATGTCTTTCCTGATGAACTTCCTGGAGGCTTACCACCGATTCGAGGCATAGAGCATCAAATCGATTTGATTCCTGGTGCACCATTGCCTAATCGACCCGCATATCAAAGCAATCCTGAAGAGACAAAGGAACTTCAGCAGCAAGTTAGCGAATTACTAAAGCAAGGATATGTGAGAGAGTCTCTTAGCCCGTGTGTTGTTCCTGTTTTGTTGGTGCCAAAGAAGGATGGGTCGTGGCGGATGTGTGTTGATTGTCGAGCAATCAATAACATAACGGTAAAGTATCGACATCCTATTCCTAGGTTAGATGACATGTTGGATGAATTGCATGGAGCTTGCATATTCACTAAAATTGATCTGAAAAGTGGTTATCATTAAATTAGAATGAAAGAGGGGGATGAATGGAAAACTGCATTTAAGACCAAGTACGGGTTATATGAGTGGTTAGTCATGTCATTCGGTTTAACTAACGCACCTAGTACTTTCATGCGACTTATAAATCATGTTTTGCGTGCATTTATTGGTCGATTTGTAGTTGTCTATTTTGATGATATCCTGATATATAGTCGAAACCTTGATGACCATATTGAGCATGTGCGAGCTGTTTTGTAGGTTTTAAGGGCTGAACAATTATATGCTAACCTAAAGAAGTGCTGTTTTGTAACTGACAAATTAGTATTTCTAGGCTTTGTTGTTGATGCTGATGGAATACAGGTTGATAAAGAAAAGGTGAAAGCAATCCGTGAATGGCCAACACCTAAGACAGTAGGAGAGGTGCGCAGCTTTCATGGTTTAGCCAATTTCTATCGTAGATTTGTAAAAGACTTCAGCACCATCGCCACACCTTTAACCGAGATTATCAAGAAGCACGTGGATTTCACGTGGGGAGAAGAGCAAGAGAGAGCATTCAATCTGTTAAAGGATAAGTTGACTAATGCTCCTTTGTTATCTTTACCAAATTTCAGTACTACTTTTGAGATAAAATGCGATGCTTCTGATACAGGAATTGGAGCCGTGTTGATGCAAGGAGGACGTCCTATGGCGTATTTCAGCGAGAAGTTAAGCGGAGCGACATTGAATTATCCGACTTACGATAAGGAGATGTATGCTTTGGTGTGAACTTTGGAGAATTGGCAACATTACTTGTGGCCAAAGGAGTTTGTGATCTATACCGACCACGAGACCTTAAAGTACTTGAGGGGGCAGCAAAAGTTGAACAAAAGACATGCCAAATGGATGGAGTTCATTGAGACTTTTCCATATGTAATCAAGTACAAAAAAGGTAAGGAAAATGTGGTAGCCGATGCACTTTCTCGAAGGTACGCAATTCTAACTACTCTAGGAGCAAAGTGTCTAGGTTTCGAGCATATGAAAGGTTTATACGCGGACGATGATGATTTTGGAAGAGTATTTGAAGCTTGTGAGCATGCTGCGTTTGAAAAGTTTTATAGGCATGATGGATATCTCTTTCGTGAAAATAAGTTGTGTTTGCCTAGATGCTCTTTGCGCGAGTTGTTAGTGCGAGAGGCACATAGTGGTGCTTTAATGGGGCATTTTGGAATCAATAAGACTTATGAAGTGTTGCATGAACATTTTTTTTGGCCACACATGAAACGAGATGTCACACGAGTTTGCGAAAGATGTATCGCATGTAAGCAGGCTAAGTCTACGATTAAACCACATGGTTTGTATACACCTTTGCCTATCCCGACGCATCCTTGGGTTGATATCTCTATGGATTTTGTGTTAGGATTGCCTAAGTCTAAGCATGGCAAGGATTCTATTTTTGTGGTGGTTGATCGATTTTCAAAGATGGCTCATTTTATACCTTGTCATAAATCTGATGATGCATCGAATGTTGCTGAATTGTTCTTTCGTGAGGTTGTGCGTTTGCATGGCATGCCTAGGTCCATTGTTTCTGATCGAGATACTAAATTTCTAAGTTACTTTTGGAAGACATTGTGGAAGAAGTTAGGTACACAACTTTTATTCTCTACTACTTGTCATCCACAAACTGATGGTCAAACTGAAGTAGTTAATAGGACTTTAGGGACATTGTTGCGTGCTATCATTAAAAAAAACATTAAGTCTTGGGAAGATTGTTTACCGCATGTTGAGTTTGCTTATAATAGGAGCGTGCATTCTGCTACTAAATTCACACCGTTTGAGGTTGTCTATGGTTTTAATCCCTTAACCCCATTAGATTTGACCCCTTTACCTATTGCTGAGCGTGTGGATTTAGATGGTGCTAAGAAAGCTGAATTTGTGAAGACTTTACATGAGAAGACGCGGCTGAATATTGAGCTTAAGACAAAGCAGTATGCAAAGCAAGCCAACAAAGGGCGCAAGAAAGTAGTGTTTGAGCCCGGAGATTGGGTTTGGGTTCATATGTGCACAGAGCGTTTCCCCAAACAGCGACACTCTAAATTGCTACCGCGAGGAGATGGACCATTTATGGTGTTGGAAAGAGTTAACGATAATGCTTACAAGCTTGACCTTCCAGGTGAGTATGGTATTAGTGCTACTTTCAATGTTTCTGATTTGACTCTTTTTGATGCAGACGCTGATTTGAGGGCAAATCCTTTGCACGGGGGAGGGAATGATGTGAACATCGAACCCTATCAAGGAGGAGGCGCTAGGGACCCGTTGTTCTATCCGCTAGGCCCGATCACTCAAGCGAGAGCGAAGGAATTCAAACAAGCTGTCGGCATCATGGTTCAAGATATTTGGAATGAAGATAATCTTGATTCGAAACTTGAAGATTCTGAAACTCCTTGGCGCAACATGATTACTTTTGGTCCAGCGAATTCCGAAAGAGCTTAGAATTGACGAACTCCGAATTGACTCAAATTTGGATGGACGCTTGGAAATGGGCCGCTGATCAATACTCACT
Organism: Syzygium jambos; assembly: GCA_031216235.1. Lineage (NCBI taxonomy): Eukaryota > Viridiplantae > Streptophyta > Magnoliopsida > Myrtales > Myrtaceae > Syzygium > Syzygium jambos. The sequence goes on from CM062227.1 coordinate 26,926,836, forward strand.
ACTTTAGTAGTGATTGATGACGTTTTTTAGCGATTTGAAGTCGTTTAGATGAACTTTTAGGCCTTTTTCTATTTTTGGACGAATTTTTAATAATTAAGGTTATTTTTGTAATTTTAATCCTAGTAGGATTAGAATTAGGGTTAGCACCCTATATAAGAATACTTATAGATTTCTAAAGGAGGCAGAATTTTATATAGAAAAGTTGTCTTCTTGAGTTCTCTTGAGGACTAGATCTTATCAAGGCTCCCTTGTGGCGATCGAATTAAACTTATCGAGCAAGATCGCGAATTCTCTTGTTCGTGGCGTTATAGCGTGGATTGGTTGACACAGGTTCGTCAACAAGTCGCGTTCATACCGAGATTACCAATCACAGGTTCGATTGGGGGTCAAGGTCAGTAATTCGTAACTTACAGATCTTCGTAGAACGATCATCTTCCGCACAGATTCATATCATAATCCCTTCTTTGAATTTTTTGGCATCAGAAAATTTCAGACCTACAGTCAACACAGAAGAAGAGCCAGGATTGTATGACGGATATTTACGTTTCCTTTTGCGCACAACGGGATCATCATCTTCATGCTAATTTTCAGAATTATCATTTTGTTCATCAGAGCCACTTTCTTCGTAATCAGTGTCATTACCTTCAGTTAGAGCTCCATCAATGTTATGTCCTAGTTTAGCTTCATGCAATCTTCCAAGTGCAGCTATTGATTTTTTTCCAAATTCCCTTTGCTTTTGCCTTGACTGTGCAAGTTCCTCATCATCATCTTCACTTGGTAAATTTACATTTATCACACCCTCATCATCTGATTCACTAGATGCAACAACTTCCCATAACAATCCAATGAACTCAAATCCAGTAAACTCTTCACTCGCTACATGGCTTGCCTCCCTCTCATCCCTCTCATGTCCGGCTTCATCTATAATAGAACTAGCACCAACCTGAGTACTAGGTAAAACAACACCATCCCCTACGTCTTCTCCCTCAGCCCCTTTATCAGATTCACCATCATTATAGGACTCAACGTACACAACAACTTCTTTTCCATGAAGATAATGGTAGATGATATCCTTAACACCATCATCATCATCAAAGTTTCTAATACCGTCCTTCAAGTTGCTTTCAGGAGCACAATAATGCAAACTTCCTATTTTACATCTTAATTGTTGAACTATATCCCTCATGAGATTAATATATGCTAGCTTGCTTATATCGAAATAAATAGTACCTTCAAGTACCCTAAAGTATTCCCACTCATCAATGCCGATGACAAATTCTCCTCCATAACGAACAATGATGCCTATAATTATGTCTTTATCTCCCATATTGACCCTTCATTGAAGGAAAAAAGCCAAAAAATTCAATATTTTAGTTTTCGGGACCACACCACATAGGAAAAAGAGCACAGTTTCACATGAAGGTCCCCCAAATGGTCGACAAGATTGAAAAAGCCACCATCAGACTGCATGGGTGACAATGATAGAGGTCCCTACATGGACTACAGTCTATCGCTTATACTCAGCCTGGCACCAACACAATCGAATCCACTTCAAGCCCTAATATCCGAACAACTAGCCATAATTTATGAAATTCAAGCTTTAATTTCAAAAGTTCAAGACCTAATTTCAAGTTCGAGCCCTAATTTCCTACTTCAAACCTTAATTTCCCGAAGGCAGCCTTAATCTACCAATTAATTGAGTGAAACATAGGACAATGAAGCACAATGTGTCGATCAATTCAGTAAAATAGAAATTAACAACCCTTATTTGAAGACTGACCTTCGTAATTTGCCACAGAGATGAGATCGATGCCGATGGGACGAGTGATGCACAGTCCACGGGATGAGGGAGCGACGCCGACTAACCGCGAAGGGAAGGCAAGAGACGACGATGGCGACGGTGACGAAATGAGGGCGCCACGAGCGACGAGCGATAGGCGACGGCGATTGGACGAGGGAGACAGAGCAGGTGTGACGAGCGACGCAATGCTAAGACCTTTGAACTGAGCGACGTCGTTTGCTGTCCTAAATGGAACGACGTCATCTTTCTTGTCCAAGTGGGCTGAGCGACGTCGTTTTGCTTGTCCACGTGGACATCAAATGTTGAACCCAATATCCACGTCACACTCTTTTTTTAAATAAAAATGCCAAGCCAGCTTTTTGACCGGAATTTTGGTCGGAGTCACTAAAGTGATCTATTTTCCTCCGACTTGACACCAAAGTGATCCGAAAAAAGGTTATGGCACCAACGTGATCGCCGTACACAAGTTATGGCACTTATAGTGTACTTTTGCCCTTTATTTTCAATACTCCCTAGAAAATTCCACGCAGTCCGCGCTGCTGGGTTTTTGGGCATGAAAGTTTTGTCATGATGAAGATAAATCTCACCACCAATATAAAAATGTACCAATGGTTTTTGTAAATATATAAAGCAAAAAGAAGCTTGCCATTCTTGAAACTTCAAAAGAAATTTTGCCCAAGCAGAAGGCTTAAAGCATATGCAATTGACAACGGCATCACTATGAACACCATTGTTCCATTCTACATCACCTAAACGTGCCCTGATAGACAATTGGATATTTCTCAAGTTGTATGTTTGCAGATACTAGTCATGAAATTTTCATCCAAAAATGTGCTAGCTATAGATTAACCAATTATACCTATAGGCATATTGCAATGCACCAAGTAATCTCATCATAAGTTGCTTGGTCTCCCAACAATCTCAGAGCATCCAATGCATGGATAGCTACAATACACTTATCATATACTTCTTCAGAACCATCTCCAGTTACGATAATGCAACCTGTTCAATCTCCTTCTGTTACTGATAAATTGTGGACTAAAAGGACCAAAACTATAAATTGTCATAATGATTCTTAAATATACCTACTATGACAATTTACTTATTACGCCCATATCATTTACTCTAGTTCCATGTCATGTGACTGAAACAATGCAGAAAAGGACAAGACTTAAACAACAAGTACTTACCCTCATCACTAGTTGAGAAGGATTGCACTTCACAACTTGTTTTTATTTCACACCCTCTACTCTCAAGCTCATCTGACCTAAATTCACAAATATTTACAGTTCAACTCATGAAATTTCTTATAGGGCTTCAAGAGGAAAAAAATTATGACCCAGAACGTCCAATTTTCCATCTCAAACTACTGAATGTCCAAATTATTATCACCTTATTGACATAAAATGCGAAAATCTTTGGACAATAAGCCACTGAGGGCGGTTAAAACCTGCAAAGAAACCAAATAAAAATGTACAAAGAGTATTATGACGACAGACTGATAGAGATGGAAGAAAAGATTAGGTGATTGACTTATTGATACGGAATGCTACCAACTTATGCAGCAGAGAATTGGTTGGTAGGACATCTGAAATTGCGAAACGAAGTTTTTGTCATTTCCAATCAATCACTAGCTCTTCTAGAGCCACGTGACCTACCTGAAGCAAATGATGATTGCGGAAAAAGGACAGAACTGAGAAGGTTGAAAAGCTCATAGATTCCTTCCAGAGGGCAAGACCAGATGGAACCACAAATTAGGATCTGTAGGAAGATAAAATTAATTAGTAATTGCCATATATCTATATTCTACAAACAAGCGAAGGACAGAATTTGTTATATGCGTAAAAGATCAACGATATGATAGAGTACAATGATTCAACAATCTCACAAGGTAAGCCTTCTGAAATAATTCAGAGTAACCCCGTGACTTGATAAACTATCCCAAAGTTTCGTTGAGATCGACATCAGGATTACTCTCAAGTCCTTCTAGGTAATTGCTAAAATAAATAGGCATCAAACAATGATATGCTATAGATATCTTATCATATAAGAAATAGTATTTTGGTTGCATAAAATTGGATCAAGCATTTATTACTATTTTGTATATTTGAAATGAAAGAATGTCTTTGATTTCGATTTGAATTTATTGAATAGAAATAGGTTTGTGAAATCTTTGGAGAAAGACTTAGGAGGAGTTTTTGACTTTGAATATGGTTTTTTGTGAGTTATATACCGGTTTGCGAATTGGTTTAATTATGAAATAATTTCTAGATTTTGGTTTTGTGGATTGCGGATGATATCGTTGTGGATAAGTATTTAATGCCCAGTGTCTCTGTGAACCCAATGAAGGGTTGTAGTTATATGCATACTAGTCTAGGATATCCTTATAGACCGAACCACTAGCCTATAGTAGATGGAGATCTTGTCAAGGATGAAATCTTGATCGTTTTTTTACAGAGCATTATTCGTGATCATAGTTAGATTTCTGAGTATGAGATTAGTCAATGGAATGGACCATTGGTGTGTGTTTTTTGACAAGATTGACCAGTGAAATGGACCATTGGTTCCTTCTTTGATATTATTAATTGAAGCGAGCTTTCCTATTGTGAAAATGTTATGTTAAAGTAATATATAACGTATTTTACCTTGAAGTTTATTATATGCTGGAGTAGGGTTAATTGAGCTTTCATTTGGTATTATAATTGTGTGCATAGTGGATGCTCGATCTACTTAGAAGAAATGTATTACTCACTGAGCCGTGGTAGCTCATTCCTCTCATCTTACTTGTTTTTCAGCTTATTCAGTGAGCCGTAAGTAGGGCGCAAGAGTTTAAGTAGTGGGGATGACTTTTTGTTAGTAAGAACTTTTTGGTATGAGTTTTACATAATTGTGGAGCTTAAGTGTTAGCTTGTTGCTGGTTATGTATTGAGCCTTTTGATGGATTGTAGATAACTTTGATATTGTAACTAGATAAACTTTATCATATATATGTGGATGCATATATTTTAATATCACGTGAGCTTTGATTATGTTTAGGCTGCGTCCTTTGGTGAAAGGATGGTCGTGTCATGCCCTTCTTGTTAAGTTAAGGGTGTCACATTTATTGATATCAGAGCATAGGTTTTGATTTTTGAGTATAGATATGGGATGTTGTGAGATTGTGTGATAGATTTTTTTGCACTAGTCTTTTAAATATTAAATAGTATTTCTTTCTTGGATACAGGCGACCAGGAGTTCTGACTCGGAGCCATTTGCCTCGCTTCTTAAGAATAATAAAGGCAAGCGAGTCATTACTTCCGACACTAGGGATATTGCCTCAACGTTCTCAAGGTGTGACTTTAAAAAAGAGATTGAAGGACCAATATGAAGTGAGTTCCGACTCACGAGAAGCTAGGGAAGAGCCCCAAGAGCCTAATCTCCCAACTGATTTCACTCAAGCGATGATTCATTGATATCATCATGCGAAGTAATTAAGTGAAGGTGGCACCACTCACTCATGCACCTTCACATAATTAAAAAATGTAGACCCACCAAAGTTTGATGGGAAGTTGGATCCTCTCAAGGTCGATAGTTGGATTAGAAGCATAGAGGAAATCTTTAGAGTAGAAAATGTTCGTGACAATCAAAAGGTCAACTTTGCCACTTGATGTTGATGTAGTTAGCAAGTATCACCTAGAAGGGGGTAAATAAGTGATTTGAGTGATTTTGAAGAATTTAAAGCGAAAACGATTTATAGTCAATAAAGTCTTAACAATGTTCAGTTTCTAAATATGCTAGTGTACAGTGTAAATAATATAATGAGAGATTAGGGACAGAGAGAACTGCACACCAGAAGTTATAGTGGTTCGGCTTAGAACAAGCCTACATCCACTCTCCCACGCTAACAGCCTAATAGCTGGATTTCATTATATGATCAAAAGGAATTACAAGTTGAGTGATAACATTCAGTGAATGATAGAATTCTCTATCTTACACAATCACTCTTACATAATGTTCCTCAAAATCTTAGTATTTAGCTTAGGAAAGACAAGTAATAAAATTGGAATGTACTCAGACTTTGGACTTGTTGATTTTCGATTTCATTTGCTTCCTTCTGCTCCTCATTAATCTCTTTTTATACTCATCAACTTCCAAACTAGTCGTTGGATAGTCTTCAAAGGATCATCTTCCAATCTTCACCTTGGACAGATTTGTATAAAATGAATTGAATAGTCGTTGATTGACAAAATCTGAATCCTACCAAATCTGGTCGCCTATACAACAAGAATTTTGGTTTCCATAAGTAGAACTTTATCCGTTGTGATATATACTTGCCATAATGTTTGATTTGTCAATTAATCATAGCCTTAGATTGAGTCAATCAAAACTTTTCTTTTGTGAAATCCACACAAAATCATTAGCCGTTATATTTCGTTCCGAATAAATTTTGAGTCTGAAGAATTTCTGGTTCTTTCTTTACATTCAGAAACAAAGTCAGCGTAGATCTTCAGTAAAGTCTGAGTCCTTCAAAATTAGAGTATGAAGTTCTTTGACATATCAAGATAAAGTCTAAGTGTCTATTTCAGTAGAGTCTGAACTTTTCGTTCTTAAACTCATAAAGTCTAAAATTTTCCTTTTGAACCTCGTAAAGTCTGAGCATCCAGAAAGTTAAGTTTTCTTGAAGTATTAAAGTTATCACTTCCAAAATATATTTACCTACATCAAAATACTTCAGAGTACATATCAGATTTACAAAATTAATATTGATAGTTTTGTCAATTTCAAAATTTATTAGAAAATTTCATCAATAGATGTTTGGAAGGTGAAGCTATATGTTGGTAGCAAGGGACTAGACCTGCCCTTGGAGGTAATGATGCAATCATTTCTTGGAAGGACTTCACTGAGGCATTCAATGCCCAATTCTTCCTTGAGTTATTCCAAACGAAGATGAAGAGTGACTTTGCAAATGTATCTCGAGGTGGCTCATCGGTTATGGAGTATACGGCTCACTTTAATCAACTCTGTAGATTCAAGGAAGACTTCATGGCCAGTGAAAAGCAGAGCGTAGAACACTTTCATCGAGGGCTTCGACTTGATATTCACAGTATTCTCACACCTTTTGTACTGACTACATACAAAGATTCTTAAATCAAGCAATTAGGGTGGAGCAAGAGATGTTAGAGAGCAGCGCACGGAGTGCACCTCGACACAAGAAGTTTAAGCCCATTGATTATCATGATAGTCGGACCAGTGATAGCAGAAAGCAAAAAGATTTTATCCAGCTAGGAAAGCCCAAGACTCAGAGTAATCCGGGCCCTTGTACTACTTGTGGGAGGCGTCATGATAGTCCTTGTTATCGCAAGATAGGAGCTTGCTTTCTTTGTGGGAAAATGGGACATATGGAGCGTGATTGTCCCACATAGAGGGATGTCCCTAGGATAGTAGAGTGTGTTTGTTTATGGGTAACCTAGGCACCTAGCATATGCTTGTTCTATGAGGAAAACTGCATCTTCATCTGGTAGGCCCCAAGGAAATCAGAAAATGCAAAAGACGACTGGGAAAGTTTTTGCCATAACGAAGGAGGATGCGACAGCGTCCAATGCAGTTGTTGTAAGTAATATTCATATTGCCTCTCGATATGCTTATGAGTTGTTTGATCCTGCTACTATGCATTCCTTTATTGCCATTGAATTTGCAAGGAAACTTGATATGTTGCCAAAGCCTCTTGAGTATGAGATGCATGTTGATACTTCTATTGGTGATTTCTTGATTGCTAACCGTATATTCAAGAATTGTTTGCTATGGATTGATGATGTAGTATTACCTGTAGATATCTTATCATATGAGAAATGGTATTTTGGTTGTATAAAATTAGATCGAGCATTTACTGCCATTTGATGTATTTGAAATTGAAGATTATCTTTGATTTTGGTTTGAATTTATTGAATGTAAATAGGTTTATGAAATCTTTTAAGAAAGACTCTATGACATTATGAAATTTGACCATTTTCGAGATATATGAAATGATTATTTCATCGATGTACTGTCAGTTAGATCTAGTTCTGAATTGATCTCTCATGAGAGGACTAACCAATGGGGAAAGGCTATTGAGGAATTAAGTGCGCACGACCTGATAACTCAACCATGGATTGACAATTCGACCATAAGGATTGACGAGGGATAATTTTGAGCAATTATAGACCGATCAAGAGATGGTTATAGAATGATTCGCCAATATTATACAATCGGATTGAGGGTGATTCCATCTGACTATTGTATGGATTGTGAACGACCTTAAACCAATTCCTAATGATCGTGTACTTTGGAACTAGTGATTAGCCTTCGCAATTACATGACAACCAAGGTCACCCATGACTCGAGAAAGCTCAAACGTGGATTAACATTGAATCAACTATGGGTCGAATATACGTAATTCCTAAAAGCCGCCTGTTAGTTTGAAATATACTAAAGTTGCAATTGATCGATTTTGACCATGAATTTGAGTCCGAATTTGAGTATCAAACTTTCAAGGATTTCGAGACTAAATTATTGGACATTGCCTCATTAAACCACCTAATTATGGATTTGCTCAAAATTCTTGAAAAAAGTGAAATTTAAGACCGGAATTGTAAAAAGACTTTTTTACCTCCAAATCTTTTTGGATTCCTTTGATTCATTGAAGGGCAAAATGGTCTCTATGCCCCTCCATTATTGGCCGGCCCTATTGAGGTGGAAAATGATCGAATTGCCCCTCTTATCTTCTCTTTATTATAATTTCTCCCTTATATATTTTTGAAACTTGTTGTGGAAGATTCAATCCTAACCCTTAGATCTTGGCTTATTGGGCAAGAAGAGATCTTGCCTATCCATTTGTGGGGTGACTTGTTAGACCACTTTCTCTCTCTTGATCACTCTTTCTCACTTGGATTTCTCTCATTCTCTCGCTTGCACCCTTTCTCTCCCTTGTTTCGGCCACCACCAGCCACCACACGCCACCAACCAGCGTCATCACCGTCCACTGCCGTGGTCACGTCGTCGCTTCTCTTTCTCCTCCATTCCCCTTTGTTCAGCCGACCCCCCTCATGCCACCATCACTGTGAGCCACCCACGTCGGCCTTGTCACCACCGTTGCACGCCGAGCTGCCGTCAGCCGCCTCGTCTCCAAGCCGTCATCTGCCGCTTCGCCGTCGATCTGCCATAGCCGCTTCACGCCGTGGCTAATCACCACCACCATTAGCTTAGTTTTCTTTTGTTTTAAGAGTAAGTTACTCTCTAAACCTTGATTAGGGCATTAGGTTATTACTAAATTAGTTTAGGGACTAATTAGAGTGATTATAAGTGGATTAGGTAATGGTTTCGTTGATAGCTTATCATGTGATTTGAGTGATATCATATCATGTGATTTGATTGATAGTTTATCATGTGATTTGAGTAATAGCTTATCATGTTTAGTTGATAGCTTATCATGTGATTTGAGTGATAGCTTATCATGATTTTAGGTGATAGCTTATCATATGGAAGTGATAATTTATCATGGTTTTGGGTGATAACTTATCATATTTTGATTGATAGCTTATCTTGATTTGGTGAATAACTTATCATATTGTGTGATAGCTTATCAAGTTCAATTATCATGTTAAAGGATGACTTGTGTTGTATCATGTTTGGATTATATGATGACTTTGGACTTGCATGAGTTTGAAAAATAAGTGAATGGGCAAGTTGATTGATGTTGTTATATGAACACGTTCTTGGTAGCCTTTGTATAGAGAATTGCATGTCGTAAACACTAGGTATTGGCTAAATTCCAAAGATAAGAATTGGGACTTGAATGAATGATATGTGTGCATGGTCACTTAAAGTCCCATTTGTGCCCGGTTATACCGAAAGACCGCCAATCCTAGGGGTTGTGCCGTCGCCGTGAAGGTCGTGCCCAATTTTGGTAATTGGATGTCGTCACGGGAGCAAGGTGAGATGAAGTCGTTCGTGAATTGAATTCGGGACAAACCTATTTATGGGATTCTATCATTGGCGTGGAAGAGACAATGCCATCGCTGACGGAGCGGGATGATGCTCGATCATGCTTGAAAATTGCCATCCGTGGTGTAAGGACCTCGGCCCCACCACGCTTCCACTGCGCCACTTTTTGTGTAATATTGTCCGCTTTGGACACTAAGTCCTCACGGCTTTAAAACGCGTTACACAAAGGTTAGGGGCCAAGCCTTATAAGCAATCCCAGGACCCCCTAAGCGATGTGGGACAGAGACATGCCCCCCCTTGCCATCCTAGAAGCCTGCCAGGAGCCGCTCCTTGTCCAGGCCCTCTGGCCCCGGCGACCACTCCCCGCTCTCATCGGACCGGGTTGTTACATTCTCCCCTCCTTCGAGCACAGCGTCCTCGCTGTGGCCCCACACGCGGTCGGGAGTCGGCTCTGATACCATTTGTAAGGACCTCGGCCCCACCACGCTTCCACTACGCCACTCCTTGTGTAATATTATCCGCTTTGGACACTAAGTTCTCACGGCTTTAAAATGCGTTACACAAAGGTTAGGGGCCAAGCCTTATAAGCAATCCCAGGACTCCCCCCTAAGCGATGTGGGACAGAGACATGCCCCCCTTGCCATCCTAGAAGCCTGCCAGGAGCCGCTCCTTGTCCAGGCCCTCTGGCCCCGACGACCACTCCCCGCCCTCATCGGACCGGGTTGTTACACGTGGGATGTGCCGTGGCTCGAGGGGTCATTAATAATCTGGACTATCACGAATGCGAATTGCATCGATGAGTACTATGTGTCTAAGGGTGATGAATGAGCATGTCTGGATTATTAGATTGTTGAGGTGCATCATTATGTCTTGATACATGTCGTATGTGCCTCTTGAATGTATATGTTATGGTGATCCCGCTATATACTCGTTGGAACGATTGCCATGTTCTGCAGGTTTGATAAGGCAAGGTAAGGGCAATGCTATTGATTTGCCTTCGGTGCTAGAATTGCATGTTTAGGGCAATCCGGAGGCAACGTATTTCCCTAAACTAGGTTTAGGAAGCTTACTTGCTGAGTTATTCTCATTGTTATTTGTTAATTATTTTAAGACCCCCGAGTATGAATCGACCTCTTACACGTTTTAGAGTGCCCATGGACATGGGTACGGTAATGGTAGAGTATCCAGTGGGACCAGATAGGGCTTATCAGAAGCATTTGCCAATCGTCTAGGTTGATGAGGGGCTAGCGTTGTGGCAACTGCATGAATTCATAGCTTGGTTCATTAGGGAGAGGGATGGGCTATATGGTTGATTAGGGGTTTTGATGGACCCCCTAATGGCAAAGTTAGAGATGAGGTTTGGGACCTCATGGATCTCGATCCTCTGGACGGAGTTGTTACTGACTTGGAGTCTGATTCGGACGAAGCTGTTATTGACTTGGAGTTTGATCCGGATGAAGTGGAGTTCGATCCAGAGCCTCCTCCCGGTTATAGCCAGCTTTGGTAATGGGTTTTGGAATGCCCAATCTTTTGACTACCTTTTTGGTTAGAGAAGTTAGGTTACCCCGATCACCCCATCCCTTTTTGTATGCATGGTCTTGGTCGGAAGCGGCCTAGTGATAGGCTTGTAATTATGTATCTTGCTAGGGTTAACTAAATGTCTATAATATGGCTTGGTTGCTTCGTATCTCAAATCGTTTTCCTTGCTATCCCGTTTTGATGATTGTTGATTGGGAGATTTGTGTTTGCTTCCGCATGTGTTTAATCGTAAGTTAAATATTTGGATCGGCAACGCATCCTGAGATGTCACAACTAAACGACCAAGGAAGGATGTTGACGCGCTTGTGGGTTTGGGGCGTGACAGACTCATGAGGAGTTCTTGAAAGAAAAGAGGGTTTTGCATTGTGGGGGTCTCGCTAAGCCAATTCGACTTCGTAATGCAATGCCCGGTAGGCACTCGTGCCTCTTGTTTGTCTAATCGGAGTATTTTTTTGGGTTAGGGCTCAAATTTCGAAGTTTAGTGAAAATCAAGCTATAAAGTCCGATTTTTGAGTCGTTGAGCTGTGTGTGTGTATATATTATTTATATATATATATATAATATATTATAATTGGTAGTTTAGGGTATCGTGGAGCTGTGGGATTTTACGGAACTCTATTTGGACTTACGGTTTGCTGGATATGAATTTTTGAAGTTGAGCGTGCGCAGTGAACAGTGCACGACCAGCGGATTTTAGGCTGATTTTCGTCGGTTTTCGGCTTGATTTTGGGACAGCCAAGCTAGGGTTCATCTAGTGCTCTGAATGGGCTTTCCTTTAACTATAAGCTCGCTTGGAACGGAGTTTAGTGGAGAAAGTTACGATACAACCAAGTTTCGCGTTGTGGATGGTTTTAGATAATCGCTTTGGACAAGCGATTTGAGGACATCTTTTAGTCATTATGTTAGCGTCTAAGTTTAGTTTAGCTAAGTCATAATTGAGATAACATTTTACTCTGTTTTTTATACCATTGATCAATTAATTGTTAGATTTTTGAGTGTTTCGACTAGAATAACTACTATAAGTTGGTTTTTCAGCTTTTCCAGATAAGTGGTACTATTTTTTCTTCGAATTTGTAAGCTCATATTTAGAAAATGATATGCTATAAATATCTTATTATATGAGAAATGGCATTTTGTTTGCATAAAACTAGATCGAGTCGAGTATTTACTGTCATTTTGTATATTTGAAATGGAATATTATCTTTGATTTCGGTTTGAATTTATTGAATGTAAATAGGTTTGTGAAATCTTTTGAGAAAGACTTGACTTTGAATGCGGTTTTTGATGGGTTATATACCCATTGAATGGAGGAAATGTGGGCACATTAAATCAAGCTGTCCACCTCTGAAAAAGAATAAGGAAAATTCGAGAAGAAGAAGAAAGTTCTAAAGGGCTACACTGAAAGTGAGGCCAACGATGAAATCGAGTGTACAAACATTTTTTTGATGGCAGACTCAGAATATGAAGAAAAAATCGAGGTAAATCATCCCGAAATTCTTGATAAAGTATCGGGTAAATCACATGAGTTGCCTTTGATCAAGACTCCGGCCATCTTTCATTTGTCCCGTGACAACTACATGATCTATATGAAAAGTTTCCTCGTTCAATTGAAAATAAGTTACGAACCCATGTTGAGAATGTCACGATCAGATTGAGGAAATTTCTGTCATAGGACGCAATCTCGTCTCGTTCATCTGGTGCAGACACCATATGGGCAATCAAAACTATCTAATGTAATCTCTCTCTCTCAACTCACATCATCACATGCTTGTGCAACCAGCTCGAAAGCGGTTAAAGAATAGCATATTTTCGCACCTTCAAATGCAGATGATTTGCTACTAGATGCAGAAGAAGAATTTGGCAATTCCTTCTCTGAATCAATAACTGCAGCCATTTGAATATCATTTTGGACTACAAAAAGAGAACTGTTCTCTCAACCAATCAACTTGCAAGTTTGAATATGGTGTTTAGAAACCAAAGAATGTTGAATCACTGAAAGAAGCAAGAAAAATTTCCCAGGAACCAAAGGGTGAATGACCCTGAGCGAATCCATTGTGAGCGGGCTTGGTTGGGTCGTGCTTAGTCACTTCGAAATGAAAAGATCAATTAGACGGCGGGAAACTCAAGTACGGATCGGCAAATGCAGCATCATTTCCCGGACGTGAGAACACAATCTGCATCTCGAAGTTCATTGAAAATTAAACTTTGAAGAGGAAGCACTAAAATAAAACGTGCATTTGTAATCTGCACTAGTGTATTATTTTATTTTCAACTTGACGAGAGCGAAATCAAACTTCTCCCGTCACAAGGAAACAAAGGAGTACTACTAAAAATAATGAGGCATTACCTGATAATTTCCGAGTGTGTGCGACTTAAAACCAGCTGCGCAATAGTCGAAGTAGTACTCCCACGTCCTTATGAACTTTTCGTTGAATCCCAGAGCCAATATTTTCCTGCAAAAGGAGAAAGCGGTCATGGATAAAGAGTGAACCTGGAGAAATTGTACGAAAGTGATTGCAGCATCCTGTCACCAGTCACCTCTGTTTCTCCATGAAGTTCTTCCTCCAACACCGAAGTGTTTCGTAGTAATGGATTCCTATGTTGTCCAGATGCTCCACGCTGTAGTGGAAGATCTCTCGCTGAATAAATGAAGTGAAGAAGAACAAAGAAACTTACGTACTTAATGTTACGCAATTGTACCAAAGTCGGGACGCTGAGGCCATTGCTGATGTTATCCTACTTAAGGAAGGCAGGCAGCCGCCGGGGAAGATATATTCTTTTATGAAGTCTGAACTTCGCCTGTATTCATCGTACCGCTCATCGGGTATGGATATGAACTAGTGGAATTTAACACACCAAAGAAAAAATATTAACAAATCCTTTACTTTTGAAACAATAATTTGAGCCGCAAATCTGGTTTTTGTCACATGCCTGTAGAACAAGAAGTCCATCTTTGGCTAGCACCGATTCGCAACAGCCGAAGAACTCCTCCATGTATTCGTGGCCGACTGCTTCTATCATCTCGCTGTGAATTCATTCCATCAAGAGTGAGTCTTTTAAGCATCTTTTTTGGTCTGTTTAACCATATTATAAAAAAACAAACTCACCAGGAAATGATCCTGTCATATTTGTAGGTACTTGGCAATTGGCGATAATCGCAAAGAAGAAATTTGATGCGGTCCTGCATCAAAACGAAATGCATTATCTCCCAGACCGAATAAGGCAATTTTTCAACTACAAAATGCAGGCAGATTGGATACCTGAAGGCCCACTTCTTTCACTCTCGATTCAGCATACTTCAGTTGCTCTTTCGACAAAGTAATGCCGGTGTATTTGCATCCAGTTTGGCTGACAACTTCAATGGCCAAGCCTCCCCAACCGAAGCCGATTTCAAGAACTTCATGCGTCTTTTCAATTCTCGCCTACATTTTGTAAGGCAAAGCATTAGTCACAAAACAAAACAGTCAAAGGTTAACCGTCAAGCAGCCGACAACTAAGAGCAAGTAAAACTTACTTTTTTAATCAAAAGAGAGATCTTTCTCATCTGTGCCACCTTTAGGTCTTCACCTGCCATCTATCATATTTTTCAACAGGACAAGAACGCGTCATTGTTTTGAGCGACTAGACTTCATGCAGATATGGATTTTTTATTCACTCTGGCTTCTAAAGCACGTATTTGGCAGCAGAAATATCAAAACAGGGTTGTGGTTGCTGACCTTGAATACCGCACATGAGTATGTCATAGTCTCATCCAAGAACAGCGAAAAAAGATCATTACTCTGCGAGCATGACAAAATGGAAATCCTAGAATTACATCATATCATATGTACAAGCACATTTTTGCTTTTTTTTTTTTTGGTAAAGACAACACATTTTTGCTTTTGATATACATCAATATTGAGAAATTAACAATGTATTCTGGTTCGCTCTTTTCTCTTGACAAAATGCTAGGAAAAAAGACTAGGAATAAAGTATCTACCAGATCATAATGCTGGGAGATGTTCCTGCGAGCTTGTGTCAAAGTGTTTTGCCTTGATACATGCTTGAAGAAGTACTTAGCCGAACCAATACCAGCTGTTACTAACATTGGTTTCCACCAACCCCTAATCAAAAGGGGCATCCACTGGTTTAATATCTTTAATAAGATCGTACAAGGTCCAAAGCATTATGTTCCACTTAGTAAATTATTGAGTACCTTTTCTTACTTAATTTCGAGACAGTAGTATCAGTATCTCTGTTGGCTATGAGAATCTGCTATTATACATATTGTTGACAAGTGATTAAGCATTTGATAAGTTCAAAGGATACAGCATTTGGAAAATGAAGTCTGTTTGATGAAGAAAATAACCTGAATAAGATTTAGAAGACCTTTATCTTTATCTACAAAAGAAAAATCACCATTTACGTATGCATCTGCTAGGCCTAAATCGGCCTGAGTCACGACCTGAAAAACCAAAATAATTGTTATTAAGACACAAAAGGGTCTCAGCAGGAACTAGCAAAAACTGGACTTTACTCATTGAAGGGTCCTGAATAGTCTTATCCGGCGCGGGCTGAAGTTGAGCGTAAAGTTAGAACAATACCTTCCAGTAAAACTGTGGACTGTGGATCCTCAAAGTAACTGTCAGAGGACATCTTTTCCTGGTTCCCTCAAAGGTAAACATCGTGCCTCCTTCCTCTAATAAACTGCCACTCACGAAAGCATAGTTATAGCTACGTGATTCTGAAAATGTTCCCCTATGGCGTAAGTCATTAAGAACGATTTTCATTTTTTGTAATATCATTCAGACTGACAAGTAAATTTGCATATACTGTTCTAAGCTATTAATGAAAATGCAGGAGCAGACCACAACAAACTAGCGATGGATATGACGTTGAAGATGAAAAGATGTTGACTAAGAGACTGATTCAGAGCAATGACAGTTAACATTCTAAGGATCTACAGAGAAATAAGACAAAGAAACATGTATACCACAAGCAAGTAGTTATCATGATAAGTAGTAGCATACTCACGTTAGCGAGCCAGTAGATATATAACGTCCGAGAAATCTAGTAACAAACAGGCGTGCCCCCATTTCCTTGAGTGAAGGAGCCATATGTCGAGGATTCTCAAGAACAGAAGGACTTTGTCCAATCACTCCATGTGCAGCAGCCATACCAGCCTGCAAAAAAGTCCCTTAACTTAAAACCGCATATCCAACTTGTTGAGGGGAGAGAGAGAGAGAGAGAGAGAGAGACTATACCTTCAATCCATCCTCATGGAAGCCATACCCTGAAAGAAAAATAAGGATACAAGTTGGTCATGATATACAACTATGTTCCCTTGGCAACCTGAGTCCAAGAATTAAAAAGTTCTATCTACCAAAAGATTCAAGTTACAGCAACTTTATGAGCAAAGACCATACAAAATTGACTCATCACATAGGCATAACTTCCTCCTCATTAAAAGTTAACCAAAACAAAGATGGCAAGAACCTTGCAGGAGTTCTTTATTGCATGCATAGAAATAAATAATACTCGCAGCGTTGCTAAAAAACAATCACTGGGGCTAATATAGAAATGGAAAGGCCCACCCTGGTATGCTCCGCAGAACCAAATTCCTCTTTTTCCTTGAATCTGATCTAGCTTGAGTGAAGCTTTTGATGCGGCAACAGATGGAATTGGATGGCCAGTGCACCACTTAAGCAATGTGTCTTGTGGTTCTCGTGAAGGATTGAGAGTCACGAGAAATGGCAAATCCTTCTGATCAAGGTTCTGCAAATTTTTTCGGGCCCAATTAAAGAAAAGAGCATCGGTCATGCTGAAACCGGTGCCAACATAAATGAAGTTCTAGAGGCAGTCAAGCCACGGAAATTGTCAACATGTTGCGGAATGCACCTCACAAAGATGCTATGTTGCTAAAAGTTTAGTGGGCATTAACAATTTTTATGCATATCAACCTAATATTATTTAGTGTAGTTTATGCACTCCATGACAACTGCAAGCTTCACTTCTTTTATTTTAAGGCAATATGTAGCACGAGTTTGTAGTGCAACAGATCCTGAAGGGCACAGCTGCATCAAAAATAAAATCAGCAAAGCACATTTGCCATACCTGAAGCACATCGAGCCAGTACGTCAAGCACACTTTTTTTTCAGTACTCCCCAGAAAATTCCATGCACTCCACGCTGCTGGGTTTTTGGGCATGAAAGTTTTGTCATGATGGAGATAAATCTCGCTGCCAATAGAAAATGTACCAATGGTTTTGCATTCTGTAGTAAATATAGAAAGAAAAAAGAAGCTTGCCATTCTCAAAATTTCAAAAAAAAGAAAAATTCCCAAGCAGATGCTATCGACAATGTTATCACTGTGGAGACCATTGTTCCATTCTACATAAACTAACTGTGCCCTTGTGGACAATTGGATATTTCATTAGCAGTATTTTTGCAGATACTAGTCATGACAACATGATTCGAAAATGTGCAAGCTACAGATTAACCAATTATACCTGTAGGCATATTGGAATGCACCGAGTACTTTGGTCTCATCATAAGTTGCTTGGTCTCCCAACAATCTCAAAGCATCCGGTGCATGGACAGCTATGATACACTTATCATATACTTCTTCAGAACCGTCTTCAGTTAGGACAACGCATCCTGTTCAATCTCCTGTTACTAATAAATTCGGACTGAAAGGACACAAACTATAAATTGCCATGATAATTCTTGAATATACCTACTATGACAATTTGGTTATCACATCCATATCGTTTGCTCTAGTTCCATGTCATGTCACCTAAACAATGCGGAAAAGGATGAGACTTAAACGGCAAGTATTTACCCTCATCACTGGTTGAGATGGATCGCACTTCACAACTTGTTCTTATTTCACACCCTCTACTCTCAAGCTCATCTTTGACCTGAATTCACAAATATTTACAATTCAATTCATCAAATTCTTTGTAGAGCTTCAAAGGGAAAAATTATAACCAAGAACATCCAGTTTTCCATCTTGAACTACTGAACATTCAAATTATCATCACCTTATTGACATAAGAATGCGAGCGTCTCCGGACAGTAAGCCACTGAGGGCGGCCAAAAACCTACAAGAAACCAAGTAAAAATGGACAAAGAGTATTATGACGACCGATTGTTAGAGGTGGAAGGAAAGATTAGGTGATTGACTCATTTATACAAGATGCTATCAACTTAAGCAGCAGAGAATTAGTCGGTAGGATATCTGAAATGGCGAAATACAGTTTTATCATTTCCAATCAAACTTCTAGAGCCACATGAACTACCTGAAGCAGATGATGATTGCGGCAAAAGGACAGAACTGAGAAGGCTGAAAAGCTCATGACTCCTTCCGAAGGGCAAGACCAGATTGAACCACAAATTGGGATCTATAGGAAAATAAAATTAATTGGTAATTGCCATAGATCTACATTCTAAAAACAAGCGAAGGACAGATTTTGTTCTATGAGTAAGAGATCAAGGATATGACAAAGTACAGTGATTCAACAATCTCACAAGGTAAGCCTTTTGAAATAATTCAGAGTAACTCCGTGACTTGATAAACTGTCCCAAAGTTTCGCTGCGATCGATGTCAGGATTGCTCTCAAGTCCTTCTAGGTAACTGCGAAAATAAATAGGCATCAAACAGAGTGAATGCCGGTGATTGTCCAGCCGTGCACATGAAAAGAATGTAAGAACTTGAAGATTGGCTTATACTTTTTAATGCAGTAGGCCCAGCTTGATCACCTTGCAAAGCCATGTAGGATATGCTACCTTGAGAATGCATATTGACCATTTTCGAGACAACATTTGATATCTAATCATCTTATCCTGCTATACAATGCATGGAATGTCCCAAAGTTTCCTTTCGAAAAATGACCGGCATCATTGCTCAAAAAGTCTGAAATCTCATGTCAACAGTGTAGCATATTGCCAAAAACTTGGGCTTCAAGAAATCCTCTCGACATTGATATCATCTGTGATCAATTTAGCTGGCAACACTTCATTAATGATATTTCCTACTTCTTATAGTGGGAAGTTCATTGGCAAGATTGCAAAAAAGATTAGCAGGAAATCTTTGGCATAAAATGATAATGATCACTATCATTGTTCTGAGCTACAAGCAGTTCAGAGAACCAGAGACAGAAATACAAACAACCTTCCAATATTGAGCACTTAAAAGATTTGATTTACCTGAGGACATCCTCCTTAAATTTGAAGATTTCTCTGACCATTTGCCAAAAGTAAGGATTCAACAGATTTGTCTTCTGGGCAAACAAACTCGAAAGACCATTTCTGCTTCCCCATTCACAGCCTTGGCCTTCGTCTAAGCTGACAGAGAATGACATGTCCGATATCTCCATTTCCACTCCAAGATTCTCAAACAACTCCATCATATTAGGGTATGTAACCTGCAGGAGACCCGTGAGTTTATGATGAAAATTACTTCTCTAAGATGCCAAAGAATCATGATCTCAAAGTGAGAGAATAACAGATCAATGGCTGCTACTCTAGTTACCAATGACGTACACAGCACATTAGTGGCATAGATGGTTAAAGCTACTCAGACATTTCAATGGCCGACGACTTTCTCGTTGATGTGCCATGTCTTGAGGGTAAAAATCAATAAATAGCACATTCAGCATTGACATTATACATGTATAATAAACAAATTCTATCCATGCATACAATAGTTCCGATCACTGTAAGTAGAAAGAAAGAAATTTTCAACTCCCTAAGTTTCTACAAGCGCAACACACTTAGATTGCCTGTTTTCTCAACGATTAAAATCGGACTCTCTGGACCAAAACATTTTTCCAGCCCAGCCCCAAACTCATGGACTGGAAAAGAACTAGTCCGGCCCTTATTATGCAGCCCGACTAAGACCAGATCTATTTTTTTTATTCTCAGTTGAAAATTGATTGAGCCGTTATATTTTTATGTCTATGTTCAGCATGCATGTTGCTTCAGCCATGTAACTCCTTTCTCTATAGTATAACTATAAACATAAAGAAATCTCTCACTAGAGAATAAAGCAAATCTAACTAGACAAGAACCCGCTTTTTTTCCGGTTCTAAACCTAAGCCGGATTGGCAAGCCTAAGGAACCACTAGGGCCGCAGTTGAAGTCTACTTCAGGCTCTAGCTCCAAAGTGCGAGTAGTGATAAATTATTAATGGAATATACCCAAAAATAATTAATGGGTATAATGCAGATTCCACGCAAATCCAACCTAAGTTCACTAAATGGTCACACGCGACTGATACTAGTCGAGCCTAGAGCTCTCATACATGTCACATGGTTGTTCCCATGACCTTCTCGAAAACCCGCCACAAACACCAAAAAGAGGTGAGACAAGTAGAAGAAGTAGACAATTATATGTTCCGACAAAAAAAAAACGATAATACTATGCAACTTTGTTGACAATCAAAGAAGAAGATGACAAACTGGCTTAGCTGTGCACTTTCATGGACATTGTACCATGTTGCAATGCTGTCCCCACTGCCCACTAGTTGTTCTATCATCGGAATTGAAAATAGCATCGGAGAGAAAGATAATGCCATAAATTTCAAAAATACATTTTATGTCATAATTTTTAATCATCGGATTACATTTGACAATTGATTTTCTAGAGCGGTTGGAAAGTCAGGGTCGGAGACAAAGTAAATATACATTCAAACGAGCAGGACATGTTTAAATAGTCTTTTGAACCTTTTCATACTGACAACGAAGGATCTACAAACTATTGGATCACCTTATTGTCCCTAGTAAACGTGCTAAACTCCCTTTAACAGAAAACAATCTCGCGTGTGCACAGGTTCACTCTCCGAGTTTATCCTCATAACATGTGAGTACCTAAATAGGTAACTCTGTAATAGTAGACTAAACTTAATATAATTTGATATTCGGTATATCGATAAGCGAGATCCTCATGTAAATAGGTTGGCTAGTCCAGTTAACATATAACTTCTAATGCTTAGAACAACATGTACGTGCACGTGTTACTTGAAACAAAACTTTTTTTTTTAAATCATCATCATTTGCAATTCTTTTCAAATTAAATACTTGAATAAAAAAAATCCAAGAACTGAAAAGAGGCCCAATCATTTTCAGAGCCTCTAACTTTTTATTGGGCTGACGTTGCAGCGGTGGACCACACCCGACTGTTCGACCGAAGCCCTTTTCTTTCAATTCCTTGTTTCTTCACATAACACCAAAAATAGTTCCACATCGTTATCAATTCCATTCTATTCTCATACTAATTCTTCAATTAGAGTTTCTTTGATTGAACTTGTCCAACTATTAAATTTTCTCCGTTCAAGTAAAATTAATATATTATTCGAATTCTTAAAAAGATTATAATCTCCACTTACCGCTCCGAGACCAATAAAATGGAAACAAATGGTATCGGAGACTAACAGACAGCAGCATGCCTATCTCAAAAACCATTAATACCTATAATCTTAAAGCGCTCTCTCTTTTGGGAAAAGCTTTCTGATTCATGACAATTGGAGGGTATACTTGCGAAATCAGCCCATCTTATATTTAAGATTGAAAAAAAAGAGAGAGAAAATTATATATGCCGCAAAAACCGAAAAAACAAAAGGTTGACATATATACACGTGGAGAAAGGCACTGTGACTTTCTAAATCTGAATATTGCACATTCAGGAAATCAGCTATTCTACTGCCTTCGCAGCCCCCTAAAACCCCAATTAGAGAGTCGTTTATTGTGTTTCTAGGGAAAAGAGGACGAGCATGGGCGACTAGCGTAATAACGAGGAAGTCACTCTTATCTGTCACGAGATGTTTGGCTACTGACATGTACAACTAGATCTCTGTCTTTGCCCTGAGCTGGGCGGACTCAACAAGAAAAATGGAGGAAAATGTAGTGACGATAATGGTGGGGGCAAAATGCGAAAGAAGAAGAGGAGGAAAATGGAGATGGAGATGGCTGCAGACTACTTACTCGATTGAAGACCATGAAGCCGAGGTCCAGGTCGACGCCGTCGAAGGACACGGTCTTGGCATGGCCGCCCAAGTAATCCTCCTTCTCGTGCACCACCACCTTGGCTCCCCCTCTCGCCGCCTCGTACGCCGCCACGAGGCCGCTCACGCCGCCACCAATCACCCCGACTTTCATCTTCTTCCCAATCTCTTCTCAGCGGACACCCTAATCTTGATTCGCAGAAGAAAGGGAGAAAGAAAAGACTGTTAAAAGAATGCCAATGCAATCTTTCCTTTAGGGTAAGTTGGAAAATTTTTCTGCAGTGACTGGGGGTACTCTTGAAAATGCACGGAACACAAGGCAATACAAGAAGGTGGATGGTCTTTTGGGAAGGAAAATTTTCAAGGAAATTGCAGATCTTCTTTCTGGGGATATGAATTCAAGAACTTTCAGTAGAGAAGAAGAATGCTGTGTACATTCCAGTAAAACTTTATCCACAGAGAGAGAGGGAGAGAGAGAGAGAGATTGGAAGAAGAAGATGAAGAGGTTAAACCTTTGAAATGGGTTGGGATAGCAGAGAGACTGGGGCGAGAGAGAAGCCCAGAATCCCTCGTGCCTGGTACTTGCGTTCCCACAAATATCTCCTCCTACTACGGATTCTATCACATGCACACTTTTGTCGGTTGCAAAGAGAGGACGACGAGCCGCTCGAGCATGAAGAGAGATATAGAGAGAGAGAGAGAGAGAGAGAGAGAGCGATTCTTGGTCTTACCTTACCCCAATCCAACTCGTCGCCAATGTAAAATGGGCGAACTGGTTGGCGGTTACTGAAAGAATGAAATAGTTCTATGGATTACAATTCTCAAGGGCTAATTCAAAAAAAAAAACCCAACTATAGATTTAATCTCAATTCTCCCCCGAACCTTTTTTTTTGGTCTAAAAAAAACCCCCAACTTTGACTCTGGTCCCAAATTTGCCCCGCATCAGAAAATCGCCGCAGGTTTCTGCAAAATTATTGACATCAAAAGGTTTTTGTAGTTCCATATGAAAGTGGGGGTGTTGATATTCAACCGGCCTTGATGTTCATAATTTTGAAGAAATTAGTAATGATCTTTGAACGTGTGGGCAGATTTGAAACTAAAGTAAAAGTTGAGAGGTTGTTTTAGACAAAATAAGGTTCCCCATAAAATTGAGACTAAACATAAAGTTTAAGGTTTTTAGAGAATTAGGTCCAATTCTCAAATAAAGTATTCATAATTGTTTAAGAAAAAAAAACTATGCATTATGTATTTTTTTTTGTCGCCATGCGATATATGTTACGACGACTCTTTTACTTGGTTGATGCACTGTATTCATAGTATAATTTTTCAGTAATATCATCAAGAAAATAACCATTGCAATTTATTGCATGGAATTGCATAAGTACAGAAAGGATGGGACCCGTAAGAGTTATTAAAAATTACAAAATACGACTAATGTACAAAATTTGTTTGGCTTTTGGTGGGGAAGTACGTTCCTATATTCCACCATTTGGAACTGCTATAAGCTATAGCTTGAATCGGAAAAGCTATAATTTGAGTGTCCTTTTTAATCTATGAAAGATAACTTGTGAAATGATTTAAAACAAAGAAATAGATGCGCTCTAGATTGTGAAAATAACACAGAAAGCTAACATAATTGCAATTCAGGTATAACTCTACAAGAAGGAATTACCCAAGAAATTAACAAAGAATTGGATACCGTGATGTGATCGAAGCGTTGGTATCTACTCCATGGTGAGAGCTACCTGCCAAGAAATTCACTATGAATTTGAATAATACACAACTTACAGTCGTTCAACTTGCTCAAGTGTTTCTCAACCTAGATTATACCAAAAGCAAATCTACAGTGTTAGCTCACAAAAAAGAGCTCAATCAGAAAACTTATAGAGAAAGACCCTAACGCTGATCTATTTTGCTCTTGTGTGCAATGAATCTGTTATATATATAATATTCGTATGTAAATTCTTCTTAGAGGAGCTCCAAAGTCTAGGAATACACCTGATAGCAAAAAAATAAATTTGTATGTAAAGTAGGAAAGCCCATTTAGGAAACATGCTAAAAACTACGAAAAAATTTAAACTCCCTAGTTTATTTGGATCAGACTTCCTTTATGATCTTAAACTCAAGAAATATCTTAATAATTTGTTTGAGATTTAGATTGTTATTTCTTTCTTTGCACCACGTTTTAAATGTTAAACATATGTAGTAGGTGCTACTACGAGACCTGAACTTTATAACATTACAAAAAAAAGGGAGAAAATGAAAAGCAAAATGTTCTCCCACTTTTTCAATTTCAAGATTCCGAAGGAGTAATGAGAAGGCTGCGGACCCTCCCAATACCGAAGGAAATTTTAAGGTATAACAATAGATAATACCACCTCTTTTATCATGACGTTTTTATATTTATTTACGATGAACCGCCATAACGTTATAAAGTAATTTTACTTCATTTTATGAAGTTTATATATTTTAAATTAGGATGACACATCACAATGTTGTCCGGTGCATTCAATCTACTGTAGAAGTGTCCCTCAATACAGGGAAAAAAAATCTCTGAAAATCAATGGATATCTCATGAGCATTTGTGAGCATTCATTTGCTCTTGCATCATTTAATCTTTAATACTAATTAAGGACATTCATATTATTGTAAATCTCAACCATCACATAGCCATTTTTTGGGAATCTCAACTTTTGCCATTTTTCATGGGATCAAAATATTTTTTGTAGATACCGTACAACGTGTTCCCATAAAGCCTAACTCCTATTCTAAGTCCCCACCAATTGTCAAGAAAGAATCAAAGATTAACCTGTAATCCCTGATACTAATGGCACTCTTCCAAGATCAACACTTTTTTAATTGCAAAGATTCTCCACTCTTGTCCAAAAAAATCTTTTTGATTTATTATCGACATAGATATTGAAAAAACAATTCTACCTTGCCCCTGACAGATCGCTCATTATTTTTCAATTGGCCAATCCAAATCCAGTTTCCCAGATTAAGCATAGTCACGATGGCCCACCAATCTTCTTCCCTTCCAATAAAGAATGGTCAGAACGAAAGAACGTCAAAGGGGGAACTTTTCAAGTAACGCAGTGAACGAATGATCGCACGTAATGAAGCCACGCCGTCTGATCCCTGCAACTCGTTTGCGACCGCACGTTTTTCGTTGGTCAGTGAGCGTCGTGACGTGCTCCGATTGTGAGCAAGCGATCGTTCCCAAAACGTCAATCATTTATGAGGAAGTTACTTTTTATGTTACTCGGAATTGGACTGTTTGGGACGTGAGTTAGACTTTTAAGGAGAAACGTCGTAAAGAACTTTGAAAATGGCTACGAATTGGACGGTTTGGGACGCGAGTTTGGACTTTTAAGGAGAAAAACGGAGGAAACATGGTAAAGAACGTTGATTTAGGCGCGCATGATAATATTTCTGTTTCTCTATTTTTTTTATTTTTCTATTCTCAAGAACAGATTTGAAACAGAAATTCGTTTGATATTGCAATTTTATTTTTCTTTTTTTGAAACAAATTTTTATTTTAGAAATAGATTTGGAACATAAATCAAAAGTAAAAAAAAATTACTTTTCTATTTCTGGAACAGAAATGAGAAATAAAAACTCTTTTTATCGCTCGCTCCTGCTACTAACTGGCCACTCTCTTGCCGCTCGCTATTGTCGCGGGTCGCCTCCTGCCACTGTCGGCCGCCTCTTGCCATCAATCTCCTCCCGCCGTCGGCCGCCTACCGTCGGCATCCTTCGCTGATCGCCTCCTCCCACTGCCGCCATCTTCCACTGTTCGCCACTACCCAACGCCGGTCACAACCTGCCCACCGCCGCCTCCCGCGTCCTTCGCCGCCACCTGCTAGCCAGCTCCCACCGCCGCCCGTCGCCCGCCGCCTACCATCCACCGCTGACAGCCTCTTGTTGCCAACCACCGTCCTCCGCCGCCCGACGCCTAGCCGCCGCCCGACGCCGACCGCCACCTGATGCCGGCCGCCACTTGGTGCCAGCCGCCTCCTGCCGCCGGCCGGCCACCCACCCCCAACTGCCATCCTCCGTCGCTAGCCGTCGTGCTCTACTGCTCAACGCTGGCTGTCTTCGGCCACCCTCCGCCGCCATTATTCGTCGCCAACCGCTGTGCCCCGCCGTTGGCAGCCGTGCTCCACCACCTAACGCCGGCCGCCGCACTCCACCACTTGACGCCGGCCGTCGTCAATCGCCTCTCGCCGTAAGCTGGCCACCTACCACGGCTGGCCACTGTCCTCCACCCCCCGCCGCTACCCGTCATCCTCTGCCTACAGCTCGAAAGGGAGAAATTTTGTGTCGTTATCAAACGAATTTTTATTTTGGAAACAGAAATTTTGTGTCATTATCAAACACACATTTTTACTTAGAAACTTGTCCACAAAATAGAAATAGAAAAATCTATTTCTGATCAGAAATTGATTTATAGAACAGAAATATTACCATGCGCACTGTTGACATAATTGGAGATGTGACATTATAGCGGAATCACTCGCATTATAGCTAGATAGTGATATATACCTTACTCGAATGAATTAGCCTTGCTGGCATCATTCAATAATGGTCAGAAAAAAATCTCGTGATATTTATGACCACGACGTATCGTGTTTGAAGCTCCAAAGGGTTAGGTTATTTTACTTTTTAGGAAGAGAAATCCACGCGTTTTTCGTATTCTCAAGACGTGTTTCTTTAAGCTTTCGTCACACGTGCTCGTTGAAAAGTAAATTCTTAACACAATTTGATTGGACTTCCGAATGAATTTAAAATGAACAATTGAAAGAGATGCGATGGTAATTCAACGTATATGAGACTCGGTATCACGCAACATCGATGTCATTTTAGACCTCGCCAACACGCGAAACTAATGAGCTTAAAGGATCATATCCTTCTTGTTATAATGGAAGATAGGGACATCCGGTGATGATGGCTTGATTTGGAGAAGGGGACCTCGGTATCTAAAGGCTGCGCCCACCTCTAAATTTACGAGTAAAATTCATATTTCGAATATGATGTTTCATGCATTGTTCTAGAATCAATGAAAGATAGAGAAAGCTCTAATAGAAAATGCTCTCTCCAAACTCCTTCGATGGCTACTCAATACATTGACAAAGAATAAGAAAGTTTCCTCAATCTAAAAGGAAAAGTACCAAAAAGTCATACACCAATTGCATTGGTATCAATTTAGTTCTAATTCTTTCAATTGAATTAATTTTTTTCTAAACATTTTCACATTGATACCAATTCAGTCAATTTGGCCAAATTAAGTAGGATTTGCCGACGTGAATGCCGGCCGTCCTATATGGCACAGCCGGTACTAATGTGAACATTTTTAATATATTTTTGGGAAAATATCATTAAAAACCTCAAACTATGCCACTTGTGATAAATTTATCATGAATTTTTTTTGTGACACGAAAAATTTCAAACTATGCCACTTGTGACAAATTTGCTCTGAACTTTTTTTTGTGATATAAAAAACCTCAAATTATGTCACTTATTACATATTTACCCTACAATACTTTGGCCCATGGACATTTTTGTCTTTTTCCATTTTCTATTTTTTTTCAATTTTTTCCTTTTCTTCTCTCTTTCCTCTGTCAGCCATGGTAGAGGGAAGTTGGCGAGGGTGGCCCTCGCTGGCGTTGGGGTTGGACGAGGGCTGCATCACAAAAAAAAGTTCACGGTAAATTTGTCATAAGTGATATAGTTTGAGATTTTTCGTATCACAAAAAAAAGTTCAGGGTAAATTTATCGCAAATGGCATAGCTTGGAGTTTTTGGTGGTATTCTCCCTATATTTTTTTACTAATTTATTAATTTTAAAAAAATATTCCCTTTTTCTCTTTAATTCTTTTTCCTTTTTTTCCTTTCATTTTTTTCCTTATCTTTCATTTGGCTTGTACCTAGTGCTCGGCCATGACCGGACACCCACCACAGGCGAGTGCATCTTGGCCATCGTCGGCCACTGGCAAGGGCTCAACGCTTGCAGCCTGGGTAAGGGTGACCCTCGCCGGTGGTTGGCAAGTGCTGTGATGTTCTCACCTGTGGCTGGTCGCTGGCCATGGCAAAGTACCTACCACATGCCCAAAAAAAGAGAATGAAAATAAAAAGAAAGGAAATAAATAAAAAAAGGGAAATCTTAAAAAAATTAATAAAAAATTCAAAATTTATTAAAAATGTCTACGTCAGCACTGACCGTGTCACGTAGGACGGTCGGCATCCGCGTTAGCGATTTCCGGCCTAAATTAGCTAGATGGACCGAATTGGGATTTAGGACTAAATTAGTCCAATTAAAAGATTTAGACCTGAATTGATACAAATGCAATAAGTTTAAGACTTCTTTAGTGCTATTCCCAAATCTAAAAGATGGAAGTCTTAATCCATTTTTTGGAAACCAAGATGAAAATGCTTTCCCCTGAGAGAAAGGTTAGGATAAATTGGTGGGTGCAAAACCTAGGGTGGTCTGCCTACAACTTGTTGACTTCAAGTTTGAGTGATCGTAAATTAAACTAGATATATTGATGGGTTTAATCCCAAGGAGTTTAACAGGATGTCAAACGGTATCCTCTTAGGAGATAGCCTTTGCGCTTTGTTGGACTCTCCCAAGTCTAACTAATCACAACTTCGTTTCTCATTTATTTTAAGCATTGTTATCCTAAATTCCTCACTAACCTATTTATTATGCCGGTTAGGAGCTAAAGCACAATAATTCACTTTACTTTCTACAAACTAGAGATTTTGAGATTCATAAATTTTGTTATGCTAGGAATTTTAATGTCCATTAATCGATCCCTTTTGTTTTTATGAAACTTATTTTCACGCGCTCCTTTTTTTGTGTTCTTTTTAATCTCCCAACATGCGTCTATACGTCCCCGCATTGAGTAATGTGCGGGATATTGTTGAGTACTATTAGCTGCATATCCTCATGCTACTGGAGGCTAGAATTAGGGGTGTCAATAAGACCCGGGCCGGCCCGGCCCGACCCGCGCCGGCCCGGTCCGGTCCTAAAATTTGGGGTATTTTGGGATCGGGCCTTAATTTTTTTCGAATATGGCCCTAAAATTTGGGGTTTCATTAGGGTTGGATAGGGTCAGGCCGACCCATTAACCCTCTAGGTCGGCCCATCTCCCTCTCTCTCTCTCTCAGACTCTCAGTCGCCAATCGCCATCGTCGGACGCTCTCTCGCCTCGCCTCGCCTCGCCTGCTCTCGTCTCTACCCCCGTCGATCATCTCTCTGCATCCTTCGCTCGTTGCCATCTGTTGACACATAATTTTTAGCCGACGAGTCATTAAAAATAGAAAATTCGAGATTATGATTTCCGATCGCGACGGAGCCTGTTTCTTGAACAAAAAGTGTCGTTTTTTAATTTTGTCTGTTGGCCTAGCTTTTGTAATCGATTTTCTATTCATTTCATGCAAAAACCAGAAAAGTCAAAAGGTTGACTTTCGCGTTGACTTTTTGGTCAACCCTTTGACCAAAAGTCAACTTAGGGTCAAATTGGGCTTTTCGCATAAAAAGATTCCTTTCAAGTCCAATTTTACTTTAGAAGTGGAAATTTCAGAAAAATTCAAAGATTTGATCATAAAATCAAGCTCCTAGTGAAAAGTCAACTAGGGTTTGACTTTTGATCAAACCTTTGACCAAAAAGATTGAAAAATATAAAAATTCAAAAATCATCTTATTTTACATTCAATTTACCTTTGGCATTTGAAATTTTACAAAAATCGATTTAGAATAAACTTTTTCCCAAATTGCGGAATTTGGTTCAAATCGAGCAAAAATGAAATTACTTCATTTCTAGCCATTTTTTTAGGTTAATTTTCTTAACGACATTTGATCTAGAGATCATCTTATATTCAATTTTTGAACCAATTTTGTGATTCCAAGTCAAACACAAAAACCCCCAATTTAGGCCATAATCAGTGATTTGGATCGATTCTTCATGATTTGCGCAATTGAGACACGAATGAGCATAATTTCATATATGAAGTCCAAATTCAAAATCAATTTTGGAAGATTCACATGAATTTGAGTCAATTTGATCAATTTTGTGATTCAATGATTAGGAAGTCTAAGAGTAATTGGACCAATTAATGCAATTCAACTTGACCAACTCTAGACTAATATTCAATTTGATGAATTGAGACTCAATTTGGTTAATTGGACTTCAATTCAATTTGTTAGTCAAGCTTGGCCATGCAATTTCCTAAATTCAAGATCAATTGAGATAAACAAGTCAAATTGAGTTAATTTGTGCATGAATTACAAATCGATTCAATCCAATTTGATCCAATTCAGTATTAATGGAGTCAATTAATCATGATAGAGATCAAATTGTGCAAAATTGGAATCAAGGATTGAACTGATTCAATCAGGCCAAATTCGAGACTAATCGGCTCAACCTGGTTTGATTCAAATTGAATCAGTCTGATTGGGCTAGCCATTTTACGGTCGAAAATCCAGCGATTGACGATCTATACTGACTAATCTAGGCTGACCACATCCTTTTGAGCCCAAAATGACAAAAATGCCCTTAATTGAAAATTACGAAAATGCCCCTAAGAGAAATTACTAAAATACCCTTCTTCAAGAATTAAACAAATTAATTAGGGGATGAACAAATCAATCGTGGCCATTCATTTAGAATCGATCGTGTCCGTCCATGATGCCATGTCACTAATCCTTAGCCCTTAAAGAATATTTTTAATCATTAAAAATGCATTTTGGGCCATTGGATTAATCTAAGGGTTAAGTTCCAAAATTAAGGGGGGTATATAGTGTTTTTTCCGTTCAAAATTTGGGGGGGACTCATTTTTCCAGATCTGAATTCTCTCTCTCTCTCTCTCTCTCTCTCTCTCTCTCTCTCAAAAAACTCACGTATCTCTCTCTCTAGTTCTCTCTTGGACGCCAGCCATCTCGTCTCTTCACTGGCTGTTTTCCGGCGAACCAGCACCTCACCATCGTCCCCCATGGTGGCCCAAGGCTGGTCGCAACACCAGCTGTCCGTGTCGGTGGCTGGAGCTTGCTGTTCCAGCTACTTTTTCCTCTCGGCAACATAACCGGCGCTGCTGCCGGTGATGTGATCAGCCGGTTCAAGCAGCTGAACCGGCTGATCGGTGTCCTCCTCAGCAATCTCAAACCTCCAGCGACGTTCTTCAACATCTCCGTGCGGCTGTGGTGTTCATTCGCTCGTTGAACAGCCACCGGATCGCGTTCTTTGATTTGATTCTCCATTACAGTTCATTCGTGAGAAAACGAATCGATTCTCACTATATTTTGTGCAATCTATTATCATAGGTTGGCCGAGCTTTTCGAGACTTCTCCGTACTGTTCTTGATCTGAATACGGAGGCCAGATCGGTCGATCATGCGTTGGAGCATCGTTAAACAAGGTAAGTGCACTTGAACATGATTCTGCAAATTCGTATCCAGGAAAACCTGCATGTTTGAGATGCTGATTTGAGCTTGTTAATGTCGAAATCTGGCGAAGTGACAAACTAGAGAATCGTAAAATTCGTCTTGAGCTTCGATTTGATATATTATATGCCTTGATCGGACTTGATTTGCTATGTCAAAACACTTTTAGAAGTTAGGATCAGAATCTGAAACATGATGTTCAAGTCTGTTCTGATATTTTCCTGATTGATGTTGTGTTGTTTGATGATTTTTTATGATTTTTTACGATCATTTTTTGAAAAAACTTTCTTCATGAAAGTTGTAGAGAACATCTTGATCTATTCATCATAAAATTTTCACAAAATTCCAAGCATGTTAGCCTCGTACGATTTGCAACGTCATGTATGTATGAATCTGGTGACAGACTAGTTTCAGACTGACCTTCGTGTGTTCTTCGATTTTCATAAATTCGTGTGTTCGAAATATGAAAAAGTTTTCTTCACAAAAGTTCACACTGAGATTGAGATCTTTCTATTGATACTAATTTCATCAAAATCGGAGGTCATTTGAATTTTCAAAGGGAATTTTCACAATCTGATCAGTATCTGTGTCCAGATCTGATTTTCATTCCTTTGGAGTTCAAAAGATGTTTTTCTGAATTTGATAAAGTTAGAGTCCTTTTTTGCGAAAAATCAAAATTACAAAGTTGTTCATTAGGGTCTCATTATGTTGACTGGAAATTTTGAGGGCTTAATAGTAATTTTTGGAGGGCCAATTTGCTTAAAATTTCATAAAAGGTCTTCACGGGTTAAAATTTCATTTGCAATTGAGTCCTTCGTGAAAAACGAATTTTATAAAAATTTGGAGGACTTTTTAGCAAAAACTCAAAACGTGAAAGTTGTTACACACGGGGAATCCTAACTGTACAAAAATTTTCACGTGGTTTTGATAAGGTTTGTTATTTTTCCCGCCATTATTTTAAAATCCATAACAGAACCGAGTCCAGCCTGTCACTGAGATAAAATTTGATATTTTCGGGAAAATTGGCTAGGATTTAGAACAAATAGTCTTCTTGACTTTTGATCCTCATGTCATAAGATTTCTAATGACACCTGAATCACTTCATTTGGACATCATTAGGTTATTTAATCATATATGAACAGAAGCAACCCGAATTAGATAATAACTGGATAAGTGGTCTTTTTATAAAACCTACTTCTCATTGCTTGATTGATTTCGAAATAAGGCCCATGGGTTTGAATGCATGCTTATTTCATTGCTATGCATGTGTTTGTTAGATGAATGTTAGGCTCGATGCATGTTCGGTGGGTAGCCCATTGTGGTCATTTAGAACCCGACTTTAGGGGTTAATTGATATGAGTTGCCGTTTTGTGAATGCAAATGATAGCCCATTATCGTTAACCATTAATCAAATAATATTAGATGATTAGGTGGGTGGTGAATCGAAATGCATGAAAAACAAAGGCCAATCCCGAGGCTCGTGTTTGATTAGTGAATTGTTTGCACCATTGTTTTTCTTCGTTTGTTCCTTTGTATATTGTTTGTCGTGAATGAATGTTATGAATGTAAACACCGACACCCGAGAGGCGGTCCATGGGAGATAATCCAAAATTGAAAAAAGGCCAAGGCGATTGACCGATGTCCAATCCGGTCTCAATTTGTACTCATTTGATGGTAGCGATAAACCGATGTCCGATCCGGTTTCAAATTCAATTCATTCATTCCCGATCATGTCTCGGGTTTTCAATTTGTGTTGTAATAAACACCCGATGAGTTGCGGGTTTTTACTTTCTAACACTTAGAATTAGCTCGTCTTTTCAATACTTTAAGTGTTTACTTTATGAAATGTCTTTCAATACAATTGATTGTTTCTTTCTTTTTTTTAGACCAAGATAGGATTAGTTTAGAATTTTAAATGAAAATACAAAAACAAGATGCATGATTACTTAGTGGACTAAGACCTTAAACATGAAAATGGTAAAGAACAAATGCATGACAATTTAGATAACAACCATGTTAAGTTTAGCGGTACCGAAAGGGCGTTAATAGAAATATTAACGTAAGCTAGTCCCCGAACCTTTGATTTCTGGTTTTCGTAGAAACCGAAATGAAATTCCCTCGTTTCGGTTGGGTATTTTAGCTGACCCCCGACCTAGGCTAGTGGCAACTCCTAAAAAAGATAAAATCGATCCGTTGTCACGCGAGATATGGATTTAGGAAAGATCCACGTTCATGATCAATGGATCATATGGATAGTCAAAAGATTTATACTTCAATAAAATTATTTTTTATGATGTTTCATATGATCCATCTCATGAACACTTATCTCTAAACCCGCCTCATCGAGTTTGGCTCTCGAGGGGTAGGTCGCGACACCATCGCCGTCACCGTCGCTCGAGGTCTCCCTCTCTCTCTCTCTCTCTCTCTCTCTCTCTCTCTCTCTCTCTCTCTCTCTCTCTAGCTCTGCAATGCCTCTGTTAGGGTTCGCCTCTATTGTTGTCTTTTCGCTCCGCTTGCCCTAGCGTCCTCAATCTGTTCCCTTTTGCTCCTCGATCGCTTGCGCTCGCGAGCTCCCGCCCTTCCGGTCGAGGGGTTTGCCGGGTGCCCTTCGGTGGGCGAGATTTTGGGCATCTTGGGGGTGGACGATTTGGGGTCGAAGGGTCCGCCGTTGGGTGGTGATGAGGGTAGGCATGGGGGTGGTGGTGGTGGTGGGTGTGGTGGGTTTTCCGATGTTTTGCTTTGGGAGACTCCTGCTTTTGTTAGTCTCGATGATTTGATCGTTCCCAGGGATGATGCGTGTGCTCTTCGGGCTGTGGATGTTCCTCCTCTGCCTAAGGTAAGGCATTTTACTTCTGTTGTTCCGATAGAGAGGGAGAATTTGGAGCGCTCTAGCTGATTGGTGTCCTGTTTTCCGTGAGAGAATCGTAAAAGATTTCAACTTGCTGTCTTGTTATGTTGTGCAGGGAAGTGAACATTGAACGGGTTTGAACTTGCTGTCGAATTATTAGTTTGAATTTGATGGAAAGGAATGTCCTGGAGAGATAAGCTCTGTGATGCAGAAATGAGAGTGCTAATCAACAACAAAGTTTCTGGAATTTTTTAAAGAGAGAGCTAACCAACAGCCGAAGCACCAGAACTCTACTTATTAAGCTGACCAGAAAGTAGGTTGACGGCATTAAGCAAACATTTGATGTGTGGAATCACTTTCAGTTTTAATTTTGACAAATTTTGTAAGGATTACTGGCCTTCTTAGCCTATGTCCAACAACAAAGCTATAAAAAGAATTCTGAAATTAGATATGTTTTGAATTTATTGCCCTTTCATCTTGTCCATCTGCTCAGTAATTTTGACTTCTTTATGTGATTACTTTTTATCCAGAATAGAAATGCAACATGTGGTCAGCACAAGAAAGAAATGCTACGCCAGCTCTGCTTATTTGCTAAACCAGAATCTAACTTGAACTTTGAAGGAGGGGAGATTGAACCATTGGATGATTTTCACTTGCCAGTTTTGAATCAAGCTCTTCAGCCAGCAAATATTCACACTGGATGTGAAGATAGAGAGCAAGTTGGATTTCACAAAATTGAGGTACTTCTTTCTCCTTTCATGATCAAGACTCAAAAGCATCACATTATCTCTCTTATTCCATGTTCATACTACACCAGAGAAAGGCACTTTGATACGAACCTGCATACGTAGAGAGAGAGAGAGAGAGAGAGAGAGAGAGAGAGAAGGGAAAAAGGGGCAGGGGTGTTTAATCATGGGCATGGTACTGTGTATGGGCATTCACCCGCTATTTCATGTGAGCCTGTTGACTCTGGATATCTGTGTTCCTTAAGTGCATCTCTTGCATGTTGTACAAGCTAAAACTCAGAATTGACTGTCTTTGAGGCTGAATTGCAATGTCCAAGAGTTGTTATAACATTGAAGATTAGCTCTGAATAGAAGTCCACCTGAAATTTTGAGGGAGGTCTTCATGTAATTTTCTTTGTTTTTTATTCTTATCTCTTGCGGATTGCAGAATCATCAGCTTGAAGAGAATGTCTTCCATATAACGAAATTATTAGATTTACTTCTTTCTCTTACTTTCTTTTACAGCTTTATGGTGCTCGTTTGATTGATTTTTGTCTTAGTGAGAAACCTGAAATTCTGAATCTTGTTCATGTGTGCATCTTGGATAAGGATATAAGTGTGAATTCAATATTAGCTCCCACTTAGATGTGTTCTGAGTTCCTGTATATAGTTCCTGTATATGTCTTCATTTAGGGGGCCTTCTTATGTTCCTGGATATTTTAAGCACCATCCACCTTAACAGGAGAGGCATCTTTTTGTTTGGTGTCCATTTGTATTTGTCAAGAGTATGTTGAGGACTACATTTCTGATGGCAAAAGGACACTATAAGTGCCATAACTTGTGTACGGCGCTCACTTTAGTGCCATAACTTTTTTTCGGATCATTTTGGTGCCAAGTCGGAGGAAAAACGATCACTTAAGTGTCATAACTTTTTTTTGGATCACTTCAGTGCTAAAATTTTTGAAAAACGATCACTTAAGTGCTAAAATTTTTTAAAAACGATCATTTAAGTGCTAAAATTTTTGAAAAACAATCACTTAAGTGCCAATCTCCGGCGAGACTCCGGCGAGCCACGTCAGCTTCAGAAATTAATAAAAAAATTGCCACGTTGGATTTCCGACGAAAAATTGTGTACGGCACCGGAGTTGGCACTTAAGTAATCGTTTTTCAAAAATTTTAGCACTTAAGTGATCGTTTTTCAAAAATTTTAGCACTAAAGTGATCCAAAAAAAAGTTGTGACACCAAAGTGAGCGCCGTACACAAGTTATGGCACTTGTAGTGTTCTTTTGCCCATTTCTGATTATAGTAATACTTTCCAGGTTCTAAGTGTCATAGATAAAAGGATTGCTAAATGTCTGAGACAAGTGCTTCTAGTGTGACACAAAGAAGGACGAGATCTTCGGTATGGGAACACTTTAAACATATTCCTGATGAAGAAAAGGCTGAATGTATATACTGTGAGGCATGTATTAGTTGTGCTAGTGGTCAAGGGACCAGTTCGATGCATCGTCATTTAGCTAGATGTAAGGAATTCCCATATTGCAAATGTCGAGAAAAGGCAAAAAAGTGACTCGGGTCCTTGGAAATTTGACCAAGATGATAGTGGAAAAGAATTGGCGATCATGTTTATTCTTGATGAATTGCCTTTCAAGTTGGTAGAGCATGAGGGATTTCGGCGATTTGTGAACAAATTGCCTTTCAAGTTGGTAGAGCATGAGGGATTTCGGCGATTTGTGAACAAAATCCAGCCAAATTTCTTAATCCCATCGCGCAACACTTTGAGGCGCAAATGTTATGATTTATACACTGATGAAAGAAGTAAGTTGAAGAAATATTTCTTGGAGACATCTCCAAGAGTGTGTCTTACTACAGACACATGGACTTCTTGTCAAAATTTGAGCTATATGTGTCTCACTGCTCATTTTGTTGATGCCGATTGGAAGCTGCATAAGAAAATATTAAATTTTTGTCAAATCTCGGGTCATTCTGCCGAGATAATAGGAAAAGCGGTTGAAAAATGCTTGATTGATTGAGGGATTCAAAGCATTTTTTCTATCACCGTAGATAATGTTAGCTCAAATGACTTGGGAATTCAATATTTGAAGAAAAGACTTCACTCTCGGAATTCTCTGGTATTAAGAGGTGAGTTGCTTCACATGAGGTGTTGTGCTCACATATTGAGTTTGATTGTGAGAGAGGGGTTGAAAGACATAAATAATTCGATTGTTAGAATACGTTCAGTCGTGCATTATGTGAGGTCTTTTCCTGCGAGGTTGAGACGGTTTAAAGGTTGTATTGAGCTAGAGAAAATTGAGTCCAAGAGTCTTGTATGTTTGGATGTCGAGACTCGTTGGAACTCGACATATATAATGTTGGAAGCAACTTTGAAGTTTCAAACAGCTTTTAGCTCATTGGAATTTTAAGATGGAAAATTTGTTGAGGAGCTTTCCAAGGTGAAAGGATTGCCTACTAGTGATGATTGGGAGTATGCCCGTCACTTTCTTCCTTTTCTGAAGTTGTTCTTTGTTACGACTTTAAAAGTTTTAGGTTCTTTTTATGTCACTAGTAATGTATGGCAAAGGATGTGTATGGGATTTATATCATGATTGATAGATGTTGTGAAAATGAGGACCCGACTTTACAGGAAATGGCTAAGAGAATGAAGATCAAATTCAATAAGTATTTTGGCAATGTGAATAACATCAATCTTACTTTATTCATTGCTTGCATACTTGACCCGCGGCATAAGTGGGAATATGTAAAGTGGATGATTAATCGTGTTTATGAAAGTAAGCAGGCGGAAACTTTACAAGACAAAGTAATAGCATCTCTAACGTCTTTGTTTGAGCAATACCGCACTGATGTATGCCCCCAAAACAACTTGAGGCTAGGCGAGCACAAGGATTATTAATGTGTCAAAGTCTCCGGTGATTGATGCTGATATTATGACTGTAATGTATCTTAGCGAAACTGGACAACAATATTTGGAAGAAAAATCTGAATTGGATAAGTATTTGGAGGAAGGATGTGAACGTTATAGCGTTGAGTTTGATATCTTAAGTTGGTGGAAAATAAATTCTTCAAGATATCCTATCCTTTCTTCCATTGCTCGAGATATTTTGGCCGTGCCCGTCTCAACTGTAGCATCAGAGGCTGCATTTAGTACAGGAGGCCGTGTGCTTGATGTATTTCGTAGCTCTTTAACCCCAAACATGGTAGAGGCTCTTATATGTGCTCAAGATTGGTTACGATCCGCGCCACTTTCACGTTCGATTGAAGAGGACTTAGAAGAACTCGAAATCTTTGAGTCAGGTGAAAAAATATGGTTGTAGAATATTAATACCCTTCTATGTTTCAATGGATACGTTAATTCTCATTTTTATCGTGAATTTAATGTAGAGTTGCCAGCTACAACCATGGAGCCAAACTCTATATCAATTTCTCTAGATGATTGATGAAGTTGGAGATTGCCATTTTAGGTAACTTGTCAGTTTTTACTCGAGACTCTAAATAACTTGGGACCTATTTTTACTACATAGTGTTTGGACTACTACAGTTTTAACAGAAGTATGGTAAAACTATTTAAATAGCTGGTAAACTATCCCTTTATATTTTTACTACATAGTTTTTGGGTGAAGAATGAATCAGAATTAAGGGAACCTCATGGAAATCTTCTGATGCTGATACTGGCCAAGCTTTGATCTATGTAAAATGAAAGCTTTGCGCTTTTATTAAGGAGTTTATTTATTTGTGTTGCTTTCAGATGATTTAAAAAAAAAATTTGGTTTTGGCGTACTTTACATTTTTAGATATGAAAAAACTAAAGCAATGGGTATGAAAAGGGAATAAATGAAAGGCGGAAGGATGCAGGCTGTGGGGTTCGAACCCACGCGCACTTATGTGCAGAAGATCTTAAGTCTTCCCCCTTAACCTCTCGGGCAAACCTGCTGTTCACATTATACGTCTCCAAATTTATTAGATCATGATTTATCTTTTTACACCAGCATTGTCGTCATATTCCCTAAATATAAACCGGTTATCGAG
This sequence comes from Syzygium jambos, assembly GCA_031216235.1. Taxonomy (NCBI): domain Eukaryota; kingdom Viridiplantae; phylum Streptophyta; class Magnoliopsida; order Myrtales; family Myrtaceae; genus Syzygium; species Syzygium jambos. Next base: position 26,966,173 of record CM062227.1, read on the forward strand.
ATGCAGGCTAGAACCGTGCTTCACAGATTCTAACATTACAAAGGCACTTACTCTTTCGGATCTGATTTGATTTGCTTATATAGATAAGACGGAGCATTCTTGGCTTACAACTATAGCACACGGGGCTTCAGCATCAGTAAAGATCGTTGCTGTCGGGTGCACGAGTCATCAATCGACCCTTCGATTTTAAGATAGACTTATAATAATACGACCCAAGCATCGTGAACCATGTCTCTCTGTGATGGTGATTACTCTATGTAGAAATTTTTCTTTATGAGAATTGTCTTCTGCCTTTCGATGTTACTATCTACGCGAAAGAGAAAAAAAACGGCCCGAAAAAAAAAAAAAAACCCTAGCTTGGCCCAACCCGACCCGGCCCGACCCGGGCCTTGGGGAGTACGGTGAACAGGGTCTTGGGTGGGTCTGGGCGAGTCAAGCATGACCCTGTAGGTTTCGGGTCGGGTCAGGTATTAAGAAAGCCCGACCCGACCCAACCCATTAACACCCCTAGCTAGAATCAGTGGAGATCGCATGGGACGGCTTATCTCTTAAACAATTGGATTTGCTGGAGGAACTTGGGTTCTCTAATATGACCCAGAGTTGTACGTTCAACTGTTAGGTAGGATTGAAGAGATACATGGTTGGAAAAAACTTATAATGGAGTCTTAAAATTCAACACTTTTGAAGGCATACGGTTCAATAGATATACTTTTGTGACCACATCATTATCCCAATATTTGTTCTGCACATGTGCGTAATCAATAATGCATGGGCAGTTTTAAGATATGTATGTTTTTTCATTTGCAACTACATTCTGTTGTGTTGTTTGAGCACATGATGTTTCATGAAGAAGACCTTGATTTTGGAAGTAATTTCGAAATTCCCGATTAACATACTCTTCACCATTGTCAATATGTAGAATCTGAACTTTAGATGAAAATTGAGCATCACTACAAAAAAAATATCTTTTTTCCGACGAAATTTCCAACGAAAATTTTGGAAAAATACGTTGGAATTTTCCAACGAAAAAAAATTTGTTGGTAATTCGTTGTCGCAAATTTTTTCAACAAAAAATTTCAATTTTCATTGGAAATTTGCGACGAAATTTTTTTCGTTGGAAAATTCGTGGCTAAATTCGTTGAAAAAACTACAAAATTTTTTTTTTGGTCAAAAAATAGTGGCAAAATTATTTGGTAATTATTTGTTGCAAAATTCGTCGTGACAAAAATCGTGTGGGCGAGGGCCAGCCTCGCCGCCGGCAAGGGCCAGCCTCGTCGCTGGTGAGCTCGAGCTCGCCCAGATCTGGCAGAGTTCTGGCCGACCTCGAGCTCGCCGGCCATGGCAAGCTCGACCCTCGTCATGGCCGGCGAGGGTCAACCTCGTCGCCGGCAAGCTTGGCCCTCGTCATGGCCAGCGAGGGCCAGCCTCGTCTCCGGCGAACTCGAGGTCGCCCAGAACTCGGCCAGATCTAGGCGAGCTCTAGCTCGCCCGCCATGGCGAGAGCCTGGCTCACGGTGGTCGCGCTCAGCCTCACCGCAGCGAACGCGACGGACACTGCCCCCTTCATCAGCCGAATGCTCGGCGGCGGCGGGGGGAGCTTAGGCCCGGTGGTGGAGCAGTGCCTCAACGACTGCGCCGACCAGTACGCGGACACGGTGGAGCAGGTGGAGTCGTCGATCGCGGGGAGAGAGAGAGAGAGAGAGAGAGAGAGAGAGAGAGAGAGAGAGAGAGAGAGAGAGAGAGAGAGAGAGAGAATGTGTAAATTGAGAATCGTTGCGAAATTGCCCAAATAATGAGCGCGAAAATGTTGAATAAGGAAGGAATAGGGTTTTCGTTGCAAAATTCGTGGGAAATTTCCCACGAATTTTACAACAAAATTGTACACACTAAAATAATTGCCCGGAAAATTGAAATTCGTGGAAAATTCGTTGGAAATTTCCAACGAATTTTCCCACAAAATTAGTACGTGCGGCATCTTTCAAATTCGTTGCAAAATTCGTGGGACATTTCCAACGAATTTTCCCACGAATTTCAATTTCCGGGCAATTATTTCAGTATGTACAATTTTCGTTGCAAAAATTCGTTGGAATTCCAACGAATTTTTCCACGAATTTAAAAAATGATGAACAATACTGGAATTTTTTTAATTCGTCGCAAAATTCGTTGGAAATTTTTTCGTTGGAAATTTCCAACGAATTTTGCAACGAAAAATATTTCGTCGCTTATTTCCGACGAATTTTACTTTTCGTTGGAAAATTTGTCGTACATTTTCGTGGCAAAAATCCAGTTTTTTTGTAGTGCATGAATCATAGCATGAAAAGTTCGAAACACACCCAACACATCATATTTGTGTTTGAGTAAGTATAGCCAAGTCATTCGAATACAATCGTCAACAAATGTCACAAACTAATGAATTCTGGAAACAGTAGTAATTGGAGAAGTCCCCAAACATCAAAATGAATTAAGGCAAAGGGAACGTCACTTTTATGCAAGCTTATTGAGAAAGGTACCCTATGACTTTTAGCTAAAATGCAAGTTTCACATTTAAAAGATGAATTCTGTAAGTTGGAAAATAACTCAAGAAATAGGTACTTCATATAACTAAATGATAGATGTCCCAAATGATGATGCTATAGCCAAATCTATCTCTCATTGATACCAGTTGAGTATTGCATGTTATTTGTTTTACCAGGTGTTTCACCGATTTTATCCCGTCAAAAATCTTTCACCGAATGCTGCGTTTCGAATTTTATTAGAGGAGACTAGGGTCTTGAGTCAAGCTCAGATAGAGAATGTCAAATGTATCTATTAAACCCAACTTGTGTTTTACAACTTAACTCGATAATACACTGAATTCAACAATACTAACAATAGGATGACAACTTGCAAATGCCAAGACCAAGCTATGTCAGTATCCAATCAATGACACAACCAATACACAACATTACAATTCCAGGTATGCCAAAATCTAATCAATGACGTGCCCTGAGAGAATATGACTGGAATCTAATTAGCAGCTATATTCTAAGTACAACGCCGGAATCTAATCGACGACGTTGAACTGGTAGCACAACATTGGAATTTAATCAATAATGCTGGACCCGATAAAGACTCGCACTGGAATTGAATCTACAACGTGAAATCTAAAGGTTATAACTATTACTACTCCTATTGTGCTGAAAATAGAGATAGATAAGAGGTTTATTGTCTTGTTCGGACGTCCTTTCTGCGTCGGAAATCCTTGAATATTTATAGGGCAGCCTGATAACTGTCGATCGGCTACTTCTCCTTGAAAGTTGTTTTCCACTTCCTTACATTTCGCACTTTAACTGCTTTCTGACTTGTCGATGCTGCTTACACCCCCTGGGCATCACGTAATAGCTGATTTTCTTCCATATGTCTCCTTATTTCCTGCTGTTTTCCACGTTTCACTATTTAGCTTCCTTGATATTCATGCCCATGGTCATGTCTTTACCTTTTGACATGTGGAAATTAATTTCTTTACCATGTAACACCACGTGCTTAATTTATCGACATCACATGGAAAGCTCGTGATCTTGGACTTATCGACGTCACGTGCAAGGCTCATGATCTTGGACTTGTCGACGTCATGTGCAAGGCTCGTGATTTTGGACTTGTCAATCTGTCGACATTTCTATGACGTGTCCTGTCGATAACTGCTCTAAATCTTTCTAATGCTTATGGGCCTGACTCACAGCCTTTCTCCGGATTCATGCTATGTGGGCTGTGTTTCACGTCCTTTGTGACTTGCAATCAGTACGCTCTCACCATAGATAATTTTGGGTGTCAACACTAAGAATAAAATCATCCATGTAGTACAACCCTCCGTCTTAGTACCACGCCCAATGATCTCTATTGTGAGAATAGCCACGATTACCTTTGTTGTTGAGAGTAGTTGAATCACTTGAAGTTCTACTTGTGGAATCAAAGACAAGTGAGGTTCTGCATTTATCAAGGAATCTCGTCCCAACCCACTACTAGCATCAGATTAATGTTTTTTTTTTGTGCCTTGAGTTCTTTCCACCATTTTGGGTACCCATGTAACTTAAAAGCAAGTTTCAAGAGTATGCTTCATATTCCCATAGTGTGTACAGCCTCCTTCCGATTGTGCCTTAGCCTTTGAGGTTGTATTCATCTTTCCATCTCCCGAAGATGAAGAACCGGTTTAGGATATTCGGAGCATCGGTGGTTGCTAAGGTTTCATCTTGGCTTCTTTAGCAGCCATGGCAGTGGTATATGCAGGTTTCGTGCCTAACATCACAACTACTTGTTTTACATCCTCCCTTCAGATAGGGGCATAGGCTTCTTCAATTGTAGGGAATGGACGAATTTTAAGCACATCGGCCTGTATCTTATGCAGACAATTATCGAACTCATCAAGAAAAATATAGATTCTATCTTTCTGTAGAACCGAGTTATACCTCTCTATATTAGTGGGACTCTCCATTGGGATAGGATGACGAAAGTCAATTTCTCTCCATAAGCCTTAAACATCATTATAATATGTTTCAATGGGCCATCCAGCTTGTCTCATTCTAGTCACATGTCTTTTCAAATTATACACTTGAGTGGTGTCAGTTCCATCAAAAAAAGCTGTAGCAATCAAATCTCATACCATTTTTGCAGTTGGAAACGAATAAAATTGCTTATCAGGGCTGGGTCCATGGAATTAATCAACCATTCTTTCACAATTGGATTTTCAATTCTCCATTTTATGAAGGTTGGATCTTTCAATTAAAGCTGTGGAAAGTGCCCATTGATATATCCCAATTTGTCTCTGCCGAAGATATACATCTCAATAACTTGGGACCATAGGGCATAGTTGGTGCCGTCCAACTAAATGCCAATCTATGCAATAGAAGAATCATTGTTTGGTGCCATGGTTTGAGTTTGATTCTATGTCAAGACCTGTGTCATTCGGGTCGTTAAGTCATCAAGGATGGCATTTGTAGAAGACCTCTTGTCATGTCGCGGGTACGCCACCAAATTAGTTGGTTCTATCATAGTTTCTGATAAGGTTTTGTTCCTTCCTCTTCCAAAGCTTTTGGTCAAGGTCTAATCATAGTAGAAAACCCTAGGATTTTGGCCCCGATACCAGGATGAATAGAGATGTTTTTTTTCTTCGATATCTTTTCTGAATGAATACGAAAGCATAAATAGTTGTATAGAGAAAAAACTACCAAAACTATTCTAGGTTATGCACTATTTTAGACTAAGAATCTGGTTGATCCTCAAAATAAGGACATTATACAGTACAAATTTAGCAACTAATTAGCCTTAAATAGCTCCACTTAGTCCTAATTGACAACTCACGCCAACATGTAATGCTTGATCCTCTTCCAATGAAAATTGTTATCTGTCTTGTATAGATGCTAGCCCTAAATTAGAGGACCGTATTATTTTATTGGATAATTAGGTAAATGTCACTAATTCTTCTGATATGCGTCGGATCGCTATAGGTGAATTTAACAAAATAACTCGCAGTAATGAGAAAATAAGTGGTAGAAGAGCTAGTAGAAACAGAAATAACAAATTTCTTGTTTACTCTGATTGTTGCGGATTAATGGATATTGTTTTGCTGAACCTTTTCTTACCTGGATGTCATCACGATCAGGATACCCTTATCCTAGAAAGACTTGACAAGGCCTGCTGCAATCATAGTTATAGAGCCAAGTTTCCTAAAGCTTGTCTTTCCCACCTCCGTAGGTTGCTTTCTGATCATGCTCCTATCATGTTAGACCTTAATCCCCAGAGGGATTAGAAAGCTTAGAACGTTCAGGTTTGAGTCTATGGGTATGGACCATCAGGAATTTTTTTGTGGTGGTTAGTCACTTTACTGATGATGATATAAAGAATGCCTTATGGAACCTCATACGGTCATACCCTATAAGGTTACGCGTGGGTTTCTTCCAAATCTGTGCAACATAAGTTGGTGAATCTCCTTGTGTAACTCTTCGAATTCGTATTTCAATCTGGGCGTATACCACCTGAGGTTACTGACAATCTGCTTGTGTTAATCTTTGAAAGCCAAAATCCCGAGACTTGAAATCAATTTCGGCTTGTAAGTTTATGTAATTCGGTTTGCAAAGTTACCAAGAAGAATCTTGTTGGTTGGCTTAGAGCCTTCCTGGATGAATGTATTAGCCTGTTTTCGACTAGTTTCATACTTGGGGGAAGATCGCAGGATAATGCCATCATTGTGAAGGAACTTCTTTACAGGATGAGTGCTACAAGAGGAAAGAAGGGGTACATGGTGGTGAAAATTGATTCGGAAGCGGTGTATATGATGGGATCGAGGATATTATTCGATAGGTCTTGATCTCTTGCAACTTTCCTCCCAGATCATCCAGCCCTTGGTTACATTTCAACTTTTCGTCAATTGCGGTGAGGCGGTTGAGCTCTTTCTTCTTTTGAGAATTAGCAGCTGGGGTCGAGATGCGAACAACATCGAAAGGATCTTCAAGAGTGAGCAAAAAAGAAAAAGACAAAGGGCGGTGATGTCCGTGGGAGAGCAACTGGGTTGGAAGGTTCAGCGGAGGACCTTTGCTTTTGCGAAAGAGCCAAGATGAGAGGACTTTGACGTTATCAGCTAGGCCATGGACAGTCTTTTCCAGGGCGCCAACCCTCTGCTCAACTCCTTGGGCCATTCTTGTTGTTGAACTCGTTCGAATGGGACTTCTGCGACCTGTTGTTTGAACAATCAGGGTAAACCTTTTCCTCAAAAGGAAGGATGTGTCCATATAGATAAATTGTAAATGTGCGGAACTTCAGCCGGAAACATTTTAGATTATGTTTCAATAGGGAGCGAAAGTGTATCGAGCCATAATAAGAAATTTGGCCAAATCCCTCAGCCTCGGAGCTCATAAATCTTCGAAACCAGTGATAATTTGGAAATGTTACTCTTTGAGATTGTGAAATAAACTTAAATTTTGACAAATGTGTCTGATCTAGAAAGACAGTTGAAGTTGATCCCTAATTCGTGTGAAGTATCAATCGAACCTTGGAACGAGGTTAAAGTGAATGCACTTGATTAATGGGAAAATTAATCCAAAAGTCTTTAACATATTGTACGGTGGTCAATTCAATCCTATACCTTTCAATTATACCAATTTAATTCTAAATCTCTTGATGATTTGTCAATTTAGGGCGCGTTTGGTAACACTTCTATTTCTCTATTTTTCTGTTTTTCTGTTCCCTTGAACAAAAAAAGAATAGAAACCTGTTTGGTAACGCATTTTATTTTTCTATTCCCAGAAATAAAAAAGTGGCCAAGAAATAGATTTGAAGCAAAAATAAGAAGTAGAAAATATCTACTTCTTTGTTCTCAGAAATAGAAATAGAAATAGAAAGGTAAAAAGGGTTATGTGTAAACCCTAATTTTTTACTTCTTACGTCTTCTTCCTTTCGAGCAGCGGCTTCTTCGGCTCCTCCATCATCCGTCGTCTGCAGAGCACCGGCCACCACCCCCGTTGCTGGTGGTAGAGGTGCAATTCCGGCCTTCCTTCTCACTCGCTCGCCGGAACGCCCCGCGCGAGATTGCCAGCAACCGAATACCCTCGAGGGTCGGCGCGGCTTCATTCTCGATTCGAGGGTCTCGAGCTCCCGATTACGAGCATTACGGTTCCGTCCCCGCCTCGATTGGCCGGCGACGGACGTCCGTCAGTCGGATTTAGCCCCCGCGGTTTCTGATTTCTGGTGGTTTCTGGTGATTCGTCTTTGCAGGTCGCACGACACCGGGACTTACGACGCAAGGACGAAGACCGCCGGTCTGAACGGATCGATTCGGAACAAGGAAGAGTACTCCCACGGTGCCAATGCTCTTGATTTCTGTGGTGAGCGCTCCCTGCTCTTTCTGAGCTACCTGCCTTTAGGTTTCTTTGCCTTGGTGGTGTCGATTCCTTTGGCGAAGTGGTGTCTACGCCTCTTCGACATCCGTGCCTGAAGTAGTTTTTGGAGTTCATCTATTCATGCATCGACGGCAGTTTGGAGGACAAGCATACAATTGTAGGTTGTGATTGTGCGAGTCCCGTTGCATGCTCGTTTGATACTAAATATATGTAGGTGCATGGAGATTTGAGAGTCAATTTCCATGGACGTATGTCTTCTAATACTTCAATTATAGCTTTCCTTCATTTGTTGCTGTGGGAGGAGTTGCTTTTGCTTATGTTTTGTGTCATTTGATGAGTAATGGTTGACTTAATCATCTTACAATGTTTAGTGCACACTTGTGGGGTTCTTTAGACGGTTGAATTGAAGTCTTTGGCCTGCAACTTAATATGTTTCTTTCAACTTTCTTGGTTGACAGATTTTATGAAACCTGATACTGAGAGCTATAATTGGGTCATCCAAGCATATACTAGAGCTGAATCCTACGACAGGTAGAGTTCCGGTGAGCTTTGAAGATGTAGCTTTTCATTATGATGACAATAGCTCTTGGAAAGCTGATATTTATGCTCCATGTGTGTTTGATCTGAAAAAGAGCTGTTTGAAGAGCAGTTTGAAGTTGCTATAGGTTCACTCAACTCTTTTCTTCATATAAGTCATATCTTAACTAAATCTCACCTTCATGAATAGTTTCCATCTTGCCATAGTTGCTAGTTTAACTCGTGAATTCCCATCATGGTTTCTCCTCTCCTAGGGCTTCACTTTCATGAATCTTTACCTTGATTTTTTTTCTGGCCACTGAATCCTTACCACAAGTACTTATCCCATCGTTCGTCCTAAAGTTATTGTAGGTTTATTTGGTGAGGTAAAATCGCAACCGTGGTAATACCCCTGTCAAAAATTTGACAAATGCGTTTATGGATCTTACTCAAATTTACTTGTTGTTCTATTACTATTAAGAGATACTACAAGAAGTACTTATCTGCTGTACACCTTGACAAGAAAATCAAGGGATGAATTGTGAACTATATTTCTGTTTCCTTTTCATTTGTCTTTTTTCTTTAGTGATACATCATCTGTTATGTCAAAGACAGTTAACAAGTTTGTTAACATGATACTATGTACTTACAAGTTCTTGAAGGGCCAAGCAGTGCGTTTGCAATTTTAGTTGGCTTAACGTTATACTTTGGACTTATCAATGGAATTTAATCTGCGTACTCTGATTTACCTTTGTTACTTGCCTGTGGCATAGTGTTAGGTTCATCTAACCAAATTTAGATATATTTCCAATATTCATCAGTATAGAATGCATGAAGATAGTTGTTGCTTTAGACATTGATACTTTCTTTAAAGAAATCCCTACAGTCTTCATAAAGTTGAGGTATATGTATTATCTTATGTTCAGTTTAAGAGAGCATGCTTAAGATGGGTGGTTTAGTATTCACATGTGAATGCTTCCATGATTGTCGACCAAGGAAATTCTAAGACCTTTGCATATGTTTTACATGAGTTACCATGTAGATATGTTATGATTATAAGAGTTTCAATTATACAACTGTACGAACCCATCATGGATAATGTCATAGCTTTGATGAATCGAGTTTTTTTGTGAATGGAGTTGAGATATAACTTCAGTCAGTATATTTACATTTGCTTTTCTGTTGGATACAGAGGAGGTGAAGTCCAAGTGTCCAAAGATTACATACGTAGATCTATAACAGGTGAAAAGACTGTTTAAATGATTTGTTTGTGATGCTTGTTCTGTTCGACTCCTCAGATTAACTTTGCATTGATTAAATTGGTACTTGCTGCCTGTTGAGCTCAGGCACTTGCAGCTAAAGAAGTCTGTGGCAAAAGTAGCTGATAAGAAGGGGAAAACAGTTGAAGTGGAGAAGCAAGAGCAACTAGATCCTCTTGCTGGAAAACTACGGCAACAGAGGTAACTTTTGTGCTTCTTTATATGTCCTTTAGCCGGATAATCATCTAGACAATGAGGTCTTATGGAATGACATGCTTCATCCTGAAGAATTTCTTACAAGGATTATATACTAATTTGCAGAAGTGATTACAATATCTGTTTATTAGGTTCAAATGTGGAAATTCTTAATGTCACTCGTCATTCTGCCTTGTTGAATTGGACCTTTCATGACACTAGATGGAAAATGTTGGCTGAGTATCCATGTGGCACTTACATTTTCTGGCTGCCAATGATAGAAATCCTATTTGATGAAATTCACTTCCATTTTAATTCCTTTCTAGGGGCAACTGTGGTGGCCAATGTTGGGTGGTTACAATGTTATGATTTAATGTAGTATTGCGTGTAATTCCTATATGACTATGGTATGATTTAATGCATGGCTCATATGATGCTCAACTAGTGAAGGTTAAATGGCATCACATAAAGAGGTATTCAATGCAAAGTGGACCGAGCCTATAACCGATCTGCTTATAAGTTTGTTGGTAGAAGAGGTCAAAAAGGGAAATCGCATCTCTTCTACTTACAACAAAGCAGGGTGAATAACATACGGGTTGCATTCAATAATCAGACAGGGCTCCAATATAACCAAGTACAGTTGAAGAACAAGGTGAACAAACTGAAAAAACAGTATGGTAGTTTTAAGAAGCTTCTTTCACAATCCGGATTTGGCTGGGATAATGTGAATAAAACAGTTGTTGTGGATGATCCAAGCATATGGGAACCTCACATCAAGGTATCATTTAACTTTTGGTATTTTTGAGATCATTGTAGATGTAATTTTTAAGATGTTTGATTATATTGCTAACATATGTCATCATTGTGAGAATTGCAGGATAATAAAGAATGGGCAAAATTCAAGAAGGATGGGTTTCCTCAGTATCCCAACCTGTGTATTGTATTTGGTGATACATATGCTACTGGGGAGCATGCAATAGGAAATGCTGAAGACTTGATGTTGTCAGATGATGACGAGGGACTATTCAATGGTGGCGGTGATGCAAACGGTGATCCAGAAGACATCAGTGAACACCACCTTGATGAGGGAGTATTTACATCTGACAAGACAACTACTCCAGTTCATGACAAGCACAAATTGGACAGGACTCCAAATACAAAGAGGAGAAGAGTGAGTAATGCATTCAATATTGCCAGCACCTGCAAAGCCATACAGGATATGATCAAAGCTAGGGCTAGTCAATCTGTGACTGGCTCTGTCACTTCACAGGTCACATCACCACCTGCAGACCCCTACTCTGTATCTACTGTGATTGATGTCCTCGTTAGCATGCCTAACTTGGACCAAAATCTTTACACCAAAGCAGTGGAACGAGCATGCGCTAGTGCTAGATGGTGCGAGGCTTTCATCAAAACCCCAGCTGAATGGAGAGATGCACTTCTCCAAGCTCTTAACTAGATGTTGGGAATTGTATCGTGGATTGCGTAGGATTTTCATGACTTTGTGTTTCATTTGACTCTATGACTTATGGTATTGCTTGTTATTTGGTTTTTAAACATATTCATGTTGAGACTATTGTATCTGTGCGGTGGCATGGGTGTGATGGATTGCGTGGGATTTTTATATTTGGTTTGCTTTCACTCTATGACTTATGTTATTTAGTTGTTGTTGGTTATTTTTTCTGGATATCCATATTGATGTGCTATTATTTGTTTAAATGGCATAGGTATTATGGACGGGGGAACAAATAGTGTGTCTAATGGGGATGTAGCACCGGTTGAACAATACTTGGATGAGTTTGATATTGACCTAATAATAGGATGGTTGTGCACTTTTTCAATGGACATGTCCGTGCATTTAAGAGAACCTATTAGGGACAGCAAATTATCAGGACCCGAATGGGTAAGAGAGATTGTTTATGGACATTCAGATAGAATATATGAAGCATTTAGAATGGAGAGACATGTTTTTCTAAACCTATGTGATTTAATGAGGGCAAGAGGCTGGTTGAAAGATAGTCGATACGTTAGGATAGATGAACAAGTTGGGATTTTCTTATCTTTGGTTGGTCACAAGAACTCCATCAGAGATTTATGTGAGAGATTCCAACGTTCGGGAGAAACAATCAGCAAGTATTTTACCATAGTGTTGAAAGCCGTTATGAAACTGTCAAAAGAGGTTATCAAGCCACCTTCTTTTGATATTGTCCCAGAAGAGATTCTTATGGATCCTAACCATAAACTCTACTTCAAGGTATGAATTTAATGTCGATTTTACTCTATTAAATACATGTGTCGATAATCTTGTATGACATTAGACTTTTATAAAATCACAGGGCTGCATAGGTGCTATTGATGGCACCCACATTAATGCTTCTGTGCCTGTGTCGAAGCAAATCCCATTTAGAGGCAGGAAAGGAACTACCACCCAGAATGTTTTGTGTGTTTGTTCATTTGATATGAAATTTACTTTCGTATATGCTGGATGGGAAGGGTCTGCCAACGATTGTCGGGTGCTCTCGGCAGCACTCGAGAGTCCTCAACTGCAATTTCCTCGACCACCACCCGGTATTTGCTTTGTATATAATGATTAATTTTCTGAAAGATTATATAGTGTTGATGTCATAACAAATTTATGTATACCTTGTTATAGGAAAATACTACGTGGTAGATTCTGGTTATGCAGCACTTGAAGGATTTTTAACTCCGTTTAAAGGTGAACGGTATCATCTGAATGATTATAGAGGCAGAGAGAGACGGCCCAGAACAGCAAGAGAATTGTTCAACCATAGGCATTCTTTATTAAGGAATGTCATTGAGAGGTCATTTGGGGCATTAAAGAATCGTTTCTTCATTTTGAGACACATGCCTCCATTTACAATTCGCAAGCAAGCATGTATTGTAATTGCATGCTGTGCTATCCATAATTACATTCGTGATCAAGATAAGATGGACAAAAATTTTTCCCTATATGGAGATCCGGACTACCCATTTGGACCTACACAAGTGGAGGATGCAGATGAGTGGCATGAGGAGGCAGTTGAGATGAACATGCTTAGGAAAAATATTGCAAATCAAATGGCAAGGAATCACAATATGCCTGAGATTCCATGACTTTTGGTATGTTGTTTATAAATATTTGGCAACTTTTTGTTAATTAGCAGGTATTATTATCGTTGTATTTTTGAAATCCAAAGCTTGTGCAGCATTTCAAACAGAGGTTTGGCAAGCTTTGAATATTTGGCAAGCATGAATTGATGGGATATTTTAGTACTTGGAGTATAGAGAATCTCTTTGGAGTATTGGCATTCAACTACGTTTTTCTTGCTGCAAATGAAGACTACTTCTTCACCTACATGTTCAACTTTATTGGATGAAAACAAGATGTAAATATTTATATATAAGTCACAAGAAAATTTAAATTGATTTTGTAAACTTAATCATTATGAGAAAATTAAGGATTCATGTCTATATAAATCAATTTTCAAAGTTACTGTGACTATTTAAGTGATTAATAAAGCGAATGGATCATATTCAAGCGCCCACTAAAATCGGCATCATCCACGTGTTATTATAATGTCGTATATGGAGTTTCGAATGTTCTTTATATATATATATATATATATATATATAGTGGCAAAGAATTCTATGCATCATAGGAAAGAGTTCATAAAGAGAAAGAAATGTATAATCTTCTTAAGTGACAAAAATTAGTGACGCCAGCTGTTGCGTATTATAGCACTGTCAATGTTGACCTAGAGAGTTCTTCACATTCGTAGGATGAGTTTTTGTTTTGTTTTTTTATTGGTAATAAAAACAACTAATACATGGTTAAGATGTAGGCATTCTTTTTTATCTTTTGGTAATTTAATATGAGAATAAATAGTATTTATAATGGCGGTTGTGAAGAAACTTTTGAAATAGATAAATATGGTATTCAGAATAATAAAAAGATTACGATAATTAATTATATATAAAGTAGTGTGTGTTAAAAAGTATTAGACAAACCAATAAACAATGCTTCTTGGTTTTTTTCATTTATAACTTGCACTTACACTTAAATAAAAGATATAAACTTGAATGAAAAAAATTGGAAATAGAAATTTTTTTGGTTGTACCAAACGCATTTCTGTTCTTTTTCTATTCTAGAAATAGAAATTTTGTGCAGTTACCAAACGCATTTCTGTTCTAGAAATAGAAATTTTGTGTAGTTACCAAACGCATTATTTTGCTCAAAAACTCTTCCAGGAAATAGAAATAGAAAAAACTATTTTTGAAAAAAAATTATTCCCAGAAATAGAAACGTTACCATACGCACCCTTAGTCATTTTGATCAATTTTGGTCAGAAATCACTTATGTGAATGCCAGCTATTTTACGTAGCGTAACCGATGTTGACATGGCCAAATTTTGCATTTTTTTTAAATTTTTCTGAAGTTTTCCTTTTCTTTCCTTTTGCCTGTGGTCGGTGCTTGGCCATTGCGAGCGATTTGCTGTAGGCAAGGGTCGCCCTCACCTGTGGCTAGTCGTCGGTCATCTCGACGAGTGGGGGAGGGAAAAAAAAGAAAAAAAACAAACAAAAGAAAAAATTCAGAAATTTTTTATAAGAAAATGCAAAAAATTGTTCACATCATTGATTTTCAGATAAAATTGGCTGAAATAACTAAATTGGCAAATGGTAAAAAAGTTTATGATTAAATTGACACAATTGAAAGGTTTAGGATTGAATTGGTCGTCATACAATAGGTTTAGGATTTTTTTGGACAAATTTCCCCTTATTAATTTAGACAACAAACTTAACTATGGTTTGACAAAATTTGGGGATCTTGAATTATTGGAAAAGTGAGTGTGACAGGGGATGGTATGGCATACCGAGGTGTTGTGAATCATGAGAGGTGATGCAATCTGATGTTAGCTGCTAACCTAAGTGATTCGGGGGTCCATAACTCATCATCCTTGCCAAGAAATGCTTTCTATGTCGATATCAGTGACGCATGTCACAACGGTCTACGCAAGTGTACTAGTTCCCCTATCTATTTAAGAGTGTGCAACGAGCTGTAATATACAATGGGGGTAACACGCATGTGCAACCATGTAAAGAGACAATAGGCATCGAGGGTTAGCAAACAAAATAAGAGATAGTTTGAATAATCAAACGCATGTGAAATGAATGCAAAAACGCGAACCGAAGAAATTGCATGACAAGGTGAGGGCTTAATCGAAAATTCTGGGAAATGTGGCTTGAACCCTCTAACAAGTTATTTCTAATGTAGTCCCCAGTGGAGTTGCCATTGTAGCACCCTCAAATTTTGCAAATTAGGGATCACCAAATTGTTGCGCCCCGCATTCCTAGGACCTTCCCATATCTTAGGTTTGAGTTGGCTACCATACCCGGTACATAAATTGAAAAGTAGAGAGGAGTCACCACCAATCGGTTTGTTTAACTTAAATCGCTTGGACACCTATAATGCTTAAGCAGTTATAAGAAAAATAAACTACCTAGATGGTATGTGCAGAATGACTGGTCTAGGTGCAATAACCAGAGGCTAAGGTCCGGGGGTTTGATTAGGTGAGGTACGGATTAACGTCTCGCAAAGTCCTTCCAATACCCTAACTTCTCGATTGAGCCATAACTCACATTTGCTGTGCCCTTTCTTGAAAAAATCTAAAGGTTGAATTTTGGCCAATATGCAATTAGGCAGAAAGATCGCATCATTTTATGCATTGGGTGACCCCATAGTGTGTATGTATTGTTTTTTATGTAAAGCATTGCGTGTGACATGGAAAGAGGCATTGAATGAGACATGAGCAAATGACTTAGAAATCGAAATCAAATTTGCTAGCGAATTTTGTTTAATCTGTGTGGATGCATGTTTTGGGGTTGAATATTTGAATGATGTTTATATGCAACTTCAGGCAATTTTTAATACACCCAACATCCTAATAGCCTAATTCAGATATGAGATATAAAACAGTCATTACGGCGGGCTAGAAACATGAATAATTTCTAAAAGCATAATGATCTTATCGAGACTGGAGATTTCATTTTGACAATACAGTGGCCTAGGAACATGTGGGCGGCATAACGATGTATTTAGCTTGCGCTAAAACGAATATTACGACGCTGTATTTTGCAGTTCCATCCCATATCGAAAGGCAATGGTGTTGGGACTTCCAATCTGCTCCCCATACACCCAATATTTCAACCTATATTGGGTTTAAGGCTCGGGCCCATGAATCGGATGCTTTGATGACACATCATTTTTAAAAAAAAAAAATCACCATTTACCATTCGTAGGGGTCTGGAAAGTTTCATTCTATCCCGAGACCGTAGGTACGTTATTTTGCCGTGGAACATTTACTTCAGGTATTGAAAGGTTGGACCGAACTTTGATCGGCCATTACTTTCTCATTCGACATCCACTTGGCCCCATTTTTGCTTTCGTTGGAATGCTTGTGATTCCTAGTATTGGAATACGCAAGCGGCTCGACAGTCAAAAATTGCCTACCAGATTCAAAGTGGCGATCTAGGCGTCAAAGGACTCGTTTTGACTTGTTGGAACCCATGTTTGAGGTTTAAAATGTGTTTTGCGTCACGTATTTCGCGGATCAACTCTCGGTCAACCCTGGGTTACAGTTCATTTCTTTTTTTTAAGTGGAAGCAAAATTTGAGGGTTCAACGAACTATATTATTCCCCTAGGTTTTATGCGAAATGGCAATATGCCACCTTACATTTCAATTAATCTATTTTCACCGACCCCAGACATTTTTCAATTTTGTTTCAATGTGAAACTTAACATCGACTATGGCTAAATTCCCGTCAATACTTGGTCACGTGCTCTCACATGATCAATGGATGCCTTCTATCAAGGAATATTCGTCCAAAGTTTTTTGACAAAATTTTATTTTTCCCCCTTGGCCTTTTCATGTCGTCACCATGTGCAAATGAGCTTTCAAAACCTTTGCGATATACCTCCTAATCCCTTGAAATACTAATTCTAAGTCGCGAGGAAGTTAATTGTAATATAAAAGTACAAAAAGAAACTTGACAAAGAGATGTGGAAGCAATGTAACTAAGGGTGAACGGTTCTAAGTTCCATAGAAGTTCCTTTTGAAACCTGGAACCTACTCCGCATACCTTGAAACTTGGAACCTACCCTATTACATGTTATAGGGTTTACCCAGGTTCTATCTGTATTATTAATTGAACGATTGCGGTTAATCATTACCTTTTATGACCACTACTTACTGTTACAATCCATTGACCACAACTTATATTTAGAGACACAAAGTAAAAGTCTCAGGCTGCGTTTGGTTCAGCATTCGGAAGGGGCTTTCGGCCCCGAAAGCCCCTTCCCAAAAATGCTGAACCAAACGCTTAGCATTGAGCATTGAAAATGCCCAAAACTAGCATTTTCAATGCTGAAAAGCCCAATGCTGGCCAGACTAGCTTTGGGCTTTCAGCTTTGAACCAAATGCCAAAATCATTTTTATACTTCCCAAACTACCCTCACTCAAATTTCAATATTCTGGCTTTGCCCTCTCGTTACTATTCATCTTCTTCACCAAAGGGACTCCGGCGAGGGCGAAGGGCCGGCGACGGCGAAGGTCCGGCGAGGTCGCCCGACCCAGGCGACGGCCGCCCGGGGTCGGGCGACCGCCCAGGCGTGGCCGCCTGGGTCCCCCGACCTCAGGCGACGGCCGCCTGGGTCGCGCGACCTCAGGCCTCGGTCGCCCGAGGTCGGCGTCCCTCGCCGGGGGTCGCTCGGCGACGGGCGATGGCTGCCGGCGCCAGATCTGGCTCGCCGGCGGCCGTAGCCCTTCGCCGGATCCGGCGAAGGGTATTTTTGCCTTTTTTTTTAAAAAAACCCCCCAAAGCCCATTTGTGAAAAAAATTAACCAAACACCACTTGGGTCAAAGTAGCTTTGCAAATGAGTTTTTACCAAACGCTATTTGCATTTCCCATAAAGGGCTTTCACCTAAAGGCATTTGCATTCCCAAAGTAGCATTCCAAATGCTGAACCAAACGCACCCTCAGTCATAAAATGGAAACCCATAAAATGAAAACTTAGACTAGTAATTCCATAATATATATTCATCATCGGACTCTATGAAAAACTGCAAGATCATGCTAAGACGTAGACCAAGAAAAAAAGAAAAACTTGTTTCAAGTTTTACCTACCTGGAATCTGGACCCTACTTGCAGAAATAGATTTCTCAATTTTTAGAACCTGAAATCTATCATGCATATTGTTGACACCTAAATTTTGCTAAATCATTTAGGGCTTTACTGCATAAAAATTAGGGTTTAATTTTTAACCCCTAAACCAAAAATATTTTCATTAAAACTACATGGCACATAGTTATTAGGTGCATTTGCATTAACAGGGCCTATTAGAGCATATTTTCCATTTTTATTTTCAAAAATAAAAAATAATAATAATAATTAAATTTTTTTTAAAAAAAAAAAAAAGAAAGGGGGAAGAAAGGCCAGCGTTGAATCAGTCAACGCTGGCCTACCCCTCTGCCGCTGCTTGCATGGAAAAGGAAAAAGAGGACAGGGACGCGGAGGAGACGGGGAGAGCTTCGGAGAGCTTCGGAGAGAGGGCAAGAGAGCCGAGAGAGAGTGTCCGGAGAGCGGGATAGAAGGCGAACGGTCCCGTCGACGACTGTCACGCCTCAACTGCAGCCGACGGAGCCCCGAACGTTTCTCGCAGTAGGTTCCGGCCACGAGTGTTCCTTTGTTAGTTGTTCTTCTGGTTGTTTGGTTTGATTCGGGGTCGATTTCCCGAGGATTTTGGCTCGGGGACGTGCGGGACGACTGGACGTAGTCCGATCTGTAGTCGTCGCCGCCCCGAGCTGGATAGGGAACGCCACAAAGGCCGCCCCTCCTTCCCCGGTTTTGGTCTGCTGGTCGGTGTCCCCTGTTTCTTTTGGGTTCACTGGCCGGAGCTCGCGGCCGGCCGGCTCGCGCGAGTTCCGGCCTGTGACACCTCGGACTCGGTCCTACTACTCTTGAGTGTTGTTGTGTGTGAATTTCGGACGTGTTTGAGCCTCGATCGAGCTTAAATCCCTAATTTCCGTCGACGCTCGCAATGTGTTTGATGATATGCCCGAACCAACCTTGGAATCTAGCTTTGTTTCGTTGCAAATTTTGGGGTTGTCGGTCGGTCTTGGTGTGCCGTCGGTCGCCACGGCAGTTCGGGCGTGGCCGTGAAAGGGCTCGAACGGCCAGTCCCTCGTCGGGATCTGGCTGATTCACAGCCGCAAGCCCCGACCGTGGAGGTCGAGGCACGTCGGGCGATGGCCGAGCCCCCGCCGGGCCGGAAAGCCCCAGCCACAGAGGCTGGGGCGCAGAGGGAGACCGGCGTTCCCGTGGCCGGCGAAGGGGAAGCAGCCGACGCGGCGTCGGGCGACCGGCCGTGGAAGGTCGAGCCTCGGCCACGGAGGCCGGTGTCCGTGCGGGTGGAGGCGGCCGTGAACCGGGTCAGGCGAGTCGGGTCGGGCGCTAGGGTTTTCGCGAGTAGGGTCGGCGAGTCGGGTCGGCGAGTCGGATCCGCGGGTCTGACCGGGTCTTGGGCCTTTCGCGTTTGGGCCGGTATTTTGGGATTTGGGCTGAAGTATTGTTTTTGTTTTATTTTCTTAGTGGGCCGTGTTTTCTTTTAAAGAAGTTTTCGGGCTGGGCCCTTTCTTTTTAAAAAAAAAAAAAATCAAATCGGGCTCAATCATTGAGCCCGATCCGTGGACCCGGGCCGGCGTGCTCGGTTCGGTCTCGATCCGGGTCGGGTGTGGAGATCCGACCCGGATCCGATTTAGTTTAATATTATATTATTTTAATATTAAAAATAAATTTAAAAAATTTTTTTTAAACAAGGGCTCGAATTTTATTTTATTTATCTTATTTTATTTAAAAAAAATTCCCGAAAAGTTTCAAAAAAAATCTTCAAAAAATTTCAAAAAATCCAAAAAAAATTTTCAAGAAAATTTCAAGAAAATTTGGAAAAAATTAAAAAGAAAATTAAAAAAAAAATTAAAAAAAAAATCTAAATTAATTTTTTTAAAAAAAAAAATTCAAAAAAAAATTCAAAAAAAATCAAAAATCAGAATTTTCATTTGGGGTCTCAGAATTGGGTTCTCTTGCCCTATTGTGTGATTAATGTCATATTTAATTGCACGTCACATGGTTCACACACTTTGAATTATGCATTTAAACTAGCCTTGCATGTAGTTGATTATGCGTGTTTAGGTTTAGATATTAATCGTTGCTTCCGTTAGTTTAGTTAGGAACGGAACTTTGAGACTCCCAATTAGCAGAGCATGTTAGGTGGTAAATTGAACAAGATTAGGTACCGAAAGGGCACTAATTAGTCGATTAGTGTAATCAAGTCCCCGTACCCATTGAATCTCTGGTTCGTAGAAGTGAAGCATTTCTCCCGCGCTTCGCTTAGGTGTCTAATCGACCTACCCGAAACTGATTAGTGGCGACTCTTAGTTGAAATCGATTTGCATGTTAACAACTTAAATTTAAGTCGTGAATTGATATGGGCTTGGGAGAGCTCGAGCTAGGTTCAGCCTAGTAATCCATTAGCCAAACCCCTTAGGCCGCGGGGCCGTTTCGGGGAGGTCGCGACAGCTTGGCGACTCCGCTGGGGACTTGAGGACTTAGTCCTAGTATATCTTGATTGTTTGTTAACTAACGTGGTCTTATGGCAGCGCATCGTGAAGGCTAAGGTAAGTCCGCTAACAAAGTGTTAAATGGTCTTGTAGGTTGGGAGTTATAAGGGGTGGAGTAATTGTTGACCCTTTGTTTTGTAGGTTTGTAGTTTGGGAATGAATGTTTTTCTCTTTCAAACTCTTGAAGTGCTTTGTGTATAAACTGTTGTGCATGCTTTAAATGTTTTAGCACTACACTGTTGCACACACAACCATGCTGCCGGACCTGGGCTGCACTAGGAATGTTTAGGATGGTATTGAGTTGGATACGACTTCGACCGCGAGGCCGCGTAGTAGAGGTTGCCCAACTCAATCCCGAAAGCTTCTTTCTTGGTGTAAAAAATGCTTACCTTTGCCCGCGAGGCCGCGTCGCATCGAGGTATCATTCTTGACCGAGCCGGAGTTACGAGGACTTGGCTTAGAGCGCGAGGCCGCGACTAGTCATCCCACCCTCGTAATTCCAATTTGTTAAGCCGTCTAGAGTAGAAGTTCAGCCGTACGTTACATTTGCATGTTTGTGTGATAAAAGTTTGTCATCCACTGTCATCCACTGTAAGTATGGTTCCTCTCTTTACTTGTTTACCTTTGGATTGAAATTTTCATTTTTGAAATTCACGGAAATCAATCAAGTGTCCTAGGTGATTTGAGCTCATAATTGAAAATTTTAGATAATCATTCTTGACAGTAAACCTTGAGCATAAATCTCAGACACCTTTGATTTGGCCCTACCAAAACAGATGGTCTTGTCTAAATTTTCAATCATGAGTTTAAAATCACATTTTCTATAAAAATTCTTTCAAGTCAAGATTGCGTCTTGGGGCATAAAATTGAAATCGCATTTTCAATAAAATTCTTTTGTTCACATTTCAGAATCAAAATTCAAATCACTTTTTGTGTATTAATTTTTTAAAATAGGAATCACCTCATTTTTGCAAAAGTAAAATCACAAATTAGTCTTTCAAAATTGATGCCGTATTTTGCGATGAAACTTTTGGAATAAAAAGGGCGCTCGATTGATAGCCGCAATTCGATCTTTTAATGATGTCTTCACTTACGATGAAATCTTGGTGAAATACTAAATGCCCACAAATAGGAACCATGGGGGCATGTATTGTTGCCTCGCTTTTGTCATAAGAGGCGGCATCAGTGAAAGATCACTTTTTCATTCACATACTAACGTTGTCTTCCTTTCGCAGGTTATGCGTAACAGTCATCCCTTGGAACTCCCTTACTTAATCACGCAAGGAACCGGAGTTTAGAGTTAGAACGTGAATTGCTTGTTTATACTCATCTATTCAAAAGTTTCTTGAACTGCATCCCTCTATTTTCATTTGGAACTGCGTTTTCCATTTTGGGTCTCAATGTGAACCCAATCGATGTTTTTGAAAATTATGCGACTCACGTCTTTGAGTAGCGAGATTCTAATTTGTAGCATTGTTCTTTGAAAGTACTTGAAATATTTCAAATTGAACCCCTGAGTTAAGCTTTTATGCTTTACCTTCAAAATGTTTTGAAGAAAACGAGTTTCAAAAAAAACTCGCATAAACTGGCATCTCTTCACCTGACTAATTTCGCAGGTTAATTTGCAAAACGATATCGTGAGATGGTAAATCTGTAATCGTTCCAATTAGAACTTCTTGTACAACAATTGACTTGTTCATTCATTTTTGTCAAAATAGGTAAAGGGTCGAAGGGTGAAGGCCGCTTGGGAACAAGTTGAAAACGTGCCACCGAGTCCCTCAAAATAGGGAGTCTCCACTTGTGTACTCACTTGTACAAAAGATGATTTACGAGGCATACACAAATCGAAACAAAATAACGATGTCAGATGATCACCCACTTGACAAAGGGATGATTCAAGAATAGCTAACTCACAAATAAGAGTAAGAGGGGCACCGTTGTATCCGCGGAGGATGAAGATGAGGATCGCACGACAGACCCATTGGAGCACCAAGAGATGCGTAATCAAGAGATAAACTGGGGGCATGGAATATCAAAGTCGTCCAATTCAATGAAAAAGGGTGTATTTTATTCTCAAAGTTCATTCACTTTAATGTAGAAATGATACTTCCTTTTCTTTTTTTTTACCTAGGGTGGATTTGAATGAAAGACCCGACAAGAGCATGGCGAACCAACGTACATTAAAATTATCTGACTAAAACACGAAGCGCATGTGAACAAGAAGCCAACGTCCCCACTAATGACGCACAGGAAAACATTTGATTCAGCATGGAGCACGATGAACTCCCCCTCATCCCCGCCAAGGAAGCATTAGAGACAAAATTATCAACTTCGTCATGAAAGGGTGTATGCCGTCCCTAAATTCAGTCCAATTGAGAATGAGAATAACATGTTTTATCTCATTTCTGCAAATGACGAATGAGGCAAGTCACCAAAGGGGTAACCATTGCCTATGAAGTATAATAAAATGGAGTCGACTGGTTCAACACAAAATAAATAAAAAATGTGTTTGACCATAGCAATAATGCTTCCAGCTAGAAAGACATGACGAGGCCAAACCGTCCATCCCATGGTGACAAATGAAAGGTTGCGTTATGATGGGGCAAAATAGTGCATTTGAAGAACTTCTGTCCATCGAACTAGGGACATGTGACAAATCGTCGGGGACACGAATAGTCAAGATGATCAAAAGTGGAAGACCCGAGCAAAGGACAATGAAAATTAAACAAATGTCTGTAAGAAGGCATGAAGGAGTATTGAACATATTGAAGTCTCCAGAAGAGAAAGCATCTGGCTGAGGCAAGTGTCATCTAGTTGGGGCAAATAGCTTTAATATAATCAAGCCTGTGAGTAAGTCCCTTCTCCTCCAACAAGTGGATGGATGCAAAAGAGACATATGCCAGACAGATAAATGTAGGGCAGGTCATGTTGTGGACGGTGTCTCCAAACACTTAAGAGGGAATATCAAGCAACTTTGATGAAGGAGTTGCAAAGGAAATGCTCAAGCGACAAGATTGCACGAAGAGGACAACTTAATCCAGAACTGAGCTATCCCCAAAACAAAAGGGTGTATATCGTTCCTGAATTATTCCAACTAAGAATGGAAATGACTCGCCCCGTCTCTCATTTTGCAGATAAAACGATGTGTTTGATCAAGGCGACAACACCTTCTTCCAAGAAAGCACGATGAAGACGAATCATCCATGAAAAGGGAAAGCACCCATGGGACAATGCCCTCAAACGTTGAAATAAGAAGTGCCAAAAAGTCAAAGGTTGACGAAAGCGGATGAAGGGAGTCGTCAAATACCCAGGAAGGAAAATTCAAATGAGAGCAAATGGTATCGTTTCCAATTGTCCATTTTAATACCATTTTCGCCATGATTCTTTTTTCCTTTGATAGGAAGCATCAAAGACTCGAAGGACAAATGCAAGTGAAGGGTAATGATGTGTCGTTTCCAATCTTTTGATATATAAAGATTCATGCACTAACACTTTCTTTCTAATTCTTTACAGGGTTGCCAAGTGCCATGCTGCAGGTAAGTACCCTTCTTCCAAAATTCAAATAAAAATCGAATGAAAATTTTCTTCATGAACAAATGGGGGAGTTTATGACGTATTTGAGAAATAGTACAAAATAGAATTGTGAAAGAAAACTTTTCACAAAAATTTCGAATATCGTCTTTATCCAAAAATTGCTTTGGTGTTTGACGGATCATTCATTTTGAATCAAAATTTCCTGTGGAGATTAATCTATCCGTAATGATCTCGACAAAATGAAAGGGAGATGTTAATCATGCCAAGTGAGAAGTACTTAGAATGAGGAAAGGCAAACTATTTCCAAACACGTCCCATAAACACTTTGAGAGTTGAGCGAAAAAGAAAACCTGTGTTGTCTAAGGGCAAGAGATTCATTCGCTAGTAGTACATAGATCAAAGTGAAAAGAGGCATTTCTTTCCTCTACCCTATACATTACAGGTGACCACAGTAAAGCCCATTTGAGCCTTTACATATGGATGATTTGTACAAATTACCCCTGTCAAGAACCACCCCACAAAGGGGCAAATTTGGAGGTTTTGGTCGACATTCTTTGGAGGAAAAGATGAGAAAGACTTCGTTGTCCTTACTTGCATTAATCTTTTTGTGATAACTTCATGTGAGTCCTTATGGAAGCTTGAAACATCCTAAAATGAAGAAGAGCATTCATTTCTCTACCCAAACACTCATACCATTTGCTTAGCCAAGTTGAGCCTGAATATTCATTTCTAAAGCCCGAGTGGTGATTGTCTTCCCACCTTGGGGAAAGGCACATGATTTACTATGGCGATTGGTGCTTATGTCACAACAAGTAAAAAAATCTCGAAAGTCCTAGGAGCTCAAAGGATTCAAATAAGCAAAAGTCAAATGAAAACTAGGGGGCATGAAAAAGCAGTGTGCCTGGTAAAAGCAAGGCCAATGCCCATTGAAAAAAAAAGAGAAAAAAAGAGAGCAAAAAAGTAGCATCAAGAGAAGAATTCTTTCGCAAGAAAAAGTGTCAAAAGCAAAATGCTTGCATGAAAAGAAAATAATTGCAAATGCAAAAGTCACTAGAGAAAAGAGCGAAGCTCCTGTATTGAAATGAATAGCCAATGGACTTTCGAGACAAGTTGGATTTCAAAAGTCGAGTGCCTTCAAAAAGATTGGATGATATGGTAATAATGCTATGATAATCACCAACTCCTAAACCCCTTTTGTGAATTTCTGAGCCTTTCGAGCCTTTACCCAAGCCAACGTTACAACCTTCTCCAAAGTCTCTTCTGATTGGGATGGTTCAAGCAAAAATTTGGATGTCCAAAGAAGCTACCACTTGAAGAAGTGGGAGCAAGGTTATCTTATCTCATCTTAAGGTTTCTTGACTTGTAAACCTGATGGAGATGCTGATTGAAAATTATTTCATTCCTTAGCCGATAATGCTTATCCGTTGTTGAAACCATGACCAAGCCCGCATTATAGTCCTTACAAAAGACCTCTCTGATTGGTCAATGTGTGCTTATTGCGAATGATCCTCGAAGCCTCCGACACTAATAGTGTGAGGTATACAGAGAGATCAGATTTGCTTCCCACATTAATGGATGGGATCAAACAGCCTTTCTGGGGGTATGTGAGAAGCCCTTTCAGACTAAGGAATTCTTGTTTGGCATGCTTAATGGAATCTTTTCAGGAGTTAAGATCATTTTGACAAAAGACTTTCTCCTAAGGGAATTTGATGATTAATGACGTCTTTCAAGCCTAAAGGCAATTTTGCCATATTGAAGGATATGGAATGCTTTCCAAATAATTGAGTTTATCCTAAATTGCTCGTGCAATCAATGCTTTTTCATTGATGATACCATTTCGATATGGCTTATTGTGATGTTATCTTGCCTAGTACGCACTCGCTACTAGAGCACTTGTTATAACGCGTGCCTGTTATTACTAATCCCGTAGGACAGGTGACGTTTCCTCGAACACCAACCTTTAAGCTGATTTCAGAAGTGTTAAGATACATCCAAGAATTCATGAATTCCCAAGACCCTGCTGGGGAGGACACGATAGGCGATCTATCGAACCCTCAGACAAGAGCCCCTAAGTGTCCAGGTCTTTTAAGCCTCGCTGACAGAAGGCTTTTAAGCAATCCGATCTGACCTACAGGTATGTACACCCAGGTACCCGATTTCAAAAGGTTTCGGGTCAATCCTTAAACCCCGATTTCAAAAGGTTCCGGGTCAATCCTTAAACCCCGATTTCAAAAGGTTCCGGGTCAATCCTTAAACCCCGATTTCAAAGGTTCCGGGTCAATCCTTAAACCCCGATTTCAAAGGTTCCGGGTCAATCCTTAAACCCCGATTTCAAAAGGTTCCGGGTCAATCCTTAAACCCCGATTTCAAAAGGTTCCGGGTCAATCCTTAAACCCCGATTTCAAAGGTTCCGGGTCAATCCTTAAACTCCGATTTCAAAAGGTTCCGGGTCAATCCTTAAACCCCGATTTCAAAGGTTCCGGGTCAATCCTTAAACCCCGATTTCAAAAGGTTGCGGGTCATCCTTAAATCCTGATTTCAAAAGGTTCCTGATTTCAAAAGGTTGCGGGTCTTTCCTTAAACCTCGATTTCAAAAGGTTTCGGGTCATCCTTAAACCCCGATTTCAAAAGGTTCCGGGTCTATCCTTAAACCCCGATTTCAAAAGGTTCCGGGTCTCTCCTTAAAACCCCGAAAATCTTGAGTGCGATTTAAAATCCTAAGTGGAAATCTTGAGCATTTTAAAATCCTGAGTGAAAAACCAGTATTTCAAAATCTTGAGTGTAATTTGCCGTTCATAGGGTTTTAGCCCCTAGGCGGGATCTTAGCTGCTCATAAGGTTTTAATCCCTAGGTGGAATTTCTGATGTTTACCGGATTTTAGTCCCTAAATGTCAGCCCAGAGTCTCTTTCTTTACATAATAGGACTTCATGTAGCCAAAAGCCCGTTCTTACACGGTATGGCTCTCTTTTCATTCAGGCACATGGCCGTTAATCATTTCTCATGCATCTTCTCATGCCCTTCATGGACAAAATTTAAGTGTCTCTTATCTTTGAATGGAACCTCTCCGAGCTCCCTTTCAAAGAGGGGCAGCTGTTGACACCTAAATTTTGCTAAATCATTTAGGACTTTACTGCATAAAAATTAGGGTTTAATTTTTAACCCCTAAACCAAAAATATTTTCATTAAAACTACATGTCACATAGTTATTAGGTGCATTTGCATTAACAGGGCCTATTAGAGCATATTTTCCATTTTTATTTTCAAAAATAAAAAATAATAATAATAATTAATTTTTTTTTTAAAAAAAAAAAAAGAAAGGGGGAAGAAAGGCCAGCGTTGAATCAGTCAACGCTGGCCTACCCCTCTGCCGCTGCTTGCATGGAAAAGGAAAAAGAGGACAGGGACGCGGAGGAGACGGGGAGAGCTTCGGAGAGCTTCGGAGAGAGGGCGAGAGAGCCGAGAGAGAGTGTCCGGAGAGCGGGATAGAAGGCGAACGGTCCCGTCGACGACTGTCACGCCTCAACTGCAGCCGACGGAGCCCCGAACGCTTCTCGCAGTAGGTTCCGGCCACGAGTGTTCCTTTGTTAGTTGTTCTTCTGGTTGTTTGGTTTGATTCGGGGTCGATTTCCCGAGGATTTTGGCTCGGGGACGTGCGGGACGACTGGACGTAGTCCGATCTGTAGTCGTCGCCGCCCCGAGCTGGATAGGGAACGCCACAAAGGCCGCCCCTCCTTCCCCGGTTTTGGTCTGCTGGTCGGTGTCCCCTGTTTCTTTTGGGTTCACTGGCCGGAGCTCGCGGCCGGCCGGCTCGCGCGAGTTCCGGCCTGTGACACCTCGGACTCGGTCCTACTGCTCTTGAGTGTTGTTGTGTGTGAATTTCGGACGTGTTTGAGCCTCGATCGAGCTTAAATCCCTAATTTCCGTCGACGCTCGCGATGTGTTTGATGATATGCCCGAACCAACCTTGGAATCTAGCTTTGTTTCGTTGCAAATTTTGGGGTTGTCGGTCGGTCTTGGTGTGCCGTCGGTCGCCACGGCAGTTCGGGCGTGGCCGTGAAAGGGCTCGAACGGCCAGTCCCTCGTCGGGATCTGGCTGATTCACAGCCGCAAGCCCCGACCGTGGAGGTCGAGGCACGTCGGGCGACGGCCGAGCCCCCGCCGGGCCGGAAAGCCCCAGCCACAGAGGCTGGGGCGCAGAGGGAGACCGGCGTTCCCGTGGCCGGCGAAGGGGAAGCAGCCGACGCGGCGTCGGGCGACCGGCCGTGGAAGGTCGAGCCTCGGCCACGGAGGCCGGTGTCCGTGCGGGTGGAGGCGGCCGTGAACCGGGTCAGGCGAGTCGGGTCGGGCGCTAGGGTTTTCGCGAGTAGGGTCGGCGAGTCGGGTCGGCGAGTCGGATCCGCGGGTCTGACCGGGTCTTGGGCCTTTCGCGTTTGGGCCGGTATTTTGGGATTTGGGCTGAAGTATTGTTTTTGTTTTATTTTCTTAGTGGGCCGTGTTTTCTTTTAAAGAAGTTTTCGGGCTGGGCCCTTTCTTTTTAAAAAAAAAAAAAATCAAATCGGGCTCAATCATTGAGCCCGATCCGTGGACCCGGGCCGGCGTGCTCGGTTCGGTCTCGATCCGGGTCGGGTGTGGAGATCCGACCCGGATCCGATTTAGTTTAATATTATATTATTTTAATATTAAAAAAAATTTAAAAAAATTTTTTTAAAAAAGGGCTCGAATTTTATTTTATTTATCTTATTTTATTTAAAAAAAATTCCCGAAAAGTTTCAAAAAAAATCTTCAAAAAATTTCAAAAAATCCAAAAAAAATTTTCAAGAAAATTTCAAGAAAATTTGGAAAAAATTAAAAAGAAAATTAAAAAAAAATTTAAAAAAAAAATCTAAATTAATTTTTTAAAAAAAAAAATTCAAAAAAAAATTCAAAAAAAATCAAAAATCAGAATTTTCATTTGGGGTCTCAGAATTGGGTTCTCTTGCCCTATTGTGTGATTAATGTCATATTTAATTGCACGTCACATGGTTCACACACTTTGAATTATGCATTTAAACTAGCCTTGCATGTAGTTGATTATGCGTGTTTAGGTTTAGATATTAATCGTTGCTTCCGTTAGTTTAGTTAGGAACGGAACTTTGAGACTCCCAATTAGCAAGAGCATGTTAGGTGGTAAATTGAACAAGATTAGGTACCGAAAGGGCACTAATTAGTCGATTAGTGTAATCAAGTCCCCGTACCCATTGAATCTCTGGTTCGTAGAAGTGAAGCATTTCTCCCGCGCTTCGCTTAGGTGTCTAATCGACCTACCCGAAACTGATTAGTGGCGACTCTTAGTTGAAATCGATTTGCATGTTAACAACTTAAACTTAAGTCGCGAATTGGTATGGGCTTGGGAGAGCTCGAGCTAGGTTCAGCCTAGTAATCCATTAGCCAAACCCCTTAGGCCGCGGGGCCGTTTCGGGGAGGTCGCGACACATATCTTGAAACATGAAACTAGACAGATTTCCACTGAGTCTGTTTTAGAATTTACCTTGAAACCATGCTCACCCTTAAGTGTAACAATAGTCTCTATTGTTGGTAACGCCGCTGGCAAGGTGGATGATGGTCGTAACGCTCATAGTTTACATTTGGGAAGGGGAAGGGACGTGTGTGCTGAGTTAAGGCCGTGAGGATGGCTGTCAGCACCGTCGCCATCGTTGCGACTTCAATCCTTTCTTATGTATCCGAATGGGCTTTAGCTATTCGCTTTCCTAGGTTGTGCCAGCCCAACAAGGGTTAACTCTCCGTTGTCCAACGAAACACACTCACACACAAACGCTCTCTCTCTTCCAATTTGTTTCAATTTCTTACTTTGATTTTGCAGATGGAGAACCGTCATGCAATTCAGGAGATCAAAGGACATATTGCGGATATTTCGAAAAATCAGGGGACAACTTGTAACGGCACGAAAAACGTGAGGACCTAAATGTAAATTTTTTTATTCGAATTTTCTAGATGGATTGAGAGCACATGACTCAAGTTCCAATGAAAATTTAGCCGGAGCTAAAGTTAGGATGCACATCAAAATAGATTTCAAGATGTTTGGATGGACACCGTAAAAATCAAAACATTAGAGGCCAAATTGCCAAAACCTAACAGGCATAATTCATTCTCCCGGAAAAAAAAAATCTATCTCCCCAAGTAGCCCAAAGTTGCCATCCTCCACGGCCCTCATCATGCTTGCTGCAAAACTCTTGCCATCGCGGCGTCTCTTTCCTCCATTGGAACTCATCTCTAACCAGGGTTGCCCTATCCTTGACCTGAGCACGTCAACCGTTGAGGTCCGCACGTTCTATAGACATCAACGGTTGCACAGATCCGAGGTGGAGAGAGAGAGAGAGAGACGTGTGGGGGGTCATGATTGTCCATTGAGTGGGCAGATAAAAGAGAGAAAAATATATAAACAGAAGGCACAAATGATTTCTGAATTTTCACTCAATATGCGATGTCATCTTTGAACTTTTAGTACATATCCAATTTAATCCCTAAACAATATGATATTCACTATTATCCTTTCACTGATTCATGTTTAGGAGCAATATTAATTATTAACATATAGTTTAGGGATCACACTGAACAAATTAAAAAATTCAGGGTTGCTCGTCAGACTAAAGTTTG
Source organism: Syzygium jambos (assembly GCA_031216235.1). Taxonomy (NCBI): domain Eukaryota; kingdom Viridiplantae; phylum Streptophyta; class Magnoliopsida; order Myrtales; family Myrtaceae; genus Syzygium; species Syzygium jambos. The sequence goes on from CM062227.1 coordinate 26,996,875, forward strand.
GGGACCACATCAAGCAAATTAAAAGTTCGAAGACTATATTGCATATTAGGCCCAAGTCAATAGATAATTTATATAAATATCTCATAATATATTGGGGTTTTCTGTGGACACTTGTATCTGCAAAATCGAGGGCATTTCGATGAAGTCGATTTTGTTTTTGGTGGTGCGACTAAATCTGTCTTCTTATTTCAATCGTTGACGTGTAAATGAGGGGGTTTACTTGTTAATTTATCCTCTAATTTTAGGGGAGGTAAATCAGCATATTTAAAATTTATCCCGTTGAATAATTGAAATGAGCCAACTTAAAATGAGTTGTCGGGACGTGTTTTCCTTGCCACCTTTTATATTTCATTTTCTTTCCCTTTTTGTTTTTCTTTCCCATTTTCCCTTCTTCTTTTCGGAGAAATTAAGTTATGCTACTGCCATCTTTATCATGAAATTTGCCAATGAGCGACGGGCGATGGCAACGGAGGCAAAGCGGCAAGAAAATATTCGGTGATTTACGAGCGCCGTGTCATATGGTGATGTGGCGTGATGAATCGATACAGTTGAAAATTGACACGTGTCTTGGTTGGAAAAAAAATAAAAGCACAGATTTTCTCTCTCTTCACCTCCGTCACGGCCACCATCGATCCAATCCACCGCCCAACTCGGCCATGTCCTACCGTCTCCATCCACCACCACTCAAGGGCGCTGTGACCTCCATCTTTGACACCCACCTCCCCACCATCGTGGTGTCCCCATTCCATCGTCCTCCTTGGAGCCATGGTCGTGATAGGCTTTGGAGCATGACAGCGTCCGACTCGAACCTGGAAGGCACTGCCGTGGACGAGCAAGGACGATGGGGAACTTTTAGATCTGGAACAGCGGAGCCATGGCCGTGACAGACCTTAGAACCGCGCGGAGCCATGGCCGTGTTCTGCAATTCCAACCGCAAAGGCTACAGAGACGGTTCGATGCCCGACAGCGGTCGCCATAGACATGGAGCCGGTAACTTCGCCGGTGGTGATGGCGGAGGGAGGTGCAAAGTGGGCTCGAGTTGACCGCGTAGATGGAGGAGAAAAACTGAGGGGGAAGGAAATTTTTTATTTTGTCCTTCTAAATCCATATCAATATATACGTGTCAACATCTGATTGACTTAGAGTGGAACAATGCACGCCACGTAACCAATTGGCAAACCATGGATAGAGAGACGGAGAGAGGTGATATCAAAGCATCATGTCAGCCGGCGGCGTGACACGTATTTACCCTATCAGATCCATTCATATCCTGACACGTGGCAAATGAGTTAAAATTAAGTAAAAGCGAACTGATTTCTGTCCCACACGCAAAAAGAAGCTTTTGGGAAAATTTAAATGCCCACCGAACCATCTTTCTTTCGACCGCCGTTTGCACCCATCGTTTAGCTTCGGAGAAAAGCTTCCTTTGCACCCATCTCTCTCTTCAGCCTCTTCCGCGCAACCCATTTCTCCTTTCAACCAATGTTCACGTTTCAGAAGGCTCCATCCCCATTAGAAAAAAAACACCATGGTACCTTACATCCATAAACTCCGAAGAGACATAGGAATCATCCCACCTTAAAGACACCACATTGTTGGGAAAATTAGTCCCCACTCATGGCATCTTCAGCAAGTCCTCGCATGTTACCAATCCAATGTCCAAAGAACAAACGGCTCGAGGAGAAGTAACGACGAGCGAGCAAAAGACAAAATGTACTGGTCCTCAAAATTCTTTGCGGTGCGAAGGCTGAAGAGAGGGAGATGCGTGCAAATGAAGCTGTTCTCTGAAACTTTACGATGGGTGCAAAGGATGGTTGAAAGAGCGAGACGGTTTGGCGGGCGTTCGAATTTTCTCGAAGGGTCGCTGCTTCCTTTTGCAGGTGGTCGGAATCAGTTCGCTTTCATTAAATCCTAATTCATTTGCCACGCGTCGGTATGTGAATGGATCTGACCGGGTAAATGCGCGTCGCGACAATCAATGGCGTGGCGCTTTGATGCCGCCCAATATTTTCCCCGGAAGAGAGAGAAAGTCAGATTTTTTTCCACCTTTGCGTAGATATGCATGAACCGTGAGGATATTTCCATCAATGCGACAAATATGGTTGGCCCTAATTGTAAAGCATCCCAACTTACTATAAGGCTCCATTCGTTGTACGAAAAATAATTTTTAATTTAAATTGCTGACATTTCCTTAGCTAGAAACTAAAAGAAAAAACAAACGGAATCGAAACGATGTTCATGTCTCGTTAATTGCTAGTGCAATCCTCGTTTTCTTCGCACAAAGAAAGTTTGACAAATACAATGCCACCCCCTCTTTCTGTCTCTCTCCTCTTAGTGCGAAAGTGGTGTCACACAACTAACAAAAGAAAAACAGCTCATTCCTCACCTCATTCCCACCTCTTTGTCTTGCCAAACATTTGCCCCACCACAATCGCTCCCTCATTGACCATCCTCCTCCGGCCCCCTCTTTCTCGCTCGCCACCAGGACGCCAACCGTGGCCCCGCCCATGGCCGCCGACCTCGAGTGGCCTTTCGGCGAGCTGCCCGGCCTCCAGGCCGACGACATCCGCGAGACGGCGTACGAGATGTTCTTCATGTCGTGCCGATCCTCGCCCGGATTCGGGGGGCGGAGCGCCCTGATGTTCCATTCCTCGATGTGGAACGAGCCGCAGCCCGAGTCCACGTCGTCCCGGACCAAAGGGGTGGGGATGGCCCCAAGCAGCCGGGTCAAGAGAACCCTCGGGTTGAAGATGCTGAATCGGACACCCTCAAAGAAGATGGCCTCGGGTGCGGTGAGCTCGCCGTGCCCCCAGGGGGTGGCGGCTAGGCCGAAGCGACCGCTCACATCAGCTGAGCTGATGAGGCAACAAATGAGAGTGACGGAGCAAAGTGATAATTGGCTCAGGAAAACGCTCACCAGAACCCATGTAGGCCATGTACGTAAGTCTCAAAAAGTGCTTCATAGTTCATCTTTCTCTTGTGGGGCATACATACTATTATGCAAAGCAATTTGTTTTCACGTATCTTCCCGTTGTGTATTAGGAGATAGTAAATTGAAAGTGAGAACAAGTACTTACATGTTGAATTAGAGTTGATCATGTAATACAACAAATGAAAATTGTATAAGTAGAAGTATTTTTGAGAGCCATATATTTTAATCAGCAGATGCAAATCTTTCAAACGTGAATGCTGTATACATCTTGCCTCATTCATGCCATTTTCAATCTCGGTAGATTGGTAAGCGGGCGGAGACGATAATCCTTCCACTCGAGCTTCTCCGCCACCTAAAACCGTCTGAATTCAACGACTCAAAGGAATATCATGCCTGGCAAAAGAGACAGCTCAAGATCCTAGAAGCGGGGTTGATTCTTCACCCGTCAATCCCATTGGAGACACCAAACACGTTCGCAGTCCGTCTCAAAGAAATTGTCCAAGCCAGCGAGACGAAGATCCTAGACATTGGGGAAAACTCAGACACCATGCGAAGCCTCAGCAATTCCGTGGTGTCATTATCATGGCGAAGCGCCAACGGAACTCCTACTGATGTTTGCCACTGGGCTGATGGATTCCCTTTGAACATTCACCTGTATGTGACCCTGCTGAAGTCGATATTTGACATCAGGGACGAGACTTTAGTCCTCGACGAGGTCGATGAGCTTCTTGAGCTCATGAAGAAAACATGGTTGATACTTGGAATCAATCGGCCGATACACAATCTGTGCCTAACATGGGTGTTTTTCCAACAATACGTCAGCACGATGCAGTTGGAACCTGAACTTCTTTTCGCTTCGCATGCCATGTTGGCAGAATTAGCGAATGACGCCAAAAAGCAGGACCGAGATGCTCTATTCATTCAGGTTCTATCGTTAGTTCTAACCTCGATACGAGGGTGGTCAGAGAAGAGATTGGGTAACTATCATGACTACTTCGAGGACGGGAGGATGAACCTGATGGAGAATTTGCTGCCGTTTGCAGTGACTGTGGCAAGCATTGGAGGGGATGATGTAATGCTTTCCAGGGTAACAGAACAAGCGATAGGTGATGCTGTGACGGACCAGACTGTAGATCTCATGGATGGTTACATACGATCGTCTGTGAAGAATGCATTCTCGAAGGTGTGTAAGCGATTCATTTCTCCCTTCATTTTGCGTTACCATGGTGGAGAAATTAAACTTTTTCCCTTGTTCTTGCTCGCACTAGATGGCCGAAAGAGGATTTCAAGAGTGCGAAATGAATACGAGACAAGATGAGAGTGAACGACTCATTCGGTTGGCAAAAGAGACCAAAGATTTGGCTTTAAAAGAAAGACGAACCTTCAGTCCTGTTCTTAGGAAGTGCCATCCCGTTGCAACGTCAGTCGCCGCCGTCACATTGCACAGTTGTTATGGACTAATTCTGAAACAACATTTGACTTCCGCTTCGGTACTTGACAATGATATCGTGACAGTACTGGAGAGTGCAGGGAAGCTAGAAAAAGTTTTGGCACGATTGGTGGTTGAGGACACTGTAGAAAGCGAAGATGGAGGCAAAATGATTGTGAGGGAAATGATTCCATATGAGGTTGAGTCGACCATCTCAAGGCTTCAAAAGCAATGGATCGAAGGGAGGCTCAAGAAAGGCAAAGATTATCTACTGGGAGCGACAGAATCAGAAGTGAGTTCATTTGATAGTATATTCTCCTGAATAAAATTTACTACTGATTATAACAATTTTCAAAACAAAAGCTAATGACAAGTGTGGTTCGTAACAGAAATGGAATCCGAAATCGAAGGCAAAGCCATATGCGGAATCAGCTGTAGACTTGATCAAGTTCACTAAAGAAACCATGGACGACTTCTTCGCCATTCGAATGGAAATTACTGAGGATTTGGTTCATGATCTCGTAAACAGTTTAGGGAGTCTCTTCCAGGACTATACTGCATTTGTTGCATCATGTGGCAAGTATCACCTGTCATGTAGCTTGTCCTCGCTTATCACTTTATACCTATTGCATTCTCATTGTTCATCTAAGTCAATGGTTGACTTGATATATGTTCATGCTTTAGTTTTGCGATTGCATAATAAGTGACTGCCAGATTCTTCTTTTATTGCAAAAACATTTAATGTCTATTGACCAATGATACCGTAGAAATGAAGAGTAAGTATGGCATATATATCTAAAAAGTCATGAAACGTTTGTTAGCTTCTTAAAAATAATATTTAGAATATAATGTTCTGTTTTGAATTACCACAACGTGATTTCATTTTTTCTTGAAAATCTTCAATGCAGGATCAAAGCAAAATTTCATACCCGTTCTTCCCCCTTTAACGAGATGTCGTCGAGATTCCAAGTTTGCCAAACTCTGTAGAAAGGTGACCCCTTGCAAGGTTGGCATAGAAGACTCACGAGGATGCCGGACGAGCGAAGCTGACCATCCTCACCCATCGATGAGCCGCGGGACGCAACACCTTTACATCCGCCTCAACACTTTGCACTATCTCCTCGCCTATCTCCACTCCTTGGAAGAGATGTTGTCACTCTCTCGCATTGGCTCTCTTGGTCAAAAACATTTCGGCGACAAGAAGCACCATAACGACTGTGCTTCCTACTTTCAGAATGCCTGCTCGGCCATACGTGAAGCCTGCCAACATGTCTCGGAAGTTGCTGCCCATTGCTTGATCTTCGTCGACTCTAACCATATCTTCTACAATAGCCTCTATATTGGTGAAGTCGCTAGTGCACGTATAAGGCCAACTTTGCGGACATTGAAGCAGAATTTGAGTCTGCTTTGCATGATTCTCATCGATCAAGCACAACCATTAGCGATGAGAGAAGTCATGAAGGCCTCTTTCGATGCCTACCTTATGGTTTTGCTTGCAGGAGGGAACTCTAGGATATTTTACAGATCGGATCACCGAATGATCGAGGAGGACTTCGAGTGCTTGAAGCGATCATTTTGTGTATCTGGGGAAGGATTGATGAGCGAGGACGTAGTGGAGAAGGAGGCAGAGACGGTGGAAATGGTGATCGCTTTGATGAGTCAACCAACGGACAAGCTAATCCAAGATATTAGTGTTATGATGCGTAAAATGGACGAGAACGGAGCCGAGGATATGAGGAAAAAGCAATTTGTGCCTCCAACAACAGAACAGTGGAGTAGATCAGATCCGAACACGATACTACGAGTCTTGTGCCACAGGAACGATCAAGTAGCGAATCGGTTCTTGAAACGAACATTCCAAATAGAACGAGACGATAGAAAAGAAGGATTGCCGATCTTATGTTATTGATTGCAAAACAGTCAATTAGTAGTTCATTATCATTTGGGATATCACAGAGAAAACAGTCATTGGGAGGAATTTTCCCATTGAGCCATTGAGATGCGTGCGTGAGTTATGTTGAAAAAGTCTTACATTGGAGAACCGGTATGGTGTGAAGCAGTTAATAATCTCATTTGTATCCTAAGTCATTCGCTTAAGTTTTTAAGTGAAGGTGGATTCGATTGGCTATGTTGACGATCTCCAACTTTGGCTCCTTCTTGATGATCTTCTTGGTGAGTATACCATGTTTTTGCGACGTCAACCCAACAGATGGTATGATTGGTCAGTACATAATCAGTTCTTGTTTTTTTGTGAATATCTCATGGAAGGAATCTCACGACCAACGCGGTCCTGATGGCAACCTTCATTGTTCGGTCCAGCGAAAGAATTCACGGATGAAGGTAGGCATTGTTTGTTGTGGTCCTCACACGAAACAAAGTGGAAATTCAAGTTGGGACATCTTAAGGAGGTAAACAGTTTAACATCTTGAAGATGTCGAGCTTCTGCTGAATCGACCCGATACGAGGATGTCATTGTCTTTGGAGCTGAATTTTGCATTTTAATTTCTATCATATGCAATTTAGTTTGTTGTTCTATCATAATAGTTGAGTGAAGATGGATCGATCCTTTCTCTTTAACTGACATATATAACGATTGAAATATCTTGTACAATGAATTGCCAGAGTTTTGACCATCTGATACTAAAAGGAATTGCGAACCTGGAGCGGTCAATTGAATGTTGCCTTTGAACTCGACAACGGTGCAAACTAGCAAAGAAAGAGTCGTACCCGCAAATAGACTGTATAGAGATTTTTTTTTTTTGGTAAAGCTAAGCATATGTATTACTTTTCAAAACACCATATACAACAAAGCACCAAAACCAAACCCCGACCCGAAATAGACAAACATGTGTCCAAACAGGGTCAAGGTAGGTTCAGCAAGAAAGATACAATAAAAGACAAAACAGACAACCAAACCACAATAGGACAACAAGAATGACTTAAGGGGCCATCCTGTTCACTTCAAAGATTGTAGGCGGAAGATCCCATCTTCTCTGTACTATTCGGTTTCTACATGTGTCCTCAACTCCCCCCATGGAAATGGCTTTGTCCTTCACGACTTTGATAAGATGCTTGCGCATGCCCGGGATGTAGACGCTCTTGCTTCTGAAGATGGCGTTATTCCTTTCAATCCAAATGACTGTATAGAGATTTTATCTTCGTGTTCTTCCAAGAAGTATAAACATCATCATCATCTGTATGAATGTTTAAGCCACGCATCGTAGCGATGACGCCAAGAGCTGTACAAGTGCTGGATATTCTACACCAGGTAGACCTTAGGCTATAAGCATTGTTCACTATCATCTTTTCGTTGCAAATCGGAGCCGTGACATTTTACCTATCACATAGCTATGTCACCGGCACTTCCTGGTTATGTACCTTCTCCAGCCCTTTCAATTCTTCCTTGAGCACCACCATCGAATCCGAGACCTCGGCACGATACACATAGAGTTTCGCCACGAACAGGAAGAACACAAAATTCAGGATGTTGAGCACCACGAAGAAGGCGTAGTAATAGTCGAGGTGCGATGCATTCAGTTTGTTAAGTATCCACCCGCGGTGGCCGTGCCTCTTGGTGATGTGCGAGACAGTGGAGAGGAGGAAGCTGCTGAGGAAGTTCCCGATTCCCAAAGTGGTCATTGCATAAGATGTTCCCAGGCTCTTCATGCTCTCCGGCGCTTGGTCATAGAAGAACTCGATCTTCGCTACTTCCAGGAATGCGTCAGCTGTTCCCATGAGCACGAATTGAGGAAGCAGGATGAAGATTGTCAGTGGTATCTGTCCTCCTGATTCGACCAAATTGTGTTCCCTAGCCACTCGGAGCCTCCATCTCTCGGTGAAGGACGCCACAGTCATGATCACGACGTGGAGGACGAGGCCGATTCCCATCCTGTGAAGAAGATTGATGCCTCTCGGGTTCTTGGTCCATCTTTGCATGATCTTGACGAAGAAGCGGTCGTACAACACGACAGAGACGAGCATTGAGATGGTCACGAATCCAGATAGACTCGCCGGGGGGATCTTGAAGCTGCCGATGCTTCTATCTAAGGTAGTTCCTTGCTTGACGAAGAGGGTATTGATTTGAGCCAACATGCAGCTCGGGACGAAAGTCGCGATCAGGATTGGGATCATCCGCAGCATTTGTTTCGTCTCCTCAACTTGGGTGACCGAGCATAGCTTCCACGGAGAAGTCGTCCCGGCTTGGACGCATGCTTTGTTCAAGAATCTGCATGGAGAGTGAGCCACACATCGAATCAAAAGGCTAACTGCAGATATGAATCAGTCAAACCATAGGCTATCGTATCCCTTATGACGAATAGGTTTAACTCACGAAACACTGATCAAATGCTGCGCATCCTTGTTCCATCAATCGTCCATGGATTACATCTTTTTGCCAGCATTTTACTTCGTGAAGACACTTCTATGAGTGCACAACTATGAAACTGTGGAATCTACATATGATTTTATCGACGAACTTGCTGTGAACACACATGAGATGTGACAGTATTGGACAGCTGATGTATAATGTCTTTCAGATGGGAACACGGATGAAATAGAGTTTGTTGCAAATTACTACCTCAAGGTTGGTGTCGAGTCGATCCTGAATTTCCCCTTCTTGGCATACTCTTGCGGGTCAAGCTCATGAAGCTCTTTCGGATCACTCGGGACCGGCACACTCCACTTCCTCAGGGCGGCCACGATGACCTGGGCCATCCTCGTGAACGGGCTGCCAGCAGGCACCCGGTGCCGGTAGTAACGGGTCCCCGCGAGGAAGATCGCAATCGAGATAGCGAGCCCAAGGGTGGGGAGCCCGTACCCGAGAGCCCATCCCACGTTGTCCTGAATATACACCAGGACGGTGTTAGCAAAGAGGGTCCCAAAGAAGATGCTGAACAACCACCAGTTGAAGAAGGACAGCTTGTGGCCCTTCTCCTTCGGGTCGAAGTCGTCGAACTGGTCCGCGCCGATTGTTGAGATGTTGGGCTTGGTCCCGCCGGTCCCGACCGCCAGCGTGTACAGTGCGCCGTAGAAGATGGCGAGGTGCAACGTGGAGGCCTTCTCGCAATCGCCGACGTTCGCTGCCGAGCACGGAGGCGGTTTGAGGCTGGGAAGCGAGACGGCCAGGGTCAACACCGACATGCCCTGCACGAAGTAACCTAGACATGCTTAATTATCTCGTCCATGACGAAAAAGTATATATTCCGATTGTATAAGATGCTTTCTCTACATTACAATGTACCAAACGCTTTGACGACTAATTTTATGTAGTCTTTACTAATAATAACACATGGCTTATTTCCTATTAAACTTAAACTATAGACTTTAGCATCTCTAGCCAGTCATATTTTGTAGCATTAGTCCGTCACTAATTATGTGATTAAGTTTAAACATTCCCTAATTTTCGCAATCGCTCGTGATCTTTACATCCTAAATAGACAGAACAGTATTCCAACACGTATTCTCTTGGAAGTATACGATGGAATACTGGGTTGGTTCTTACTAGGATAAGCAAGGACCACCGAGGAACATGGCGACAACCTCCGAGTCGATACGGTTCAGACTATCAAAACGGCGGTCCAATTTGTCTTCATCGTGTATTACTTTTTATTAATTTATCAGCACTGAATAAATTCTTATGCCAGATTTTATTTTTGGAAGCATTTTAAGTCGTTCACGGAAAATTATTCCCTAGCTCGTTTTATTTTTCAACCTTGGACTTTTGGGATCACGTGGATTAATAACCCGTGAGTGGCTAGAAAATTAGAATATTCTTGGCCGGCAAATGCAACCAAGAATCATCCTCGATTTCCATATGAAGGGAGGAATTAGATCTTACGTACAACCCAAACCGCCACAATTATAGCATATAGTTTACGGGAATCAAAGATAAATTTTAATTTGTATAACAAGTTGTCGATTAGTATGGAATCTATAAACAGTACTCATAAATCTGTCGATAAATTAAGTTAATCATTTTGTATTATTAGCGAGTCTCGACGATGAATTCAATATACTTTTTCGATAAGGACAAACCATGAAGTATGATCTAGAAAGTCTTTACACTATATCATCTATGTGCTTCCTCTAAACTTTTGGGATGGATTTTTGCCACTAGTATATCTTGAAAAATAGCCAAGATTAGTCGAACTTGGTTCGGGTCGATTATTCTCGAGTTTAGATGGTTCAAGTACTTAATCAGGTCGAGATCAAGTTCAAAAATACTCATATCTTGAAAGCTTAATTCCTATAACTTTAACTACATAAGGATGATATATGCTTATTATGCATAGCTGAATGATATAGTTTTCACATGATCATATTGTATTTTAAGAATTCGGAATTGAGCGCCGATCGTGCATCCGGCTACGTGCAATCGAGCAGATTCAAGCTCGAGTATTAATTAAATTGCATCGACTCAACTACGATTATATCTCTTTGCTTTTTCAAAGAACGGATTTTAGGCCGGCTTAGCATGACTTTCACATGTCAATCGGATAATGACTCTACACGGGAACACTAAAAAGGTCATGGCCTTGTCTGATGATGTTTGCCATAAGTTTCCACACACGCTCCGACGGCGATGTGGACGGCACGTACCGTGAGATAGATAGCGGACGCGACTATGAAGGTCCAGTAGCGGCCGAGGTGGGCGTCGGCGACGTACGCGCCGAGGATGGGCGTGATCCAGACGGTGCCGACCCAGTTGGTGACGTTGTTGGCCGACGTGACCGTGCCTTGGTGGAGCTTCTTGGTCAGATAGAGCACAAGGTTGGACGCGATTCCATGGTACGCCATCCGCTCGAAGACTTCATACACTGCACCCAATTTAGTCAACAAGTCAACGCAAAGACCAACGAAACAAAAAAAAAAACAAAATACAATAAAACAAGCCAAATTGAATAATTGCGGCTAGGCCCCACCTGATCTGCATTACTGCTATTACTACCACCATTCAAATTCTCAAGGATAATATACATAGGATTTTTTATTTTTCGCTAAAAACAGAAGGTTTTTTTAGACTGGTTCCAACGATAGCAATACGAAAAATAGTTATAAAAAACATGACATGAGACGGGGTTGCGTGATTAAGTGGACTTAATTGAAATCGACTTACCTAATATGTTCAAGTACAATATACATGACCATAGAATCATGGAAAATGAAGGAAGGAAAGTGCAAGGTACACATGGGGCTTGCGTGATTCAATGGACAAAATGGCCAAAAGGAGTTTGTAACCATGTACTGTTTATTTCCAATTGAAGATGCATTATTATCAGAGGAATCTTAGAAGAAATGGGTCAGATAGATGCTTCACTCTATGATTTGAGTTGGTGTTGAGCAGCTAGCTTATTCACTGTTTAGGATTAGACCAAAGCTGACAATTAGGGACAGAAAAGATGCGACAAAATGTCAATTCGTGGTTTGATTATTCTACTGGGAGAAGATGTTACTGGCTTTCCTCAGTATCTTCTGGTTACATCTCGACCGGTTATAATCTCTCTACGGTAGACTTTTCTCACAAGGAAGTCAAAGTTTGGGTTCGAATTTTGTACTTTCTTTAGATGGTTATGATCCAAAGCAAATGGAATCTTATCATCTTTCTTGACTTTTAGGACACTGGATAGATCCCCTAGCTAATCTGTGGTGGTATTCTTCTGATTATCACTATCATTAATTGTGCAAAGTACCATATTCTAGATTCACATCACGGTTTTAATGGGGATGTAAGGAAGACTTTGTAAATACCAAAGTACTTTCAGTAGGTTGAAAAATTAAATTGGAAATTGAATATGGAAGATATGCTAGGCCCAACCAACTATTTACGGGGCAGATTTTTGGTTTACTTTTTGGAGAATAATAATGCCCACTGGTTGCCTATCAGGAAAATGGAGTTGTGTCTTTATTGTGTGTTTTGCGGCTCAATCTACTTCTTCTTCTGCAAGTCTTAAAGCCATGAAGAAGAGAATTTCATATATAGTTGCTTTCACTCGATCTTTACACCCACTTTGGAAGGAGCAATACTTAGCACGATCCTGATTATCTGGATCGAAGTCGATCAAATTTTCGCTGGTCCACGTCGAGGCCCGCGAAAGATGCCAATTGGTCCACACCCAATACATATATTTCGACTGTAATTGAATCTGTTCACCGTATTAGCCATGATACGTTTTTCCTTTTTCTGCACGAACGGTCAATCTCTATGCACAGTTCTCTTCCATGAAACTAAGGTGAAATTGAAATATTGATAACCTAAATGAAGCATTCAACATCATGCAAGGAGAGCACACCAGTAAAGGACGGAAAGAGATACAAATAGACAAGCACAAGGCACGACCTGCAAAGCAACAAGTTGAAGAAAGGAATTATTACTTCAGCAATTTACAATTTCATGTCTGCTGTTCACCTTTCAATGATAATAATGGGAGGTTGTCGGTTAGGTTGTCGGTTAGGTTGTCTTTCCAGCGACACACAACAGCCAACACGAGTCATTCGCACATTGCAAGATTCACGCCTCATCATCAAGAAAGTCCAGGAAAGAAAACCAAAAGGAAAAAGTAGCTCCAAAGTACGTGGAAGAGCATGGTGCATCCCATTCAAGTCCAACCAATCAGCACCACCCACAAAAAGCGCATCGACAAGCACAAGAAAACAACAACTCTCTTCAACCCATGAAGAACACAGACTTCCCATCGTTCACATGTAATGTGCAGAGAGAGTGAGAGAGAAAGAGAGAGAGTACCGACGACAAAGGAGCAGGCGGTCCATCCGCCGCGCTTCGACCGACGTACAGGATTCCCCCGGAGATCTACGGTTCCATCTTGGGTGTAATCATCAGCTCCTTCTTCCACTAGTGACATTTTCTACAGGTATAAGGTATGAGTTTGTGTTTCTCTGGGTGTTGCACAGTACGAGCTCTTACTGTGCGACAAGCTGTCTTCTGCGAAGAGCTTCGCAATCGCAACCCCCAAGCCCACCCTTCTATAGTCAGTCCTCCACAGATTCGACTCTCTCTCCCTCTGGCTTCAGCTGAGTTTGACTTTCCCATCTCTTACCTCGCGCGGCTTGCAATTATCATAGGTACCCCGATTGGGAAATGACACAAACACCCTCCCCCATGTCGACGTTCTACTTTTGTCTCCTTGCCATTTGCTTTTTCTTTTGCTGTTCCTCTGTTCTGTAAAAGATCTAACCTCGTACGTAAGTTTAATTACATGATTATGGCCATTTATATCATGGACGGGTTTGCGGATCTATTGTCTATACTAGTCACTAGCGTATAACTGTAGGTGTGTCAGATTTGGAAAAGGAATTGCCCAATTTTTTTTTTTCCTTTTCCTTTATAAATATAGGTCACATTAAGGAGGAGAAGTTGGGGGAAGATAGGAATTATATCCAAGACTTCTCTCGATATTTTTAAAAAAAGATCATCTTATGTCTAAAATTTCCAACATAGTTGTTAGCACACAATTAATAAAAAAAAATCCATGGAGACTTTTGATGCTTCTCGAAGGTAATTTAGAATTGAGCGTAACCTATCAATCCCATATCGGATGAGCAATGCGCTGTGATGTAATTTGTAAGTACGATTTATCATACAATACCTCATGAATACTCAGGTTGATTGTTTTGCCTTATGTAAGATTTGCTGAACCAATTCAAAATTGTACATATGCTTTGAACACTTTTTTTCTGGACTTTGCCCAAGTCAAACACATTGCTGGCCTGTTCATCACTTGGATAATGATTTTATAATAGTTAAGTTATCTGGACTTGGCCTACTCGAGGTAGGATTTCATGACCTAACCTTTTGGCAATCCAATCGTAGCCCCTTCAAATTGAAGAGGAATTTTATCATTGGTCGTGATATTACTAATCAATCACATTCTTAGAGTGATGTGTCCCAAATTATTTTTATGTTTGATTTTGAAAAGCCCACCTTTTATTGGTCGACTTCTCCACGTGTCATCTCTATGAGGAATGCCTACCATATATGAAATGCATTCTCCCTCCACACTTGCCCATTATTTCTTTCTTTAATAGTTTTTTAGCTGTGTGCTTTGACAAAAATTTCACTGAAACACAATAACAGTGAACGACATACCACAGTTGTTCCTCTCTCTCTCTCTCTCTCTCTCTCTCTCTCTCTCTCTCTCTCTCTCTCTCTCTCTCTCTCTCTCTCTCTCTCTCTCATACACAACCCTTCTCTTAGCCTTTCCAAGGGATTATCTGTTAATCTTCATAGAACTATTAATTTATACTAGAAGGCTTTCAGGCCTCGAAAATTTTCTAATTCACAAGATCCACAAAGTGTTCAGTGAAGAACACACTCATAGGCGGGCTCTACAGCATCGGCATCGAGCCCATTGCCAATCACAAAGCTTTATTTGGTGCGTTGAGCTCCCCCTTCCCGAGCTTCCAAATCTAGATATGGAGGCTTGGCACCGACTCATGGTGGTTGGGCCTTGAAGCAAGCGCGATGTCGACCTCTATTGCAGTCAACAAGCTCAATTGTGGCACGAGCTCCTCCATCGCTGAGTCAAGTAGAGAAAATGACGATGACCAGGCATGAGCTCTCTCGCCATTATGAACTATGTTGTAGATGATGAGGGTATCAGAGACACGACACTGACAACCAGAGACACGGTTCGGTATGGGGTGGTGGTTCACCGATGACGATGAAGATGGAGATCGGTGGTGGCCCATTTGTTGATAAAACAAATTGCGACATGCCTTGTCTCATATCAAAAAGATATGAGCATGTGACGGTTATTTTTTATCCTTCCAACTGATAAAAAGATTTGAGTGTGTGTTTGTTCAAACGACTTTTTTTTTTTTTGGTAGTTATTTCTTTAATAATTTTTAATTTCGAATTTATAGTTAAAAAAATAATTGTGTCCTTTTGAAACAATATGTTTGTTCACAAAAGGTTTCCGCTATTTATTATCAACGTTTTTGGTTCAATAACTTCTTTTTTTTTTATGTGTCTTACTTTATCTCTCAACTTACTCTCAGACTTTTGCCTGTCTCTTGCAAGGTATGGGAGTCGAAATCCACAACTGAAACTACACATCCCCATTCCTAGCTCTCCCTGAGAAGGTGGGGAATCGAACTCCATACCTTCCCCTTCCCAAGTAAGAAGGGTGGCCACTGGGGTTTGCCCCAGTAGTTTGGTTCAATAACTAACTCTCTCAAAACAAAAGCTAATGACAAGTGTGGTTCGTAACAGACATGGAATCCAAAATCGAAAGCAAAGCCATGTGCAGAATCAGCTGAAGACTTGATCAAGTTCACTAAAGAAACCGTGGACGACTTCTTCGCCATTCGAATGGAAATTACTGAGGATTTGGTTCATGATCTCGTAAACAGTTTAGGGAGTCTCTTTCAGGACGATGCCGCAATTGTTGCATCATGTGGTAAGTATCACCTGTCATGTAGCTTGTCCTCGCTTATCACTTTGTACCTATTGCATTCTCATTGTTCATCTAAGTCAAAGGTTGACTTGATGTATGTTCATGCTTTAGTTTTGCGATTAAATAAGAAGTGACTGCCAGATTCTTCTTTTATTGCAAAAACATTTATTGTCTATTGACCAATGATACCTTAGAAATGAAGAGTAAGTATGGCATGTATATCTAAAAAGTCATGAAACGTTTGTTAGTTTTTTAAAAATAATCTTTAGAATATAATGTTCTGTTTCGAATGACCACAACTTGATTTCATTATTTCTTGAAAATATTCAATGCAGGATAAAAGCAAAATTTCATACCTGTTCTTCCCCCTTTAACGAGATGTCGTCGAGATTCCAAGTTTGCCAAACTCTGTAGAAAGGTGACCCCTTGCAAGGTCGGCATAGAAGACTCACGAGGATGCTGGACGAGCGAAGCTGACCATCCTCACCCATCGATGAACCGCGGGACGCAACACCTTTACATCCGCCTCAACACTTTGCACTCTCTCCTCGCCTATCTCCACTCCTTGGAAGTGATGTTGTCACTCTCTCGCATTGGCTCTCTTGGTCAAAGACATTTCGGCAACAAGAAGCACCATAACGACTGTGCTTTCTACTTTCAGAACGCCTGCTCGGCCATACGTGAAGCCTGCCAACATGTCTCAGAAGTTGCTGCCCATTGCTTGATCTTCGTCGACTCTAACCAAATCTTCTACAATAGCCTCTATATTGGTGAAGTCGCTAGTGCACGTATAAGGCCAACTTTGCGGACATTGAAGCAGAATTTGAGTCTGCTTTGCATTATTCTCATCGATCAAGCACAACCATTAGCGATGAAAGAAGTCATGAAGGCCTTTTTCGATGCCTACCTTATGGTTTTGCTTGCAGGAGGGAACTCTAGGATATTTTACAGGTCGGATCACCAAATGATCGAGGACTTCGAGTGCTTGAAGCGATCATTTTGTGTATCTGGGGAAGGATTGATGAGCGAGGACGTAGTGGAGAAAGAGGCAGAGACGGTGGAAATGGTGATCGCTTTGATGAGTCAACCAATAGACAAGCTAATCCAAGATATTAGTGTTGTGATGCGTAAAATGGACAAGAACGGAACCGAGGATACGAGGAAAAAGCAATTTGTGCTTCCAACAACCGAACAGTGGAGTAGATCAAATCCGAACACGATACTACGAGTCTTGTGCCACAGGAACGATCAAGTAGTGAATCAGTTCTTGAAACGAATATTCCAAATAGAACGAGACGACAGAAAAGAAGGATTGCCGATCTTATGTTATTGATTGCAGAACAGTCAATTAGTAGTGCATTATCATTTGGGATATCACAAAGAAAATTATGTTCTGTCATTGGTGACTGCATTGGGAGGAATTTTCTCATTGAGGTGTTGAGATGCACGTGTGAATTGTGTTGAAAAAATCCTACATCGGAGAACTGGTATGGTGTGGAGCAGCTAACAATCTCATTTGTCTTATAAGTCATTGGCTTAAGTTTTTTTAGTGAAGG